>CM033641.1:316057722-316131574 GCA_019512145.1 Engystomops pustulosus | reverse complement strand
TTGGACCAAAGATTATCAATAAAGCTTCATTACAGACACCTTACAGCTGATTATTGCAGCCTGGGACTATAGTAACATCCAGAGAGCTTCACCAGAGGTCAGAGGGGTCTGTCTGTAACTATGGGTTGTCTGTAAGTCGGGTGTCCCTAAGTAGGGGACCGCTTGTAAAGGCAATTTTAATGGCACTTTGCTAGGACTGTGGGGTTTATGTGGGAAACTCTGCTGTCATGTGAGCGCGGAGCCTGCTGCAGGTGGGCGGAGAGCGGGCATGACCGTCTGGGCTGGAAAGGAACCATATATTTGTGGGTGGACTAATGGGGGGTGGAGAATGTAGCCAGGCGGATAGGTGGTGTCAGATGAGGGGGGTGGAGCTAGGAAGTCTTTATAATTGGTAGTCAGGGAGCTAAGCCTTCATTCTGGCTATAAAAAATTTTGTCGGCGGATCGAACGGGATGGCTGCGTTGGAGGAGCTGGTGAATCGCCTGAGAAGGGAAGCTGCGGCGAGGGGCCCTGAATGGGTTGAAGATCAGCTGGCTGTCTGGGGGACCGGAGTGCGGCCGGGCAGCCCGAGTGAGCGACCGACCCGGGTGAGGAGGCCGCCTGAGAGGTTGAGCCCTGCGAGTTCCCCCAGAAGATCGACGTCACGAAGGAGACTTACCGGTCTGGCGGGAGATGGATCGGGTGAACCGGCGTGCGGGAAGAAGGCCAGGAGAGGTCCGGAACAAGCAGGAGGTCGGGGCGGCAAGAAGGGGCCTGCGGCAGTGAGAGGCGGCGTGGTCAAAATGGCGGCATCCCGAGGGGTTGCGAAGATGGCGGATGCGCGTGGAGGCCAGGAGCGGGATCGCGACCGGAAGAGGAGGTGTGGCCTGGAATCGGCGCCCGGAAGTGACGAAGACGGGGAGAGCCGACGCGCGGGAGGATCGAGGGACGCTGCCACCAGGCCGGCGGTGAGTAGCGGTGAAGAGCGAGCAGCAGCCGGGCGCAGGGGAGCGGCGGCGGAGCTAATGGCAGAGCGGAGGTTGGCGGCTGCTGACCTCTCCTGGGGGGCGGACGTGATGGTGGCAGCTAGCAGTACCCAGCGGGGGTCCCCAGGTGAGGCGGGGGCCTCCAGGCAGCAAGCGGTCCCAGCAGAGATGGAGCGGGGCCCCTTATGGGAGGCGGGGGCCTCAGGTCTAATTTGGCTCTTGTCTCGTTTCCTCGTCTTTATCCATGTCGTCCGATATTATGATGGCACACAGTGGCAATGGCTCGTGTATGTTCCTTTATCATGTGATGTCACACAGGGTGCACGGCTCTGTCGGATTTCCTTATCATTGTATGTTCACACACAGGCGCAAGAGCCGTTATGTCTTATCATGTTGATTTGTACACAGGAGCAGAGCAATCGTTATTTCCTTTATCATGCTGATTGTCACCACAGGGCAGACGTCGTTTATTTCCTCGTTATCACTGTGAGTCATCACAGGCGCAGAGCTGTATTCCTTTTGATATGTGATTATGTCCACAGGGGATTGATTAACAGAGCGGCGCAAGGTGCAATACACAAGCGGCAAGGCAGCGGTGGTACGGTGTCGCCTTGTATGGTTGATTGGGGATTGATGGGACCCCCCCAGTATTCGTCATTGTCTTATTTCCACCATAATCAGAGAAAGAGAGGGAGGTGTAAAAAAACTTGAGACAAGATTTAAAACTTGTGATTATTCATGATGACAGGGAACATAGTCTCTAGATGCTGATTTCATTCATAGAGAGAGAGGTAGGTGGGAAGATAATTCCCCAGAAAACAAAGTCTGTTTTACTCTTCCCTCTCTCTCCATAGTAACGTACTCCTTCTGTTTCTCTCTGCTTTAAAGTTTAATCAGTTGCAAATGGTTCGGGCATTCTCTCCCTTCTCTTACATTTCATACATTGCTCATGAGCGGCAGTCATTGTAATAACATCTAAACTTGGATTTGACATCATTTAATTGAGATTTTATTCCTCGGTATCTATACAAAGTGGCGAGCGTCGGAGATCTCGAAGAGAAAAGTCATCAGATAGGACTGCCTACTCACCAAAAATAACATTGTCCAAAAAACTACCACAGTTAAAAAAGACTGAACGTGTTCTAGAGAACAAAAACAAGAATCATTCAGCGTCATCTCAGTAAACCTTAGATTTACGCGAACATTTTACCGACCCCAAGATGGAAAGACAGACCGTAATATTGGGGCGATTAGGATTTACTACCAGGTCCATCGCAAATCCAGCGGCACGTTCTCTGCGGGTGGATTGGGTCTTCAGGCAGATTCACTCAAGCAAAGTTCCGACATCACACAGGGGGATGTGCGCTGTGATGCCAATGAATGCACTGGAGTTCAAAAGCAGGCCGACATTATGTATGAAGAGCTAAGGCACAGCAACAACTATTTTTTTTTAAACATTGAGTAGCATTTTCCGAATCCGTGGGGGTTTTAATTGGCACGCCCCCCTGATTCCGTCGCGTGCCATTGCCGGCGCGGCGATGTTCACCACAATTCCGATATTGAGTGTCGCAGCAACATCCCGTGCGGCAAGATGAGGGACAAACATTTACGCAAAATTGGAAATATTCGGGGTGGTAAACGTCGAAGGGGAGGAGAAAAGCGATAGGGCTGTATGGCCTGGTAGTAGAATGACCTCATGTGTTAAAATGGTCATTGTAATCCTGTAAGTGGCCAAGAAAACACATTGTGGATGGCGAATGACAAAAACTGGTTTAAATCCAGTAATGCGGGCCACATTAACTTACCCGAGGTCCAGTCGGATCTCGCGGCGGCGTTTCGACGGCGGATCGGTCTTCTGGGATTCATAAGGTCCAGTGTGCCGAATACATCACACAGGGTTGTCGGTGCTGCTGCGTGAGGTCGCGGTAGCCGGATATTCATCACAATCCTTTACCGTGCATGTAAAGGGCGATCTTGCGGACACAATCTTCTTTTTTAAAATTTCGCGTTTTTTCCGAATCAGGTCGGGTTGTCGACGGGCCATGCCCCCTGATTTTCTGTGCGTGAAAGCAGACGGATGTTGATGCGAACAATACGTCGCGGCTCCAAAATCCCGGGGGCATTTGGCCTGACAACATCGGGAACGGCCAAATCGTGCGAAAGTGCGCGATCGGACCACTCAGTAAAGAGCCCCAATATGTAGCAAAAAACTGATAAACATGTGAATTCTAGCAGCATTTTAAGATCTTGATAATAAGGACTACAGCACAAAACCAGGACTATAACTACATCCAAGATTGAACCATTGACCCCCCCCACAGTGCAATTAGGGTACAAAAATATCTTCTTATAGCAAGATTTTGTTATGTTGATGATCTGAATTTTGCAAATTCCCAAATTTTTATTTTTTTCCACAGGGAAAAAAACGAGGAGGGGTAATGTACCCTATTTTCTCATTCCCAGTATGGGGTCACCGCTGTGTAGAAGCCTGATGTCGACAGGAAGTGTGACATCTCTGCATTGAGTATCAGGCATTGGAGGCATAGAGACTACAAACCTAAGCAGATTAACACCACAACATATAAGCAGTCCACAAGAAAGAGAGTACGGGTCTGCGGCAGTCCAAATACCAGTCCTATAGTGTCTGGCGACAAACAGAGGGAAAACACACCTTTTTATGTCTAGTTCTTGGGGGAATCAAGTTACCTCCCGGGGCACTTGACACCACATTCCTTCTTGGTTAGACAATCACAGTCTAGCAGTTATCGTTGATGAGTACAGGATTTGATTGAGGCTAAGATGATCTGTCTTACTAAAACAAGTGCTAGAAGTCAGGTGTATTATGGAGTGCTGAAGCCTCAGAGGAAAACATGCAAAAGGCCCAACGTTTTGTATCTTTCAAAGTTGCTAAACTCAATCTGTCACCTCCGTGGGGTTTATTCATCATGATGTCTCGGCCGGACCTCAGATGGAGAACATAAGAAAAATAATATCTCACATCCTTCAGAGAATAACAATACGGACAATATCATTTAGGAGAAGAAACCAATACAGGCGGTCCCCTACTTAGGACACCCGACTTACAGACGACCCCTAGTTAAAGACGGACCCCTCTGCACCCCTGTGAACACTATGGTGACCTCTCTGGATGTTACTTAAGTACCAGACTGAAGTGATCAGAGTATAAGGCGTCTTGTAAGGAAGATTTATTGATAACTCCTTGGCTCCCAACAGCAAAAAAAATTTAAACTCCAATGTTGAACTGGGGCAAAAATTTTTTTTTGTCTGGATCTACATAAAAAATATACAGTTCGACTCTGTACATACAAATTCAACTTAGAAAAACCTCGGAACCCTATCTTGGACGTAAACCCAGGACTGCCTGTATCTGGAAGTAGTTCTTCATTCAACCAACACCAAAGCAAAGACTAAAGGAAATCTACCACCAGATGAAAGATGTACAAATCAGCACACTGACATACTGTGGGAGCCCTAGCCCCATGGCAGGATCTCTCTTCTGGTGTAGCTTCAATAGCCTTTGTTTTTAAAGAAAAGAGGGTTTAAAATGTATTGCAGATGAGCCTTTTCGGGGGCTCAGCTCCATGACATCTATAGAGCCGGGAAGACCGAGGTCATTGCATAATTTGTATAAACCTTTTCTTTTAAAAACAGGTCCTAAGAGCTAAAAGAAAAGCAGAACCACTCCAGAGGGGGCACTCACCAAGTAGTGTCAGTGTGGTTTGGGTTTACAATCTTACTCCGGATGGTTTAGATTTCCGTTAAGAATTGAGGGAGAGATTCTCACACATTGGGGCATATTTACTTACCCGGTCCATTGCTATCAGCGGCGCAGTTCTCTGCCTGGATTCGGGTGCCCGGCCAAAGGATTTTGTTAAGGCAGTTCCTCCGACGTCATGCCAGAAAAGAATTCGACGCGATGGTGGGAGTTAGTTCACCAAGTGGGCTTGAGTGAAGGTAAGTAAGTGCAGATCTCGCGAAGATTTTTTTTTTTTTTTTGTAAAATGGACTTTTTTTGGCGTTGGGTTTTTTTTTCCGAATCAAGTAGGGTTTTATTCGGCCAACGCCCCCCGATTTCAAGTCGCGTGCATGCCGGCGCCGATGCAGCCACAAAATCCAATGCGTGTGCGCCAAATCCCGGGGCGGACCAATTCGAGGGGAAATCGGCGCAAATTGGCAAATCATTCCACGCGGTGGTAACACGCCAGGAGGACCAGGAAACGCGAATCGGGGGCACCTGTCTAGTAAATGACACCCCAATCGTATATTAGCTCGTTGTGAAGACGTTTTGAAGAGAACTAGGCACACTAGAACTCTAGGATAAAACACAATTCGTCACCCTGCATGTATATAAGATCTAGAGTCACACATACGTTTACCTGCAGCGTCAGGTCTGGGGGCATGGGTGACTGATGAATGATGCTTGAGATTAAGGTCTGCACTTATCACAAGTGACCCCATCAGAACTGGTTTGGGAGGAAGGAGACCCGTCTGCATCTTAATGAGAAAAAGTAAATATTTACGTTAAGGAGAGAAGTCACACGAGGTAGGATAAATAATGAGAAAGTAGTAATTACCAGCTCCCAAAACCACGCAGCAAATGTGTTTAATTTCCCTTCATAAATGCAAACTTCAAAGATACCATCGTATTTAATACCCCTAATATATAAGGGGTCCTTAGATTTACGGAGTCTCCCAGGGCTCACAAGATGTCACTAGAACCCAGCTACACGAAACCCCATTCTACACAGATTGATAACTCCACATGGAGTATCATAATCATTCACATGGGACCTATCATCACTTGTCACAGAGTCACACGATGATGACATCACATGTCACATGATGTCTTGGTGGGAACCCGCATGATGGGCTTTATTTTACCCTATGAATATAACGTTCCTTTATGAGTAGCACCCAAATTATGATTAAAATTTTTGACTAAGGTTTACCCCATTCCTCCTCTTTCTGTCAGTTCTGAGAGAAATATGGAAGGTTCTGGGGTAAAGTAAAATTCTCCTCACTATAACATTGCAACCACAATGAATGAGGCAAAAGTATTTACACTGCACATCATCCAGTCAAGAGAAGAGAATTTCTAAAGATGGCGAAAAAATGTTCTTGAAATTGGGTCCTGAGGCTAAATATGAATAATGGTATGAGGGCCTGCTTTGGGGCCCTCAGGTTTACAGGAAAGTGGTTGCGTAGCGAACTGATACCCCTATCACCCCCTATAGCACCCCGTGTGTATTGGCGGCCGGCATTATGCATTTTATTAACTCAGGCAGTCCAGGAGTCCCGGGTACGTACAAGTAGGGTCCGGGAGGTTGTCTTAAGTTGATTGATGTAAGTCGAAAACTGGATTTTAAATGAGTAGATACAGACAAAAAAAAAAAATTTGGGCCCCTGTGGTGTGCAATTGGAGAGTTAATAACATTTTGCTGTTGTAATTGGACCAAGAGATAGTCAATAATAACAGTCATACAGACACCTTCAGCTGAATTATGCAGCTGGGACTATAGAACATCCAGGAGAGTTCACAAAGAGGTCAGAGGGGTTGTCTGTAACTAATGAGGGGTCTGGCGGGGCTGTTTGTTGTCCCAAGTAGGGGACAGCTGTAGAACAATTTTCAATGGCACTTTGATAGGACTGGTGGTTGTGGACTTGTAAACGGTGGAGCAGGGATGGGAGGGAAACTGCGTCATGGAGCGCAGGAGCTGGCAGGTGGGGTAACGGAGAGGTGGGCGAGAGCAGTATATACTCGAGGCGTAATGACGCGTGGCTGGGAAAGGAACCAATATTGGTGGTGGACTAAGAGGTGGAGTGCTCGATGAGGGAGGGAGAGATGTAGCCAGGGGATTAGGTGCGGTGTGTCAGATGAGGGGGGTGGGAGCTAGGAAGTCTTATAATTGGTAGCAGGAGCAAAGCAGAAGCCTTCATTCTGGCTATAAACAATTTGTGGCGGATCGAACGTGGATGGCGTGCGTTGGAGGAGCTGGTGATCGCCTGAGAAGGGATTAGCCTGCGGCGAGGGGGGGGTGGGGCCTGAATGGGTTTTTTGGCTGTTTGATGATGAAGATAAGAGATGGAGTACCTTGTCCTGGGGGGAGGGGGAATCAGGGACGTGTTGGCACGGTACTTCTCTTACAAGGCTGTAACAAGGGTGCCAGAAAGAAAGCACTCTGTGAGTGGCGAAACCAGACCAGGGGGGGGTTGAGGAGGCCGCTGAGAGGTTGAGGCCTGCGAGTTCCCCAGAAGACTCGACTCACGCAGGAGGGATTACCGGTCTGGCGGGGAGATGGAGCGGTGTGTTGTTTTGAATGTGTTGAACCGGCGTTGCGGGGGGCAGAAGAAAGGAAGGCAGGAGAGGTCCGGGAACAAGGAGTGTGGTCCGGGGAGGCAGGCAAAAAGAAAACGAGAGGAAAAACAGAATGGGCGCCCGAACAGAAGGCAGACAAAGGGGCAAGAAGGGGACGGAGGCCAGGTGAGGGCAGCAGCGGCAGTGAGTGAGAGAAGGCGGAGTGGTTCCTCAAAATGGCGGCATAAGACGGGTGCTCGGTCTTTTGGGTCTGCGGTGGCGAACATCGTTGGCAGAGGGAGGCATGCGAGCCTGGCTTTGAGGACAGGAGAGGGAGAGTGAGCAACCAGGAAAGAGGGGGGCTCTCCGGGGAATGAAATAGGAGAAAGGGAACACAGGGATAGTGAAGAAAGCAAGAACGGGGGAGTAGACGGAAGAGCGGGAGGAACTCCTTAGAGGGAAGCTGCCACAACTCGGAGGGCGGTGACGTAGTTTAGCGGTGAAGAGCGTAAGCAGAAGCCGGGAGAAGAGGGAGCGGGCTGGCGGAGTGAAAAACAGCTAAATGGCAGAAGAGCGGGGCGGTTGGGGCTCTGGATGCTGACATCTACTGGGGGGGCGGGCGGACGTGATGGTGGCCAGCTTAGCAGTACCCACGCGGGGTACCCAGGTGAGGCGGGGGCATCCAGGCAGGAAGCGGTGGCATGGGGTACCGAAGAGATGGAGCGGGGCCCCTTATGGGATGAGGGGGGCCCCCTTCAGCTTAGGTCGAATTTTGGAGGGGGGGTAAGAGGGCGGAGAATGCGGCCTCTATGGGGTGTGGCGGCGGGGGGGGTTGGGTTCACGGCTAAGCCACACACCCCCATAGGAGTGAAAATGTGAAGCCTCGGGGGGGGGGTTAGTTCCAGGGCGGGGGGCAGGGGACAGGGGCACCAGGGCCGCTGTGGGGGCACAGCAGATTGTGTGGGCCTGTACAGTGGAAGCAGGGGGGTCAGGTGGTCGGGGGTCGTGTGGCGCCGGCCACCGGGTGACAAACGGGATTATGTACCAGGGGTTTTCGTCGGGTTTTTCCTTTGCAGGATCGACCTAGGACATCGGAACCAGGATCAGAGCGACGCAAAGGAGGGAGGTATCTACGGGACGGAGTCGCAGTCTTAGGCGGGACGTGCTTGGCGGCGGGCTATGGGGCACGCACAGCTACCACATGGAGAGGGAGCGGGCATTGGATCCGGTGCTGGCGTTGGGTGAGGACATCGACTTCATGAGGAATGACGCCAGGGGAGGGGATATGCGCCGGCGCCGCTGAGCGGGAGCCTGCTCCAACAGGTGGGTTCTACAACCAAAATTTCACAGATACACACACTTTGCAAGGGGGTTTTGGGGGGGCGGTAACGGATATGGGCTTAGTGCCGATGGGCCCGCCTACCACAGGGGATGGTGCAGGTGGGGGGACGGGTGGGGCAGATGGGGGGGAGCTTTTCCAGAAATGTCAGGCAGTTTGGCAGCATTGACGACGAAGTGGTGAGTCTTCGTTGGGGGTCACAGTAGGGAGCCCGTGGGGGGCGTGGAGGGCGAGTCTAGGACGTTTCCCGCTCAGAGATGAGTTGGTTGACACGGGGGCAGGGGGCGGGCAGGGGAGTAGTTGAGGCGAAAGTAGTGACGGACGGTCTAGATGATGCCGGGTTTGCAGACAGAAAAAAGTGCATTTTAGGGTGTGGCGAAACAACTCCGGTGAATGTCTGGACGCGGCAAAAAGGGAATGTATATATAGTTTTAATGGCCGTTGGGAGGGTGCGGTCACTTAAAGCAGGAGGTGAGGAAAAGATTTGGAAACGGGGAATTTGGGCTATCTTCATTTGCTACCTTGGAGCGGTTTAGTATTGAGAAATGGGAAAAGGAGGGGAGTATAGGAGGAGGGAGGATGACGAGCGGAGGCGGGGGTGGGTATTGGGGTTATCGGCTGCTTGATCCACGTAAACTTTGGGGATGGTTTCGGTTGCCTGCATTCGGCAATTCTGGGAAGTGTCAATTGGCGAAAAGCACCCGGAATGTTGCTCGGGTTTGTTTGCGCATTTGGGACACTATATGGGATGAGTACCAAGACATATGGAGCGGGAACAGCGTGGTTTGGTAAGATATGATGAACAATCAGGCAGCGGGGATGGCGGTGTGTCGCTGCTGCAGCCGTCTCTACAGTGGGACCATAGGGACATTTCCGGTATGGATGCAGATTATAGGGACAGCTCCCGTAAGACTCGTTAGGAATCTTTAGTAGCTGGGGGGGGTAATAGCGGGGGGGTTCTTTCATTTCGTCGGGCCCGATGGGGCAAAGCGGACAGGAAGCTCACATCGGGCGCATATTTATTAAGAAGGGAGTGTGTTGGACATACAACGAGGGCGCTTGTTGTGGGGAGTATAATGATCCTTCGGCATGAATGCTCAGGATGCGGGGGGGGGGGGGGGACCATAACCATTGGTAATGTTTTCAAGAGGGTGAAAGTAAGTGACGGTGCTCAAAAAGGGTGGTTTGACGCCAGCAGTTGGGCCTCAAGCGAAAAATTGACCGTGGATCGAATGCTACCCAAATAAAAGAGAAGCAAGGTTAGTTTGGGAGGGTTTCAGAGATGGTTTTAGGGGATTACCCTTCCAGATGAGTGGTGGGGGGATGCGGGTGGAGGATTACCCTTCCGAGAGGGCATGGGGGGAGAGTGGTTTGTGAGGGGTGGGGGGATTGGTTTTGTTTTTTTTTATTTTAAATTAAAAAACTTGAAATCGATGGTGGGACAATACAAGGAGGTTGTTAAGGAAAAGATGAGAAGGAGGGTGGTCGGTGTTTAGTGGGTTAAAACATAGGTACGGGTAAAATTTAAAATGGGTGTAGAATTGGGTAGAGGTAGAATTGCAGTAGAGTCCATTTTCGGTAGGTCGGTCAGGAATTTTAAGGGTTGTCACCGTTAGGGTGTAGAGTTCAGAAGGAAGGAGGCGGGCGCAAGGTTTCGACTTATACACAATTTTTACCCGGCAGGATCATCAGTAATGATGATATAGAGCCAGAGCTGGCGGCGGTCATGTCATTTGTGTCTATTTGTCGGTTTGTTTGGTCTTTCTTGTCATATACTTGCTGTTGATGCCTTTGAAGATCCCCCTCATCTTCGGTGGCCGGGAGTTGTCTGGCGTGTGGTGAAGGGATTGAGGGGACAGGGGACTTGGGGAAGGGGGACGCTGAGGGCGAGTAGTCAGGGGGGGGCGCTGATCGGCGATGCTGGATGGCAAAGATGATGTATTGAGGGAAGCATTCTCGCCTCCTGCCGTGTGCCATCACTGAATCCATGCAATGCAGGTTGTTTTTTGGGACGGGGGGGGCCTTTTAAGTGATGGGTGCCTCCCGATGGGCTGACTGCTCCATTTCGTGTGCTTATTTTGATGGAGTTTTTCAAGCGTTAAGCACGTTTTTGGAGTGGAGGGGTCATCCGGAGGGAATGGGACGGGAATCTGCGGGGTCACAAAGGGGGTCTTACATTATTTGGACGATTTTTTGTGTGTTGGTCCAAGGAGACGTGGTGTTGCCGGATGGAGATGCGTTCACAGACATTGACTGATGTTTGTTTTTTCGACGATTTGGTGTCCGTTGCGCCGGACAAATACGGCGTGGTCTACGGTCTACAACAAAGTTTGTGTTTTTTCTTTTTTTTGGGGATTGGAAGTGGTTTAGGACTAGGTATAGCAGGATGGAATGTAGGGTGCCCGAGGACAAAATTGCAGGATTTGAGAATTTGAGGGGACAATAAAGCGATGATAGTAAAGAGAAACAAAATATCGTTGAAACCAGTTACAATCGTTTGCTGGGAAAGCTCATTTTGGTGCTTTTGCAGAATATGCCGATGGGCAGAGTTTTTTGCAGAACAGAACAGATAGACGGGAAAAGGAAACCCTGCGGTTTCTGTTTCTTCGATTGTGTTGTGAGGGAGGCCGGAATTTTCAATTTTGATAAGGTTTTAAAAGGGCACCAGGGCGACCTACGAGTTGTGGGACAGTTTTTACTTGATTTAATGGGAAAGACTTTGTGGAGGAGGCAACGGTGGCGAATGAGACGTTGCACTTGTTTTAGGAGCGCAGGGTCAGTGGCTATGGGGCTTTCCTATCAAGGGGACAATGGAGTATTGGAGCCTGGGCCCGCAGTGGTGTTGGATTTGAGTAAAGTTTTGACGGGGAATTTTGTTTGCTTTTGCAGCTATTTCCCGATTGTTGTTTGTTTGCAAGTTAGAGCTGTGTGAGTGGGCGGCTGGCTTGGGCCGACCAGCATGTACGTTTTAATTGTGGAACAACATGGCGGTGTAATCGGTGATCAACAAACAGACAGCTTCGTCCCGCCAGGGTGGTGGTTTTTGGGGTTGGTGGTGTTGTGTTAGTACAGAGGTTAGTGCTGAATGGTTACCGTGGAATGTTTATAGTTTCGGGCGGGTTAATGTTCCCGGGGGTTGGAGAATACCATCGCTGATGCGCTGTATCGTTTGTCGTTGTTGCAGTGGACAGGGTTCGGGAGCTGGGAGCTGGCCCCGGGGGGCGGCGAGGCGGCGGGCGAGGGGGGGGGGACCCTGCAATTGCCCGGGCATTTAATGAGGATGTGCGGATGGAGGTAAAGTTTTTTTCGTACGGTGGGTACAGAGGGTCTTTGGCTCCATTCTACGTGGACGGCTTATAGAAAGGTATGGCGGGAGTTGGTTTGAGTTTGAGGAGGGGGTGGGATCGGATTGAATGGGGGGTAGATCGGGAGGAGTTGATTTTGCTTTATGATGGGGGGTTTGATAAGGGCGCTAATATGTGGTCGGGTGCCATGGTTGCACAAACTTTTGCGGCGCATCCTTTTGTTCCAGTTGGGTGTGATTGGGAGGTGTGGCGATGCTACACAATCGTTTTGATTACGTCAGGCGACAAAAGGTTTGTTTAAAAAACAGGGCAAGGGAGAGGATGGAAGGCGTCCGGTGTTGTTGACAATATTGGGGGAAGGAAATTGTGGAAGAGTTGAAAGTGGTTAACAAGGTCGCTACCAGTTTCATCTTTTTTGCTTGGCTTATTCTTGGGCCCTTTTTCGGGGCTTGTTAGGGTGGGGGGAACAGGAAGTGGTGAGGCGGCAGCGGGATGGTGGCCTGGCTGGGGGATTCAGTTCGGCATTGTGTTGTTGAAGGCAGTGAGTCGATTCGCATTTGGTTGTTTGGGTCATCTAAAACAGATAAAAAAAAATAAAGGATTTGTCGGTGCAGTGTCTCGTGTTGATGGTTGTGAATTATTTTGCCGGTGGGCATGTTATGAATCATTCTGAGGGTGAGGAAGGAAATTGATAATACGGGAGTCACTGCTGGGGCATGAGGAGGGTACACCGCACTGTCGAGATACCAATTTGGGGCGGTTTTTAAAGCATTGGCATATCTCGGCATTGGCTTGATTCAGGTGAAATAGCTCCACTCTTTTAGGATTGGACGGCGGCAACTGAGGGCCGTCGGGGGGGGTTTTGAGGGAGGAGGAGATAATGAGAATTGGGTTGGGAATCGCAACGATTTAAGTCGTATGTGAGACTGGATTGTGGAAGCGTTAATACGAAATGGAATGTTAGTACGCAAATGTTTTGTTGGTTTGTTTAGCGTTATGTATTTTCTATCAGGAACGAGAAAATGTGTCATTTGGGTATTTGGCCATTCTTTCGTATACTGGGCCGAAAGGAGGGCGAGGTTGCGTTTATGGGGTAGGTCTCTTGGGCTTGACCCTGAACAGGTAAGTGTACACTGGATGGGTTTTAGAGGGCTCACGTGGGGTCGGGTGATGCCGAAACTGCAGGAGAATTTTAGAAGATGGGGCCCACCGGATGTACTTATATTGCATGTTGGGGGAAATGATGTGGGTAGTTTTCCCATGCGCCCCTTCATAAAAGCTATCAAGAGGGACTTACTGTGTATGTGGGATAGTCATCCGAGAATGTTGAATTGCATGGTCTGACATTATTAGGAGGGAGAGCTGGCGCAATGCGATGTCAGTGTCGGCGCTAAACCATTGCCGGATCAAGATCAACAAGAGTGTGGCAAAAATGGTGCGTTTGAATGGTGGGCTGGTTGTGAGACATTCTCTATTGGATGAAGACAAGAGCTATACGGGCCCTGATGGTGTACATTTGACGGACGTGGGCCTTGATGTTTTTAATTTTGGTTTGGCTGAAGTGGCTGAATTTTGTGTTCGTTTGTGGGGATGCATGGCGAATTGAGGGGTCAATGTCGTCATGCGGTGGCGGGTTCTTGGCAACAGCCAGTTAAAAGGTAAAGCTGTGGTTATACTATGTAGCCACTATAATTCAAAGATGGTGGTCTTGTTTAAAACAAGACATGTTTTACCCGGGGTTTTAACCGGGAGGAAGGTATGGTTTACTGTCTCCAATGGTTGGTCTAGGGCCACATCTTCGTTCGCCACTCAGCTAGGAGGTTGGCGGCGAGTGGAGCTGGGGGTGTGGTCCTCGTGCGCTGAGCGTGCATTGGTGTTTTTATGGAGACTGGTTTATCGGTGAGTTTGTTGCAATTAAGTATGACAGGATAATTTTGGTTGTTGCCAAGAGCTCTGCTGCTAAAGAATTTATTGTTATAATAATTGATGTTATGTTTAATAAAGAATTTTTATCTTTCAGATTGTTTTTTCAAGAACATTAATAAAGCTGTGACCATTCACCTTTCCAACAAAAAATGTTGTTGTATTTTATTATTTAGGTGGGTGGTTAAGTTAAGGGGTATATGGTTGTTTTCCTGGTTCCAGAGCTCAGCCATGGACTAGTCATGCTGTCAATGTATATATCGGGGGCAATATGCTGCCACTGTTTATGTGTGATGCTCTGCTGGTACAATTCTGGCTCTAATGATGGGGTCACTCTGGTACTATACAAATTTGGGAAATACGTTTCATCTCAGGTCTTAATTTTAACTAATTTCCCCCACTCCCCAGAGGCCCAGCCTTAGCAACGCAATGTCAGTGAAACAGTGACCATAGCAACCAGTCAGAGCGCAGCTTTAATTTCCTAAACTGCTCTAGGAAAATGAAAGCCGAGCTGTGATTGGTTGCTCTGGGTGACAGTGTTTTAGATGAATGTGCCCCTGTTTTTCTGTAGTGTTTCTTTTAACACGTATCACAGAGTTATGAAAATTGTCTAAGAGTATGTTCACATTTGTGTTTGGTGTTAAAAATGGCTGCAGTCTGCCTCCAATGAATATCAATGGATGACAACGAAAGACAGACAATGAAAAATAAAGCGTATTCAACCCTAAAAATCTGTTTTCTGTGAGGCAGCAAATATCTTTTTATCCGGATGTTAACGAAATTGCATTTACAACATTTTTCCGAACGAGTTGATGTTTCCATTTCATTTATATCATTTTGGGAAATTTGCAACCATTTGATCACTTTTTGGCCTCATGCACAAGACCATGTGATTAAAAGGCACCTCAAACAGGGGGAAGTTTGTGGCCCATTTGTTTATTCAGGGAAAGGGATTTGATTTTTAGGTTTTTAATTTTTTTTTAAATTTTTTATTTAGTTTAACTTTTTTCTTTAGGTTTATACATTCCTAGGGGGGGTCTGATTCCTCATAAAACATTGCGATACAGATTTAGGGCTCATTCACACGACCGTCGAGGAGGCGTATGTACGGCCGAAAGCTTGCGGCCTGTACATATGTCCCCCATAGACGGCTATGGTGCACGGGCTCAGTATATGGTGAGCGCAAAAAGCGCTTACCGTACTGAGCCGTAGCCACAAAAAGATAGAGCCTGCTCTATCTTTGGCCATATCTACAGCCGTGCTATTATTTTCTATGGAGACGGGCGGGGGCGAGCAGCGCTCACCCCCTCCTCCTCTCTCGTGCGCCAATGTGTGAATTTAGCCATATGTAAATGATTCTTTGAGAGTCATGGGAGCCTCAAAGAGCCAAGCTGACCTCTTGTGGGATGATGATCTCAAACAACCTCAACCATGGTGCTTAAAATGTTAACACCTGCAGTGCAGGGCATTGGTGGTGGGTGTCTGATGTATAATACAACAGTCACCCACCCTGTATTGATCTGGCTTAGCCCATGAGCAGACCCTGTCGGGTTCGATGAGTCTTGCCGAACTTTGAACAAAAGTTTGATTCAGTTACCCCTAATACAATCATGAGTGATGATCGTAGGAAAAAAAGCCTCTCTCTGCCGGTGGCATTGAAGAGTTTACACTGGCACCAATCACGGGTGTTAGCGGTGAGTGTGAAAAGCAGCTCATCAACAAGATTTACCGGGTGAGGCCGAATGCTGAACATGAACTTCTGGCTGAAGTTCAGGGACCTGAACCTGCTATGTTTGGAACCCATGAGATCTCTCTATACAGTGTCCATAACCTTTTACCACTTCCAACAACTCCCTGCTGAAGGGTAAAAGAAAAAGAGCCGTTATTGCGATGGGTGGAGGACATAGTGGAAGGCCATAGGGGGATTTGAATTGGGGGGAGGAGTTTTGTCAGGGTTTATATGGGCACGTAAGGACGGAACGACATCTTTGGCAAAGAAAAACTGTCCCATCCACCCTCCCTAAAATAGTTTGGTATTTGTATCAGTTTTCAGGCATGTGAATGTTAATGGAGGGGGATACAAGTAGATTTAAGCTCCTTTGTATAGGTTGGGGTTTGCTTTGGCAGTGGTCGGATGCATATTTTGTGATGGGGTGGGTTCTTGGAAACAAGAAAGTTACATCTGATGAAAAATAAATAGTGAGACAGTCTAAAATGTAATATTGGATTCTTCAAGGGGCGGATACGGAGAAGCAAGTTGATCATTATTCACACCGGGTTTGTGCCCTTGCTAGGAAGCCGCCAACACTTTGCATATCTGGGCAAGTGCCGGGGCCCAGAGCTGCTGGGGGCCTAATTAGACTGTACATAATGAAACCACGGGGGTGAGGGGAGCTGTATATAATGAATCCATAGGGGGTGAGGGGATTTATCTAATGAATCCATAGGGGGTGAGGGGACTTTATATAAAACAACCATGAAAAACTAGGAAATATTTTAGGGAACAGGAGATTTTAGCTTCTGAATTTTTAATGCCAGCCTGTGAGTTCACTGCAAAGGGGCCCACTGAGGCTCTGTCGCCCAGGGGCCTCCTGAAACCTGGAGCCGACCCTGGCTAAGAGGTTTTCAGCTAGTGGTTTAGAGGTTTGATTTGCATGATTTATTGTTATCTGAAATGATATGAATTATGAGTACACCAGTATAGTGACCCTGACCGCCACTGGTCTCTAATGGGTTAATATAAATGCCCAATACAGAAGTATGAGGTTGTACGGATTTGAGGGGCAAAGGTTATTTTACAAAGTTTATTAAAGTTCATTGCAATTTACTTATAGAGAGGAGCCGGCTAATGGCACATGTCAGTGTATTGGAATGAGCTTTTCCCAGACACTGGGCCACAAGCAGAACAGTCGGATAATCTCCACACTGGAACAGCAAAGACACGGCGTGGAGCGCTGCCATTCAGTAGATTTAACAAAAATATGTCTTGTTTCATTCCAGATGCTATAAATGGATCCTCTGGAACGTGGAGCCCAGATCCAGCGTCTTCAATCTCCGCATGTAACTCCACCACATTGGCCGGGAATGATTGTGGACTGGAAGGGAGATGTAAATTCTGTGTTTTAAGTTGGTCCAAGTGGAGAAGTCCTGGCTATAGAGAGATGAGCCTGGATTATAGGGAATATTGGCGTAACCATTATTACCAGCAGGCGCGCGGTACTTACAGTAATCTACATGACTCATCTGCTTTGTTATTTATCTCATTGTATTAATATCTGGGAATTCTGGGAAAGCGGGAAACAAAAAACAAGTGTATCTGCCAATGTAAGACAAGGACACTAAATTTTTTGGGTCATGTCCCCCGTGCATCATATCACTTGTCCCCAACTTTCCGAATAATGGGGCACATTTACTTACCTGGTCCTGTCACGATCCCCGATTCGGATGGTCCGAGGAAGATGAAGTCCGGCGCGATTCACGTAGCTCATGTGCCCAAGTTCCTGCATCCGTCGCTTCCCCGTCGAGGTCCGCCGGAGTTCACCTTCTTCCCGGTGCTTATAAGTGCTTGTGTTGAGACACAATTCGAAATGTAAAATCCTGCGCGTAGTCCGAATCCGTTGGGTTGTTTAACGGCCACGCCCCCGATTTGTGTCGCGTGCAAAATCCGATCGCGTGCGACCTTAGTAAATGAGCCCCATTGTACTTCACATTAATGCTATATTTATGTTTAATTATATTGTGCACTTATTTTGCACTTATTAAAAAATGGAAACTTGTTGAAAATTTGGAAAAATATTCGTATTTTTCTGATTTCTAAATGTTAGACTCATCATACAGTTAGTGTTTCCGCCCTAATTTGTTGCTAACTAACATTAACCATATGTCTGCTTTATATTTATAAAGCAAATTTTTTTATATCTTAATTTATTTTATTAGGACGTTTGGCGGCTCACAGTTCAAACAGCGATTTTCCTAACCAAAGACCCCTCGCATGAAATGTCCGCAGCAGAGCCCCCTCACATTAATTGTACACAGCAGAGCCCCCTCGCATGAAATGTCCACAGCAGAGCCCCCCTTTACATAAATGTCAACAGCGGAGCCCCCTAGCATGAAATGTCCACAGCAGAGCCCATATTACAGAAATGTTTGCAGCTGAACCCGCCAATAGGGAAATGTCCACAGCAGAGCCCTCCTTTACAGAAATGTCCACAGCGGAGCCCCCCTTTACAGAAATGTCCACAGCGGAGATGCCCCCGCATTAATAAAATGTCCACATTGTAGCCCCAATGAAAAAAACCCCTCTATGTGCACACACTATGATGTCACGCAGCTACGACTCCTCCGCGTCATAGTGTATGCACGAGGGCAGGAAGAAAATAAGCCGGAGGTAAGTATAGCCTTTTGTTTTTTTGAATTGAAGCGGCCCGGTCACTGGCTCCTGGCTGATGGCCATCTTTATATAGGACCCTGGGTTGGGAGGGGTGTGGGCCCCTTGGATCTGGAAGGCCCCCGGCGCTGCCCATACTGCCTATATGAAGATCCGCCATTGAACAGCATACAGTTATATCTGAACAGGAATGCCAAGTATGTGCACATTAGTTTCTGAGATATTTTGTGTATATTTCTCCCTTTTATTTTATTTTTTCTGCTCTAGTTTATAAACTTTTTAAAAAATGTTAAGCACCCGGTTTATAGAGGTTGCAAAAATATTTGTGTGATTTTACAGAACTCACATGCAAATAAGATGAAATAAAAACTACAAAAAATGAGAAGGCATCGTAAGGGGGGAGGTAACTCGAAACATATGTGGTCATAGAAAGCAAAAATCTACTTCAAAGGCTTCAGTGTGTTTATAGGACGACCCATGTCCACGTGCCCGGATCAAAAAGATGGAGGCCCAGGTGGTTGGCCATTATTTTATGCTGTGGCTTCAGAGCTCTGTTCGCATGTGCAGTTTTTACATCTTGGTTTTATTTTTATTATTTTTTAATGTATTTAATTGTAGCAACGCTTCTCTGTAATTTTCCCAAAAATTTTTAAAAATTAAGCGCAATTAAAAAAAAATTTTTTTTGCATTTCCATTTTTATTTAACTCCTTCCACAAATCGAATCTTTTTCAGTTTTCTGTTTACAAAGCTATATGAGGCTTTGTTATATATGCAATACAAGTTGCACTTTCAGGGAGAAATCCGAAAAGGAATCCAGCATCCAGGCAAAAAGTGAAAGCATAAAATCCGTCGTTTTATTGAAAAAAGGTTAAAAAGATAGGGGCTCATTTACTAAGGGCCTGAAAATTACCGGTTTGCGGCGAATTGCCCCAGGTTTTTGCACAGGTGATCAGATTGTGTCGCATCGGCGCCTGGTTGCTTGCAACGGAAATTGGTGGGTGTGGCCGTCGGAAAACCCGACAGATTTGGAAAAAACGCGGTATTGACAAAAAAAAAAGTGTCGCTTGACAAGCACTTACATGCACCAGGAACTCCGGCGGACCTCGGCGCAGCAGCGACACCTGCTGGATATCGGGCGCACGACCTTAGTGAATCCTGGCAGAACCACGAATCCTCGTCGGAGAACGCACCTCGGGATTGAGACAGGACCGGGTAAGTAAATGAGCTCCATAATACTCAGAAAACACATAAACTGATGCGTTTCGGACCTTACATGGTCCTTAGTCGTAGCCAATGCAAGTTGTACTTTGTAGTTGCTCCATTTGATATTCCGTAACATGTACTGGGAAGCTGGTAAAAAATCCCAAATGTGGTGAAATTAGAAAGAAACACGCAGTTGCACCATATTCTGAAGGGCTTTGTTTTTACAACTTTCAATGTGTGGTTGAGGTGACATCTCTCCTTTATTCTTTGGCTCAGTACGATCACAGAGATAATGGGGCTTATTTACTAAGGGTCCGCGGACGCACTTTCGTCGTTTTTTCTGACGTTTTCGGGATTTGAGCCGCTGTGACAGGTATTTAACTGGGGATTGTGTCGCACGCGACAACTCTATGAGCTTTTGATCACTTTTTATTCAATTTTTTTATTGAATGCAAAATGGCGAAAAAAATTTAGATTTTGATAGATGGGACATTTTGGGATGCGGCGATACCTAACATGTTTGAATTTGAATTATCTGATTTTTTTAAATTTCTTTTATTTTTTATATACTTTTTTTAAACTGCAGTATTATTTCAGGCCCCCTAGGGTACTAAAACCAACATACTGGTACCCATACTCAGCACTGTTAGGTGCTATGGTTGGGTTTGACAGCAGCACCTAACAGGTTAACTTCGGTGATTGGTGCTAGCGCCTGCCGACCATAAAGCCCTCTCCGTACTCCGTTTCACGACCAGCTGATGTATATTTACTGTGGCAGGTCCTGAAAGGGTTAAGATTTTTTTTTTCCCTGCAACCTTCTAAAGCATTGTAAATTTTTTGATATCATTACATTTGATCTTCTCTTTCTCATTATTTTGGCATTTGCCAAATAGAAATCATTTTGGTTCCCAATTTTCCTAAAATGAGAAAGACATGTAACATATAAATATATAATATAATTACCGGTATATACATTATTATTTGTGTGTCTTTTTATTTTTTTTAGTATTTATATTATTATTAGTTTTTTATATAGTATACAGAAGGACAGTAAAGTTGCAGATGATCTCTACTTCTATGGCTTTTGGTAAAAAAATGTAACAAAAAGGGAGTGCGGTTTGTGGATTTGAGCATCCTGTAGAATTTTGGGGGCATTTTGGGACTAGGTCTGATCTGATGATTTAGGATTTAAATGTTGATGCGTAAAGAGTTAAGTTGAACACTCAAGCACTAGTGGATTATAATCCGGCCCTGATTATAATATAGGTGGCTTGGGCAGTAGCCCGGAAACCCAAACCTTCTAGACGGCCCATGGCCACCCAAACCACCCACCAAATTATATACTGAGAAGGACCTTCACCCATGAATCCTTGTACATCTGTTCTTGCTCTCAATACACAAGAGCCATTTCAGGACCTTTCAAGGTCTTCCAAAGGTGCTGAAACCGCAGATTGAAAGCAGCAGAAGGGACACATCCTCCATTCCCCAAGAAGCTGATTCTATACCAGATGTAGGAAGTGATTCCAGACTTGCAGGGTCCATAATATTCATACAGCCCAGGGCCCATGGTGGTCCTAATCCTCCTCTGCACTCAAGTAGTTACCACATTGTTACTAGACACGGGCAGTGTATGCAAAACGCCTCTTACTGATTGGCTGGGAGGAACCACCTGACAAGTTTTGCTGCTTGTGTCTAATAAAATAATTTTGTGCTGACAACGTGGGAGGGCAGGGGTGCCGATTTGCGTTGCATAAAAGTCATTGCGATTGCGCCAAAATCCAATCACGTGCGTCAAAAAAACCCCAGTTAATTGCAGCGCAAAACGGAAAACGTTGGGAAACCCGACGAAAATGCGGTCCGCAGACCTTTAGTAAATGAGCCCCATTGTGTTGCACTCCCTATGTTAAAGGTGCACCACTAAAAAGATGGTGGACTCCGTGGGAACTGAGAGGGGAAGCAACACATTCATGATTTCTGGTGCACCTTCTTAGTGAATCGGTCGCACGCAGGATAATAGACGGACAATGCACTTTATTGAAGTTTCCGACATTGTAAGTAAATGTGTAATAATAACTCACTATGGACCAGGAAACATTTTAGAGTTGCGTTCACATTGCACCTTACCAATGGCACTTGTATTCCTGGTGTTCTGCACTTCCGCATATTGCTTTTGTTAGTACAGTCAGATAACCATAAACTGATCACTGCAATCAGATGTGATCCATGAAGAAAGTGCTTTTAATTTACCTGCTTCACCACCACAGGGGGAATAAAGTATTACATTGTTCTTATTTTAAGGAATCATCTGGATATGTAATGCAGAAGTATTTCAGATTCTATGGAAAGAGACTTGGTAAACGCTCATTATTCTAGGTAATAGATGGAGGGAATCCAACTATAGTCTCCCTTAAAGGGTATATGACAATAACAACCCCTTTACTATATTGAGAGAGAGATAGATATGAAATAGATAGATATGAGATAGATAGATATGAGATAGATAGATAGATATGAGATAGATAGATAGATAGATAGATAGATAGATAGATATGAGATAGATAGATAGATATGAGATAGATAGATAGATAGATAGATAGATATGAGATAGATAGATAGATAGATAGATAGATAGATATGAGATAGATAGATAGATAAATAGATATGAGATAGATAGATAAATAGATATGAGATAGATAGATAGGAGATAGATATGAGATAGATAGATAGATAGATAGATAGATATGAGATAGATAGATGATAGATAGATAAATAGATATGATAGATAGATAGATAGATAGATAGATAGATAGATAGATAGATACTTTGCCATGATATCTCTGAGTCTTAAATCTGTTTGTGGGAAAGATGGGAGACAATTTACTTACCAGAGTACAGAGAGCAGAGTACACCCAGCTTACCCTGAGTCCAGAATGGTAAAGCTATCCCAGGCACAAGTATGGGTAATGTACTTCTTCCTAGACTAATCTGATGTTCAGGACTATTGGAAAGATGGGAGTTAGCTCCATGTGGATTGTGAATCTCCTTAGAGGGAATGTGCTTAGATACATTGTTGCCTGGAATATATAAACTACTGGCAGCGATATATCAGACATGTTTTCTATGTACATATATGTTCGCTATTCTATTGCTTGGGTTGTGCAGTAGATCTGGGGTAAAATGAAAGTTTTACAAACGCTTTGTGTTATAGGAGCTAGCGACAGATAATGATTAGTATATTACTGTCCAGATGCAGGAGCCATGCACCCCCCTGTGAGGAGGTTAGTAGATGACATACCAAGCTCAGCCCCCTCCCTCTCTGATCACTCAACCTCTGTGCACAAAAAAAAGAGGAAAGAAAAACATCCCACAAGGTTTACAATCCAAACCTGTCACATGAAAGCATGAAATCAATCCCACCTTGAGGAGCACCATAGGGGAAAGGAGAAGCAGCATGTCAGGGGGACACATATAGGAGTAACAAGGAGTCAGGGAAGCAAAAACCACTACATGGGGTCTACAGCAGACCTGGGAGATCAGAGCTGAGAAGATCCTTACAACTCACAGCAGAAGCTCCAGAGATACATCCAGTAGACTTCAAGACCCAGGAGATCTACAAGAAGAAGACATCAAGCTGCTCCAAAGGAATCTGCAAGGGGGAGAGAGCAAGCTCCAAATTGGATCTGTAAGGAGAAGAGGGAAAGCTCCAAAGGCGATCAATAAGTAGAAGACATAACGTTTCAGAGAACTGTATGTAGAAAAAGGTCAAATAAACCTAAACAGAAGAGGTTGAACCTGCAACAAAAAAAGAGATCGTGATCTGGTACAAGAAGAGATCTGAAAACTTGCTATAAAAAAGAACCCATCTGCGTCAAGAGAGTTTGCAAGTAGAGAGCGGACTAGAAAGAGAACAGCTCTCCTGGAGTCCCAACAAGAACTGCAGCGCTGGGGCTGTGTGTGAGACTTCCAGTGTCCTTCACTTGTCTTCCAGTGGTCTGGGATCTGCATTTAGGGCTCCACCTCCAATATTATACAGCAGGCAGAGCAGCTTCAGCTATAGTCTGACTTGTGCTCCCTCTTCGCTGAACCTCACCAGTTCTTCTGCAGGTTCCACTCTCACAGTCTCCTGAGCGCCCCCTGCAGCCTTTCTCTGGTTGAATCCTGGTCGTTCAGCTCATGTTAGCAGATCAGAAAGCCTGAAGATCTGAAGAAGTTTTTTGGGGGGTGAGAGAGCAGAAGACTTTACCCAGCAGGGCAAGGAGGGGGCAATGTGTGAGAGAGGTGCCAGGAGGATCTGCCTGTGCCTGGGCTGCCTCTTGTTGCTTGTTTCCTTAGGACTGGCTTGGACCTACAGGGAGGAGGTGGAAGGAGACAGGTGGGTGACTTCAGGTTACTGATATATTCTTATTAACCCTTGTGAGACCTTGATGGATTAAGTTTCCTCCAGGTGAGAGTCCCCTGTGGGCATTGCATGTCCTACTGAAGTAGGTGTTACCTGGGGTTATCAGGTTATTGCATCAGTTTATGGGATTTTACAAAAATTTGGGTTTAATTACCAAATAACAATAATAAAATACTAATTAGTTATAATATTATGATTATAATTTTAAGTGGTTCTAAATGTTTCCTAATCAAAAATTTTTTTAAAAAAATAGCAGTTTACTGGAAAATTAAAAAAAAAAATCATCAAGTTGCTAACGATGTGGTACGTTGCTAGAGCAGCATATAGTTTTTATATTATCTAAAAATAATTATTATTATGACTTTTATTTATTATTATTATGATTATTGTTATTATATATATATATAAAATTTTTTATGAACACTTGTACTCAATAAACTAGTCAGCTGATGGCTCGCAGCTCCCACATGACCTCAATTGTTGGTCAATCTCCGGATCGTTGCGTTTTACTTCCGATCGAAACCATGTGACGTGCATGGAGGTAGCCCCAAAAATTTCACTTTGCTGGTTTTGTGGAGCCCCCCCCTGTATGCCTGCATTACAATCAGATATTCAAGGTGCTGCAGGGATTCATGGGTTATTGCCTTTGTATTCATTGATGAGACTGTATCATTGTAGTAAATATTCACTTGTATTGTCAATATTTATTGTACTAACAATCAAATAATTAAAAAAATGTAGCAAATTATTGTAACATCATTTTTTAAAAAACGTATATCGCTGGGAGCAGTGCTGTACGATCAGTATGCAGTGTTTTTTTGTTTGTGTAGTACATACACTAATCTCTATATGGAAACCGTTATACACACATATATATATATATATATATATATATATATATATATGTAGTTCTGGTACTGCAGCTAATCCCCCAAAGAATAATACAGGAAACTACATAAAATGTAATGAACTCATCGCTACCAAGTCCTAGTGTCCCAGTACATTACATATGAGTGCAATTGCTCACAGTGCAATTCCCTAATCGACCAATCTTTACATAAATGATGCCAATAGGCTGCCTGAAAGCAATGCAAAATCCTGACTGTACCCCTGACATTCACTCCTTTTCATCTTTAGGGAAGTCTGTTCAGAAAACAAAGTCACCACCACCAAGTACCCCTGTCTGAAATCTACGGGAGAGCTGACGACCTGCTTCAGGTAAGTTCTCCGGTTCATGTACAGTCATTGCTTGTGGATAATACCAAGTGTTTGATGATATGATGTTGGAGATAAGCGGCGTGTCCTGACAACAGGGGCTGTCAGCGCCGCACATCTGTGGGATTAACCCTTCGGCTGCCCTGTGGTGTGGACTTCTGCAGCGGTGTCATGGATTTTGATGTTTTTACTGTGCAAAGAGCTAAATTATTATTATTATGTGATGGGTTAAAGAGTCTTTTTGTTGCCAGAGTTTGACTTGTTTTTATGTGCGGGTGCAGTAAAAGTTTCGGTGCAGTCCTACAGTCCATGGGGGGCCGGCGGCTATAGGGGGCTATAGGGGGGCATGTACTGTACCAGGTGAAGAATGCAAAAAATTATGTCTGTTTTCTATTGTTTCTTTAGCGTGCGCCTAATTTATGACTGATTTGTGCAATATCTGGCCGGAGCCTCATCATTTCCATCCTCCGTCTAGTTTATCCCCTGCACCATTATTACACGGATTTATCACCTGCACCTTTTTAATATACTGAGAAAATGTTTAGCAAAGAGGGTGTAAAAAAAAAACCTAAAACATGTGAAAGGCGACTTTTTGTATGAATGTGTCAATCCCCTTGCACCTGTTTTATAAATAACACAAGACAAAGATCTGAGCAAGAAAAAAGGAAGAAAGACACCTAAATGTTACATGTCCTGTGCTGTATAATGCGAAACCGATCAGTCCTGTACAAGGGAAATGAAACCAGTATTGAACCCTCCTTGTGTAAAAAGTTCAAATAGATTTGGATATCAGATAGATATGAGAGGCAGATACATAGATAGATAATAGAAACATATTAAAGGAAATCTAGTACTCACAAAAAGAAAAAAAAAACGCTACAGATACTCACCTGTCCTCCTCTTGATGTTGATCCTGGCGCTTGTCTTCTCTAAGCTTGACGCACCGTGATCACCTAGAGAAAAAACCTATATAAAGCCGCCTGGAGCGCGGGGATGCAATGTCTGGTGCTCCGGGCAGCTAATTATTCACGCCCTTCCATGCTGGGAGAGGGCGGTGCTGTTAGCAGCCCGGAGCAGCGGACATCTCATCCCCGAGCTCCAGGCTTCTTCATATAAGTCTTTTTTCTAGGAGAGAGAAGACAAGTGTCGGGATCAACATTAAGAAGAGCGCAGGTGAGTAGATGTAGATGCTTTTTACATTTTGTGAGTGGCAGATTTCCTTTAAATAGATATTAGATAGATATGAAATAGATAGATATGAGATACAAATGGAGAGTCCAGAGCAGCACAGCTGACAATGAGTGCAGTAGCCGATGATTCCTTGGCACGAATCCCAATTATAGAAAGTGAAGAGGCAGCACTCCAAGGTGTGTTGAAAGGGGTGAACCTTTATTCCATCAACCGCGACTTGAGAAAGTTGTAGATTTACACCAAAACGTTGCGGTTGATGGAATAATGGTTGACCCCTTTAAACACATCTTGGAGTGCTGCCTCTTCACTTTTTAGAAAGGAGATAGATAGATAGATATGAGATAGATAGGAGATAGATAGATAGATAGGAGATAGATAGGAGATAGATAGATAGATAGATAGATACTAGATAGATAGATAGATAGATAGATAGATAGATAGATAGATAGATAGATATGAGATAGATAGATAGATATGAGATAGATAGAGATAGATAGATATATAGATAGATAGATATGAGATAGATAGATAGATAGATAGATAGATAGATAGATAGATAGATAGATAGATAGATAGATATGAGATAGATAGAGATAGAGAGATAGAGAATATAGATAGATAAGATAGATAGATGAGATATATATAGAGATAGATAGATATAGATAGATATAGATAGAATAGATAGATAGATAGATAGATAGGTAGGGATAGATACATAATGGATATATAGATAGAGATAGATAGAAAGATAGATAAAGAAGATAGATATATAGATATGAGATATATAGATAGATGAAGATAGAGATAGATAGATAGATCAGATTAGATAGATAGTAGTAGGAATATACATTATGGAGATATATAGAAGATAGATAGAAGATAGATATAAGATAGAGATAGATAGATAGATAGAGCTAGATAGATAGATAGATAGGAGATAGATGATAGATAGATATGAGATAGATACATAGTGAGATAGATAGATAGATAGTAGATAGAAAGATAGATAGGATAGATAACAGATACATATTAGATAGATAGATAATAGATACATATTAGATACTATCACCAGAACTATGGGTTCTATGGTAACAGGCTCAAAACAAACTCAGTGTAGTATTGACCTCCGCTATGTCTTCATCTTTCAATCGGGTTCCTTATTCTTGCTCTACATAGGTGAGAAGGAGAGGAGTGACACATGGGTGTCAGGGTGCGCCTATTACGCTTCTAGGTCTGTTTCACTTTCCACTCTGGCGCTTTATCCGACTAACTCTCACGACCGCCTGTTTTAGACTTAGATCATGGACACTACTCCACTGTTTAAGAGTTCTAGAGATGGAAAATTATCATTGCTGTTCCTCGGATTGGTTTGTTGTGGGATTTTTCCTGGCGCACTGATGTCACGTCTTGGTTGCTCTTGCTGCGACTTCCCGTGTTAGAGTTTGTCTCTTGTGCATTATTAGGCGCGTGTTCTGTCTGGAGGGGATTACATGGGAGTCGCTCTCTGACATGTGAACTTTCACTCATTACGGTGCGGATATCTTTGTACTTTTGGCTGCAGCACGATCAATGTTTAGTTAGGGGATCACAGTGTGCCCCGACACCTCTGCGGCACATTGAGGATGAGCCCCGCCGGCCCGCTCACTTTTAATTAGGTTGATATCTAAGTCGGATCATGTGAACTTCGTAGGGAAATTGCTGCTCACTTGTGCACATTTCTTGGAGTTTGTGTAAAATGACCAGAAAACCCAATATTCAGATATACACGAAAATGTACTTTTCCTGATACATGAATCCACTTACCCGTTAAAGAAGACTAATACCAAATAGGTCGAAGGATCTCCTACCCATTCCTTGATCCTACTGTCAGCGATTGTACAGAGTCCAGTCCAAGGGAAGAAAGAAGGGATTCTGTGGTGGAATTTACCCTATAAACTCTATATACTTTATTTTTGACAATATTGCATGTAACCGCAATACACAATATGGAGCTCATCTCAAAGTGATCTGATTAGAGCTTCAGCAACTACAAATACCATGGATCATGTGATGTCACACAGGTGCAACTGGCTCGGTATATCCCTGGTCATGTGTTGATCACAAGGTGCACGGCTACGTTATCATCCCTGGTCATGTGATGTCACAGGTGCCGGCTCTGTTATATCCCCTGGTCATGTGTCATCACAGGTGCACCGGCTCGTTATATAGCCTAGCGCATGTGATCTCACACAGGTTCCTGGGCTCGTATTATCCCTGGTCATGTATATCACACAGTGCTGCTTACACTCGTGTCTTATGCACAGTGGCTCTATATCGGTGATGTTCACACAGTCGCGGCTCGTTTATATCCCTGGCGCATGTGATGTCCACAGAGTGCGTACGCTCGTGATATCTCCTGGTCTGTGATGTACACAGGTTGCTTGGCTCGTTAGAGTATCTCGGGTCATTGATGTCACAGTGCATTACGGTGGTTTGCACGGCGCTCGTTATATCCCTCGTGATTAGCAGGTGCATGTGATCCTGTCATATGTACAGGTGCACGGCTCTATTATATCTAGTCATGTGATGTCATACGTGCCTGCTCGTTTATAGCCCGTTCATGTGAGCAAACACAGGTGTATGCTGTTATATTCCCTTGTATTGATGTCACACAGGTGCTGTGCGTTATATCCTGGTCATGTGATGTCACCCACAGGTGCGGCGTGCTTGTTATATCCTGGTATGTGATGTCCACCACAGGTGACTGGCGTTATATCCCTGGGTCATGTGATGTCAACACAGGTGCATGGACCATTATATCCCTGGTCATGTGATGTCACAAAGGTGCGTGCTCGTTGTATCCCTGGGCATGTAATGTCACACAGGGCACTGCTCATTATATTCCAGTCATGTGATGCACACCAGGTGCGCTGTGTGATATCCATGAGGTCATTGATTTGGTCACACAGGTGCGCTGCTCGTTATATATCCTGCGTCATGTGATGTCACACAGGTGCAAGGCTGTTATACCTGGTCATGTGATGTCACAAAGTGTGCGTGCCGTATATCCCTGGTCATTGATTGTCCACAGGTGCGCTGCTCATTATATCCCAGGTCGTGTGACTGTCAACAGGTTTGCGCTGGCTCGTTAATCCCTGTCATAGAGTCAAAGGTGCATGGCTCATTATATCCCTTGTCAGTGATTAGTCACACAGGTGCGCTGCTCGTATATTCCCTGGTCATGAGGTCCCAAGGTGCAAGCTCGTTATATCCCTGCGTCATGTGAGTCACACAGGTGGCGGCTCGTTATATCCCGGTAGTGAGTCAAACAGGGACGCTGCCTCGTTATATCCCTGGTCATGTGATGTCCCACAGGGCACGGCTCGTTATATCCCTGGTCATGTGATGTAACACAGGTGCACGGCCGTTATATCCCTGGTTCATGTGATGTCACGGAAGGTGCGCTGTTTGTTAATTATGGTCATGTGTGTAGCAGGTGCGCTGTCGTTATATCCATGGGTTCAGATCTTAGGTTCCGGGTCATAGGGTCACTAAGCATCTGATGGTGCAAGTCCATGGCTTTTGTCGTCTTTGTTGTTCCTCTGATAAGCAATGCCTGATCATTTACAGCCAGGGTCGCCATCATGGTGGGTCTAGTGGGACTGTGTTCAAGGACCCCCCCATTGTCCTATCAGAAGGGGGGCCTGAGCGGCTATCTATATACTGTGTGGGCACGTGCAGGGGCTATCTATATACAGAGTGAACACGTTTGCAGGGGCGTTAATCAATATTACTAGTGGGCAAATGGCAGGTGGCTACTATATACTGAGGGGGCACGGGGGCAAGGGGCTCTATATATATACTGAGTGGGCATGTGCAGGGGCTTATTATCTATATACTGAGGTGGGCACGTGCAGGGGCTATCAATATAATTGAGTGGACGTGCAGGGGCGATCTATATATGAGTGGGCATGTGCAGGGGCTATCATATACTGAGTGGGCATGTGCAGGGGGCTATATATTAATGAGGGGGCACGTGCAAGGGGCTATCTATTTACTGATTGTGGGCATGTGGCAGGGGTTTATCTATATTACTGAGGGGGCACGTTGCAGGGGGCTATAAAATACTGAGGGGAACGTGCAGGCTATCATATACTGAGTGGGCATGTGCAGAGGGGGATATCTTATAACGGAAGTGGGCGACATTGCAGGGCTATAATACTGAGTGGGCATGTGCCAGGGGGCTTATCTATATCTGAGGGGGCACGTGCAGGGGCCTATCTAGATATACTGAAAGTGAAGGGCCTATATCGTGGCAGTGCAGGGCTTCTATAACTGAGTGGCCAATGTGCAGGGGCTATCTATATTACTGAGTGAGCCACAGGCTGGGTCTATTAATGAGTGGGCATGTGCAGGGGGCTATCTATATAACGAGGGGGACGGGCAGGGGCTATCTATATATGAGGGGAATGTGCGGGGCTATCTAACTATGATGCACGTGAGGGGTACTTATAAAGGACAGTTGCAGGGGCTATCTATATATGAGGGGGCAGTGAGGGGCTATCATATACTGAGTGGGCACGTTGCAGGGGCTATATACTATATATGAGGGACATGTGCAGGGGCTGATCTATATTACAGGTGAGGGGGCGCGGCCGTGCAGGGATATCAGATATGAGGGGGCACATTGCACGGGGCTAGCTTATACTGAGGGGCATGTGCAGGAGGCTATCTTATATAGTTGATGGCAGGGGTTCTATTGCGGAGTGAGCGGTGAGTAGGTAGTCCTGTCTAGCTTGCATAGCTACAAACAATGATTTGGTCAAACAAAAATGTTTGTATAATGTTAAGGATCAATGTGGGATGAAACACAGGGGGAGCCAAAAATCTTCCAGTCAGGGCCCCAAAATTCAAGTGCGGGCCCTGTTTAAAGAGTACCTCTATAAGCAGCCTCTGCAATACAGTGAATTACAGATTGATCGCCCAAAAGTATTTTCATGAAGTTTCTGTTCAAACTTCACGAATAAATCCAATAACAAAAAAAAGCGCACCACAGGTTTTTTTTGCCAAAATATAAGTGTGTGCTAAACCTTCTGCAATACCTTCCAATTTACTCGAACATATCAGAAACAGTTAAAGGGGGGGCATTCCCCCAAGGAAGAAACGAATCCTTACATACTTCTCGAATAAACTAGGATTATCTCTAATGTACTGTATTAAGTAAAAATCCAAAACGGTCTCTCCAGTCCTGGATAACAATTTTGGTTGCATGGGGATCGACCGTAAAATCTTTCTATCTTCAATTAGGTGGGAAGGGAGATTCTTTTAATGATAGCTTCTCCTGTCCTGCACAATGCATGGTGATCTTAGCCCGCCACACCCAAGACGAGCTCACACAAATAGACATTCTGCCCGGCAGAGCAGAGTGCAAAGACCTTATCTACAAGCTGCATTCAAGATAGTCTATATAGCAAGGAGGAGGAATGTAGCAGAGCGGACGTTGTCAGGGGCTTCTTAATTTGAGGGGGGGCAGAGGTTGTGATTCAGGCCCAAGAGGCGTTAGGGGTGACCATAAGGCGTCACTTGCAATATGAGAAGACAGTACTACTAAACCATACATTATAGTCGGGGGCGGCGGACAGACTTTGCAACAGGGGCCATCAGCTTCGAAGTACACCACTGCTGACTGTGTTGTGTGTATAGGTGAGTTATAGAGTGTCATGGTGTGTTATATCCATCTCAGGGATCTCATCTGCTCTACATCTGTTCTCATCTCTCTTCTCTATGTCAGACACATAGTGAAGTCAGAAGCTAAATAAAAGTGTAGATAAACCCTATTACACCTGATACTATTAAGCACAATGCCATACACAAGCACCTACATCAGCACAGAGGGAGGAATGAAGTGTCTGCTCCAGAGTCCCCGGCCCACACCTCTGGAATTCTTAAAAGACCATCACGAGTGATAGGACTTAACAGCATTAAAAAGCTGAGCCAAAATTATGAAATGGGGTTTAAAATAATCGTTATTGTGTAAACATACTTAGGGGGTTATAAATACGAGAACTTCTTTCATGGGCAAACCCACTTTAATGGCAGGTTTGCCATCTGCTACATCTGTCTATAAGTATCATGTGTTTGAAGACTGCGGTGCTCTTATAGCTCATTGCAGGACCTTAAATTACGTAAGTGTACTTCAGGCGGCTTGAGATGCAGCCCTCACATGCGCAGTCAGCTCTCGACAGTCACGCGCTACGCCTGACATTACTTTGTTTGAAAACCAGAAGCTGGTGGAAGAATTGTATAAAGTGTCACCCGGAGCTGTGTGCTATGACGCAGTGTTTTAGGTGATATATCTGTATAATTATACAACGTTAGTGGGAGGTGTGGACCGGAGAGGCTTGGGACGCTTCCAGAACGTGTATTATATTTCCTGTGAGCAGAACACGTGGCAGTATCCTCCTGCACGGGGTGTACTACAATGCGCTGGGGTATGAGAATGAAGATGAGGGGCCAGGTGTAGTACCTGTTTTATATGAGATAGATACATATGAGATAGATAGATAGATAGATAGATAGAAAGATAGATAGATAGATAACAGATACATATTAGATAGATAGATAATAGATACATATTAGATACTACACAGAACTATGGGTCTCTATGGTAACAGGCTACAAACAAACTCAGTGTAGTCTGACCCTCCCGCTATTTCTTCATCTTTCAATCTGTTCCTTATTCTTTTGTCTCTACATGAAGGTGAGAAGGAGAGGAGTGACACATGGGTGCAGGGTGCGCCTATAGCTTCTTATAGTCTGTTTCCATAGATTCCACATCGGAGCTTTATACCTATAATAAAGCAGATGTTTTAGATATAGATACATGGAAATATCCACTGTATGTAAAGTTTCTGAGATGGAAAGTTATTGCTGTTCCTCGGATTTGGTTTGTTGTGGGATTTTTCTGGCGCACTGATGTCACGTCTTGGTTGGCTGCAGACTTCCCGTGTTAGAGTTTCGTCTATTGTGCGATTATTATTGCGCTTGTCTGTCTGGAGGGGATTACATGAGGAGTCGTCTCTCTGCACATTGTGACTTTCACTCATTACGGATGGGATTCTTTGTACTTTTATGGCTGCAGCAGATCATCTGTTTATTAGGGGATCACAGGTCGCCCCTGCACCTCGGCGGCACATTGAGGATGAGCCCCGCCGGCCGCTCACTTTTTATTAGGTGATATATAAGTCGGATCATGTGATACTTCTATGGAAATTGCTGCTCACTTGTGCACATTTCTGGAGTGTTTGTGTAAAATGACCAGAAAACCCAATATCAGATTACACGAAAATGTACTTTTCTGATACATGATATCCACTTACCTTACATTACATACAGCCATTCATTATCCTACTGTCAGCGATTGTACAGAGTCCATGTCCAAGGGGAAAGAAGGGAATTCTGTGGGGAATTTACCCATAAAACTCTTATACTTGTATTTTTGACAATATTGCATGACCAGCAATTACACAATATGGAGGCAGTCACTCAAAGTTGATCTGAGAGCTTCAGCAACTAAAATCCATGACCATGTGATGTCACACAGGTGCACTGCTCGTTATATCCCTGGTCATGTGATGTCACACTGGTGCACGGCTCGTTATATCCCTGGTCATGTGATGGTACACAGGTGCGCTGCTCGTTATATCCCAGGTCATGTGATGTCATACAGATGCACGGCTCGTTATATAGCTAGCCATGTGATGTCACACAGGTTCCTGGCTCGTTATATCCCTGGTCATGTGATGTCACACAGGTGCACAGCTTGTTATATCACTAGTCATGTGATGTCACACAGGTGCGCTGCTCGTTATATCCCTGGTCATGTGATGTCACACAGGTGCGCTGCTCGTTATATCCCTGGTCATGTGATGTCACACAGGTGCGCTGCTCGAGATACTACACAGAACTATGGGTCTCTATGGTAACAGGCTACAAACACAGTGTAGTCTGACCCTCCCGCTATTTCTTCATCTTTCAATCTGTTCCTTATTCTATTGTTTCTACATGAAGCTGAGAAGGAGAGGAGTGACACATGGGTGCAGGGTGCGCCTTTAGCTTCTTATAGTCTGTTTCCATAGATTCCACATTGGAGCTTTATACCTATAATAAAGCAGATGTTTTAGATATAGATACATGGAAATATCCACTGTATGTAAAGTTTCTGAGATGGAAAGTTATTGCTGTTCCTCGGATTTGGTTTGTTGTGGGATTTTTCTGGCGCACTGATGTCACGTCTTGGTTGGCTGCAGACTTCCCGTGTTAGAGTTTCGTCTATTGTGCGATTATTACGCTTGTCTGTCTGGAGGGGATTACATGAGGAGTCGTCTCTCTGCACATTGTGACTTTCACTCATTACGGGTCGGATTCTTTGTACTTTTATGGCTGCAGCAGATCATCTGTTTATTAGGGGATCACGGGTCGCCCCTGCACCTCGGCGGCACATTGAGGATGAGCCCCGCCGGCCGCTCACTTTTTATTAGGTGATATATAAGTCGGATCATGTGACACTTCTATGGAAATTGCTGCTCACTTGTGCACATTTCTGGAGTGTTTGTGTAAAATGACCAGAAAACCCAATATCAGATTACACGAAAATGTACTTTTCTGATACATGATATCCACTTACCTTACATTACATACAGCCATTCATTATCCTACTGTCAGCGATTGTACAGAGTCCATGTCCAAGGGGAAAGAAGGGAGTTCTGTGGGGAATTTACCTATAAAACTATTATACTTGTATTTTAGACAATATTGCATGACCAGCAATTACACAATATGGAGGCAGTCGCTCAAAGTTGATTTGAGAGCTTCAGCAACTAAAATCCATGATCATGTGATGTCACACAGGTGCACGGCTCGTTATATCCCTGGTCATGTGATGTCACACAGGTGCACGGCTCGTTATATCCCTGGTCATGTGATATCACACAGGTGCACGGCTCGTTATATCCCTGGTCATGTGATATCACACAGGTGGACGGCTCGTTATATCCCTGGTCATGTGATATCACACAAGTGCTTGGCTCGTTATACATCTCGTGTCTTTGATGGCACCAGTGCGCTGTGTTGATATCCTGGTCGAGTGATTTTCACACAGTCCTGGCTCGTTTATATCCCTGGCGTCTGTGATGTCCACACAGGTGCAGCTGTTATACCTGGTCATGTGATTACAATTGCGTTGGCTCGTTATATACCCTCGGTCTTGATGTCACACAGGTGCGCTGCTCATTATATCCCGTCGTGTGCTGTCTTCGGGTATCGTCATAAGCAAACCGGTGCATGGCTCATTATATCCCTGGTCTGTGATTATCACCAGGTGCGTTATATCCTGGTCTTGATCAGGTCAGCTCTACCCTGCGTCATGTGATGTCCACAGGTGGCCGGCTCGTTTATATCCCTAGTCATGTGATGTCATACCGGTGCCATCCGTTATAATCCCTGGTCATGTGATTCTCACACAGGTGTACGGCTCGTTATATCCCTGGTCATGTGATGTCACACAGGTGCGTGCGTTATATCCCTGGTCATGTGATGTCCACACAGGTGCGCGTGTTCGTTATTATCCCGGTCATGTGTTCACACAGGTGCGCTGCTCGTTATATCCCTGGTCAGATCTTAGGTCAGGTCATAGGGTCATCTAAGCATCTTGATGGTGCACAGTCCCTGCTTTGTCGTCTTTGTTGTTCCTCTGTTAAGCAATGCCTGATCATTTACAGCCAGGGTCGCCATCATGGGGGGTCTAGTGGGACTGTGTTCAAGGACCCCCCCATTGTCCTATCAAAGGGTGCCACGTGCGGGCTATCTATATACGATGAACCGTGCAGGGGCTATCTATATACTGAGTGGCCACTGTGCGGGCTATCTATACGAGTGGCCAGTGCATGGCTATCTATATACTGAGTGGGCACGTGCAGGGGCTCTCTATATACTGAGTGGCATTGCAGGGGCTATCTATTCCTGAGTGGCACGTGCAGGGGCTATCTATATACTGAGTGGGCATGTGCAGGGGCTATCTAATATACTGAGTGTGCGCACTGCAGGGGCTATCTATATGAGCATGAGTAGTCACGTGCAGGGGGCTATTATATATACACTGAGTGGGGCATGTGCAGAGGCTATCTGATATACTGATGGGCCACGTGCAGGGTCTATCTATATACTGAGTGGACATGTCAGGGGCGATCTTATATACCGGGGGGGGCCTCGGCAGGGCGATCTATATACTGAGTGGGCATGTGCAGGGGCTATCTATATACTGCGGGGGCGCGTGCAGTAGAGTAATGTCCTGTCAAGCTTGCCATAGCTCAACAATGTTTTGGTCAAAAAAATTTTTTGTATAATGTTAAGTATCAATGTGGGATGAACACATGTGGGGAGCACAAAAATCTTCCAGTCAGGGGCCCCAAAATTCCAAGTGGTGGCCCTGTTAAAATGTATTTGTTTTCCTTCCATATACAGCAGCCCTCTGCAATACAGTGAAATTACAGATTGATCCAGTTTTGTCTCCAAACTTTATCTGTGAAATTCCAATCAATCCAAAAAACAAGCGCAGCACAGGTTTTTTTTGCAAAATATAAGTGTGGCTAAACCTTCTGCAATACCTTCCAATTTACTCAGAATCTCTCAGAACAGTTAAAGGGGCATTCCCCCCAGGAAGAAAAGAATCTTACATATTCTCAGGATAAACTAGCATATTCTCTAATTTACTGTTATTAATAAAAATCCAACCTGTCTCTCTCAGTCCTGGTATACACAATTTTGGTTGCACTGGGACCTGACCGTAAATCTTCTATCTTCTATAGTTGGGCAGGGCAGATTCTTTTAATGAATAGCTTCTCCTGTCTGCACAATGCAGTGTGATCTCTGCCCGCCCCCCAAGACGAGCTCACACATAGACACTTCCTGCCCGCAAGCAGCAGCGTGCACAGACTTACTCTACAAGCTGCATTCAAGATCAGGTCTATATAGCAGAGGAAGGAGGCATGTAGCAGAGCTGACTGTCAGGGGCTTAACTTTAGGGGGTGCAGAGGTTGTGATTGCACCCGGGCCCAAGAGGCTTAGGGGGCCCATAAGGCGTCACTTTGCCATATGAGAAGACTAGTACTATAAACCATACATTATAGTCAGGGGCCTGGCACAGACTTTGCACCAGGGCCCATCAGCTTCAAGTTACACCACTGTTGACTGTGTGTGTGTTATAGGTGAGTTATCAGAGTGTCATTGTGTGTTATATCCATCTCATGGATCTCATCCTCTCTCATCTGTCTCATCTCTCCTTCTCTATGTCAGACACTAGTAGAATGTTCAGAAGCTAAATAAAAGTGTAGATAAACCCTATACCCTGATACTCTAAGCACATTGTCATTACACAGCACCTCACATCACAGAGGGATCATGAAGTGTCTGCTCAGAGAGTCCCCGCCCACACTCTGGAATCTTACAATGACCATCACTGAGTGATAGGAGCTTAAACAGCAATAAAAGTGAGCAAAATTATAAAATAGGGGGTTAAAATAATCTTTATTGTGTAAACATCACTAGGGGGTTATAAATTAAGAACTTTCTTTCATGGGCAAACCCCTTTAAATGGCAGGTTTGCCTCTGCTACATCTGCTCTATAATATCCATGTGTTCTGAATACTGAGTTGCTCTTTATACGCTCTGCAGGACCCTTAATATTAGTAAGTGTCCTTCAGGCGGCTCTTGAGATGCATTCCTCACATTGCGCAGTCAGCTCTCCTGACAGTCAGCTCGCCTGACATTACTTTGTTTGAAAACCAGAAGTGGTGAAGATATTGTATAAAGTGTCAAACCCGGAGCTGTGTGCATGACGCCGTGTTTAGGCTGATACTATCTGTATAAATATACACGTATGGCGGAGGTGACAGAGCTGGGACGCTTCCAGCACTTGTATTATCTTCCTGTGAGTAACACGTGGCCGTATCCTCCCTGCACGGGGTGTACATACATGCGCTGGGGATGATGTATGAAGATGATGGGCCAGATGTATCACTCGTTTTTTCTGTTGTTTTTGCGCCTTTTTATATTGTCGCACTGTTTTTGCGACAAAACACCAAACTAGTCGCGCAGCAAAAATAACCAGGTTTCCCTCATTTATCCGACCAATCCAAATGTTTTGCTGCGCCTACTAATATTCATCATTTGCGATTTTTCATTCAGGCGCAAAAACGGGCCCAGAAACCGTCCAGCTTGAAGGTGGTGTAATCTGAGAAGCAACACTGAGCCCCTGTGCAGAGCAGCTCATCCCCACAGCAGAGCTCAGCAGACACTACAGACCCTACAGACCCTACAGACACTACACACACTACAAATACTACACACACTACAGACACCACAGACCCTACAGACACTACACACACTACAGACACTACACACACTACAGACACCACAGACACTACACACACTAAAGACACCACAGACACTACACACACTAAAGACACCACAGACACTACAGACACTACACACACTACAGACACTACAGATACTACACACACTACAGACACTGCAGACACAACAGACACTACACACACTACAGACACTACACACACTACACACACTACAGACACTGCAGACACTACACACACTACAGACACTGCAGACACTACACACACTACAGACACTGCATACACTAGAGACACTAGAGACACCACAGACACTACACACACTGCAGACACCACAGACACTACACACACTACAGATAATACAGACACCACAGACACTACACACACTACAGACACCACAGACACTACAGGCACTGCAGACACCACAGACACTGCAGACACCAGACACTACACATACTACAGATAATACAGACACCACAGACACCACAGACACTACAGACACTGCAGACACCACAGACACTACACACACTGCAGACACCACAGACACTACGTGGAGCCTCTGTTTACAGTTCAGGACCTTCTATTTACGAAACAATCTACAAAAGCCTCAGCTCAGAGCAAGAGAGAATAGAAGTTTGTAGGGTTTTGCAGATAGTACAGAGAAGTGTCCTGTGTAGCAGGATGACCACACTGAGGAGGACACTGGCCAGAAATACAGAAATTCAGCACTGGGGGATCCCCTCCAGGAGAAGCCCCTGCTGAGGAGGTCACTGGGTGCTGGGTGTCACACACCTGGGTGCTGCTGTGGGGGTCATTCTCATGCTGGGGTGCGGGAGAGAAGCAGAGAGGAGCATGTAGGAGGATCACATGTAAGAGCCCGAATCTAACATTGCGCCTAAACTGTGCATAAAGTAAAGTGATTAATAAGAGGCAGGGACTCAGCTCATCACAGATTATTGTAATGTGTGATAATTCTGGCACAGCAACTACACTTAAGCGCAGAAAAGTGATACATCTGGCCCGATGTATGTAGGGAAGTCTTAATAAATGGCGTACAAGGTGCACAACAAGACGGAATTACTGTGAAGTTCCGACCTCTTAGTATCGGAACTCTAGATCAGTTCCAACCTGGTGTAAATTTCAGCTATAACCTGCACCATTTTATTGCGCCACATGCAAAATTGCATGTTTTAGCTTTCCAACGACAACAAATTCTAAAATGAAGGACTATGGACCCCACAGAACATTGAGGTTATATTCCCTTCACCTGTTGTTCTGTACGGGTAGATGGATCATATCTACAGGTCCAGAAGTCAATCAAGAGATTATGGGGGTCATTTTTCTTATTTCCCCCTTCCCTGAGCTCTTTTTGCACCTTTGCCTTTTTTTTGCGTTAGTCTATTTTTTGCACCTGATTTGTTTTTGTCAAATAAAGGTTTTTTTTGCGCCTTATTTAGGCACAAAGGCACCATTTTGTTGCGCAAATCACACCATTGCCTTACCTAAGCCTAGTCAGGATTGGCGTTTTATTGCGCAATTATCTGCACCCATAAAGACACCAATACATGTTAAATAAGGCGCAAACATCTGGAAGCAGGAGAAATACAAAGACAAATTAGGCGCAAACAAGGAAACTGCTACACGGCGAACTCCGATGAACTGCTGTAAAAAGGCGCCAAAAATTGTGCAAATACCCCAATGTACCCAAAAAGTCACTAAAATACAACTAAAAAAGGCGCACCACATTACCATAAATGACTGGGGTTTTCCGACAACCATGGGCCTCCTTGTAGTCTGTTACCATGGAGACACACAAGTGGGCAAAGGAACTGCAAACACAAAGCAACAGGAAATGTACTTTAAGATTATTTGAAAAGTTGATTAATTTTTCAAAAAGAACCGTCACGTAAGGGTTACAGATGAGCACAAAGATACAGAGAGTTTGGAGTAATGCAGTTTGATTTCACAATATGAATTCTCTTGAAAGTTGTATTGGTGAAATAGTGATTCCTTCACCATGACCAAGATGTTCTCCAGCAAAGCGAGAGGAAATAACTGAGGAACACGTCATAGTTACTCTTACTAGGTGTTGAAATCTCTATCAGTAAGTTGGGTGAATGTACAGAGGCCTAAAGTGCTCCCTTATATATATATACACATTGGTGATTCCCTATCTCTTGGTATTATAAGATAGATAGATGATAGATATGTTAGAGACGGATAGGAGTCCTGCGCTGCTCCGGTGGCCATGTTTGTTTACATGGCGCCCGGACCGGAGTGACAGCAGTGCTGGATACCGGAGGGCACTGGAAGGTAAGTAGGATTTTATTTTTTTAAGCAGCCCTGTCCCGGCCACTTTTAGTTTTTCTTTTCCAGAACTCGGACACCCCTTTAAATGACAGATTAGGGCAGAGGCAGGAGGGATCGGTCATGATGGGTTAATGGTGTTAGGATCTCCTTAATTTTCTGTGTTGTGTTTGTGGCTTATGTTGGTGTCCAGGCCATTACACAATGATCCAGTACAGGTCCCAGTTTTAGGACCTTCCATCCTAACTCTACAAGCCGACAACATTCCCATACTCCATCTAGAAACTTCTGTTTTACGTCATTATAAAGTGCGTAGGGTTGAAGCTGCCCAGAGCGGTGTCGTGTACGTCCAGATAGCCAACAATGTGTTTACATACGGAGCATTGACTTCGGGAAGCCTCAGTGTAATCTGTGCACATGTTTACAAGTTCACTTGATATTCCCAGTGATGGAAGCTTCTTCTGCTTTTCCATAAACATCTCTATCTTCATCATTGTCTATATTTGGATGATTTTTAGCAATGTTCATCATGTAGAGTTCACGTCCTATCGGACAACACAGCAGGACAGTACAGTACTAGTCAAGGAATCACACTCAACGACCCGAAATTGATGATGTTCTCCGGAGAGGGCTGTTTCCATGTGTTTTAAGCTTCTTCAAGACCAGTTCCCTATATACTTACTTCCAAACCAGAGGTAAGGGTCAATATATGATCATACATTGGGTCTCAGTGAAGACACCCCTCGAGAAAATCTCAGGCTGTCTCCAAATCTTGGTGCAAGAAACAAATACGATATCTTGACTTTTTGGTGTTGATGGACAAGCTGACTACTCAAGCTGACTAGTTATGACTTGTGTTGGTCAATATAATTAGGTCATTGGATATATGTAGAAAGGTCAGAAGACAGGTCAGGTTAAGGAACCGGTAATCTTCTTCAAAACTGGTGGTAGAGGTCTCCATATAATTCATAGGTCCTTAAGATACAGTAAAGATACTTCTTCATTACATTTTTAGATGCTCATTTTATCTTGACTTCGGAAGCCAAAACGGTATCTTGACATTTTGTTGTTGGCGGACAAGCCGACTACTTGACCAAGTTATGACTTGAATGATCTGATTAGATCATGGGAATGGGAATATGTAGACAGCTCTGAAGAAATCTAAGAAACCTGTAACTTAATACCAAACTGGAAGAACTTATCATCATTGGTCCTGACTCCTTGGGATACAGAAAAGTAGTTTCTCATTGAAATCTCAGGTGGCCAAGATACAGTATCTTGACGGTTTGTGTTGGTGGTGGATAACTTGACCAAGTTAAGATTTGTGTTGAATGATCTAATTGGGGTGAGTAAATATTTGCAGACAGCTAATAAGCCTGTTATTTTCTTCTTAACTGGAAGTACTTACCCGGTCCATTCGCGATCCAGCGGCGCGTTATCTGTGGTGGATTCGGGTCTTCCGGCGATTCACTAAGGCAGTTCCTCCGACATCCACCAGGTGTCGCTGCTCTGCTGAATGCACTGGAATTCACCAAGCCGGGCTGAGTAAAGGTGAGTGTGTCCAGCGACACTTTTTTAAAAAAAATGCAGCGGTTTTTCCGAATTCGTCGGGTTTATGTTCAGCCACGCCCCCCGATTTTGTCTGGAACTACAATTCTAAAATACACAGTTTCAGCTTACATACAAATTCAACTTAAGAACAAACCTCCAGACCCTATCTTGTACGTAACCCGGGGACTGCCTGTAAGGTCTTATGTTTGATACAAATTGATCAAGAGGACATGTGTGTAGACAGCTCTGGACAAATCTCAGGAGCCTGATAGCAAATGCATCAAGATCTCTGCTCCTCTGGACAATTAACTTTTTGGATTTTTTTGTCTTTAAAGGTTCATCAAAGTTATTACTGCCTGGATATAATTTTGATTAGATCCAGATTGTCTTCTAGATTGGCCTAAAAGGCCCCAAATGCCTAATATTTCTAGTAGTGTAGCACGGGTAGTTACCGGGAGTTATATAAGTACTAAGAGAGTATCTAGTAGGCTACGACTTGGTATGCAAGACATATAGTTCAGGAACTGAAAAACATGGCCCCTTTCTGCCAGAAGCAGTGCCACATTTGCCTGCAGGTCGCGTGTGGTATTACAGCCCAAACTATTCACTGCAATGCTAAACATTATTCATGGATAGATGGGATACTGTTTCTAGACCATCTTTTAAGTGTTCAGTTGCTGAAAGTGTTACTTTAGCATGGATGCAGTGTACAGTACTTATTGTACTAAAGGAACCATCTAGTTGACTTTTATGACTCTGCTAACTCTGTCCCAGTCTATACATCAAAACTGAAAGTGATGCAATAAGCAGTAAATATCAGCCTATTGGGGCACATTTACTAAGGGTCCGAAACGTTCTTTTTCGTCGGGTTTCCCGAAAAATTACCGGTTTGTGCCGAATCGCCACGGGTTTTTGGTGCACGCGATCGGATTGTGGTGCATTGGCGCCGGCTTGCACGCGACAGAAATCGGGGGGCGTGGCCGTCGGAAAAACCGCCAGATTCGGAAAAACTGCGGTATTTAAAAAAAAATTGTGTTACTTGACACGCACTTACATGCATCAGGAATAGGTTGGTGAACTCCGGTAGACCTCGGCGCAGCAGCGACACCTGGTGGGCATCGGGCACACAACCTTAGTGAATCGGCAGAAGACCCGAATCCTCATCGGAGAACGTGCCGCTGGATTGCGACAGGACCAGTAAGTAAATGTGCCCCGACGGCCACGCCCCCAATTTCTGTCGAATGCAACCAGGCGCCGATGTGCCACAATCCGATCACGTATGCCAAAAACCCGGGGCAATTCGGCGCAAACCTGTAATTTTCGGGAAACCCGGCAAAAGAGAGTGATTCGGACCCTTAGTAAATGTGCCCCAATGTGTCTGTTCTAGCGGTCATCCGAAAATGTCCGGATTCAAGTTTTTAAAAATGCCCAAAATATGTTAAATGATGGAACATTCCCTTTATATGTAACATTCTGATTTATCCTGAGGTTCTCCGCTGCCTGTACATCTGCATCTTGTACAGTGTCGGTGGTGATGGCTGTATAACGGATAGGCTTTGTAATGACCATATCTGACTGCTGATGGTAATGATGATGATGTCTCATACTGTAGACTGACAGGCGGAGTAATGAGCCCCAGTAATTGTACTCTGTGGTTTTGTAAATGGCTGACAGGACTTTGCGCTGATTTTGGGTCTCGCTTCCTCTGTCATATTATCTCAATCAGTCTGTCTGGATTAAATAACATTGTTTTAGCCTTTAACAGCTCGTATGTCTATATTACTGTCACATCATCTTTAATTTTCCCGTTTTTAGGAGGTAGACATCGTATTATGAGAACTTCTTCAGGATGCAATTCTAGACTAACCATCTTAGACCATGGGACCACCCAGGTCGGCCATACACATGTACACTGAGCTCCACCTAAGTATATACAGTCTGTCCATAAACGTGCCACCAGTTAAGTGGGTTTTCTGGTACCTATAATAGGACATCAATGCTGGACAAGTGTCTTCTAGCACTACTGCCAATCCACGTTCTTGAGGTCACGACACAGCATTTCTTTTGGGTTTGGGTCTGGACCATGACTGTGACTTGATTTTCTGTTGAAGATTTGCTGATGCGCTTGGGATCATTGTCCTGACCCGGACTCAACCAAACTTTAGTTGTTGGAAAGATGGTCTCACATGTGACTCCAGAACGCAGAGTAGATCATGGTCAACTCAATGACTGCAAGGTGCCATTTGGCTTCGAAACGAGCCCAAACCAAGCGTGCCATTGTCCATCATGGCCAAACTTCTCCATTCCAGGATCCAATGGACATTGTTCCAGAAGTTCCTGTGGATTGTTCACATGTTACTAATCATGTTAATTAGTCTCCAGCCTCCAGCTCTGATACAATGGAGAATTACATATAGAGGCTGCAGAGGGGAAAACTGCTGAACGCTGCAGAATACATGTTATGCAATGGGAAGAATGCAGAATTTGGTGAATGGTTGGTTATGCTTGAATATAGGGGGCATAGCTATGTATGGTATATGTAGCGTTATGATATACTATATATATCTCCCTCCTCCAATGATTCATTAAACCTTCAGAAGGGAGAGGACGTGAATATGTAATCTGCACCAGGTCCATTACATATAGTTGTTCTGTTACACATGAAGGGATTTATTACACCTGCTCAGTGTAATACTCTGATATATACCTGATAATACAGTTACTAATTCCATCCATGGAAACAATGTATCATCTTTAGTGATGAAATTCTTCTTCTTACAAAAAACATGCAAGAGTAGCAACACCCCGCTGAACCCTAATTTATACTTATCTAGTTGTTTCGTCCTCCCCAATGAGAAATGAGCTGTATGCTGAGCTCTACACACAACACAGAGATAGTTCTTCATACACACAAAAGATTCTATCCAGCGGTGATCTAACTCAATGCTCCGTTCATTAACACTACAGTCAGTGAGATAAAAGACGTCTGTTACAGGCCCTGCATATGCGGTCATAGGAAATCAGAGTGTTGACGTCGTATCCAGGGAGCTTGATTAAGTGAATGGCAGTAGTTCTGACACACCTTAAATGTAGAGTTTTGGTAGATGTCTATTCTGGGAGCGTTCAAGGTTATGTATTCCAAGTAGGAAAAAGACGATACACCAAGCAAAGTGGTCTGTGGAGAATATTTTTCAATCTTTAAAAGGTTTATACAAGGCCAATTCAACAATTGAGGCATTGCGAGTAAGATGAATACTAACTAAGTGAAAGGATTTTAGAATGATTAACGTCTACCTTCTCCGGAGGAGTACGGAGGTCCCAAGCAGATCCAATCCAGTAGGAGCTAAAGAGATAATACTCTAGAGTCTGGCTGATTTTGCATAGTTCCGTTAACATGTTATTAAGTTCAGGGTTCATGACTGTTACAATTAGAGCAAGACTGGAAGGGGGGTGCAGAGTTACTGCACCGCGGTCGCTTCCGCGAATCCACGCTGCGTCGGTTCCCTGACGAAGGATTTGGGTCTTCCGGCAATTCACTAAGGTCCGTGTGCCCGTATTTGTCCACCCAGATGGCTCTCGCGTGGGCTGGGTTGAGGTCCGACTCGAGGTCCTTCCGGGAGTTCCTCCCATCCTAGTCCTGGTGCATTGTAATTGTGGTTTTAAGCGTACGCTTTTTAAGAAAAAAAATCGGTGATAAGCGTGCCGCGACTAGGTACACAATCCGATCGGCTGCACAATTCCGGCAAACCGAGCCGGAAACAACGCGCATTCGGTTTTGCCCTTAGTAAATGTGTCCCCGATGTCCCCATCACGTGCGAACAGAAAGAAGAATATGCTTCACAGGATCTTATAGAACTGGGTTCTCGAACCTTTCTAATTTCGGCAACCCTTTAATAGCAGTTTCCTCATGTTGTGCGACAGGCTCAACCAAAATTATTACTTCATAACTATCATTGCTAACTGTTATGAATTTGTAGGTCACGGGATCCCCCCAGTGCCACTAGTCACAGGGATCCCCCCAGTACCAATAGTCACAGGTGATCCCCCGCCATTAGCCACTAGTCCAGTTGATCCCCTGTAGCAGGTAGTCAAAGTTATCCCCCCAGTAGCTCAGTTAGTCCAGTGATGCCCTCGCAGCCAGTAGTTCAGTGCAGCTCCAGTCGCAGTAATCCTGCAAGGTGTGCCAGTTCACAGTGAGCCCAGTAGCCAGAAGTCAACTGATGCCCGCCAGGTAGCCATAGTCATAGTGATCCCCAGTAGCATAGTGCCAGTTATCCCGCTAGTAGCCAGTAGTCAGCAGTGAATCCCCAGGTAGTCAGTAGTCACAGTGATCACTCCAATAGCCAGTAGTCGCAGTGATGCCCCCAGTAGGCCATAGTCATAGTGATCCACCCCAGTAGCACGTAGTCCTAGGGAGTGATCACCATAACTCCCCCATAGCCAGTAGACACAGTGATACGCGCCAGTAACCAGTAGTCACAGTTATGCGCCCATTACCACTACGTCAGCTGCTCACCAGTGAGTCCGTATGCCCTGCCAGTGGTCACAGTGATGGCCCCTCATAGTCCATAGGTCCACGGGTGATGCGGGGGGGGTTGGGGGGGGGGTCAAGTTACTGTGCCCAGTGATGCCCACGTGATGCCTAGTGACACAGTGATTTGCCCCCTAGTAGCCCAGAAGTTCATACTATGCCACCAGTAGCCATTAGTCACAGTGATCACTCATAGCCAGTATCACAGTTACTCCCCCCAGTAAGCCATTGTCAAGGATCCACCCCCAGAGCCAGTAGTCAGAGTGATCACATGATACTCCATAGACCAGTAGTCGATTATCATTCCCCCCAGTAACCACTAGTCACATGTGATGCCTCGAGCAGCCAGTAGTCCAGATATGCCCCTAGTCGCCAGTAGTCCAGTTGAATACGCCCCTCAGTATACACTACGTCACAGTGATGCCCCTAGATACCAGATGTCCATACTGATATCCCCCTCAAGACCGCCCCCCAAAGTAAAAAAAAAGGTCATAGTGACTGCCTCCCAGTAGACAGTAGCCACATGTATCTCCCGCAGTAGCGCAGTAGTCACAGTGATGCCCTGAAGCAGCCAGACGTCACAGTTTGATCACGTCCAATAGCTATGTAGTGCTGCCCACAGTTCCAGTAGTCGATATGATGCCTCGCCAGGGTATCCAAAGTAGTCCGCAGTGATGTCCCTAGTAGCCAGAAGTATTGACTGCATGCCCCTCGATAGCAGTAGTGCTATGGATGTGGACGCCCCAGAGTCTCAGAACATAGTGATGCCTACAGTTTCCATAGACACAGTGATGCCCCTATAGCCAGGAAAGCATTGCCACCTGATATCCAGGTCAGATGATTCCTGACCAGTAGTCCGAGTGATGCCCATAGCTCAGTATGTCGTACCGTCACAGTGATGCCGCTTACCCGAGAACGCGGCCCACACATAGCAGTAGCAATTGATGCCGCCCAGTATTCCAGTGAGACACAGTGTATGCCCCTAGTAGCCAGTAAACAGTGACAGGGGGTGCCAGTCGTAGCAGTGAAGTCCCAATGATAGCACCCAGTATGCCGCGTGGTCCATATGCTAGTCATTAGAAGTGATGCCCCCGTATCAAGTAGAACACAGTGATGCCTCTACGTGTGTAGAGACTAAATTATAAAACATACTTACCTGTCCTACTTAGCACCTTCCTCATCTGCTGTCTTGCCGTTTATACACCAATCCAGTATGACACTGCTGTCGCGGGCGGGACGTGATGACATCATCGTTCCTATGTGAGACCAGATGGAGCGGCACACGGGAGGGGAGCCGGCACTCTGCCTGCAAGTGTGTCTCGTTCTTAAGACATCGAAAACACAAGATCTCTGATGGTCGAGGACATCCTCCACAGGTAGTGAGAAACCGCAGTGTTATAGACATTATAGAGAGCAACTTTGATGTGAATACACATCTGTGCCTGTGTGCTCTTCTCTTTGACTCAGCAGCATCATGAGAAACATGTAGGACATTATACAAAAATACTGACCTATCACTGATGTGTATACAACCACTTGGCTTATAAAACTTACTATTATCTCCAGCAAACCCTCTGTCGTAACTGGTCTCCTTCACTCAACTCACATCATCCGGCCATATTGGGAGTATTGCGAAGGTACTGACCCATATGATGGGATAAACCACTGGTGGGGAGATTAAAACTTACTATTATCTCCAGCACCTCTGTCCTGTACTGTGTTTCCTTCATCTCTACTGCAGCATCAGCCAGGGTCATATAGGACATTATAAAGAAGTCCTGACCTCTACTCAGGTGGCTAAAGCACTTGGGTGAGATAAAACTTACTATTATATCAGCAGTCCTCTGATCTGTGTCCTCTTCAGTCTCACTCAGTCATCATGCAGTGGTCATAATAGGAACATGTTATAAGAAGGTCCTGTACCTTACCTCATGTGATGTAAAAGCACTTGGGTGGATAATAAACTACTATTAGCTCAGTAGCCTGGTAGGTGTCTCCTTACATCTCACTCAGCATCAGCAGGGTTTATGAGGACATTACAAAGGAGAGTCCTGACCCTCGTACTCATGTGTGATAAAGCACTGTGTGAGATAACCTACTATCTAGCCTCCAGCAGCCTCTCGTACTGTGTCTCCTTTATGCTCACTCACGCAATCAGCAGGGTCATTATGGAGATATTATACGAGAAGTATCTATTGACCCGACGATTGTGAATTTAAAACACTTTTGAAAACTTACTATTATCTCCAGCACCTAAGTTTCTCTCGCTCAGCAGTTATCTCGCTCCATCTCTCTACCCGTAGACGTCTCTATATGTGTGTATAGGGGTCCTTATTGATGCATAAGTGTACGAATATACCTTCTGGGAGATCCCCTATGAACTTTGTAGAGCGTATGGAATAGTGTTGGCGCTATATTATTATTATAATGGTTGGCCCCCACTTCCAGAGTCAGATGTAACTTAGCAGTGGGTGAACCACATTTGGTAACACTATGCGTGTATGTTACATGATGTAACGGGGGGGGGGGTTGGAGACGCTGGATCACTGTTTGGGGGCTCAGTCACCACACTCTGCCTGCGGTTTGGGGGGGGGGGGGGGGGCGGGTAATAATTTTGGACATTCCTTGGTTTTGGTCAGTAAGTATGATAAAGGATGGCTGGTTATGCCGTTGACGTGACCCCGTTTGATACTACTGCGCGTAATCTACTTAGGTATCAGGTTCTAGACACTTGGGACGCCCGGCGGGCGGGGGGGGGGTCCTATGAATCCGCATCAATTTCTCTAGGAATCCCGGAGCTTGTTCTTCACACTGGAATCTTTTCATTTTCTTGTATTCTTATCATCCGTCTGTGTCGATGAAGCAGACGGACTTGCTCATTCCCATCACACATCAACACCTGTGACTATAGAATGTGGACGGGTGAAGTGTCCATGCAGCAGTGTAGTTTGTTTACAATGTACAGTGCAGGTAAACCCATCATTCTAGACGGTTCATCTATTGCTTGTCTCAGGGATACAGTGGTAGCAATTAACAGATTTCAGATGATGAGGTCTGTGCAGGTTTTTAGTGCCTCTTGGATGTAAGTTGTTGTTGCTATTCCATTCAGCAAGCAAGATCTGTAAAAGGACCAAGAACTGGAAGTATTTTGAAAGGTTGATAATCTTTTAATTCCTGATTAATTCTGTAAAGAAGTTCTTTCCATTTTAAAATGGCGTTGAACTGACTGCAGTCCAGCAACCACCCACTATACAGTATATGGCGCTGAGCCTTGGTATCGAGGGAAGAGACTGCAGAACTTTCCCAAACTCTGCCGTCTCTTTACAAGCTGCTCCTGGGGTGGCAGTGGGTGACTAAATGAGATGATGGCCTCTCCGTCCCGCAAGTAACATAGTGCCCTCGATTCACCCCCATTTATCATGTGTCCTGCCTGCCGCCCGTCCAGTTAAATAATTGGGTCTGCAACACAATCTAAACATAGGCCCTTTACATCTATAGAAAAGAGAACTACGCATGTATCTGAAAGATAAAGGACACAATCATCCATAAAATTCCTCCCTACTGTCTAAAATCCAAGCGTTTTGAAATATGCTAATGAGTCAGAAGGTCTGAGGGCGTTACAAAGCCTTCGCTGTGCGTGTAGTTCACAGGATGTTTACACTTTGAAGGAACATTCCCCCGTCCCCTGTGTGGAGATACAACAGGCAGAGGGAGGGGGAATGCTGAGAGCAGGAGGAGGCGGAGACAGTGGGTAACGGTCTGTGAACCAGAGCAGGGAGGTGGTGTCGGTACAGATCCCCAGAGTCACTTCTGGATCATAGGCATAATTGTTAAGTTGTTTATTAGAGAGGAAGAGCACTGGCTAACCGAATTAGAGGAAGATTACCACGGTCAACGGTTGCTCGGGATCTATGAGTCATGTTCCTTGGTGGTTTATCAGGATGGGATTGTTTGATGGCGTTTATAAGTTTTACCATTTCATAAGTCATCGCCTAAATAAGGCTGCCTTAAAGGGTGACTGCCTGGGGTACCGCCGCACCATATGGCATGTGAGCATACTCTTCCCGACCAATCTTGAGAATGTCGAGTGTCAGGCTGTTGTGACAGTGTCGTTTTTGAGTCCTTCCTCTCCCAAAATGGTTGTTCTCATGGAAGCAAGTTGTAGGATAGTCAGCGGAGCCATGTGACTGGCAATTTGCGACAGCCCTCCTACGTATAGTGATGCGTTACATGCCGCTGCCACCCATTAGTGCGAGAATGGGAGCCCAGCTCTCCTTATTGGCTAAGGGTGTTTATGATGATGTAACCGGAGTTATACATGAGGGGGGCTGCTCCTACGTACGATCACCTTTGTTTAAGTTTAGGCCCAATCGTTGTGGCTAACGAGAGGAATTTCCTAGTTGATAAAACCACTAGATTTTTTTTTTAGGAATCTATGTACTGTGAACCAATCATGAAAAAATATATTTCATCATCGATCCCTATTCAAAAAGCTGTGGATCCCATTGTTTGTGCTCTCTTCAATTTCCTCCCGCAGCACCTTCACCCTGGAGAAACATTCGCGACTTGACACGGTACATCTGTAAACCATACATGGTGGCAGGTTCCTCCAAATGCGAGCCTTCCTAAAGCTGTTCAGTTACTCTCCTACTGTTCTGATAAGATGTATAAGTGTGGGCCGTGGGATTTCTCATCCTCCGGGTTCCTCCTGTTCTCCCACATCCTCAACACATACTGGGTATGCGTTGATCTAGATGTAGAGCCCGTAGGGGGGCAGGGGAGGGGCAGGGAACAGACTATTCGTGATGCTTTGTGTGAGCGCCGCATATCTGTGCTGCGCTATATAAAAATTAAGACTTATTATTATTAGAGTTATTAACCTTATAAGTGTCCCCCGGGTTCACCTTATTGGCTATTTAAACAGAATGACCCTAAATTCACTAACTCGTTCTCCTGCTGTAGTCCATGGCTGGATTTCCCACCTATCATCACAGTTTACTTTACCCTTAATCCCAGAAGAACCTGTCAGCAGACGGGCAGTTAGGAGGAGCGGGGGGATATCACCGCCCCCCGGCTGCCCAACATAGTGATTATTCCAAACACTTTAGAAACCCTTTTCAAAACCCCTGTAATAGCCACATTTATAACGGCCACTTATAAGGACAGTGGCACGCAGATTACTGTGGGTAGCATGCATGTGTTGGGCGCCCAGGAAAAAGAGGTGAGGGGCCTGCCGCTCACTAATTTACACAGGTCAGATCTGTCAAGGGAGCACAACCTCCATCTGACAAAGTACTGACACACCGCCCTCCTGACTACTCCAGCCGACGGGCCCACAAATGCAGAGGAAAATCCACCTTATCTGCGAGTTTTTCCAAGAACTTCTTCTCAGGAGGGCTCTCTGGGGAGCTGATTTTACAGTCTCTATAGTTCGCCGGCAAAAATGTTTTTCACAATATTTTGTTCATTGCAGTGATCTCCATCTGAAGATATTAGGTGGGCTTAATCATACGGGGGTCTCGGTCGCCTGTTTGAGTGCACCTGTTATGCCTCCTTTTTGGATCCTGATCTATGATGGATGGTTCCGACCTTTAGAAATTCACTTTGGAATTCGTCGCGTGTGTACACGTTCTTTGCGCCTAACTAAATTTAGACCACAAGTTGTCCTCAATTGGTTAGATCTCATTGTGCCATATAATGAAGGAGACGGTAGCAAAATGTGCCAGAACGTTCAGCCGGACGTCACTCTCTGCACAAAATAACTTCATGTGATGTAATGGAGACTGATAATTGATTCTCAGATCTGTACAATAAAGACAAAATCACTCCCATAGATGATCCCATAGACCAATGATGAGTTCGGTCCACTGGGGTAAATTGTTACATTTTAAACTCTACCGAAGTATTTTCAATGTTGCATACGAGGTGATTCCTTCATTTCTGGGACATAAACGGGTGCTTTTTTTTTTTGGAAGTGCATTGCTCGAAGTAATGCTTTTTTGCGATCTATTTTATATATTACACCCCTATGAAAAGTTAACGCTCTCACTGGAGCGGTATAACATTACTCTGACTATCCATGTATTCTAAGCTCTAGCCATCATTATTGAATTAATATCTCCGTTACCTAACAACACATCTCAGAAAGCTACTGTAAAGCGTTTCCTTTATAGCCTTTACTGTCTGAGTCCAACCTCCTGTCATTTACTCAGAGCTGCACTCACTAGTCTGCTGCTGGTGCAGTCCTGTTACATACCTTACACTTCTTAATCCTGTACTGATCCTGAATTTACCAGCCTTAATAACCCCAAGAACTGCACTCACGAGTCTGCTGCTCGTGCAGTGGACTGTGTACATACATGACATTACTACAATCCGGTACTGATCTGAGTTACATCCTGTATTATACTCAGAGCTGCACTCACTAATTCCTAGCTGCTGGCAGTCACTGTGTACATACATACATGACTTATCCTGTACTGATCCTGAGCTTACATCCTGTTATACCCCAGAACATCGCGCACTCACTATTCTGCTGCTGGGCAGTGACTGTGTAATTACATGACATGACTTCTCCTGTACTGATCCTTCAGTTCATCCTGTATATATACCCCGCTTCACTCACTTCTGCTCTGGTGCAGTCACTGTGCACATACATGACATTACTATCCTGTACTGAATCCTGAGTTACTCCTAGTATTACACACCAGAGCTTGTCACTCAATCTTTGCTGCTGTGGCAGTCACTGTGTACATACATGACATACTTTCGCTGTGCTGGATCCTGAGTTACATCCGCTATTATACTCAGTAGCTTCACTCACTATTCTGCTGCTGGTGCAGTCACTGTGTACATGCATGACATACTTATCCTGTACTGATCCTGAGTTACATCCGTCTTATAGACCTCCAGAGCTGCCCACCTCACTATTCTGCTGCTGGTGCAGTCACTGTGTACATACATGATATATACTTTATCCTGTTACTGATCCTGGTTTACATCTGTATTATATACCCCCGAGCTGGCACTCACATTCTGCTGACCTGGTGCAGTCACTGTGGTACATACATGTCATTACTATCTGACTTGATCCTGAGTTCTCCTGTATTATATACCAAGCTCGCACTCACATCTCTGCTGCTGGTGCAGTCATGGGTACAACCTGAAATTACTCATTATCCTGTATTGATTCCTGATAATCATCCGTATTATCACGCCAGGCTGCACTCACTATTCTGCTCTGGTGCATTCACGTGTATCCATACATGACTCTTCTTATCCTGTTAACGATTCCCCTGATACATATCTTTAGATTCATTTCCCACGTTGGCAAGACATTTTCGAGATTCGTATCATATCTACAGGTATATAACAATTGTGCGTTAAATTGTTCTACAAAGTCTCCCACCTAGTATAGGACGGGGCTTTTTTGTGTTCCATCTGTGATAACCTAATAGAATCTGGGTGAGACTGGTGTTGTATGTAGTCTATGTAGACCTACCGGACCTTCTACTCATGCTACAGAAATTAGGCTTAACCATCTCTTTTCGCAACACAGTTGTCCTTTGAGCTTGGTCTCTATATGAGGACTCTTTCCCTTAAATACTACACGGCATCCTAACCAGAGGTTGCAGGACTTGAGCGCATTTGCGCTTTATGTGCAAATCCTTATCAATTGCAAAGTGGTTCTAGGGATTTACGGAGTCTCCGCTATGCCAAATCTCACACAGGTTGCCGGTTCCTAGGAGCCTGCAGTTCCTCGTGTAATGTGGTAATTAATCCCCAGTCTCAATGCTGAGATTCAGAAACGATTGGTTTTGGTTTCCATCAGAAGTAACTTACTCATTGCCATATTTCATAACTTGCCTGTCAGATTTCGTGTCCCCAAACCAAAAGTTTTAGGGTATGAAGCCCATAAGGGTTTAGATCATGTTCTTCTCAAGTATTTGAAAGTCTTGGGTTGACCCCGAGTCCCTATCAAATTTTATCCCCTATAATTTTCTTTACTGTTCACACTGTAACGGCTCAGAGATGAGTCATTACACAGTTGTGCCCGTAGGGAGGGGCCAAGAGACAAATTGTGACTATGATTGGTCAAATATTATTTAAATTATATTAGGGTAATTCATCGTATACATTCATATTGTACTGTAGTGAGAGATTCTAGAAATAACACGGCTGCAGAATAGCATACATAGTTTGAATGTGTGTTCAATAGAAATTCACAAAAAAACAATTAAGCTACCGCCGCGCAGAGGAACTCTAGGTTAATGCCACTATCACCTCCAAAACACAATATTTGAGGACATGTGCAAATCAGGCAATGTTGAAACTGATCTGGTATGGCGATCAAGTATCCATATTGACTAATTTTGTGGATATCCTGTAATTTACTGTCACTAGTTACAGAAAACATTGGCCAGGAGACGGAGCCTTGCATTCTAAACCCATCATCTTGCCTTATCTACTGCTCGAAAATCCCCTAAGTCGTGGTCAGTAACTGCTCAGCAGTCCCTCCCAGGACAAACTGCAAAACACAGAGAACAGAACAAAACAGACAAATTCATACAGAGTAGTCACCAAGTTAAGTCACACCAAAAAAGCAAATGTAGTACAAATTATAAAACAAGTGAAATAGTCCTGAGCAGAGCCTAATATAGATACCAGGAAGCAATGAACACGTTATAAAAAAGATAGTAGCTAATTTAAAAACTTTAAACATTAAGCCCTTAGAAGGGAGCAATCCTTATGTTGATCTCAGAGCTTGGTCATCAATACTAGTTTAGGACCAATACAACTCACAGATGCCAGAGCTATCTTGACAATGTCTGGTTATCAAGTCGCGTGAGATAGTTCAGTGCAATCATCATAGGCCACTACGGATGGCACTCAGAGCTGTATTTCCAAAAATATCCCACCCGAGCTAGTGGTGTACTATGAAGCAGTTGATGGGCCCAGTGAACCTGGTAACGCAGGGTACCAAAAGGCCACGCCGACCATAAGTATGGTTATAGTACCAACCCACCATGGGCCCCTAAGTCTCTTGCGGCCCACAAGGTGCGTGGTCGCCGCACCCCTCGCACACCCCGTGCAAAGTTGACCCGGGTGGCCAGCTTCATGTTGTGCTACAATTATGCGGCACAACTCATGGTACAGATCAAACCTGGTACATCAAGCAGGAAGCAATCGCCGCCCCCAATCATGCGGACCACAGGACAGAGGATGGCACTGACAAGCATCTCATGAACAGTATATCCTTGGGGCCCAAGACCTATTTCTATGGCAACCTATAGAATCTATCAGAACCAAAATGCACGGATCTAGGAATGGCCCTTCAGACCGTGGGCTCATGAGCGCCCCTTTCAATTTGCGATGTCTACTTTTTAAACAAAATACACTCCCTTTAGTGAAACTGTGGTTAACATTGGCGTTTCAGCCAGAGCTACCAGAAGGGGCCCACTTAGACCTGGGCCTAGATACTACTTTTCTCCTGATGTGAAGTTACCCGGCGTCCCTGAGCTTGTGGTGGAACCTACTTCCCGAGGGAAATGTGAATGTACATGTATCAATCCCCTCATTCATTACTATGGCACGTGTGGTCTATGGATAATTCTATGTGAAATCGATCTCCACTGATAAAACCCAAAACATCCAGAGTGTTATAGGCTTGGGAGGAGGGTGAATGGGGACATCTGGGGGTAGTGGGAGAATATGTGCTCAAATACCTCTCTGTGTCTTTACTGTTGTATAAATACCTGTCAATCTTCTTTAGTGGAAATAAGTATAATGAAACCAAGCCAGGATTTCAGTCCCTCTAACCCCCTCCTTGAAAATCTTCCATCCATTTTGAGCTCAAAGAGGCACGAGTAGAGTAGGGGTGGTACTAACATATTATCCGTATTTAATCTCCTTTTATTACTATGGTTTAGGACCAGATAGTTCACCGCCCTTTCCCTGGTTGGGGAAAACATCAAGGAGCATTGAAGCTTTATCCTGCAGATGGCAGATCTGTCCCCTTGGTCAGTCTTCGTTCATCGCAGGCTCATCTTGATGAATAGGCACCTCAGGACGATGCAACCACGAAAGCCTCTTAACGAGATATAGAGTGGGAGGATCATGGTTGCCATTCAGAAAATTACACTTTCACATCGGGTTGGAGACTGGAGGAAGTCTTCAAAGTAACCTGGGTAGAATGGGGTCATCGTTTGGATTTGGGCCACACTGGTCACAGCTAAGGTCTACATCCAAAATTGTAATAAGTTTTTTTGTATAGGACAACGGAAGACATAGTGATCTAGATTGGTGTCACCACTAACAAGGTATTGAACATACCACCCCGATTCTATCTCGTAGCTGCGTCTCCCCTCTCCTTGTACCCCGCCATCTGCGGCCCTCTCGCCATCGCGCAGTAGCTCCGTCCGCTCCGTCCCGGAGCCGCGCCAGCGCAGCCAAAGGCGGTAGCTGCGCGCCCAAGATGAAATTCGTAGGCCGGAGTAAGTGGCTACTGGTGCGTGGAGTAGCCCGACTATAGCCTCATGTCCGGCTACTCCACGCCCCAGTAGCCGCATAAAGAATTTTACATTGCCTCCATAAAGTTTTCTAAAAGACACCCGGATTGTGAGGATTGGCCCCAAAATGGGCTCTCCTCACGTCCCATTCATCACCTACCACCCCTTCTACCTTTTAGTAGATCGGTGGTGGTAGGTTCCCTTTAAAAGTTCTAACCTGAAGGTCCTTGGATGGTGGACCTTATCCTCGGGCCACCGCCTATGATGTCATATACAGGGTATAACAAAAAGGTCAGGACTGTGGAATAGACATTGGATGGAAAAACTAAAAATATATGGGGCACACTTACTTACCCGTTCGGAGCCCAAATGTGCGTTGTCCGACCGGATTGCACTCTGCCACAATTCACTAAGATCGCGCGCCCGATATCCTGCATGTGTCGCTACCCCGCTCAGGTCCCCGGAGTTCACCTTCTTCTTCCTGGTGCATGTAAGTGCTTTTCTTGCGACACAATTTGAAAGTTAAATCCCGCACGCTTAGTCCGAATTAGCTCGATCATCCGATGGCAGCCGCCCCCCCGATTTCTGTCGCATCAAAAAACATCCACAATCCTACACACCTGCGACACAATCCCCAGTTTAATACCTGTCAAATCCCGAAAATGCCGAAAAAAATCTGTCAAAAGCGCGATCTATGGACCCCAAAAATCTATCCAATGATCCCACCTGGAGCGCAACTTTAAAAACATAAAAGGGAACCCCCATTTTTTTGCATTCCCTAGGACCAATTACATTGATTGTATCAATAATTCTAGTCTTTTTCATTGACAGATGGCGCTGTAATAGAGAATGAAAATGGATTAAAAAAATTTCCAAAATGGGGAAATCTTGAGAAATAAACATTTGATAGATATCTGGTGACTGGATCAAGCAGCTTTCTTGTGTATAGGGACAGCTCCAGAGTGGTTTGAGTGCATTCAATGGAAACATTTAAGGAATGTTAAAAAAGATTAGGTTTACTGGACCGGTCTAATATTGACCGGGGTCTTTACCTCCATCTCCATCCATCTCAGACCACGTTGGTCCCACATATCAGACCAGGTTCCTTTTGTTACCCGTGATCTTTGACTTGAAAGTGAAGCCCATGGCAGATAAACAGGTCACACCCAACCCTCATATAGGTCGCTATAAGTTTGGTTTTTGTCTTTTATGCCCGGAGTAAGGGCTAGGGGGGTAGGATTGTTCTGGTTTTCATCAGACATTTGGTTTCTTGAAGAGATACATAAGCGATGCCACGGATATCTGGAAGCCATTTATCTCACTCCTCTCATTAACATAAGATTTCACCTCTCCAGTGCTCGCATGTGGAACAGATGTGGAAACGTTGGACACATTCGAATCGGGAGGCAGATTGTTGCTACAGAAACCTTCTCCCAATTACATTATCTGGCACTTTTTTAAAGGAGATCTACCACCAGGATGAAGGATTGTAAACCCAGCACATTGACATACTGGTGTCTGCCCCCTCAGGCAGGATCCGCTCTTCTTTTAACTTCTTATGCCCTGGTTTTATAAAAAAAAGGCTTTTAGGTGTTAATGGAGTCTGGGGCATAATTTGCATAAGTGTTAAAGCCTTTTTTTCTTAAAAACAAGGGCAAAGAAAACCTAAAGAAAAGCAGTTCCTGCCAGAGGGGGCTCACACCAGTATGTCAGCGTGCTTGGTTTACAATCCTTCATCCTGGTGGTAGATTTCCTTTAAGCTCCTAACCACTGGGTCGTCAACAGTCCCCAATTACACCGTGCTTATGGATTAACTATTTTTTTAGGTTCTCTTCTAAATAAATATAGATTTTTTAAAATTCATTTTTAAAGGAAGTCTACCATCACAATCCATCCTGGGACATTACTCATAGATCCAGGCACCGGGATTGTGGTTTCTTCTTATATTTATTATCCATGGCCTCCTTCATTCTAAATTCAACTTTTAAAATCACCAGAGCCCCTGTGTGCTTCAGCATCGCAAACTGTTACAAGGTGCAACACCACAACAACCCCTCTCCCAATGTGTGAGATTACAGCAGGCAGAGAGAGGGGGCAGTGACGAGGGAGTAGGGGGAGGGGGAGAGAGTGTAAAAGCCTGTGAAGCTACAGCATGGAGGGGCTCTGAAAACACCCCTAGAGCCCTTCTGGCTCATTAGCATAATTTTAAGACTTGATTCTAGAAGGAAGGAGGCCATGGATAACAAATACCACAGTCCTGGGGTCTGGATCTATGACTAAGTGTCCCTGGTTTATTATGTTGGATGTTGGTGGTAGATTCCCTTTAAAGTGGTTCTGTTGGGTCCAGTATTACTGCCAAAACCAAAAATAGCACCATATAAAGGGCTTTAATAGTGGTAGAAACAAAACTTTGTGTCCATAAACCAATAAAGCTATAAATAGACAATCATCTTTTTATGAATATGGAAATCAACCTGCAAGTGCACTGGGGGAGGGTCCATTTATCCTGATTTGCCTACAGGCAGCTGTAAGTGCTTTGGCTCTGCCATGGACTTACTGCCCAAGTCTACCTCTTCAGCTGACATTTTCCACATTACCACTTACCTACATCACGCTTGTCTGTGGGCAAATCTGGCAAATCTGTCCCGCCTCTGGTGCACCAGCAGGTAGATTTGCACTTCCATAAAAAACAGATTGGGGGTCATTTACTAAGGGTCCGCGGAGCGCATTTTTGTCGGGTTTCCCAATGAATTCAGTTTTGCAGCGAATTGTCCCAGGATTTCGGCACATGCAATCAAATTTTGCACGCAACAGAAATCGGGGGCCGTCTAACAACCCGACGGATTCGGACAACGCGCGGGATTTAACATTTAGAATCGTGTCGCAAGACACGCACTTACATGCCCTGGGAAGAAGAAGGTGAACTCCGGCGGACCTCGGCGGGGAAGCGACGGATGCAGGAACTCGGGCGCACAGGCTTAGTGAATCGCGCCGAGCCCGAATCCTCCTCGGACAACGCACTGCGGGATCGTGACAGGACCGGGTAAGTAAATCTGCCCCAATATCTCAGCATTCCGTCATCTGTTTGGAACCACAAAAGTATATTTCTGCTCGTACTATAGTCCAGTCCATCCCACATCTTATACAAAAGGTTCTTAGAAGTGCTGTTTGGGGAGTAGCCTAGAGACAGGGGCTTGGATTGGCGAAAGCTCGCCTGGCAGCGGAACGCCAGCTCCATGCGCATCATGCGCTTCTTGCGCATCTGTTTACATTCCCCTCACCCGCCATATCCCAAACTTATAAGAACGCTACTACACTTAACTTGGTGCAGGCTGGGACCGAGTCTGACCCTGGGGCTGGTCATATACTGCCGACGCAGAGAATTGCGGGGCCTACCTCGGTCCAGGTCTCAAAGGCCTACTATACCTCCTCCCACCCCTCCTCCACCTCCTCCTCCTCCGAATTACCATCCGTGGGCATGGCGCCATCAGTCGGTAGCTCTAGGCACAGCAGCAGTGCCGTCGCTAAGCGACAGCAGGCGGTGCTGAAACTGCTGAGCCTAGGCGATAAAAGGCACACCGCCCAAGAGCTATTACAGGGCATTCCACATCAAAGTTGTTAACTTTGTCGCCACCCTGCTGTGTAATCCACAAAATATACTTGCAAACTTTTACCATTTAGGGATATTATTTCAGCGCTTCTTGCGCATCTGTTTACATTCCCCTCACCCGCCATATCCTAAACTTATAAGAACGCTACTACACTTGATCTTATACAAAAGGTTCTTAGAAGTGCTGTTTGGGGAGTAGCCTAGAGACAGGGGCTTGGATTGGCGAAAGCTCGCCTGGCAGCGGAGCGCCAGCTCCATGCCAAGATCCAACTAACATAGTTTTAACTGCAGCACCTTTAATCTACTACTAGTTCACTGCCTCCATACATGGTCCCCTTATCAAACGAGCTGTGTCAGGCAGAATTTTGGGTTGTTTTCATGGCTTCCATGTTAACTTTGTCGCCACCCTGCTGTGTAATCCACAAAATATACTGGCAAACTTTTATCATGTACCGATATTATTTGAGCGCTTCTTGCTCACCTCCTTTGGTTCCTCTCTGACACCCATTGGTTTGAAGCCTGAGTCCAATTAGGGTATGTCGCCATGCCACTCTCTAGCCTGCTGCCGCTGCCTCTGCATGCCGTCCCCTATAGTGTCAGGGTCAATTATTGGATGTTTTAGATGCTATCTAGCTTCATTCTGTCACTCTGTCATGGCCATGCTGTTGCCCATAATTTTGGCATAATGGTGCGATTATGCAGCCTCAGAGGCATCCATGCATGCTGCCCCTGCTGTTTCCTGTCCATTTCCGTGGTGTTTCCATCCTTTTCTGAGGTTCCCAGGTGTTTGGCCAAGCTTCCCTGTGCAGAGCCTTGGTCCCCTTGAAAAATGCTCGAGTCTCCCATTGACTTCAATGGGGTTCGTTATTCGAGACGAGCACTCGAGCATCGGGAAAAGTTCGTCTCGAATAACGAGTACCCGAGCATTTTAGTGTTCGCTCATCTCTAGTCATGATTAACCGGCTGCCAGCTCCGTTTTAGTAAAGTGGATGGCAATTCCCTGATATATTATCACAATTGCTTCCATTAGGAACAGGATTCAGTGGCTAACCTGCTGAAAACCAGGCAAACAATGCAGGAGGGACGGACCACCTCTATCAATCTTCTTATGTAGCATTGAAGGGGTTGGCTAATTTACTTCATGCTTCTGTAATGTGTCTGTAAGTGTGGGGGGCAGGCAGTGGTGTAACGAGACTCCAGTGCAAACTTTTGATGAGGGGTCCTCAACTCTTGTTGCCCTCACCTTCCCGCACATTACACATGAAATATCCAGCAGCCTCCACTCACTAATGAAATATCCAGGAGCCTCCATTCATTAATGAAATGCCCAGCAGCCTCCCTCACTAATGAAATATCCAGGAGCCTCCACTCACTAATGAAATACCCAGCAGCCTCCATTCATTAATGAAATATCCAGCAGCCTCCCTCACTAATGAGATGCCCATCAACATCCCAGCAACAAAAAGCAATTAAGCCCCTTACAACATAGTGTGTACACCGGTCAAGTTCGCAGGCTCTCCACTCCGCGATCAAGCAATCTGTACAAAAAATACTTGAACCCACTGTGTAATCCAATCCAATACTTTATATAAATCTTTGGATGACAAACATAGACATAAGGCATATAAATACTTCACCAGTTTCTGGCTCAATATGCTGAAGTCCACAATTAAAAGTCCACGCTGTAAATCTGGTTCACTGAGACGCTGAACGCCCTATGACGTTTCGGAGGTAACCCCTCCTTCCTCAGACATGCGTAGTGCCGGTAAGGTGAGGGTTTAAATACATACGGAGCATTATTACAATACAATATTTAAACAAACCCTATAACAACAATGATACAGCAATTACATATAATATACGATAAAGACAACATGAAAAATGTACGAAGAACCTCCTATAAAAATGCACTGAAGCAACATTGTTCATTCAACCCACGGGGTTGCAATGTGTCTAACTTGGCAATCCAAAATACCTCTTGTTGTAGGAGTTTTTTTATTTAAACCCCAATCGTTATCTTGTGTGACCTCTTCCAAAATTAACCACCGCAAATCAACATCCCCTCACTAATTAAATGTTCAGCAGCCTCCGATCATTAATGAAATGTCCAGCAGCCTCCCCTCATTGATTGAGCCCAGGGCCGGCAGCAGCACTGGGCATACCCGGGCAAGTGTCGGTGCCCAGGGCTGCTGGGGGCCCACACATGGCTGCACACAAGGAATCCATGGGTGTGTGAGCGTTGTGTCTAATGAATCCACAGGGAGTGAGGGGGTTTATATAAAATAACCATGAGAGGTCTGGTTAGGTTGATAAACTAGTGAATATTTTAGGGAACAGGAGACTGTTGAGTTTCTGATTTAATGCCATCATGTGAGTTTACTGAAAAGGGGTCCACTGAGGCTCTGTCGCCCATGGGCCTACTGCAACCTGGAGCTGACCCTGATTGAGGCTACGTCCACACGTGGGGGTCATTTACTTAGGGCCCGATCTGCGTTTTCCCGACGTGTTACCCGCATATTTCCGATTTACGCCGATTTTCCCTGTATTGCCCCGGGATTTTGGCGCACGCGATCGGCTTGTGGCGCGTCGGCGCTGGCATGCACGCAATGGAATCCCAGCCGGACCCGAATCTACCGCAGAGAACGCGCCGCTGGATCGCGAATGGACCGGGTAAGTAAATCAGCACCATGGTGTTTACATTGCATTTTGAAATCCAATACAATAGCTGAGAATATGAGACTTGCCTTATTAAATTAATGTTAACATCTGTATTTACAAAAATTTTGTTTTGTAATCTCCTCTTCTCATCTGTTGTAATGCATTTCAAAATGCAATGTAAACGCCAAGTGAGGAAATGTGCCAAAATGTGCAGCAACCTCCCCTTCTTAATTAAATTATCAGCATATTCCCTCACTAATGAAATGTCTAGTAACCTCCCCTCATTCATGAAATATGCAGCAGCCTCTCCATACACAATACATAAGAACACACACATGTATGTCCGAGCATATACATGCCAGACACATGCACACACAGACATAGCAAGCCCCAAAGCAAATAGCGAAGGGGCTGAGGACTGTAGGGGGTGGTTTCAAGCCTTCTGGTAGGCTGGTGGGGCTTGCCCCTTTACCCCTCCCGTGTGAGGTCACCGGAGGCGGTGTTTGGGGGCGGGTAAGGACCCGCCCGGTGGTTTTATAAAGTCCGAGAGCACGTGGGGGGAGCCTCTTTCCTTCTGCCCCCTGGACCGAAGAGGCGAGAAGTCAGAGACACCACTGCAAATACCCAGCATGGCTTCCCTAGAAGAACAAGTGCTTCAACCCATGGCCCTGGATGGTGCAGCCATGCTGGATACCCTCCTGCAGCACTCTGCTGCAGGGTCGGCCCAAGAAGCGGACGTCCATGAAGAGGACACCCATCTCCTAGGAACGAATCCTCCGGCAGTGGCTTCCACCCTGGAGGGTACAGCCACCACCCCCGCCCGGCGGCCCGCCACCCTGTCACCACCACCCACCCAGTGCTCCTTACCTCCTCCACGGGGGCAGCTGGATGAAGATGGAGGACGTCCCCTGAAGAAGATCATCACCTGCACCAGCCAGGAAGCGCGGCCCGGGCCAGAAGAAGATGGCGCCGTCCAGACCACGTGGGACGCCGACTGCATCGGAGGATCGTCGTGGGATCCCTGCTGAGAAGAATGCAAAGGGGTAGGTTTCCATCCTCTGGCACCCCAGCGCTGCTGCCCGCTCCCCTGCCCTGCACCCCAGCGCTGATGCCCGCTCCCCTGCCCTGCACCCCAGCGCTGATGCCCGCTCCCCTGCCCTGCACCCCAGCGCTGCTGCCCGCTCACCCCTCCCCCCTGCTCCCATCTCCGGTCTGCTCACCACCAGGCCCGGCCCCGGCCAAATGGACCTCCCCGCTCTCCTCACCTCCAGCTCAGGTCCCGGCCGGTCTCCGCTTTTAGCCCCGATGCCCGGCCTCCCCAGCTCCCGGGCTACAAGGTAACCCCTTCACCTCCGCAGCGCCCGCCATCCCTCCCGACCATCCTCTCCTCTCCTCCGAGGCGCCGCTATGCCGCCCACCAACCTCCCACCCCCAGTTTATCTCACCTCACCTCCGCGATCCCGCTCCCCCACCACTCACCTCCAGCACCAGCCGGAGCCTGCGGCCTCCGCACCCGGCCGGGCCCCTGGCAAGCCGAGCCGCTCTCCCTCGGCAGCGATCCCCGTCCTGCTCCTCCCACGGCGGGGCCTGCCTTTCCCCAGCCCTTCCGGCACCCCCATCGACCCTCCCCCGCCGTGCGGCAGGCTTCAGGCCTACCCGGCGCCTAGGCCTTCCGGTAGGCCTCGGGCCTAATTTTCAGCCTGCCCTGGGCCTGCTACCAGGCCTCGGGCCCCCACGCCAGCCAGCTGCAGGCCTCGGGCCTATCCATCACGCAGCCCTGGGCTCGACACCAGGCCTCGGGCCTATCCCCCTTCCAGCCCTAGGCCCCTCAGCAGACCTCGGGCCTACCCACACTCCAGGCCTCGGGCCTTTTCCCCAGGCAGCCCCATACCAGGCTTGGGCCTACTCCCCAGTCAGCCCCAAGCCCCCCTCCCTGTCACATACCCCCCACCAACTCAGGAGCCGCCAGCAGCGCTATCCACAGCCTGCGTCCCGGCCCTCTGCTTTCACCCACCATGCCTCCCGGCCCAGCCAACACCACAGCCCTGGATCCCTGGGCAGCTCCCCTTCCCTCCTCCTCTCCTATTCCCGAGTCCTCTCTGCATACCCTTGATGCGGAAGAGACCTCTATGTCCACGGCGCACCACAGACACAGGAGCCACAGTTCCCTGTCCTACAAGCAGCAACGTCACAGCAGAATGGACTCCCAGAGGCCATACCGCAGGCGGGCTGCCGATACTGGCTCTGAGCTCCTCTCACCAGACCGCAGCCGCCATCATCATCATCACGGAGGACGTCGCAGACACTACAACAGCCCATCGTCACCGGGTTCCAGTGGCCGCGAGGCGGCGCACTCACACACCCGCACCCGTCACCGAGACTTCCCTCACCGCCTGACCAAGCGCTCCAGGCGGACATCGGAGCATCCAAATGCTCTAATTGCTGTGTGGGATTTTTTTTTTCAAAAAGTCTCAAAATGCATAAAAAGTCCCAATACATACACCTGCTCCAGGACTGGAGAAACTATGAGACTTTTTATGGGACTTTTTGCAAAAATCTCAAGTCATGTATCTGGCTTTGCAACGTGTTGCATGGCATTGCACTAGCAGTAGTTCTATGTTTATCCCAGATTAATGAAGTGGCGGAAATATCTCTGTAAGAATTTTTAGCAGTGAAAAGTCCCAAAAAATCAATGCGACTTTTTTGAGACTTTTTTTACGCCAAAAAACCCCAGTAAAACCAATGTTAAAAACCCCCTCTTTGCCTTTATTATGGGGATCCTGTCAGTATCCTGCTGCCTAGTCCTTTCCTCTGTTATGGGGTCCTGTCAGTATCCTGCTGCCTAGTCCTTTCCTCTGTTATGGGGGTCCTGTCAGTATCCTGCTGCCTAGTCCTTTCCTCTGTTATGGGGGTCCTGTCAGTATCCTGCTATCTAGTCCTTGCCTCTGTTATGGGGGTCCTGTCAGTATCCTGCTGCCTAGTCCTTGTCTCTGTTATAGGGTCCTGTCAGTATCCTGCTGCCTAGTCCTTGCCTCTGTTATGGGGTCCTGTCAGTATCCTGCTGCCTAGTCCTTGCCTCTGTTATGGGGTCCTGTCAGTATCCTGATGCCTAGTCCTTGCCTCTGTTATGGGGTCCTGTCAGTATCCTGCTGCCTAGTCCTTTCCTCTGTTATGGGGGTCCTGTCAGTATCCTGCTGCCTAGTCCTTACCTCTGTTATGGGGTCCTGTCAGTATCCTGCTGCCTAGTCCTTGCCTCTGTTATGGGGGTCCTGTCAGTATCCTGCTGCCTAGTTTAACAAGCCCCAAAGCAAATAGCGAAGGGGCTGAGGACTGTAGGGGGTGGTTTCAAGCCTTCTGGTAGGCTGGTGGGGCTTGCCCCTTTACTCCTCCCGTGTGAGGTCACCAGAGGCGGTGTTTGGGGGCGGGTAAGGACCCGCCCGGTGGTTTTATAAAGTCCGAGAGCACGTGGGGGGGGCCTCTTTCCTTCTGCCCCCTGGACGGAAGAGGCGAGAAGTCAGAGACCCCGCTGCAAATACCCAGCATGGCTTCCCTAGAAGAACAAGTAATCCAGCAAGCGGCCCTGGATGGTTCAGCCTGGCTGGATACCCTCCTGCAGCGCCCTGCTGCGGGGTCGGTTCAAGAAGCGGACGTCCCTGAAGAGGACACCCATCTCCTAGGACCGAATCCTCCTGCAGTGGCTTCCACCCTGGAGGGTACAGCCACCACCCCCTGCCCGGCGGCCCGCCACCCTGTCACCACCACCCAACCAGTGCTCCTCACCTCCTCCACGGGAGCAGCTGGCACAAGATGGAGGACGTCCCCTGAAGAAGATCAGGCCTCCTGTCCGCCTGAGCCCAGGATCTCCAGCACCAGCCAGGAAGCGCGGCCCGGGCCAGAAGAAGATGGCGTCGTCCAGACCACGTGGGACACCGACTGCCCAGGAGGATCGTCGTGGGATCCCTGCAGAGAAGAATGCAAAGGGGGTAGGTTTCCATCCTCTGCCCGGCACCCCAGCGCTGCTGCCCGCTCACCTACCCCAGCGCTGCTGCCCCCCCCCCGCTCTCCTCACCTCCAGCTCAGGTCCCAGCCGGTCTCCGCTTTTAGCCCCGATGCCCGGCCTCCCCAGCTCCCGGACTACAAGGTAACCCCTTCACCTCCGCAGCGCCCGCCCGCCCGCCATCCTTCCCCGCCCCCCCGATCATCCTCTCCTCACCTCCGAGGCGCCCGCTATGCCGCCCACCAACCTCTCACCTCACCTCCGCGATCCCGCTCCCCCCACCACTCACCTCCAGCACCAGCCGGAGCCTGCGGCCTCCGCATCCGGCCGGGCCCCTGGCAAGCCGAGCCGCCCTCCCTCGGCAGCGATCCCCGTCCTGCTCCTCACACTGGCGGGGCCGGCCTTTCCCCAGCCGTTTCGGCACCCCCATTGACCCTCCCCCGCCGTGCGGCAGGCTTCAGGCCTACCCTGCGCATAGGCCGGGGACTTCCGGTAGGCCTCGGGCCTATATTTCAGCCTGCCCTGGGCCTGCTACCAGGCCTCGGGCCCCCACGCCAGCCAGCTGCAGGCCTCGGGCCTATCCATCACCAGCCCCGGGCTCGGCACCAGGCCTCGGGCCTATCCCCCATCCTGCCCTAGGCCCCTCAGCAGTCCTCGGGCCTACCCACACTCCAGGCCTCGGGCCTTCTCCCCAGGCAGCCCCATACCAGGCCTCGGGCCTACTCCCCAGTCAGCCCCAGGCCCCCCTCCCTGTCACATACCCCCCTCCAACTCAGGAGCCGCCAGCAGCGCTATCCACAGCCTGCGTCCCGGCACTCTGCTTTCACCCACCATGCCCCCCGGCCCAGCCAACACCACAGCCCTGGATCCCTGGGCAGCTCCCCTTCCCTCCTCCTCTCCTATTCCCGAGTCCTCTCTGCATACCCTTGATGCGGTAGAGACCTCTATGTCCACGGCGCACCACAGACACAGGAGCCACAGATCCCCGTCCTACAAGCAGCAATGTCACAGCAGAATGGACTCCCAGAGGCCATACCGCAGGCGGGCTGCCGATACTGGCTCTGAGCTCCTCTCACCAGACCACAGCCGCCATCATCACCGGGTTCCAGTGGCCGCGAGGCGGCGCACCCGCACCCGTCACCGAGACTCCCCTCACCGCCTGACCAAGCGCTCCAGGCGGACATCGGAGCATCCAACAACTCGCCAGGAATCCGAAAACAGATCCTCAGCTCATCTACAGCCACTGCAGTTCCAGAGGTCGTCCCGTCATGGCAGCCAAGGCTCACAAGCTCCACCTCGCAGCTCTGACATCATCAAGCAACCACCTCAACGCATCACTTCAGCTTCCGAACATCACCAACCATCTGAACAGGACAAAGCACAGTCTTCTCATCAGGACACGTCAGCTCCACCAGAGAAGACTTCATCCGGTGAGTTCAGTGGCCTCCCCTCGTGGTTGGCCATTACCTCATCACACAAGAACACAGAGGTCATCACACAAGAACACAGAGGTCATCACACAAGAACACAGAGGTCATCACACAAGAACACAGAGGTCATCACACAAGAACACAGAGGTCATCACACAAGAACACAGAGGTCATCACACAAGAACACAGAGGTCATCACGTCCATTACCTCATCACACAAGAACACAGAGGTCATCACGTCCATTAGATCACTACTCACACAATTACAAGCCAGTCAGGATACACCTGTGGGCTTAGGGAATTTAGCTAGCGCAGGACAGGGCAACCCATTTAGGGATCGCAGCCCCGGGACTGCCAGTGCCCGGGGCTGTGCGATCCTCCTTCCAGGAGCCGGGTCCGTGCATGCGCAGTGTAATACATCTGTATTACACTGTGTGGTGAACAATAGCTTGAACAAGCGCTCAGTGGATCGCTTGATCAGGCATACCTGTAAAAGTGATAAGAGTTAATACATTTAATAAAAACATATTTTAATTAAAAAAAAAAAAAAAAAAATTGAGCGCCAAAATGGTATCAATTGAAAAGAACAACTCAACACGTAAAAAATAAGCCCTAAACTCGCTCTGTCAACAAAAAATATTAAAGTTACGTCTCCGAAAAGATGGCGATGCAAAAACAAATGAGATTTCCTCTATTTTAGTTTATTCAGTAAAATTGTAAAAATAAAAAACTATATACACGAGGTATCACTGTAATCGTAGTGACCTATAGAATAAAGATAATATAGTATTTTTAGTGTACGGTGTACGACTTCCAAAAAATACAAAAAGAAAGGGAACCACAATTGACAATTTTTCTTTCACCCATACATTCAATAGTTAATAAAATCTCATCAATAAGCTAATGACCCACTAAAATGAAGTATTTGTAAAGTGCATCTCATGACGCAAAAAATAAGCCCTTATTTGTCCAAAAAAAAAAAAAGAGATTGTATAGCCAATAAAAAGTGACAATGCATAATCCGCTGTGAATGGCGCAGCTCCCCCCTCAATGCCCTGGCGTGTGCTCGTACAGCAGGTTACCACCACATATGGGGTATTGTTATACGCGGAAGGGATTGGGGATTAAAATTTGTGGAGCGTTTTGGTATTTTATCCACTGAGAATTTGTACATTTTGAAAAACACTTTCATTTAGCCAAAAAAAAAAAAAAGTACTTTCAATTGCATCCGTTTTTGTTTTAACCCCTGTAAAACTGTTAAAGGGTTAACAAACTTCACAAAGTTGTTTCACATACATTGAGGGGTGTCCTTTCTATAATGGGGTAATTTATGGGGTTTTCTTTTATTTAGACCTCTCAAAGTAACCTGAAACTGAGCAGGTCCCTCAATAGCAGGTTTTTGCGTTTTTTATGAAAATATGGAAAATCGCACGTAACATTCAAAGCCCCATAACATCCTGTAAAAATTAAAATATGCATAAAACATCACGTCCACATAAATTAGTCATTCGGTGAATGTTAGTTATTACATTTTTAGCGGTTATGACTATGTATGGGATGAAGTAGAACATTTTGAAGTCCGGTAATCGAGAATTTTTCAAAATTTTCACCAAATATCTGAATTTCTCCTAAATAAATGCAAAACATACCACCAAAATTTTGTAACTAACATGAAGTACAAAGTGTCACGAGGAAACAATTTTAAAATCACTTGGATAGGTTAAGCGTTCCGAAGTTATAACCATTTATAGTGACACAGGGCAGATTTCAAAAAATGGCCCGTGTCAGGAAGGGGAAAAGTGGCTTCGGCGTTAAGGGGTTAATGTCAGTAAAGGATAATCCTGGGCAGCACAAAAGGTATTTCTCACCCCATCCTCTGCATCAGGTTAACCACCAGCCCACCGCAATGTTGGTTAAATGCGGTAGTTTAATTTCATTCAATCCAGTATTAGCACTGGAGAAGGTCGGGAATGAGGTTTCCCCGGGTAGGATGGCCGGTCCCCTTATAGAACCGCCAGGCTTAGTTCCCAAAAGGAGCCCGGAAAGTTCAGATTAATTGCTCACCTGTCTTTTCCCAAAGGTCCCTCGGTCAATGACGCTATATAGGAGGTTGTGGCGGTTACGTACGTCTCCTTTGATAGGACGGTTGATTTAGTGCAGGGTAAGAGAGAAAGATGGAAGTGTCCAAAACTTTCCATAACTAGTTGCGAGCTTTTGCAGTTTCGGTCCCTGGTTTTGGGTAAATGCAGTAACTTAAAGTCGGTAAAGGATAATCCTGGGTAGCACAAAAGGCACATCTCACCCCGGATAACTAGTCCATTGAAGGAAGTCTTGTGGGTTTTGCAGTTATGTCTTCGAGTAGTTAATGGGTCAGGCATCCTATTCACAGCTGCTTTACAGAGAGCAAGGAAGTCCTGATTATCACAATACATGGTGTCCCTGGGAGGAGTGACGCATAGGCATGAGAATCTGCGGGGGATAACCACCATCTCTTATTATGAGAATCTGCAGGGGATAACCGCCATCTTTAATTATGCGACGGGGTCCATCTCAATTCCATTGAGGTGAATACTTTCGAATATTTTCCTTCTCGGCCTGCACGAGCAGGCTGAGAAGGCCATGGCCTTGGTCCGTGTGGGGGGTCGCAGCCGGTGGTAGGAGGGAGGAGGCTGCTCCGTGGCGGAAGTTACACAGGCCCTAAGGCGCTGGAAGATGCCCACATGCCGGCTGCAGGGCCGCAGCCGCCATTTCGGGCGAAGTTGGTTCTCAAGATTTTGAAGATGCCAAGCGGGCCTAGCAAGTTGGGAAATGTTTTAATTTATAACATTATTTAATAATTTATCTTAGTTGTTAATAAACGCTGTGGCCTTCCCACATTACCCAAACATTTAGTTTCCCGGTCTGTTGATGGGTGGTTAGTCTAGGTACACGGTCAAGTACCAGAACAGAGGTCATCACGTCCATTAGATCACTGATCACACAATTACAAGCCAGTCAGGATACACCTGTGGGATTAGGGTATTTAGCTAGCGCAGGACAGGGCAACCCATTTAGGGATCACAGCCCCAGGAATGCCAGTGCCCGGGGCTGTGCGATCCTCCTTCCAGGAGCCGGGTCCGTGCATGCGCAGTGTAATACATTTGTATTACACTGTGTGTGGTGAACAATAGCTTTAACAAGCGATCAGTGGATCGCTTCATCAGGCGTACCTGTAAAAGTGATAAGAGTTAATACATTTAATAAAAACATATTTTAATAAAAAAAAAAAAAAAAAATTGAGCGCCAAAATGGTATCAATTGAAAAGAACAACTCCACACGTAAAAAAATAAGCCCTAAACTCGCTCTGTCAACAAAAAATATTAAAGTTGCGTCTTCGAAAAGATGGCGATGCAAAAACAAATGAGATTTCCTCTATTTTAGTTTTTTCAGTAAAATTGTAAAAATAAAAAACTATATACATGAGGTATCAACGTAATCGTAGTGACCTATAGAATAAAGATAATATAGTATTTTTAGGTACGGTGTACGACCTTCAAAAATACAAAAAGAAAGGAAACCAAATTGACAATTTTTCTTTCACCCATACATTCAAGAGTTACTAAAATCTCATCAATAAGCTACAGACCCACTAAAATGAAGTATTTGTAAAGTGCATCTCATGACGCAAAAAATGAGCTCTTATATGTCCAAAAAAAAAAAAAAGTACTTTCAATTGCATCCGTTTCTGTTTTAACCCCTGTAAAACAGTTAAAAGGTTAACAAACTTCACAAAAGTTGTTTCACATACATTGAGGGGTGTCCTTTCTATAATGGGGTAATTTATGGGGTTTTCTTTTATTTAGACCTCTCAAATTGACCTGAAACCGAGCAGGTCCTGCAATAGCAGGTTTTTGCGTTTTTTTATGAAAATATGGAAAATCACACGGAACATTCAAAGCCCCATGATTTCGGCACATGCAATCAAATTTTGCACGCAACAGAAATCGGGGGGCGTGGCCGTCTAACAACCCGACGGATTTGGACAACGCGCGGGATTTAACATTTAGAATCGTGTCGCAAGACACGCACTTACATGCCCTGGGAAGAAGAAGGTGAACTCCGGCAGACCTCGGCGGGGAAGCGACGGATGCAGGAACTCGGGCGCACAGGCTTAGTGAATCGCGCCGAGCCCGAATCCTCCTCGGACAACGCACTGCGGGATCGCGACAGGACCGGGTAAGTAAATCTGCCCCAATATCTCAGCATTCCGTCATCTGTTTGGGACCACAAAAGTATATTTCTGCTCGTACTATAGTCCAGTCCATCCCACCTTCTCCATAGACCTCAATATAATCGTGTTGTATATAGACCCCAAACCAGACTCGTTCAGTATATAGTCCCCATACCCGAATCCCTCTCTATATAGACCCTAGACCAGCCAGTTCCTGTATATAGCCAGCCAGTCCCCTGTACATAGCCAGCCAGTCTGGTCTGGTGTCTACGTAAAGGAGATTAAATGGATCTATTTAGAAAAGATTGGTCTGAGGACTGTATATAGCAGAATTCTTATATCCAGAGGGAGTCTGGTCTCGATATTACTTGGTTCTTTGATGGGATGAAGGCAGATGAAGT
>CM033641.1:315950229-316057596 GCA_019512145.1 Engystomops pustulosus | reverse complement strand
ATATATACTGAACGAGTTGGTTTGGGGTCTATATACAACACGATTATATGAGGTCTATGGAGAAGGAGCTTTTTAACAGGCGCTTTATGGGTCAATGCAACAGAAGTTGGTTTGGTCTGGGGTCTGATAAGGAGGAAGTTTTGGTCTAGTTTGGGGTCTTATAAACACACTGTGCTGGGGTTTTGTATTCGTAGGTTGCTTATGTATGACCCTCCGGTCCTTAAAGGTCTTCTGTGTCTGCGCAGTCATTTCAGGTTGTGATTTGGAAAGGGGGTTGTGATTACGACAGCTATAAAAGGATTAGGAATGAAAAGTTATGTATTTATAAAGTTGCTCAACTTCGTACCATCCCCTTTAACTGGATAAAGTTATGATTCAGGATGGTTGAGTATGTAAGACAATGACGGGGAGCGAGATTTATTCCAGCGGGTGAAGTTTATCGCAATTAGTGGCCTCTAAAATTACATTAACTTCCTGTGGGGAGTCCTATATATTATCAAAATGCCATCTTGAATCTGCAAGTGTCAGCTCTGGAAGAAGCCATAATTCTGTCCTGCGCCTGTACGGTAATCACCCTCTTACATTGCTTGTCTTGACCTATTACACTGCAGATTTGCTGACATTTGGGGTTAGACCCCTTTAAATAGCCAGTTCCCTGTATATAGCCAGCCAGTCCTCTGATATAGCCAGCCAGTCCCCTGTACATAGCCAGCCAGTTTGGTGTACATAGCCAGCAAGTCCCTGTACATAGCCAGCCAGTCCCCTGTATATATCCTGCCCGCCTCTGTATATAGCCACAGCTCTGTATGTAGCCAGTCAGTGACCTGCATGTAGCCTGCAGCCCCCTGCATATATCCTGCCAGCCCTGTCATACCAGCCAGTCCCCTGTACATAGCCAGCTAGGCACCCTGTATAATCCATCCAGCCCCTGCACATAGCTAGCCAGCTCCCTGTACATAGCCAGCTAGTCCTGTATATAGCCTGCCAGACCCTCTGTATATAGCCTACCAGCCCCTGTATGTAGCCAGTCAGTGACCTGCATGTAGCTGCCAGCCCCTGTATATATCTGCCAGTCCCCTGTACATAGCCAGCCAGTCCCCTTACAAGCCAGCCAGCTCCCTGTATATAGCCAGCCAATCCCCTGTACAAAGCCAGCAGCTCCTGTACATAGCCAGCCAGTCCTGTACATAGCCAGCTAGCCCCTATATATATCCTGCCAGCCCCTGTACATAGCCTGCCAGCTCCCTGTACATAGCCAGCCAGCTCCCTGTACATAGCCAGCCAGTCCCTATACATAGCCAGCTAGCCCCCTGTACATAGCCAGCCAGTCCCCTGTACATAGCCAGCCAGTCCCTGTATAAAGCCAGCCAGTCCCCTCTACATAGCCAGCCCGTCCCTGTACATGCCAGCCAGCCCCCTGTATAATATCCTGCCAGCCCCTGTACATATCCAGCCAGTTCCTGTACATAGTCAGCCAGTCCCCTGTACATAGCAAGCCAGTCCCTATATATAGCCAGCCAGTCCCCCTACATAGCCAGCAAGTCCCCTCTACATAGCTAGCCAGTCCCCCGTATATAGCCAGCCAGCTCCCTACATAGCCAGCCAGTCCCCTGTATGTAGCCTGCCATCCCCTGTATATAGCCAGACTTCTTACCAGCACAAAAAAATAATAAACTCTGTACTCACCTTTACAAAGCCTACCCCCCAGGTCTCTACCCTGGTCCAGTCCCGCGGCAGTGACAGGTCAGTGCCTGGTTGCGGGGTTCAGACTATGACATCAGCCATTTGCCGCTGTCAAATTGTGCGTTGCTAGCGCGCATGGACCTAGTGCTACAGGCGGGCAAGAAACAAGAAGGGTACCTGTGGAGGATGTCAGAAAGGAGATCCTCAGACCCCTCTAGCGACACAAGGAGGGCTGTGGACCCCCACGCCCACTGCCAACCGGTCATGCTGAAGGATGTGTAGGCAGCAGACGAATGTCTCCATGGTCATTTTGCAGGGCTCGGCAGTGCTCCCACCTGTTCTCCTTGCACAAAGGCAGAGGGTAGCTAGTCCCCTGTACATAGCCAGCTAGCCCCCTGTATATATCCTGCCAGCCCCTGTACATAGCCAGCCAGTCCCTGTACAAGCCAGCCAGTCCCCTGTACATAGCAGCCAGCCTGAACATAGCAGCCAGCTCCCTGTACATAGCCAGCTAGCCCACATATATATCCTGCCAGCCCCTGTACATAGCCAGCCAGTCCCCTGTACATAGCCAGACAGTCCCCTGTACATAGCCAGACAGCCCCTGTACATAGCCAGACAGTCCCCTGTACATAGCCAGCCAGCTCCCTGTATATATCCTGCCAGCCCCTGTACATATCCAGCCAGTCCCCTGACATATCCAGCCAGTCCCTGTACATAGCCAGCCAGTCCCTGTATATAGCAGCAGTCCCTGTATATAGCCAGCCAGTCCCTGTACATAGCCAGCCAGTCCCCTGTAATAGCCAGCCAGTCCCTGTATATAGCCAGCCAGTCCCGTATATAGCCAGCAAGTCCCTGTATATAGCCAGCCAGTCCCCTGTACATACAAGCCAGTCCCGTGTATATATCCTGCCAGCCCCTGTACATATTCCAGCCAGTCCCCTGTACATATCCAGCCAGTCCCTGTACATAGCCCGCCAGTCCCCTGTACATAGCCAGCCAGTCTCCTGTATATAGCTAGCCAGTCCCCCTAGTACATAGCCAGCCAGTCCCCTCAGTATATAGCCAGCCAGTCCCCTGTACATAGCCAGCCAGTCCCCTCAACATAGCCAGCCAGTCCCCTGTATATAGCCAGCCAGTCCCCTGTACATAGCAATCCAGTCCCCTGTATGTAGCCTGCCAGCCCCTGTATATAGCCAGACTTCTTACCAGCACATAAAAATAATAAACTCTGTACTCACCTTTACAACGCCTACCCCCCCAAGTCTACTACCTGGTCCAGCCGCCGGCAGTGACAGGTCAGTGCCTAGTTGCGGGTTCAGACTATGACATCAGCCATTTGCCGCCGTCAAAGTCTGTGCGTCGCTAGCGCGCATGGACCTAGTACTACAGGCGGGCAAGAAATCAAGAAGGGTACTGTGGAGGATGTCAGAAAGGAGATCCTCAGACCCCTTTAGCGAACACAAGGAGGGCTGTGCAACCCCCACGCCCACTGCCAACCGGTCATGCTGAAGGATGTTTTAGGCAGCAGCAGATTGCTCTCCATGGTCATTTTGCAGGGCTCGGGCAGTGCTCCTCCTGTTCCCCTTGCACAAAGGCAGAGGTAGCGGTCCTGTTGCTGGGTTGTTGCCCTTTATGGCCCCCACCACGCTGCTGGTGTACTGGCCTGTCTCCTGGTAGTGCCCAGCCTCTGGACACAAAGCTAAAAGAAACAGCAAACCTCTGGCACAGCTCACATTGTTCTGTGTCCTGGATGAGCTGACACTACCTGAGCCACTTGTGGGGGTTGTAGAGTCAGTCTAATGCTACTACGAGTGTGAAAGAACCACCAATATAAGAACTTACCAAAACATCAACCAGAAAGCTGGTACTGAGAAGTGGTCTGTGGTCCCCACCTGCAGAACCACTTTTGTCTATTCCATTTGCACAACTGCATGTGAAATTGGTTGTTCAAATTGATTTTCCTAAATGGACAGTTTGATTTCACAGAAGCTTTATGTAATTGGAGTTATAATGTTTGTGTAGTGTTCCCTTTATTTCTGAGCAGTAATATGAGGCCATTGAGCCTTCTGGAAAAAATTCTGAGATAAGACACGTGTGTATGTCCATAACTCATGACTACAGTGGTACAGAGCGCCGCAGCGGTCACTTTCGTTTCCGAAGTTGCAGGAGGCCGCCCCGGCACCCATCAGCTGTTTGTGGTGCAATGACCCTTCTTAGAAAACAATATAGTTTGCAGATTGGGGGTGTGGCTACATGCATGGGGAGGGGCATAAGGCAAGGAATCCCTTTCATAATTACATACACAGCAGGGAAAATAATGCTACAACACACTTTCTTACCTTAGAAAGAAGAAGGCGTCCACTCCCAAGAAGTAGGGGCCACGACCACGTAGATGTACTGTGGCTTCTCTAATACATTGGTAGCCATTCCAAGGAGTTATCTGTAGTGGACACCAGAAATACATTGAATATTGTATTATCCATCCTTTTTACAGCTGAGAGTTTTCTCCAGTTGCCTCCAACCTAAAACATATTGGATAAGAATCTGGACAGTAAGAAAATTGTCTATCTGCTCGGATACATTGTAGCAAAAATAGAAGGGGAGAGATTTTGCTATAGATGTATTAACGTTATAGCAAACCCTCAGCTGTAAGAAGTCTGTGCACCCACCACCACATTTCTAATCTAATATTCCAATATACTCCACAGGGGCAGATAAGACCACCATGGACTGTAAGAATATTATGGCCCCTCAAAAGTCTGAATCACTTTCTAACCTGGTACTAGAATCAGCTTCTAGGAGATGGAGGATGAGTCCCTTCTGCCTGCTTTGAATCTGCTGTTTCAGGACCTTTGGAGGACCTTCAAAAGGTCCTGTGTACATGTGTACTGAGAGCAGGAACAGATGTTTGAGGATTTTATGGGTGAAGGCCTTTTCAGTATTTAATTTGGTGGGTGGTTTGGGCGGCCATATTATAATCCACTGATGTCCACAGGTATTATACTCACCAATGTGAGGACACCGCTCAGCTACTGGTATGTCCTGATATGATCCACAACAGACTGAGGATTCGGATCCCATTCAGGTGGGGTACTCCTGATTCTGGGAGGTCCCCGCATCACAGCCGAGAAGTTCTCTTGTATGGCCAAACTTTTCATGACTTTCTCAGTACAAGCTGGAGACAAGAAATATTCCTGTTAGAGGAGGGATCTGCAGCCTGCTACTGTACAAGTATTTAGAGACTACATAGAGCATTTGGCAGAGACTGATTCCATAAAAGAAGGAACCAGCAGGAATGTAACTGGAGGGGGTCCAACGAACATTGGTCATACTAAAATCCTGCTGAGTTCCCTTCAATAGGGGAAGAAAAAGAATACCAGAGGGGAGCACCGCACTCTCAAGACTCCATTAACTGGTTTGGGGCCCTATCCCTGTTAATGGTTCTCCGGCGACCCATGTCTCAGGTCCCAGGTGTACCTGGTACCTCCTTGTGCTCAGCAGCGGCCGCACCTACACTCACCAGCTCCTGCGGCACCTCCCGCTATGGTGGCTACGTTATCTACTGCTGAACCCGATTGTGACTATCCATGCCCTCCAAGTATGACAGAGATGCAGGGGATTCATTACCCGTGTTCCTTGCACATTTAACTGAGCCTACGCAGTTGGTCACAAATGGTCTCTTTTTATTATCAGCCTTCTCTCTGGGAAAGCCCTGCTTAGGACAGGAACGACATGGCCACGGCTAATATTACTGCTTTACTCAATGAATTCTGGTCCGTCTTCGAGGAACCAGTCGGGCACGTCTGCTAAAACCGTTCGCTGAACTTGCGCCAGGGACTATTTGTTGGTGGTTACGCTGTCCAGTTTGCCACTTTAGCTTTTTAGTGGCTTTAAATGAGGCGGCTTGGTTGCTACCTTTAAAAAAGGCCTCTCTGGACATATTAAAGACCACCTTCAATACTTGTGATGGGCACTATGAATATTTGTTAGCCATTTGGGCTGTAATGCCCCAGCCGTATCCAGGAGTGCCTTTCACCAAAAGCGTCTTCCTTTTCTTGGATACATCATCTCTAACAATGGACTTCAGTAGCACTTTGCAATCACAAGATTCCTGAGTTTGCCAACTACTGCCGGTTGTTTTGTACGGTTAATAAGAAAAAACACTGATCCTAAATTCTGGCCTTCGGCGTCTGAGAAAGCGTTTGCCTCTGCTCCGTTCTCACGCAGCCTGAAAGGACCAAAGGGGGTTTCTTCTCAAAGACCTTCTCAGCTGCAGAGAGATATACTCCATAGGACATCGGGGAACTTCTGGCCATAAAGCTTGCCCTGAAAGAGTGGCGTTGTTTCTGGAAGGAGCTTTCATCCAGTCTGGTCTACAGATTACAAGAACCTCCTGAATCTCCAGACTGCTCCGCGTCTCAGCCCACAACAGGCTGGCTGGTTCTGAATCACTTTCGTCCACCAGGAAAGAATATCAAAGCTGATGCCCTTTCTCGTGCCTCCATGTTTTTGGGGAAGAACCTGCTCCTCGACATGACTGAATGACTGGTTGTTGCCGCTCCTGTGGACCTACAGCAACTTCTTCCTGGCAAGACCTATATCTGACCTGCTCTTGAAAGAGGATACTAACTTGGGGACATTGCTCTCGGGTGGCTGGGTACCCTGGGTTGCAGATATTTGTGCTTCATATCCGTTTTCTACGGGTGGCCAGATCTGGTCAAGGATGTACTGGATTTTGTGAGTTGTGCTGCGCTTCCTGTGCCTGTAACAAGTCTTCACTTTTAAGCCAGCAGGTCTGCTCCTGCCATTGCTGATACCCAATTGCCCGGGACTTTGTTACAGATCTTTGCCATCTTCCAGTAATACTGTCATCTGGGTGGTCGCGATCGGTTTTAGGATGTTCCACTTCATTTCTCTGCGCTGGTTGCCTCATCTCCTTGTCTCGCCAGCCTGTTCTTCTTCCACGTCTTCCGGCCTCATGGACTCCCTCTGCAATTGTCTGGACCGAGGGGTCCAGTTTGTTTCTCAGTTCTGGCGTTCCCGTGCAGCTTCAAAAAAGGCTGGACTTTTCCTCTGTGTACCATCCACAGTCTAATGGACCAGTGGACTCTGGGATGCCATCTCCGTCTTCATATATTCTTTTATATCTTAATCAATCATTTGCAATTAACAAAACCCTGGAAAATTCTCACAATTAATTCCTAAAATTAATACAGGCGCATGAAGTGCAATTACTACCCATTAGAAAAGGCCTTCTCTCATGATACAAGCGCCCGGTCCAAGTCTATTTCTCTCTCTATTGCCTTCTCCGGAGCTGTATTCAATATTCTACCACTTTAGATGTCAGAAAGTAAACGTAACGTAAATACGACTCAATCTACGGAATAAACTGAGTAATCCAGGTGATATAAAGCAAGCAGCATGTGTATAATATACGGATATTACTGTATTTCTTCTCGCTGCCGTATTCCTCCTCCAATGGGAGATTGGATTTTTCGCAGGCTTCTGGCTTTCGGAGTCCTGGCTCCGATGGAGAATGATGGTCTTGAATCCTCAAATGATGATGAGGCTAGAAAGTTGAGCACAACGGTGTGGATGGACCCAATTATGGGGAACATGATGAACAAGCCGCTGAGGCACCTGCCAAGACGCCAAGGTATTAGCGCAATAGTTATGAGCAGCCGAGACGGAATACTGGATATACGGAACAATATTGGACACAGGCTCTTACTTACAGGCAGATGATGGCGAATGTATCCATAGGAAACAGGCCGCGGGAGGGAGCAGACGGTCTCCTCCACAAACGGAGTGCTCTCATTCAACTAAGGAAACTTGGGCAGAGGTTCTAGAAATGATTCCCCTTGTATCGGAGAAGATCTGATGTATAAGTAGCGGGAGAGTCAAAATCACAATCAGAACTTCACCTTAAGGACATCCATATGTGTTCTAACCTTTTTACCAGACTTTTACATAAACCCCGGACCCTGTGTGTTATTGCAGAGGGGACACTCTTCTGGGTATCGCAGACTTGTATTCTGCAGTGTCACGCAGTTTTCCCCTCTGCAGCCTCTATCTGTGATCTCAGTTGTCTCACATGCCGGTGGCTGGAGACCGGCTGCTATGATGTTCTCTTATTCACTGCACACAGAGAGGCTCATTTACTAGAGGTCAGGATGCACTTCGTAGGATGTTCGTCTTTTACTGGGTTGCACGACTTTGACAGCTATTTAACAGGGGTCTGCACTGGTTTTGTGTTGCACGCGATCAGATTTGTTGTGGGCAGCTGCGCTGGCTTCTATGGGGGGGGGGGGGGGCATTGGTAAATCCGACTAATTCGGACTGAGTGCTCAGACCGACCGGGAAGCGACACATGCACAATATCGGGAGCGTGATCTAGTGAATCGCGGCACAGTGCATTATCGTCGGACAGTGAACTTTCGGTGAACTCCGTCGGACGGGTGAAGTAAATGAGCCCCAGAGAGTAGAGGAGATTCTGCTCCATAAATTCTCACACTGAGAAATATCAGCTGGTCATAAAGGACATAATCAAAAAATTGTCCTGTACTTGGAATTAAGCACTTGGTGGTGAGATAGAAGCTTACTATTAGCCCAAGAATCATTCTTCCGTGTCTTCGTCTCTCCTTGTTCATTCAGCTAAGCCACCTCCCCTTTCCATAGACATCTGTGCAAAATGTTCAGTTTAGGAGAGAGAAGGAATAGAAATGCTAACATATAGAGGAGGAAGCACTAAAGAGATCTCTAAATGAACAAATTGACACCTGGATGTAACCAGTAGGGGGCGTGTCTCTGCGCACTGTCCAATATCACTGACCTTACAGGAAGTGTAATGGTAACAATTATGATGAGTTTCCAGGAGGAATAACTGAGGCACAGCACAAGGCAGAGCTATGGGAATTGTCGGGAGAGGTTAGAGCTCCTTATGCTTATACTTACCCATAGAAGCCATTGCTGTTATGTCTCCGCTGCTGCAGGAATCTGGGAACACAAATCCCAATCACAAATTTGACTTCCTATAAATAATTAAAGGGAGAAGGAAGGTAAAGTTAGATCTTCTAGAAGCTATGGGCAGAGAAGTGTGTTATTTCTACATGTTCTGAATCCTTCACATAGACAATCCATCTATTATAAGAAAAGGTGAGGTTGACCTATGGGACCTCCGCTCATTTGTTACTGCACCCCACTATTAATTGGGTTCCGGTCCCATCCGATTAGAGCTTTTATAGAGGAATATGGTGGACGGTTTTCTTCAACTTCCAAGGAGAGTGAAAAAAACACATGACAAGATAACCATTGTGACACAACCTTTAAGAAGCGATGTTAGTAAATGGACACAGGTGAGGATGGGGAACCAGAAGGGACTGAGAGTCCTAGTAGCAGTGTGGTAGAGGTTCTGTACATGAAGCATAACATCATGAAGTGTCTGTGACTTGATGGAAATTTAGTAAAGATGTGCTAATAATGTACAATCTGGGACCATCCCTTTAAAAATTGAAGTGATACAATTCTTGTACATGTCAGACCTGTTCCATGTGCCATCTTGCAGATTCTCCCTCAAATTCTTAGGAGCTTGAACCGAGAGGCATTCACTATAGATCCGAGGCGGTCACGTTCCACATGATTATCCCACTTCCTGCTTCCCCAGGCGAATCGTATACTGAAAAATCGGGGGTTAGAATTAGTGATGAACAAGTATCCTGGAAATAATGGAAGATTATTATTATTATTATTATTATTATTATTATTATTATTACCCCGGACATCAGCTGAGGTCCTTCTACACCACCTCGGAGAAGACTCTAAATTATAATTCCCGCATGACGGGCCTTTACTCATTGCTGTACCTTGATAGCTGCCTGTTTGCCTAAGAGGGCCTGGCCAACTCTCCTATGCCTAAATACAAAAATTCTGCCTGACTAGAAACGTTTAAAAGACAATATAAATTTTATTAATTACTATTAAAAACGGATGGGACTAGTCCTATCAAGTACACACTGATAATTTCAGGCATTGGCCAGCATTGACGGACTAGTGCAGGGTCCTATCCCCAAGACAGCCCTGTTTAGGGAATTGTATTGCACTGTCCCGGTTTTGCGAGCCACAAGTGGTCTATCATAAAGTGCTTGTTTTGATAGCTTTGATAGGCCTGTGTGAAGGTGCTGGTGTTTACCAGTGACCTAATTCAAATAAACATTGTTAGTTACATCTAACGCGTTTCTGCATCCCCTTATTTGTATTGGGATACGTCCTCAGAGGTGCTTTGAACTGTAAAAGAATAATGATTTTAGTTTTGAGTCACATCCCTAGCATTTCCCCCCACGGCATTGTAGCAGGCCGTCACGCGGCCGCCACATGCCGGGGGTTATATCTGGTTACCCCGCCCTACCCGGGAACCAACGGGGGGCGTGAGTAAAACCGGCTCGGGGTTTGTCAAATACTAATTTGACTTACTGTCCGTTGCGTCCGGGATCGGGATATCTCCACTTGTTGGAGCTCCCATTCCGGTATGACGCACGAGACTCCGTCTCACCATTGTGTCGCATCTCATCGCGCCGCGAGAGTACGTCACATGGTGTCACGTGATGAATCACATCGGAGGATCATGTGCTGGTTTCTATGGAGACGAAACTATACAGGATTTCTATTTTGTGGCAGGTACTTGGTGGGGAAAAGAAGAACGAGGTGGCATTGATTGCTATGCGAAGATACCCTAGAACTGGACCAGCTCCTGAATAGGATTATAGGTATTGGTTTAATTGATATGGTATTAACAGAAAGATGGTTAATCATATAGAAATACACATATGTCTGATGTAGTCTTGAGCATGCATGATGTGAATAGACCAATGATCACATGAATTGACTCCTCCCTATGTTTTTATTTAACTAATTTAATTTGAATGAAGCAGGCAAAGGGTACATAGTCATTCAGACCTTTTGGTTTAGCTGTACCCAAGGTAAATGTCCAGCGGGATTCTCTTTGGCAGACTATTTTGTCATAGTCACCCTCTCTGGTTAAAGGGTTAACATTTTCTATGCCCTGGAAACTGATCACTTCGGGACGTCCTTGATGATACCCCTGTCGCGAGGCACGTCTGGGAGTATCTTGTTTGTTAACTATATCTCCGACATGCTCTCCTATTCTCGTTCGCAATTCGCGAATTGTTTTGCCGACAAATTGGATGGAGCAACTGCAGATGAGTAAATAGACGACTCCTGTGCTTCTGCAGGAGATAAAAAATTCTGTAGAGAATATTTTGCCTGATTGGAGCTATAGGAAGCTAGTCCTTCTCGGAGATATCTACAATCTGACATCTTTTGCATTTAAAGGTGCCCGAGGAGGTTTGGAAAGCCAGGTCGATTTGGTCATCGGCATTAAATGGCTATGAACCAAATGTCACCTAGATTTCTCCCTCTACGAAAGGTAATTTGTGGTGCATCACTATAGAGTTGCCGATGTCCGGGTCCGTTGAAGGATCCCCCAGTACATTTGGAGAGTCTGTCGACCAATTTATGTCCTCATCAAATGTCCCTATTATACGGGTCTGAGATGCCATAGTGGTTTGGGGCGAGGATTTAAAAGGTTATTTTGTTTGTGAAGAGCGATGTTGGTATAAGCGCTTCGCAATTACCTTTCGTAGAGGGAGAAATCTAGGGACAATTTGGTTCATAGCCATTTATGCCGATGACCAAATCACCTGGCTTTCAAACCTCCATCGGGCACCTTTAAATGCAAAGATGTCAGAATTGTAGATATATCCGAGAAGGATCTAGCTTCTAAGCTCCATACAGGCAAACATTCTCTATCAAGAAGTTTATCTCCTGCAGAAGCACGGGGTCGTCTATTACTCACCTGCAGTTGCTCCATCCCAATATGTCGGCAAAACAATTCGGAATTGCGAACGAGAATAGAGAGCATGTCAGAGATTATAGTTAACAAACAAGATACCCCCTCGTCGCGAGGCACGTCATGGGAGTATCATCAAGGAGATCCGAAGTGATCAGTTCCAGGGCATAGAAAATGTTAACCCTTTAACCAGAAGGGGGTGGACTATGACAAAATAGTCTGCCAAAGAGAATTCCCGCTGGATATTTACCTTGGGTACAGTAAACCAAAAGGTCTGAATGACTATGTACCTTTGCGTGCTCATTTAATTAAATTAGTTAAAAAAAACATAGGGATGAGTCCTTTTTTACTACAATTCATGTGAATGGTTATTCACATCATGCATGCTCAAGACTACATCAGACATATGTGTAGTTCTATATGATAACCATCTTTATGTTAATACATATCAATTAAACCAATACCTATAATCCTATCAGGACTGGTCCAGTCTAGGGTATCTTCGCATAGCAATCAATGCCATCGTTCTTTCTTCCCACCAAGTACCTGCCACAAAATTAGAAATCAGGCATAGTTTTTCGTCCATAGAAAACCAGCAAGCGATCTCGATCCTGTGATTCATCACGTGACACATGTGAAGTACTCTCGCGGCGCGATGAGATGCGACACAATGGTGAGACGGAGTCTCGTGCGTATACCGGAAGGGGAGCTCCAACAAGCGGAGATATCCCGATCCGGACGCAACGGACAGTAAGTCAATTAGTATTTGACAAAACCCGAGGACGGGTTTTACTCACGCCACCCGTTGGTTCACGGAGCCGTCTTTTCATTTTTAGCGTGTCGGTAGTGCTGAGATCGCATATAGTCCCCATACCCGAATCCCTCTCTATATAGACCCTAGACCAGACTTCATCTGCCTTCACTCCAATCAAAGAACCAAGTAATATCCGAGACCAGACTCCCTCTGGATATAAGAATTCTGCTATATACAGTCCTCAGACCAATCTTCTTCTAAATAGAATCCATTATAATCCTCCTTTACGTAGACACCAGACCAGACTGGCTGGCTATGTACAGGGGACTGGCTGGCTATATACAAGGAACTGGCTGACTATATACGGGGAACTGGCTGGCTATATACAGAGAACTGGCTGGCTATGTACAGGGGACTGGCTGGCTATATACAAGGAATTGGCTGACTATATACAGGGGACTGGCTGGCTATATACAAGGAATTGGCTGACTATATACAGGAGACTGGCTGGCTATATACAAGGAATTGGCTGACTATATACAGGGGACTGGCTGGCTATGTACAGGGGACTGGCTGGCTATGTACAGGGGACTGGTTGGATATGTACAGGGGACTGGCTGGCTATGTACAGGGGACTGGCTGGATATGTACAGGGGACTGGCTGGCTATGTACAGAGGACAAGCTATATAAAGGGGTCTAGAAACAATAAGCAAAAAAGAACAACAAGAAAGGGCAGCGCCTCGTGTGATATCATCATAAAATGATCAGGGATGTCCAGGTAAGTAGTAAGAGGTGCTCACCACACTTGTTGTATAGCTGAGAGGACTATGTCGGTTACCTCAACAGCTCTCAAAAGTTCTAAGCCCAGTTCCAATAAGGACCGTAGGCAAAATTGTACAAAGGATAGAAAACAGGGCTTTATAAGGGGTCTGGCTATATACAGGCAGTCCCTGGGTTACATGCAAGATAGGTTCTGTAGATTTGTTCTTAAGTTCAGTTTGTATGTAAGTCGGAACCGTATACTTTATTATTGTAACCCCAGTCAAGAACCAGGATAAATCTTAATTACAGGCACCATTGATAACTGTTAAAGCTCTTAATTGTAGCCTAGGACTAAAGTACAGTAAATTACTCTTCAAGTTATATTGCCCAGTACATATGTGTGCACAACCTATCATTGTCTCTAAGCAAATGTATCTGAGAATGTTGCAATCCAAGTATTATTGTGTGTCAAAAGATACTACATCTTACTATGTCCCCCGGGTTCCTCTGTACTTACTTTCGCTAACATGTTTGTATACTCTCTTTTTGGCATATGCCGTTCAATAAACTGAAAGATAAAAACAAAATTAAGAGAAATGAAAAAATAACCCTAACCGTTCCAATCAGCCCTTTCCCTAGAACTCATCCAAAAATAAATAATAAAAATCATAAACACATTGGGGCAAATTACCTTACCTGGTCCTTTCGCGATCCCCGATTGGGACGGTCCAACCAAGATGAAGTCCGGTGCGATTCATGTAGTTCGTGCGCCCGATATCCTGCATCCGTCGCTTCCCCGCCGAGGTCCGCTGGAGTTCACCTTCTTCTTCCCGGTGCTTGTAAGTGCATTGTCTTGCGACACAATTCGAAATGTTAAATCCTGCGCGTAGTTCGAATCCATCGGGTTGTCCAACGGCCAGCCCCCCGATTTGTGTTGCATGCAAGCCGACGCCGATGCGCCAAAATCCGATCGTGTGCACCAAAATCCCCTGTTAAATGCGGCGCAAAACGGAAATCGTCGGGAAACCCGACGAAAATGCGATCCGCGGACCCTTAGTAAATGAGCCCCATTATGTATATCCTGAGCTATCAAAAAAATAAAAACTGTTATTCCCGGAGGAGAAAGGTAACAGAAAATAGCACCCAAACTAAATGCAGAAAATATAACAAGGTATAAAAAAATCAAGATATTTGGCGATCTCCCTTCTTATCTGTCACCCTTCCAACCTCCAACGGGTCTCTCCTAAATTGGACACTGACTCGCCTACAAGTTTCAGACACCTCCTGCTGCCCTGTACTGACTATTTCTGCCTAATTCCTGCCAAATTTCTGCATGGTGTTTTTTTTGAGACATTGGAAGATTTTTTAATTCATTTATTTTAATTTTCTTTGCTGCTTCTCTCTATTAGTTGCTGTCTGGTTATTAGGGGTCACCCCTTTATCTTCTCCTCTATACTCTCCCTATAACTGAACATGGTTTTATACCTTTTAATGACTCCAGATTGAAGCTTCTTTCCGCTCTTTTTAATTTCATGTTTTTCGCTGCCCGTCTTTAAACGAGCCATAAAAGTGGTTATAAACGTAGCATTTAAGATGGAAGAGTTTCATTTCTTCTTGGCCGCCTTTCCGGGCTCCTCTGCAGAGACGAAATGTCCCGTCTGATCAGACGGATGTGACCCCTCCACTTCCCCGGCTCTACAAAGACTCTAATTACTGAGGTGAAGCTGCACCCGGACTCCTTCCAGGAGATAAAAGGAGAACTCCGCTGTTATAGAGGGGGAGGTGACGCTGTGGAATATGATAATATCTAACCCCAAATGTCAGCAAACGGCACGGTAATAGGGTCAGGACAAGCAAATGTAAGAGGGTTATTACCGTACAGGCGCAGGACAGAATGGTGGCTTCTTCCAGGAGCTGACACTTGCCGATTCTAGATGGCATTTTGATAAATATAGGACAATCAACAGGAAAGTTAATGTAATTTTAGAGGCCACTAATTGGGATAAACTTCACCTGCTGGAATAAATCTCACTCCGCCGTCATTGTCTTAGGTACTCAACCGTTGTAAACCATAACTTCATCCAGTTACACTATAAATACATAACTTTTCATTCCTAATCCTTTTATAGCTGTCGTAATCACAACCCCCTTTCCAAATCACAGCCTGAAATGAATGCAGACTCAGATGAGCCCTTTAACACAGGTCATACAATAAGCAACCTAAGCGAATACACGAACCCCAGCACAGGTGTTTTATAAGACCCCAAACTAGACCAAAACTTCCTCTATATACAGACCCCAGACCAAACTTCTGTTGCATTGACCCCCGGATAAAGCGCCTGTTAAAATGTTTATTTGAATTAGGTCACTGGTAAACACCAGCACCTTCACACAGGCACCTACAATTCCCTAAACAGGGCTGTCTTGGGGATAGGACCACTGCACTAGTCCGTCAATGCTGGCCAATGCCTGAAAAGTATCAGTGTGTACCTGATAGGACTAGTCCCATCCGTTTTTAATAGTAATTAATAAAATTTATATTGTCTTTTAAACGTTTCTAGTCAGGCAGAATTTTTGTATTTAGTTACTTAGTTTAATGAAACGTAAATATATCAATATCACAAGTGTGTTTTTGTGCTGGATGCTGGGAGTCGCCAGGCTATATAGCAGAGCCTTGATGCCAGCACCAATAAGGAGGACATTGGCCCTTTAGCAGCGGGGACGCGCGCGAGCTCGTCACACCACAGGAGCACCGCCGGACGGGCTGGAGCCAGGAGGCGAGATCCGGAGACAGGAACCAGGGCATGTAAGTATAGATCTGGGGCAGCGGGGGCAGACACGGCGGAGCATGGGTGGACCCGCGATCCTCGACATAGATCGCGGGGACACCCGTGCCAGGACAGCAGGCCGGGAAGCGCACGGGTGTATCGCGGATGGATCGCGGGGTCACCCGTGACAGTACCCCCCCCTTCAGGGCCCCTCTTCTCTTCTTCTTCAGCCTCTTCCTCTTCCTTTGCTTCCTCTAAGGAAACTCCTGGTCTTTGCTAGAGCCCGCCGGAAAGAACGGGGGGTCCAAAGAACATGCAAAGTCAGACAACAAACTGGTTTTCCAGCAAACATTGTCAAACCTGACATCAACACAGTCTGGTCCAGCAACAAGTATAATAATTTGCCCTGAGACACCTGAGGAGCAGCCTCAGGATCCCACCTACAGCAGCTGACTGACCAGGGCCGCATAACTCATCCCAGAAGCAACAGCACAGATCTCAATCAAAAACCACCCAGCTTTCCAGAGATACTGAAAGAAAAGCTGGGTGTGGCTCACAAACATGTCAGCAGAGGGCCATGACAGTGCCATCATATTCCACAGATCGTGGGGTTCAAATACAAACAAAGCACTGCCCGGCTTACAAAAGCTTACAATCAATGAGAACATTTAAGACCTTAGGAAAGCGGGGTCAAGCTGGCTGCCTACACAAACACATTACACACTGAGCTTTTCATTAGACATGTAGGTTAGCTTGATGATGTCAGAGCTGCGAGGTGGAGCTTGAGAGCCTTGGCTGCCATGACGGGATGACCTCTGGGACTGCGGTGGCTGTAGATGACTGAGGATCTGTTTTCGGATTCCTGGCGAGTTGTTGGATGCTCCGATGTCCGCCTGGAGTGCTTGGTCAGGCGGTGAGGGAAGTCTCTGTACGGGTGCGGGTGTGTGAGTGCGCCACCTCGCGGCCACTGGAACCCGGTGACGATGGGCTGTTGTAGTGTCCGCGGCGTCCTCCGTGATAATGATGATGATGGCGGCTGCGGTCTGGTGAGAGGAGCTCAGAGCCAGTATCGGCAGCCCGCCTGCGGTATGGCCTCTGGGAGTCCACTCTGCTGTGACGTTGCTGCTTGTAGGACGGGGATCTGTGGCTCCTGTGTCTGTGGTGCGCCGTGGACATAGAGGTCTCTTCCGCATCAAGGGTATGCAGAGAGGACTCGGGAATAGGAGAGGAGGAGGGAAGGGGAGCTGCCCAGGGATCCAGGGCTGTGGTGTTGGCTGGGTCGGGAGGCATGGTGGGTGAAAGCAGAGGGCCGGGACGCAGGCTGTGGATAGCGCTGCTGGCGGCTCCTGAGTTAGTGGGGGGTATGTGACAGGGAGGGGGGGTTGGGGCTGACTGGGGAGTAGGCCCAAGCCTGGTATGGGGATGCCTGGGGAGAAGGCCCGAGGCCTGGAGTGTGGGTAGGCCCGAGGTCTGCTGAGGGGCCTAGGGCTGGAAGGGGGATAGGCCCGAGGCCTGGTGCCGAGCCCAGGGCTGCGTGATGGATAGGCCCGAGGCCTGCAGCTGGCTGGCGTGGGGGCCCGAGGCCTGGTAGCAGGCCCAGGGCAGGCTGAAATATAGGCCCGAGGCCTACCGGAAGTCCCCGGCCTAGGCGCCGGGTAGGCCTGAAGCCTGCCGCACGGCGGGGGAGGGTCGATGGGGGTGCCGGAAGGGCTGGGGAAAGGCCGGCCCCGCCGTGGGAGGAGCAGGACGGGGATCGCTGCCGAGGGAGAGCGGCTCGGCTTGCCAGGGGCCCGGCCGGATGCGGAGGCCGCAGGCTCCGGCTGGTGCTGGAGGTGAGTGGTGGGGGAGCGGGATCGCGGAGGTGAGGTGAGATAAACGGGGGGTGGGAGGTTGGTGGGCGGCATAGCGGGCGCCTCGGAGGAGAGGAGAGGATGATCGGGAGGGATGGCGGGCGCTGCGGAGGTGAAGGGGTTACCTTGTAGTCCGGGAGCTAGGGAGGCCGGGCATCGGGGCTAAAAGCGGAGACCGGCCGGGACCTGAGCTGGAGGTGAGGAGAGCGGGGAGGTCCATTTGGCCGGGGCCGGGCCTGGTGGTGAGCAGACCGGAGATGGGAGCAGGGGGGAGGGGTGAGCGGGCAGCAGCACTGGGGTAGGTGAGCGGGCATCAGCGCTGGGGTGCAGGGCAGGGGAGCGGGCAGCAGCGCTGGGGTGCCAGAGGATGGAAACCTACCCCTTTGCATTCTTCTCAGCAGGGATCCCACGACGATCCTCCTGGGCAGTCGGTGTCCCACGTGGTCTGGACGACGCCATCTTCTTCTGGCCCGGGCCGCAGTTCCTGGCTGGTGTAGGTGATCCTGGGCTCAGGCGGACAGGAGGCCTGATCTTCTTCAGGGGACGTCCTCCATCTTCTGCCAGCTGCTCCCGTGGAGGAGGTAAGGAGCACTGGGTGGGTGGTGGTGACAGGGTGGCGGGCCGCCGGGCAGGGGGTGGTGGCTGTACCCTCCAGGATGGAAGCCACTGCAGAAGGATTCGGTCCTAGGAGATGGGTGTCCTCTTCAGGGACGTCCGCTTCTTGAACCGACCCCGCAGCAGAGCGCTGCAGGAGGGTATCCAGCATGGCTGCACCATCCAGGGCCATGGGTTGAAGCACTTGTTCTTCTAGGGAAGCCATGCTGGGTATTTGCAGTGGGGTCTCTGACTTCTCGCCTCTTCGGTCGAGGGGGCAGAAGGAAAGAGGCCCCCCCCACGTGCTCTCGGACTTTATAAAACCACCGGGCGGGTCATTACCCGCCCCCAAACACCGCCTCCGGTGACCTCGAACGGGAGGGGTAAAGGGGCAAGCCCCACCAGCCTACCAGAAAGCTTGAAACCACCCCCTACAGTCCTCAGCCCCTTCGCTATTTGCTTTGGGGCTTGTTACTACATCTTCTATACCTGGAAAATTACAGCTTTTTTCCTTAACTGCAGGAGACACAGACAGCTCAAAATTAGTCCCAGCATCTCTTCCTTCACACAACTGATCATCTTCAATCATGTCTCTATTAACAGTGATAGATTTTCTTCTCCTCTTTCTCAGCAACATCACGATCACTGCGGATGCATGGGCGACCTTCCCTCACAGAGTTGTAGACTGCACTCACCACACTGCAGGCAGAACTACCAAAGGGCTGGTGCATCACATGTTCCACCACCTTCTGGGGATCTGGGGTCCCCTCATCTGTAGGTGTATGATTAAGAGTGGCGCTTCCACCCTGTTCACACACACTTTCAGTCAGCACGCCATCATGCGTATTCTGCGGTTCATCAGCAGGTGTACAGGGGTCTGGTTTACGCCTGGTCTCCTTCCTAGGACACTTCTGGTGCCACATCACGACAGAACACACCTGGAGGTCGGCATCACCATTTTGGCACTTTCTTTTGTTCCCCGAACCCGTACACATGTGAACCTCCCATTCACTTTTCTTTGCAAACACTGTATCACAGAAAGGACAGTACGAGATATCAATCTTCAACTCATGTTTCTGTAATATATGTCTCTTTAGGTCATCTTTTCTTCTATAAGACAGATTGTAGCATTTATACCAGTTATTCCGCAAACCAGTATTCACATGACGCTTCAGTTTATTGATGCTTCTTCTGGCCTTGTTCACACACGAACTCAGTACATCAATCTCCTCAGAAGCCTCAGGTGTATCAGATGTCTGGTCTCCCCCTGACATTTCCTGAACACTGATGTGAGACTCCTCCACAGGTGACTGACACAGGCTATCCTCACCTCCTGCAGGTTCTGAGCGAGTAGCTGCTTCTCTAGGGCTCTGTTCACACTCACTGTTTGTGTAACTCTGGGCTGAAGGGAAACCACTAACAATCAGGATCTCATTATCTTCACCTGCCCTTGCTATGACGGTATCCCTATCTGAACTGCCATTAGCTACATTACACATCTCAGGCTCGCTACCTGTGTCATTACAACTCACAACCTCTAGGGGCACCTCTGAGCTAACTCTCTCAGTATCTAGGGCTGCACCTAGTTCACACTCTGCATAATTCTGAACAGACATTGTAACGCTATCAGATGTTATCGGCATTGCAGAATTGTCACATGTTACAGGTAGTGTCACATAATCACAGTTAACACTATAATCACAGGTTAGAGGCAGATTATGCACAACATTACACTTTTCTGGTTTAACTTCAGAAATTAAGGCATCACAAATATTATCATCATCACATAGTCCATCAGACTTTATCAGTCTCAGTGGCAGAGTCTCCTTCTGTGGGATCAAGACCCCTTGGTCACAGTTCAGACTGCAACCTGTTGAGACTCCACCCACCATCACCTCAGGTCGCTGAGACTTCTCCAGATCGTCCTTTGGGGAGATTGGGACTGTACCCGATGTCAGAGGGGTCTCCCAGGAAAAGCAGCTATTCCCACCACTTGGAATACTTTCCCACAAGTCCCAGAAAAAAGGGAGGTTTTTCCCCAGGACGAACTCCACCTCCAGATCTGCACAAATCTCCAGCTTATGTGTCACAATCGCAATATCACTTTCAAAGTCAATCCAGACAGTCTTACCCTTCCCTGGCTGGTACTTCAGGAACAATAAGATGTCCGGTTTAACTCTGGAGACATCCTGAGAACAGTCCAGTTCCACCATCAGCGGGATTCCACCCACTATCATCTCACAGGTCTTGACTGGCAACTTCTCTGGTCTCCTGACCAGAGGACAATAAGGTGCACTGACCTCACATGGCACAGCCGCATGCTGTCGCCGTTGGTTGCCCCTAGCAACCACATCTTTGTGCTGCTGCATACACGTTGCAACACGTGGCCACTTGGCCGCAGGACATTCCGCCACACACCGGTTCATCCGTAGACATCTGCAAAGCTGCTCCCGTCGGTTGCCCCCGGCAACGGCACATAGCAACCTCTCCTCAGGAACTGCAGATCGATCACAGACATCTCGAACCATCGGCTGGGATCCGCTCGCCTTGGCAGTTGGGGTCTCCATAACCCGAATGGCTTCTGGCATTCCAAGGTCCTCCCACATCATCTGCCGGCAGCGTCTCTGGAACTCATCCATCGGACCCATGGTGATTACTCCCACAGCAAACAAGCAGTCTCTGTATATCTCTCACACCAAGAAAAATCTTCCCGTGACCACAGCGCTTCCAGCAGCAGGAACAACAGTCTCTCACATGAGGGTTACTGGCCCTTTAAATCTCGCTGTGTGTGCTGATTTCCATGCCATAGCATACCGCCACCATATGTAGGAGATTAGCTCCGGGGATCGTCGTCTCCTAAGCAGACGACCAGCACACACAGGGAATTCACACAATGTGAGTAAGGTTAAGACTGGCCTCAGCCAGCTTTATTAGGCAGTACACAAACTCAAAACATAAAAATAATACCTAAGCCTCTCCGGCACTAACTATACATTGAGGTTCCCTACCTCACCAGGTGCTGGCCTACTGCCAGCCACCCCAAAAACACAGCAACAGTTCACTGCCACCGCTCCACAGGCCTTTTCCGTAGCCTGTCTCTTCCCCAGGGTGGAGCCCAGTGTGAAGTCTGCCCCATCTATTAGTGCAGCCCCTCCAGCTGAAAACTAATCAACTTAATTAGACAGACCCAACTTTTCCAGGTCTGTCTTCTACTCAGCTTTTCATAAGGCAAAATGCACATTTTATGCCCAAAAGCTTCTCTAGTGGCAGCCACCCTGCCACATATCCTCCCCCTGTGATCAAGGCCGTAGGCCTGATCAATAAACGTAATTCTCCCTCCGGGGTCAAAGCTCCTATATTGGGGTCTAATCCCTACGGTTCCTAGAAGCACTGTAGAGACCCTACTACCTAGACTGTAGGGATTAACAAACCCAAACCTTAAATTTGGTACTTGACCCTGTACCTTGATAAACCATCCAACCGTTTGGTACTTGACCTTGTACCTTGATCAACCATCCAACCGTCTGGTACTTGACCTTGTACTTTGAGAAATCATCCAACCGTCTGGTACCTGACCGTGTACCTAGACTAACCACCCAACCGTCTGGTACTTGACCGTGTACCTAGACTAACCACCCATAAACAGACCGGGAAACTAAATGTTTGGGTAATGTGGGAAGGCCACAGCGTTTATTAACAACTAAGATAAATTATTAAATAACGTTATAAATTAAAACATTTCCCAACTTGCTAGGCCCGCTTGGCATCTTCAAAATCTTGAGAACCAACTTCGCCCGAAATGGCGGCTGCGGCCCTGCAGCCGGCATGTGGGCATCTTCCAGCGCCTTAGGGCCTGTGTAACTTCCGCCACGGAGCAGCCTCCTCCCTCCTACCACCGGCTGCGACCCCCCACATGGACCAAGGCCATGGCCTTCTCAGCCTGCTCCTGCAGGCCGAGAAGGAAAATATTCTAAAATATTAACCTCAATGGAATTGAGATGGACCCCGTCTCATAATAATGGATGGTGGTTATCCCCCGCAGATTCTCATGCCTATGCGCCACTCCTCCCAGGAACACCATGTATTTTTGATAATCAGGACTTTCCTTGCTCTCTTTAAAGCAGCTGTGAATAGGATGCCTGACCCATTAACTACTCGAAGACATGCCTGCAAAACCCACAAGACTTCCTTCAAGGGACTAGTTATCCGGGGTGAGATGTGCCTTTTGTGCTACCCAGGATTATCCTTTACCGACTTTAAGTTACTGCATTTCCCAAAACCAGGGACCGAAACCGCAAAAGCTCGCAACTAGTTATGGAAAGTTTTGGATAGTTCCATCTCTCTCTGCACGAAGTAAACCGCCCTATCAAAGGAGACGTACGTAACCGCCACAACCTCCTCCTATATAGCGTCATTGACCGATGGACCCTTGGGAAAAGACAGGTGAGCAATTAATCTGAACTTTCCGGGCTCCTTTTGGTAACTAAGCCTGGCGGTTCTATAAGGGACCGGCCATCCTACCCGGGGAAACCTCATTCCCGACCTTCTCCAGTGCTAATACTGGATTGAAGAAATTAAACTACCGCATTTAACCAACATTGCGGTGGGCTGGTGGCTAACCTGATGCAGTGGATGGGGTGAGAAGTGTCTTTTGTGCTGCCCAGGATTATCCTACTGACATTAACCCCTTAACGCCAAAGCCACTTTTCACCTTCCTGACACGGGCCATTTTGAAAACTGCTCTGAGTCACTATAAACGGTCATAACTATGAAACGGTTTACCATATCCAAGTGATTTTAAAATTGTTTTCTCGTGACACTTTGTACTTCATGTTAGTTACAAAATTTTGGTGGTATGTTTTGCATTTATTTAGGAGAAATTCAGATATTTGGTGAAAATTTTGAAAAATTCTCGATTACCGGACTTCAAAATGTTCTACTTTATCCCATACATAGTCATAACCGCAAAAAATGTAATAACTAACATTCACCGAATGACTAATTTATGTGGACGTGATGTTTTATGCATATTTAAATTTTTACAGGATGTTATGGGGCTTTGAATGTTCCGTGCGATTTTCCATATTTTCATAAAAAACGCAAAAACCTGCTATTGCGGGACCTGCTCAGTTTCAGGTCAATTTGAGAGGTCTAAATAAAAGAAAACCCCATAAATTACCCCAATATAGAAAGGACACCCCTCATTGTATGTGAAACAACTTTTGTGAAGTTTGTTAACCCTTTAACTGTTTTACAGGCGTTAAAACAGAAACGGATGCAATTGAAAGTACTTTTTTTTTTTTTGGACATATAAGAGCTCATTTTTTGCGTCATGAGATGCACTTTACAAATACTTCATTTTAGTGGGTCTGTAGCTTATTGATGAGATTTTAGTAACTCTTGAATGTATGGGTGAAAGAAAAATTGTCAATTTTGGTTTCCTTTCTTTTTGTATTTTGAAGGTCGTACACCGTACACTAAAAATACTATATTATCTTTATTCTCGATCTTAAAAACCTCCACCAACGTCTCCTCCATCACCTCGTCGTCCTCCATTCTATAGATAAATAAGGCAGTAAGTCTCGTGGACATACTCTATGATCTCTACAGACAAAGATATGACAGATATCAGACACTTGTGGACAAGGGAATAAAAGTCTTATTTACCAAAACTATCATCAAACTCAGAAGCTACAACCTATACTTTCTCTTCACTGGTAGGTTAATAATACAGCAACTACCAATATACGGCTGGCAGCCACTAGAGGGCACTCACTGTATATTGGTTTGGCAATGGCAGCTGTATACAGTGAGCTCCCTCTAGTGGTGGCTGCAGGAAAACACTTTGACATTGTATACGGAAATAGACCAGGCCCAGGCCCCCTCTCCCTATTGGCCCCATAGCAGTGACATCACCGCCTCTACAGTAGATACACCACCCCCTGCTTCATACTTCTATTTTGCCCCATCTATCTATAAAGCTCCTCTATAATGAGAGTTATCACACATTGTACATTTATAGGAAAGATGGACTTACCGCACAAATCACTCAATAAACACCAACCAGCACCAACTCTATAAAGCATGAAAAGTAAAGAAATGGTAATTACTAAAAATATGATAGGACACAACACGATGATGGACACAACAGGAGACATCATCAGTTCACAGATTATATTCAACCCAATGAAACCATGAGGCTTCCAATAATCGTGGAGTCAGACTAGAATACATCTCCTAATTTTAAAGATAGGCCATAAGTATTTGATCAGTTCTGGGCCATCACAAAGCAGTTGTCCTGTGGTCCCCGCAGCGGTCGGCACTGTCAGTATCATGAAAGTGTATGGGGCTGCAGCGTCCTGAGGAGAGGCCATCAATAGTGACACTAGAAAGTAATGGGGGATCAGCCTGAGGCCTACTACCACTATAGTAACCATAGTAACCGCTATGGGGTCCCAGGAGCGACACACAATGCACAGGCCGCCATAGCCACATACAATGATGATCAGGTCCAGGTGCAGGCGGCCCCAGCGCACATTTACTATGGGGCTCAGCCTTTACCTGGTACAGCCCCGGCCGCCATTACTGTAGTACAAGTGATACTCCCATCAGGGGTCTGGAGCTGAGCCCCCGCTCTCAATGTGACTGTAATATTATGTGATCAAGTGAAGTGTTATCGGGTTGAAAGTTATTTTATTTTATGCCAAAGACTTTAGGGACAATGATGGATGCGTTATGGGGGCACAGGACCCTCTATATAAATAATACAATTATTGTGGGGTTTATATGAATTATCATAAAGGCTCTACGTATATTTATATCATAACTTATACTGGGGGCTCCTTGCAGGTACAATGTCCACCAATACCCCTCATAATGAATGAAAATACATGCACAATACATTATTCCTAATATTATTATCTCCTCTAATAATCGATTGTTAAATATATTATAAAGAATTACGGTAGATCTGTATATAAAGGGATGTGTACTTACCCTGCTCCAGGTCTTGTATTGCAGCTGTTTTGATCCCCGCACTTAGGGCTCATTCAGACTGGCATTTGTGACCTATACGTTTTTTTTGTTTTGCAGATAGTGGACTGACCCATTGATTTTTATGGGACAGATGTGCAGACCATAAACATCAATGGATCCCCCCAAATAAATTAATAGCAGAAAATAGATTAGAAACCCATCTAATTGTATTTCCATGGCCCGGTGTATGAGCCGCAAAACTCAGAGCAGGTCTTATCGCTACACGAGTCTGTGGCTCCGGCAGTATCATCTCTTGTCATTGGACGTGAGCACAGCGACACGCCAAGAACACACAGACCACAAACAGTAAGCCACGGATCTGTTGTATGTGGCCTGTGATATGTAGACGTCATGTGCAGGAGACCTAAGGGTATAGCCAAGTATAAGACATTCACTAAGAAACAGACGTCAGCAGTGATGTCACATCCATAGCCGCCCGCCTGCTACAGCGTGAAACTCCTCCTGTAGCAGGTGCTTGGCTATAGACGCTTCGTCACTGCCAGTCTCTATATACGAACAGCGGCAGAATGGGAGGATGTGTTGTTTATTATTTTGTTAAACCCCAGAGCCATATAAAAAAAACGAAATCCCAGAAATCCCCTTGAAGGCCCCATGCAGACAAACGTATTGGGGCTGGTGATACGGGTGCGCAATTTACAACCACATTACTGCCCCCATAGATGTGTATGCCACCTGATCACGGACGCACGCTGTCTCACCGCAATGTGACCGAGCCGGGCAGCTGGATGTAAAAATATAGGACATGTTCTATATTTAGCGGTGTTACGGTGCCGGTTGCTCGGCTTTCATTTAAGAGGGGAGGGGGGAGCAGCACCTCCTCCCGCCTGCACCCGGCTCTATGCTCCCCCGGCTACATTCCTCAGCAAGGGGCATTAGAAATGTGACAAAAATAGACAGTTTGGAAAAAAATGACATTTTAACCCCCTCCCCTCTCCACTGACAACACACAACAGGAGCTGAGTAACAGCGGACTTACCTCAAACGCCTACAAAAACCCTCAAAGGCTTGAAAGTTCCGCAGCTACTTATATACCCGAGTGATGTCATAATGTAGGGGGAGGAGCCAACAGAACATTCCTTGACATCACAAGCGCTAGCTGATAGCTGGTCCCTGATTGGTTAATCCAGTCAATTAATATGCGTGATGTCATATTGTGTGGGGGAGGAGCCAACAACACCATAACCAATCCAATCCCTTGTAGATGAAATGAATACAATCTGATGAATCTATATACAGTGTCAGTGCAGTGTTATCATTCTCTGGGTCTGGGTCTGGTAGGACCCTCACATTATATATTGAACCTAATAAAACCATGACCCCTCCAATACTGCCCCTTCTAGAGGCACACTAGAATACATCTCCCAATCTTAAAGGAATTGGCCATTTTGTGTGAACACAAAGCAGTTGTCCTGTGGTCCCCGCTGCGGTTGCCACTGTCACGGTCATGAAAGTGTATGGGACTGCAGCGTCCTGTCGAGAGGCTATCAATAGTGACCCTAGGGGGTCCCAGGAGGGACACACAATGTACAGGCCGCCATAGCCACATACACTGGTGATCAGGTCCATGTGGAGGCGGCCCCTAGCGCACATTTACTATGGGGCTCAGCCTTTCCCTGGTACAGCCAGAATTAAAGGGATTCTCCAGCAGTGGCATAAAAAGAGTCCTTGGACCCTGTGGCAATATTTATAATCCCCCCCCCCCTCCATTTACAATAGACTTACATGCATGAAAGTTACCATTCTTCGAGCTTCTGCTATAATAAAACAATAATGCTGCAGTTTTTGATTTCCGTTATTCTCCTCCATATTGAAATAGGATAAAGTGGAGATGTACGTATACACAGTGTCCGGAAGCTACGAGCCGGTCCTGCCCCCCGCTATATCAAAGCGCACATTGTGCAGCACATGACATAACAAGGCACATCAGAAAGCACTTTAGTAGAGATAAGACACAGGTAAAAGTGGCGTTACAGACAGTGGGGCAGATTTATTTACCCGGTCCTGTCGCGATTCAGTGGCGCGTTCTCCGACGAGGATTCTGGTGTTCCGGTGATTCACTAAGGTCCGTGCGCCCGATGTCCACCAGGTGCCGCTGCTGCTCCAAGGTCCGCCGGAGTTCACCTGGTTCTTCTCGGTTCATGTGAGTGCTTGATTTTGCAACACACTTCGTTTATTAAATTCTGCGTTTTTTCATCAGCTGCGCCCAACGATTTCTGTCGCAAGGCCGATGCGATTGCGCCAAAATCCCATCACGTGCGCCAAAATCCCAGCAGAATTCGACGCAAAACGGAAAAAGTCAGGAAACCCGACCAAAGTGCGGCCTCGGAGCCCTTAGTAAATGGCTTAGTAAGTGGCGTAACAAGACTCCAGTGGACCTCAGTTGGAACTTAGAATCAGGACCCCCATATACCTAAACCCTCACTGTCGTCCCCTTCCCATACATAATACTTCAGAAAACACATATATATTATATACACTCCACAGACATAAGCACACATTTACTAAGAGTCCGAACGCCGCACTTTCATCAGGTTTCCCAAATATTTCCGTTTTGTGCCAAATTGCCCTGGGATTTTGGCGCACGCGATCGGATTTTGGCGCATCGGGGCTGGCTTGCACGCAACAGAAATCGGGGAAGGGGGGGGGGGGGTGGCCATCGGACAACCCGACGGATTCGGACAAACTGCAGAATTTTAAAGAGGATTTGTGTAGCAAGATCAAGCACTTACATGCACCGGGAAGAAGAACGTGAACTCCTGCGGACCTTGGCGCAGCAGCGACACCTGCAGGAACTCGGGCGCACGGGGTTAATGAATCGCGTGGGACCCGAATCCTCGTCGGACAGCGCACCACGGGATCGCATAACACCATGTATACTCTATACACACTAGACATACAAATACACCCACACCATTTATAATAAACACTGAAATACAGTTGCACATAATTATATACATTTACACCAATACCCTCATACCTGTACAATACTAATAATATTGCAGTAATGAATACACCTCATAGATAAATATATACCAGCCAGGAACAGTTTCGGACTGGGGTTCCTTGGACCCACCAAATAAATGATGCTGGGGGCCGACCTTCCATCAACTTCTAGAAAACAGACTGTAGAAGTCTCCAAATTGGGTTGTCTTCTGCAGTACTTCTGGTTCCAGTACTGGGTCAGATTCTGGGCCCACCGGAGGATACTCTGGTACTCTGGTGGGCCGGTCCAACCCTGGCTAGGAATATACTGCACATTACTATATAGCACCAAAAAAATGGGGCAGATTTACTTACCCGGTCCATTCGCGATCCAGCGGCGTGTTCTCTGCAGTGGATTCGGGTCCGGCCGGGATTCACTAAGGCAGTTCCTCCGACGTCCACCAGGTGTCGCTGCTGCGCTGAAGAGCATCGGAATGCACTGGAGTTCACCGAGCCATCGTGGGTGAAGGTAAGCGCGAGTCGAGCAACACTTTTTTTTTAATGCGGCGTTTTTTACGGCTACGGCCCCCGATTTCCGTTGCGTGCATGCCGGCGCAATTGCGCCACAATCCGATCGCATGCGCCGAAATCCCGGGGCAATACAGGGAGAATCTACGCAAAACGGAAATATTCGGTTAAACCGTCGCAAAACCGCAAATCGGGCCCTTATTAAATGACCACCAATGGCTGCCATAAAGCACATATAGACATCACTTACTATATAACTCAGTCGTAGCTCCGGATCTTCCACCTCTGATCTGTTCTGAAAGTTACAGAACTTCAATATCTTCTCAGTCTGTAAGACCACAAGACGTCTTCGGCTCCGTGCAGCACATCACAGAACTGTGCACCTAAAAACACCACAGTCACTTACAGTATAATGTCACAGAGATAGAAACTATCTCCTAATTTACATACAGCAATGTCATCCTGTTGTTAATTAATATTTAGCAAAGGAGAACCCCATCAATTTATAGACAACCCTGCAACAGGCCATTAATGTAGCAAAGCAGCCCCCCCAAACCAATCTATATGTAGTCATTAGTTTCCCCAGTAATTAATATGTAACATAGCAGCCCCTCTTAATAGTTCATTTAGTTTATAAACTGTTCAGCAGACCCCAGTTCTAAATATTCCATCTAGCAGCCTCCAATTGTCCAGCAATCATTTATTATACGGCTCCCCCCTTTTATAGTATATCATCCCGGAGGCCCCCCATCCCTATAATATACAGACCTAGAGCCCCTCTCCCTTATAATATACAGTCCGGGAGCCCCTTATTAATATACCATCCAGGAGTGATGGATTTACTCTCTGGGAGACATTATTCTACCCCCTTATAATATACCAGAAGATATTATTTCTCCCCTCCAAAGCCCCTTGTTATATACCAAGAGCCATTATTATACCCCCACCCGCTGATTACATGCCAGTAGCCATTTCCCTCTAGTCTGAGCCAATCAATGTTGTTGTTGACAATCTAATTAGCATATTGGGTATTGAGTCTGGAACTTGAAACTATGCTAATAAGATTCTCTACTGTCAATTGGGTGGTCCCTGGACCGGAGCAATGTGGCACCCGTCATCTGACTGTAGAGATCTGAAAATATTTCCACTTTCGGAATGGTGGGGACTAGGGAAATAATTCAAACTCAGCTGCAGTTAGGAATACAAATTCTTAATATTACTAATGGACACTGTCACCCTATTAAATTACTAACCCCATCATGTAAAAAAAATCAAACACCACCAAAGTCATATGCAGATGACTTGTGAAGAATCAGTTTTTGCCTGAGATGAGTCACCTTTAGAGGCTGGAGTAGGGAGCATCACCTAAGATACTTATAGCTTGGACTCTATAACAACTAGAACGACGTGATGCCATTTTAAAGATTAGACTCTCTTCTTTCACATGGTATCTATGTAATAGACCAGTGGTTGCGAACCTATGGCACGGTTCGTGCGTCAAGGGAAGCTCCAATGGAAATCTGAATTTTCCCTTTCTGTCAATGATATCGGTATCCTCAGGACCGTGTGGTACCAAAAGCTGTAGCACGGAGCAAGAAGTTTGCAATAAGTTATAGCTAGAAATGCTGTGTTGGCACTTTGCAATAAATAATTGGGTCTGGGTTGCAGTTTGGGCACTCGGTCTCTAAAAGGTTTGCCATCACTGTACTAGACAGTAGTGGTTTATAATGTAGGCCACGCCCAGTGCCCAAATCTTCTTGGGGGCCCATGGCCATCCAAACCATATATCCAATTTTTTACTGAAAAGGACTTTCACCCATCTGTTCCTGTTCTCAATTCACTTCCTTCACTGAACACGCCCCTTTTGGGTCACATTTTTTCTGTCTTATCGGACACCGAGCAAATGTGGCGCAGACACTATAAATACATGCGCAAGCAGTTTCCACGTTCTTTTCAGTGCAGCGTCAAACTGGCGACATGTGGGCTAAAGTCTATTACTCCAGAACACGACACAAATTCTTTCTTTGAAGATTTTTTTTATTGTGAATGTCAAAATATTCCGTGTCTACAATAGTAAGCTTGGTGCTCTTCTCTATATTGTAAGATTGGTTCTGTTACTGTATCTATATAGTAAGCTCGGTTCTCTTCTCTATATAATAAGATTAGTTCTCTTACTATATCTATATAGTTAGTTTGGTTCTCTTTGGTTCTGTTACCAAATCTCTAAACTAGATACTGACATTGTATCTTTTTGGTAAGATTGCTTCTGTTACAGTATCTACACAGTCGGGGCCGGCTTTAAACAAAACTGCACCAGGGGGCCCCAAATACAACTATTTTAGGAACAGTCAGTAAGAGGCTCCTTTATCCCTGCACAATAATAACACATTGTAGTTACACCCAGTAGTAGGTAAGTATCTGTAATATGGGGCTGTAGGGGGATTATATAGGAGACAGATGAGAGGGAGATGGATGATAGAAGATAAAGATGAAAGATGATAGAGATTTATAGATGCAGAAATATAAAGTAGATTATAGATAGATGATAGAGGATGGATATGAGAGATGGATACAGGAGAAGAGAGATAGAAGATTGATTGATTGATTGATTAATTGATTGATTGATTGATAGATGGATAGATAATAGAAAAGTAGATAGAAGATATATAGATAAGTAGACAAAAAGCTAGACATATTGGGGGTCATTTACTAAGGGCCCGATTCGCGTTTTCCTGACGTGTTACCCAAATATTTCCGATTTGCACCGATTTCCCCTGAATTGACCCGGGATTTTGGCGCACGCGATCGGATTGTGGCGCATCGGCGCTGGCATGCACGCGATGGAAATCTGGGGGCATGGCCGAACGAAAACCCAACGGATTCGGAAAAACCGCCACATTTTAAAAAAGAAAAGGAGCTTGCACTTACCTTCACTAGGAATAGGCCGGTGTACTTGAGTGCATTCCAGCGGGCCTCGGGGAACTTCACTAAGGAACTGCCTTAGTGAATCCCGGCCGGACCCGAATCCACCGCAGAGAACGCGCCGCTGGATCGCGTATGGACCGGGTAAGTAAATCTGCCCCAGTGTTTACATGCAAAACACCGATCACATGTGCTTTGATTGAAATAAAAAAGTTTTCTGGTCCATCCGCTCCCCTTTCTGCCTTTTTTTAAATGCACGGAACGAGTGGACGCCACCTTTTTGTTCCGGCAATGTACTATTTTTTGTTTGTGTGCAGGGAGCCTTACTGTACAGGGTTGAGCTTACAATATAGAGAATTTAACCAAGATTGCTGTGTAGATACGGCAACAGAACCAAGCTTACTGTGTAGAAACTGAATAAGGACCAACCTTACTATATAGACAGTGGAGGAGTAAGACTACTCTGGGCCCAGGACTGTATGATGATTGTGGGCCCCCACTAAGTCTACTACATAGATACATTGGGGGAGATTTATCAGTGTTTCTAGTCCTGTTTGCGATTATATTGGCTGCTATGCCACCTCCGTGCCATGTGGACATGGAAGGACGTGGCCACCGGGAGAGTACTTTCTAAGAACCTGCGAACCCCCAGGTTTTTCTGCAAAACTACACCAGGTGAAGCCTAAAGCTATGGATGGACCTGCACCACTGGGAAAGACCTACAAATATACATTGCTGCTTTATTTTATCTGACTGGTTATAAAATTGGAGTGACACACTTCTGTTCAAGATTTTATAATTTTTTTGTAATACATGCAATGTTTTTTAACCCCCCCCCCCCCCCACACACACACACATACACACACACACATACACACACACACACACAGACATTTTCTATAACCAGCCTAATGCATCAAAGTGGTCTGACATTACTGGGGGGGGGGAGACCACAATTTTCAATTTTCCCTGTCCAATAATACAATAATACCAGCCTGTGGCTGCTCCAATATTGACACTCATGGCAGGGTAATGTAATGTACCCGTCTTTACCATGGCTTAGTGATGAGAATCCTAAATGGAACTGTGAAAAAAAATGTAACACTTTAATTAATTCAAAATATACATTGTACATTCAGGACAAAGATACAAAAAACACAATTACTGTATAAATATGGTGACACAGTTAAGATTACTGTATAGAAGTAAGCTGCCTGTACAGATAGGAAAACAGATGCACCATTTCTGCTTAGATACAGTGGCAAGACCAAGCTTACTGTATAGATATGGTTAAAGAACCAAGCTTACTGTATAGATATGGTTAAAGAACCAAGCTTACTGTATAGATATGGCTATAGAAGCAAGTTTACTCTCTCTCTCTCTCTCTCTCTCTACACACACACACACATATATATATAATGTGTTAACAGGATAGTGATCACTGTATAGATATGGTAACAGAACCAACACATCTCTAGGCAATGTAATCCAGTAACTGTCCATTATCAGGTATTACCAGGCTGGTATTATTAGGCTGGGAAATCCCTAAAATGGTGGCATCGCCCACCTTAGTAGACCCCACACAGCTTTTGTTCAATTAGTTATTTATTTAAAAAAGTGAAGTGCCCTTTCTCTGCATTTTCTATAACTACCGTAGTTAGATATTATAAGGACCTGTAGCCTAAGATTACTGGAGAGAAAGAACCAAAGGACCTGTAGCTGGAAGGGTACTGGACTGTACCCTGCTCTTCCCAGCTCTCCTGGTGATGGGTGCTGTAGTAATGGTAAGGGGGTTAGTAACACTAAGCCCTACCCTTAGTAGTAGACAAAGCCTATTAGACCCCTCCATTACTAAGGTGAAATCCAAGCTTAAAAAGACCTACATAAATAAATATATTTTAGTAAAACAATAAACTTCCCAACATCTCCTGCTTAACCATTTTATGGAAAACAATCCCAGCCATCGATGTGGTCAATGGCATACATGGATTCAATATAGAAAACTTTATAGATACAGACAAACTAACCCCTTTTATAATAATAATAATAATAATAATTCCTTTATTTATATAGCGCACACAGATTCCACAGCGCTGCACAGAACTTGTCACATCAGTCCCAATGGGGCTCACAATCTAATCAACCTACCAGTATGTTTTAAAGTGTGGGAGGAAACCGGAGTACCCGGAGAGAACATACAAACTCTTTGTAGATGTTGACCTGGATAAGACTTGAACCCAGGTCCAGCCCCGTAAGCACATTGGGGGTCATTTATTAAGGGCCCGATTCGCGTTTTCCCAACGTGTTACCCGAATATTTCCGATTTGCGCCGATTTTCCCTGAATTGCCCCGGGATTTTGACGCATGTGATCGGATTGTGGCGCATCGGCGCTGGCGTGCACACGACGGAAATTGGGGGGCATGGCCGAACGAAAACCCGATGGATTCGGAAAAACCGCCGCATTTTTTTTAAAAAATGTGTTGCGAAAATTGCACTTACCTTCACTCAGCCCGGCTCGGTGAACTCCAGTGCGTTCCGATGCTCTTCAGCGCAGCAGCGCCACCTGGTGATGTCGGAGGAACTACCTTAGTGAATCCCGGCCGGACCCGAATCCACCGCAGAGAACGAGCCGCTGAATCGCGAATGGGCCGGGTAAGTAAATCTGCCCCATTGAGAATTTCTTATGTGATTTTTTAAGCCAAGTATCGCATGTTTGTTATTTTTTTTTACCATCTTAGGGCCCATATTAAAAGGGGTTGGCCACTTATAAGAAACTTTACCAGAGTAAGTAGAAGACAGGGCAGGAGCAGCACTAACTCCATCAGAATCCAAAGCACCTAGATCCAGAAGTCACAACTTACTTGGAATACATTGGGGCTCATTTACTAAGGGTCCGAATCGCGCACTTTTGTCAGGTTTCCTGAGGATTTCTGATTTGCTCCAAATTGCCCACAGGATTTTGGCTCACGTGATCGGATTGTGACACCGGCTTTCACGCGACAGAAATCGGGGCCGTGGCCGTCGGACAACCCGACGGATTCGGGAAAACAGTGGAATTTAAAAAAGAATTTGTTTCGCAAGATCAGCACTTACATGCACCGGGACAAAGAGGGTGAAATCCAGCGGACCTCGCCGCAGCTGGGACACCTGCAGGAACTCGGGTGCACGGATCTTAGTGAATCCCGGCAGACCCGAATCAGCGTTGGAGAGCACGCCGCGGAATTGCCACTGTACCGGGTAAGTAAATGTGCCCCAAAGTGTGGAACAACTAATATTTATCCAGATGAGTCAATTGGTGATCTAACAGGATTTCCCCACATCTGTACAAGACTGTTGGCTACTGGGTGCTGTGTGACTATGGCTCCCGAGGGCGCTGTGACTATTGGCTGCTTTGGGCACTATGACTTTTGGAGGTAATGTGACTATTGGCTGTTGGGAGCTCATTGGCTACTGGAAGCTTTGTAACTCTTTCACTACCAGAAAGGACTAGTTCTACATGTGCAGTGATAGAAATGCACATACATTAAAAAAAATTGGGGTTTTCAATGTGCAATTCATGACAAATTAATGTGGATCAAATCAATTTTTGTAAAAAAAAATGTGGTGAATGGTTGAAACAAATTTTTTAAAACCATAGTTTTACCATAACATTATATATATTTTTTTTCGAATATCTGTGACCCGGTCTGGAGAACGCACCGGCCATCGACGCTTCCAAGTTTTCTTACAAGTGGAAAAACTTCTTGAAGTGAAGCTGAGCACAGTTGACATGTCGGCCTCAGACGGGGCTTTTTAAGCTAAGCGCAGATTGTGAAAATATAATTAGAGGTCGGCCTTTGTCTCGGCACAATGAGTGGGAAACATTGGAAGGAGAGGTCTCCCGGGATCCAGCGAGCCAGTGCTGGACACAATGGCCGAGCCTCCCCGTCCTTCTAATGAGAAACACTAATTGCCATCATTTCCAGATTGTCCTGAGCGGCGTCCTGCTTGCGGGGACAAGAAGGGATGTTTTATTTAAACGCTTCTTAAACTTCTCGTCCTCATTAAATCTGGTAACGGAGTTAATGGAAAATATAACGTTTTCATTTTTTTGGATTATTTTTTGGCAGCTTGTTATTAATTCATGACGAGAAGTAAATGTTTCCTATTAATTTGCTAACAAAGTTTGACGCATTCAAAAACGTTCTGCCACTTTCCCAAATTTGTTTTGTTTTATTGCATAAGAACTGATGAGATCTCTGCTTGCTGTCAGTGAATGAGAACATTCAAGGCGAATGTTTCCCACATCAGTTTGTAGTTGGATCCAATTGCAGGGAAGTTTACATCCTGAAAGTCGGACTGATACATTTTATCTGCACTGATGTATTGTAGCAAAGTAGAATGATAACGTTTTGTGTTGATACATTGTAATGAACCTGCAGCTATGAACAGGGTCATAATGGTTTCAGTCTCTGGGGAGAACCAATGAAACTGAGTAAAATTGATGAGGAATTGATGCACAAAGTAATAGAAAGTTGAACTTTTTTGGTTAAAGCAAAGTAATGTCATATAGATGACATCTCCACTGCCGAGGAGCTCAGTTGCAGTTCCTGGTTACACCACTACAAAGAGAATGGCGCCCTAAGTCAAGAATCAGCTGATTAGTGGGTGTCCTAAATGGTCCCTCTCCGGAAATGTTGTTGATTAACCTAATCTTATGCATGGGTTATTCATTTCCTTAAAGGGGTTCTCTTAAGTTTTAATTCTTGTCCAATTTACGTTGGATAGGAGGACACATGGGGTCAGACCTCTGAGAACACTAATTTCTTTATTGATCAAATTGGTAACCCCAGAATAGTGATGGCCCTTTATTCTGGAAAAAATGGCTAATGAGAGCTTGTTTTTTGTGGGATAGGTAGTATTTTCCATGGATTGTGTATCTAGATCCCACACAACTGGATTTGTGTACCAAAGTTACAGTCAGGTTTGTAGCTCACATTCCTCACTCTAACTTTAAAGGAAATCTACCATAAAAATCCAGCATGAGAAACTAGCCCCCTGCTCTCTCCCTCCTCCCTCAACCTGTGTAATTTAGCAGCAGCAGGAAGTGCTGCACAGTAGCTCCGGCTTCCGAGCCGAGATCGCATGCGCAGAACTCCAGCTGCGCGGACGAGTGTGTGCAGCTCCTTGTAGCTGTGCGCTGTAGATATCTGGGTAGGGGGATCAAAGAGGCCACTGGCTCCTCAGCTCCAGGTACTCCACGCCCCAGTGGCCTCTTTAGAATATTTGCATATTACCCCAATTAAAGATTTAATAAGATAGAAGTAAGTAAAGGATTATGCTTAAAAAGGGTTGTCCCTACATACGTTAGATGCACCTACCTTAATAGGTAGATCTGTAGTGGTAGGTTTCCTTTAACTGTGGATGACTCTGTGACAGCTAGAAACATAATTCTTATGCTCTTTAAAATCCCACCAGAACTGTGCTTTAAGGGGCCATGGTTCAGAAGATATCACTTTTGGAGGTCTGACCACCAGGGGGCAGCATGGAGGAGGAGGGAGCTGCAGGGAAGAAGGAGCAAATGTAATGTGCTACAAGGAGAAGAGGAGCTCATGCGGAATGACATTCGGGGTTTGGAGGAGTATGAGGATGTTCCAGAAGATGAAGATTTGATTACATTTGAATAAATATAGATTTTTTTTCTTACTAAATGTGGATTTTGCTCATGGAAAAAAATGGAACATCCTCTGAAAATAAACCCTAAACCGCGATTTTCAAGAAAAAAATAATGATTGACCCTGTTTAATTTAAACAGGTAAGACTCCACCTCTATGGCACCCACTCAGTAGGCACCAAATATAAAATCCTGACGTACACCACACATGTAAGTTCAACAGTTCCAGGGACAACGCTACCAGAATGTCACCCGTCCGAGACCTAGATCAGACAGCACAAACCTAACATCACTTCATACTGCTGGTGCTCACTCTCATCAATTCTACCAAATAGTCTTGTATGTCTACAAGCATTCTCACTGTGTACATACATGACATTACTTATCCTGTACTGATCCTGAGTTACATCCTGTATTATACTCCAGAGCTGCACTCACTATTCTGCTGCTGGTGCAGTCACTGTGTACATACATGACATTACTTATCCTGTACTGATCCTGAGTTACATCCTGTATTATACTCCAGAGCTGCACTCACTATTCTGCTTTAGTTTTGTGGTACCTAAAAATAGTAGCAATTTCCTCGCCTCTGACTGCTTTACTATGGAACAATTTGCTTCCAGCTCGGTTTAGCTCCCAGAGATAACAGACCCCCATATTCTAATACTAATGACTCGATAACTTCAGCTTTAGGTTTGGGGTCCTCCATTCGGCAGCTCCGCCAAACCTGGACATGTTGCTTGATGTGTTGCAGAGCAGTCAATTGGGCAGCTGTTTAGCTGGTCACCCGGCCAATCACAGCCTTACCTAGTTTCTAGGGTATAAGCAAAGCTTCTAAAAGGAGGTCGCAAAACCTAAAGTTTGGGTCCACACATCTCTGCTGACATATCTTTAGCCTCATGATTTACTGCGTGAGCGGCTGGAGAACCCCTTTAAAGTTGTGTTTTTCTATTTTTGTGCATCTCGACCTTGTGTTACTGTATAGGACGGATATAGAGATGTATGAAGGTCCCACCCGGTGACAAACAAATCTTCCGTCGTAGTAAGTGTCTTACTTCCCCTCCTAGGATTTCTTTTATAAGCAGAGAGCGCCCTCCTGTGGTGAATTGATCACATTGCAGCTATGAACCAGCACATCTAGAGCTCCCTCGTGTGGTGAAGGCGTTACACTGCAGTTTTGTTGCATTGCAGGTGATTTTGCAGTAATAACATCAAATTAAGGAAGGTTTTTTTTATTGCATAAAATTTTAAAGTTATATGAAGAGTTTGGCTAATCCCAAAACAGCCCCCACACTACATAATACCCCTTTTGTGACCACTATACTGTATACTGACACTATGTAATACACCCCTTTTGTGAACCCTATTTTATATAGGGAGTGCCCAAACTACAACCAAAATCCACTTATTACTGTGAAGTGCCAACATGGCATATTAAACAGTAACTTATTGCTGTCTGCTCTTCCACATCTTTCAATCGTATTGGCCGCCTGAGGCCACCAATACAGTTGAAAGAAGGAGGGCAAATTCAGACTATCATTGTTGCTTCTCTCCAGGGTCTCCCTGTACAGGAAGAATGGTGGGTCCAGCACCAGTTAATGAAGTTTCGCAGTAATATAGTGCTGACAGCAGCATCTCTTAAAGGGAACCTGTCACCAGGGACCTCATTTTCACTAAAGACAGATTGTAAAAGCCTATGACACCTGCAGTGCAAAAATGCCTCTCTGCCTTTTCTAAGCATTACCCTTTTTTGCATTACTATATAATTGTGTGTTATAACTTACTCTTGCACCCCTTACAAAATCCTGGGGTAGTCACAGGGGTTGGTCTTTGGTTTGGATGCATTACAAAAAACAACATGTGACTTGTCTGAGCTGCAGGCTGCCTCCATCTTTGTGCTCCTGTACAGCTTGTCCCTCCTCCCACTGATGTCAGATCACCAGGCTGTAACATCTGAGAAGGAGCAGAAGGTGGAGCTGTACAGGAGCACAAAGGTGGGGGCTAAGATCTGAGGAGTGAGTAAAAAAGACAAGGCACATGTTGCTTTTTTAAATCCATCCAAACCAAAGCCCAGCCCCTGTGACTACCCCAGGATTGTTTTTCTGTATTCTGACACCAATAACCTTTTCATAGTACGGTGGCGTTTTTTGCGGGATGAGCTGAAGTTTGCTTTGCTACCTTTTTGGGGACTGAACGACTTTTAGATCTTTTGTAATTAAAATTTGTATGTGTTGTATAATGGTGAACTATTATTTTCCATTGCAGGTCTACCACCAGCAATAATCATTTTAGATTGGGCATTGATGCGGGGTCATACGGAACATGTCTATGATTATGTTTGTTTTTATTTATGTATATTTTTTTATTATTATTTATTTATATTTTATCATTGCTATTATTATTATTAATATGTATGTGCATTTTATTATTACTATTATTATTATTTATGTGTATTTTATTATTATTATTGTTATTTATGTGTATTTTTATTATTATTATTTATATGTATTTTATTATTATTGTTATTTATGTGTATTTTTTATTATTATTATTATTATTATTTACGTGTATTATTATTATGATTGTGTTTTAGAAGAGGGGATGATGTGATCTTTCACATTTTTAAAATATTTTTTTTAAATATTTTTTTTAAATAGTTTAACTAATAGTTTAGTTAAATAGTGAACTTTTGGAAACAATTTTTTACTGTATTTTTAGGCCCTCTAGGGTACGTGAACCCCAGGGGGGTCTGATCACTGATACCATATCCAGGAACACTACCTAATTGCAGTAGATGATATTTTACTGCTGGTCTGTATCAGTCTATTACAGATCCTGCTGAATTTGGGGATAGATCACCGCTCCCGTCCTTTCCACCAGCGTTCTAGCGCTCCTCCACTGTTAACACCCACAACAAAAGCATGTTAACCCTTTAAATGCTTTGCCAGCACTCTTGGCAGGTGTTATCGGCAGGTGTTCAGGTTCAAATTTCGGCCAAACTCAGCAAACTCAAACCCTGAACGGGTCCGCTCATCACTCAGTATGTAGGAAGAGGGCTCAGCCCGTGTGCGCTCCTTCGTGTTATGGCTGGGAACGGGCCGTTCCATCATTTTACCATCTGTAGAGGGGATCAGAGTCCAGAGGACATCAATACAGAGTAACTGTCACGGGCGCCCCTGCGATCCCCATCTTGGATTGCAGGCGCACCCATACCCCTCCCTTTGGCGCCGGCACTTCATGCTCCCTGGACCTCTCCGTGTTCCTGCTCCCGTCCTGGCCAGTCAGTGCACATGTCCCTGCTGCTTTTAGTGCTCGCGCCCTGGCACTCGCAGATTTAAAGGGCCAGTGCACGGCTAATTGGTGCTGTCCCTTTACCGGAAACGTCTCCCAACATTCCCTGCCGGATCTTCGTGCTATTGCCGATGAGAAAGCGTTTCCTGTGCCTTGTGCTTGTGTTTCGATTTCCTGTTGTGACCCCGGACCTGTTCTTGACTTTGCTCCTCCTCTGCCTGCCCTGACCTCTTGCTCCGTCCCTGACCTTGAACCACTGCTGCCTGTCTTGACCAGCTGCCTATCCCCGACCACGAGATTGCCTGCTGATTCTGTACCTCGACCTTGGCCGCCACCGCGGACAAGTCGCGTCTGTGGAACGACCTGGTGGTACCACGCAGCGGCAAGTCCAACCCGCTTTGCAGCGGGCTCTAGTGAACACCGGGTGCCACTTAGATTCGGGTCCCAGGTGTCTCGGTTTCTGTCATCGTCCGCGGTGGTGCAGGGGGTTCACTACCCCAGAAGCCTGCGGACTAGAGAAATAATTTAAACTCTGCCCCTGTCAGGGATAATGAATTTATAATTTTGGTAATAAAGTTTAAGGGATTAGCCTACTAAATTACTAACCTCCTCAAGTAAAAAAAAAATTACCAAATGGTAAAGTCATATGCAAATGAGCTGAGAAAAGTCACTTTTTGGCTGAGATGAGTCACTTTTAGAGGCTGTAGAAAGGAACATCACCTAAGATGCCTATATCTATGGCTTTATAGCTTCTAGAAGCACCTGGTGCCATTTTAAAGATGAGAATCTCATCTTTCAAATCGCATCAGGATTGTGGTTCGATGTGCTAGATCTATGCATATGTACCGCAGAGCCGGAGATACCGGCAGTAAAAGACGCAGGTGGGAATGTGAGCTGCAGATAAAGATCTATTTGTCCCCTGTGTCTTTAACTGTATGTATCTCCGATTCTCTAGCTCACAGAACCAGAACCAGGACATAATTTGAAAACTGAGAATCTCTCCATCTTCCCTTATTTAATAGGATACCCCAGAATTCTGGATTCCTCTTAAGGACGTCCACAACACAAGACCTTTATTTGAAGATTTTTTTTATTGTGAATGTCAAAATATTCCGTGTCTACAAACAAAAGAGATGAATTTGTCATCGGTGATAAAATATAGTCAAGAACCTTCCTAGAGCGGTATTTACACATCAGGCAGGTAAGTCCGTGCTCTGGAAACATGGGGGGCGTAAGGTCATCACTAGGAAACGCACCATGTACACAAAGTATCAGTTACAGAAATTATATATCAGGCATCTGGTACAATCACATGTGGGGCCACATCTCCTCCGGGGTCCGATCCCTCAGCTCTGTGCATTCTCCTTCATCATCTGGTACAGGTAATCCAAGACCTGGAAAAGATACAAACAGCTATGACTAGGGATGTACCGACCAAAGGTGTAGCTTCTCCAAGTGCACTGGGGGTGTGTCCTCAAACTGCTGTGCTCTATGCTCACTGCAGACAGTGTTAGGTATTGTTCCTGGAGAGATGTATAATCAGACCTTTGTTTATGTTGTTAGTAGCAGCAGGACTGTGAAATATGGATATATATTTCAGGATTGTAGCTTCTCGAAATGCACTGGGGATGTGTCCTCACACTGCTGTTCTCTGTGCGCTCTGCAGCCAGTGTTAGGTATTGTCCCTGGAGAGATGTACAATCAGACCTATGTTTATGTTGTTAGTAGCAGCAGGACTGTGAAATATGGATTTATATTCCAGGATTGTAACTTATGCAACCTTATGCAATCGGGAAGTTCACAGTGCTGTGCTCTCTGCAGCCAGTGTTACGTACAGTCCCTGAGATATGTTGTTGTTAGCAACGGCAGGATTGCAAAATTCCATTATAAATTATTGTTTATTCATAGTCCTGCTGCTGCTAGTAACATACACAAAGGTATGATTACAGGTATAATTATACATCCCTCCAGGAAAAATACCTAACACTGGCTACTAAGAGCACAGCAGTGTGAGGACACATCCCCAATGCACTTGGAGAAGCTACAATCCTGGAATATAAATCCATATTTCACAGTCCTGCTGCTACTAACAACATAGGCATGATTACACAGGGACAATACAAAATACTGACCGCAGTCTGTATGGTCAGTTTTCTTTACTTGTAGATGGAGCTAAGCACAGACCGTAACATACAGCATTTAGTATGTTAAATAGTAGTATAAACTACCGTATTATGCAGGGAGCTCCCCCTAGTGGTGGAGACAGGCAGGCAGAATCTATCACTGTACTCTACATCAAGGAATGAAAGGAACATTTACAATTTTTTACTTTCCTTTATTTTTCCTTGTTGTTAATTTAGTCTGGTTGTGCTTTCGATTTATCATCTTCTGTCATATGTCAAAGGAACATTTTAAAGAATTTACTATTTTAAGGAATTTTAAGGAACAGTGATGTGAGGACTGCCGGGAGCACAATGCAGGTATTATTGCTGTAGATAGGCAGTATTAATGAGTAGAGGGAATTGAGGGTCAGTGGTGGGATGTGGGAGAAGTCTTCCTGGTGGTCTGGGCCGGATAGAGAAGAAGGTAATGACTGTGATCAGAGAAGGCGCCCCCTGTGGTCACTAGTTATCAGACATAGAGCTGAGGCTTATCTTACAGAGATGCTGCCCCTGATGGCAGGGGTGAGGGGAGATGTCTTACCCCTTGTGCCCCTGGTCTTCTAAGACCCTAGGACCTCCCCCCAGTCTTACTTTGGCGCCTCTGATGGGTTAAGGGTCCATATCTATCTTATTGTGACATATGATGGTGGCATCAGACAAGCTCTCACCTCTTTATAGTTATTGTTGTCCCCCAGCTCCCAGAATTTCCTGTTCAGTAACTTTGTGTCTCTCATGGACTGGGAGTTTCGGAGGTCACTGGTCTCCAGCATCTTCAGTAAGCTGAGAAGGGCGTCTCTCCATTGCTGGGACCCTTCCAGGGACTTGTCTCCATCCATGTAGCCGGTGGCTGCGGCTCCTCCGTCATACATATAAGGATATTCCTCTAGACTCTTCTTACCCATCAGGTGTCCTGGAGGGGACAGAAGAGCAGGAGACAGTTCAGTAGAAGGACCATCAGGAGCCCCCGATCATCTCATCCGGAGGGGAAATGTACCGGAGTCACCAGTGTCTTCTGCTCTGGTCCTATATGTCACCTGTGAAGTATTGTATATGTGCACAGGGGACCCTTCAGTATTATCACTACTCATATACGGAAAGGTCCTAAGGGCACAAGTTCTGCTGGTGGCTCAGAGGAAACGAGGACGAGGGGAATCTGTGGGAGCCACGGAGTTGGCTTTCAAAAGTATGTGGGGCACTGCAGGGGTGTTACTGTATAAAGTATGTGGGGCACTGCAGGGGTGTTACTGTATATAGTATGTGGGGCACTGCAGGGGTGTACTGAGTAGTATGCGGGACACTGCAGGGGTGGTAACTGTTATAGTATGTGGTGCACGCAGGGGGGGGTTACTGTATATAGTTATGTGGGGGCACTAGGGTTAACAGTGATTCGGGGTTACTGTATATAGTATGTGGGGGGCAACTGCAGGGTTGTATGTATAGTATGTGGCGGGCACTGCAGGGGGTGGTACGTAATAGTATGTGGGGCACTGCAGGGGTGTTACTGTATATAGTATGTGGGGCACTGCAGGGGAATTTTATAGTGAGGGGACACTGCATGGGCATAATATTAGGTTGGGGGCACTACGAGGACATTATATATTGTGGGCACTGCAGGGTCATTATACCGAGTTGGGGCACTGAAGGGGCATTATATGTCATTAAGTACATTAAGTGGGGGCAATGCAGATGCATTACATAGTGTTGCAGGGGTATATATAACGTGGGGATACTGCAAGGGCATTATATCATGTGGGCATATTGCAGGGGCATTATATTATGTTGGGGGGCTGCAAGGACATTATATTATGTTGGGGGGCTGCAGGGACATTATATAATGTGGGCATATTGCAGGGGCATTATATTATGTTAGGGGGCTGCAGGGGCATTATATTATGTTGGGGGGCTGCAGGGACATTATATAATGTGGGCATATTGCAGGGGCATTATATTATGTTGGGGATATAGTCCCCATACCCGAATCCCTCTCTATATAGACCCTAGACCAGTCTTCATCTGCCTGGTATATACACGTCAGAACCAGGACCTCCAGACTCCCTCTGTATATAGGAACTTTATCTGAGATCTCTGCAGAAGTCTGGTCTGGGTCTAAATACAGAGGGTGTTTGGTCAGGGGTCTGTATACAGAGGGAGTCTGGCCTGGGGTCTATATACAAAGGGAGTCTGGTCTGGGGTCTATATACAGAGGTAGTCTGGTCTTGGGTCTATATACAAAGGTAGTCTGGTCTTGGGTCTGTATACAGAGGGAGTCTGGTCTTGGGTCTGTATACAGAGGGAGTCTGGTCTGGGGTCTATATACAAAGGGAGTCTGGTCTGGGGTCTATATACAGAGGTAGTCTGGTCTTGGGTCTATATACAAAGGTAGTCTGGTCTTGGGTCTATATACAGAGGTAGTTTGGTCTTGGGTCTATATACAGAGGGAGTCTGGTCTGGTGTCTATATACAGAGGGAGTCTGGTCTGGGATCTATACACAAGAGGAGTCTGTGTCTTGGGGGTCTATATACAGAGGGTAGTCTGGTCTTGGGTGTATTATACAGAGGTGTCTGGTTTTGGGTCTATATACAGAGGGTAGTCTGGTCTTGGGTCTATATACAGAGGTAGTATGGTCTTGGGTCTATATACAGAGGGAGTTGGTTGGGTCTATATACAGAGGGCGTCTGGCCTTGGGTCTATATCAGTATAGGTAGTCTGGTCTGGGTCTATACAGAGTAGTCTGGTCTTGGGACTATAATAAAGAGAGAATCTGGACCAGACTCTCTCTGTATTATATAGACCCAAGACCCAGACTACCTCTGTAATATAGACCAAGCCAGACTCCCTCTGTATAGATAGAACCAGACCAGACTCCTTCTATATAACCCAGACCAATTCTCTCTTATATAGTCCCCAGACCAGACTCCCTCTGTATATAGACCCCAGACCAGACTCCCTCTGTATATAGACCAACGCAACCAGACCCTCTGATATAGGACCAGACCAGGAAAAACTCTTATATAGACCCAGACCAGACTCCCTTGTATATAGATAGACCCAGGCCAGACTACCCTCTATACAGACCCCTGGAACCAAACACCCTCGTATTTAGACCCAGACCAGACTTCTGCAGAGATTCAGATAAGTCCTAGTATATCCTCCTGGTTATTATAGACCCCAGCCACACTACTTCTCTCTACGGATCCTAGGACCATACAGTACTTTATAATATATCATCTCTTACTTTGCTCAAAATTCCGTTGCTTGCGTATGCACAACTTGAATGTGCTGAGATTTGATCAATAATCCCGTTAAATTAAAATCGGAAATAAAGTCTATTTTGTAGTGCCAATTTTCTTTTTCAGTGGATTTCTAGGAGCAAATCATCCTAACATAACAGAAAAAATCGGACAGAAAGTACACTGGTCATGGCCCTGAGATAATCCTACAGAAGGTTTATGAGGTAGTTCTGTTGCGATATAAAGCACTAGGGACTGGGCACTCAATATCAGGATGGCTGGAAGTGAAATTGAGACCCGAACCCCTACAGATCATTGTGTTTAATTGGACATACTATTAAATGAACTGAACTGTAGTTTTGTAGTACACCCAGAATTGCCACCACACTATGGTAGAGCCACATTCTTCCACTTCTCTCCACTTTTGTGTATTTTCAGTATCAAAAAATATTCTCTTTAAAAAAAAAAAAAAAAAATTCTCTTAGCCTACTAAGGGGGGTAATTTGGAGGAATGTATTGTTTAAAGTGAATACTCGTGTATAAGCCATGTTTTTCAGTATAATGTTTGTATTGAAAAAGCCTCCCTTGGCTTATACTTAGGTGTATAAAAAAATAAAATCAGTACCCACCTTTCCGACAGGGGCAGGGGGCTGGAAGGCTATATACTGGGGGCAGGGGATTGCCTAGCTATATGCTAAGGAGCAGGGGGCTGCCTGGCTATATACTAAGAGGCAAGGGGCTGGAAGGCTATATACTGGGGGCAGGGGGCTGCATGGCTATATGCTAAGGGGCAGGGGGCTGCCTGGCTATATACTAAGGGACATGAGCTGGCTATATGCTACGGGACATGATGCTGCCTGGCTATGTACTAAGAGGCAAGGGGCTGGAAGGCTATATACTGGGGGCAGGGGATTGCCTAGCTATATACTGAAACTTTATAAGTAGGAAAGCAGTTAAGAAAGGCAGAAGAGTTCCCAACATAGTACAGTAAATTTAGTTGGTGGGACTAACCCCCAGAAAGCAGGGTATTTAGGGAGGCATTATTAGGAACTGTCTTTGGCACAAGTGGCCCTGTCCGCAGTTGCCGGCTGGAATCCGTTATTAGGTCCACTAGTTTCCGATGGGAGTTTATCTTGGATCAGGTGGTAGAAAGAGAGCTCTCACTCCAGGTAGAAGAGGCAGTTTAGATTTGTAGTACAATCTCACGACAGAGACAGTGGCTCACAGATCCACCGCACTAGAGTACACACGCGATTGCCAGAGCACCTACTGTTTCCTTTGTCAGACGTCCTTTTACGGCATACAAGACACTGTCTTTTGGATTACATAAATACATTACCATCATCGGTGATATTATTTAGTCTTGCATGCCATGATGAGAACAATAAAAGCTAGCAACAATAGTTGATTGTTAAACTGCGTGTACTGCATTACGGCCTCAGCTGACGAGAGCTGAGCCCGATAAAAGCTAGAGAATCACAGCTGATTCTAATATATTTAAAATTGTAACCAAGTCAAAAGTGGGAGCTCGATGGAGTCGTTTAACCATTAGCGAGCGAACAAGGACAGAAAAATCGAATTAATAACATTCCAGCGACAAATCGTGAAGGATAGTATACGGCTGCCTTCTTACGTCACCATCCCTTCTAAAACCTTACGTCAGAGATACTAACAGTGGGGGCAATGGCTGCAGAATATACCGCAAATTTCCAAGCTCCAAGTGGAAATTTCGGTGATGGCAATTTTACCCAGAGTGGACGGCACGCACTTCGCACGTACAGTAGTGAATGGTTACCTTCCGGGCGCTTGTAATAGTCTATAGGGGCGGTGGTGGACGTGTGAAAAAGAGTGATGAGGACCTTGCATCACTCATAGACAGATACCACACTTGTGTATTTGGATTAATATACGGCACGTTATCAGTAACCAACTAAATGAGACCAAAATACACGAAAATCAGCCTGACTAGAAGTAGCCACGTTTATACAGACAGATATAACTTATTAATTGCTGGATAAAAACATGCGGGGCATCTAGTCATATATCTAAGGTACACACTGATACTTTTCAGGCATTGGCCAGCATTGAGGACTAGTTGCGGTGGTCAACTATCCCAAAGGATCAGCCCTGAGTTTTAGGGAAGAATGCTACTTGCCCCTGTCCCGGTTTTGTGAACGCCCACAAGTGGTCTAGTCGAGTAAAAGTGACTTGTTTGGCATACACGACCTTTTAATTGATATGAGTTATCCGGTTGAAGGGCTGGTTGTTTACCAGGACCGTAAGTGTGCAAAAACTTGTAGTCTTTCATATATTGAAACATTTGTATTCAATCATTATGTAGTATTAGAGTTACCATCTAACGACGTTTCTGAATCCCTTAATCTGTATTAGGAGATACGTATGGTGACAGAGGAGTTGCTATTAGATTGAGAGTACTGTTTTGAAAGAATATCACTGATAAATAATGTTCGCTTGAGTGATTTAGCTCTTATTGCATGTTTATAAGTTTCACTTCTTCTGTCGCAGGTTTACCCCCTACGGAACCAATTGGTGTAGCAGGCCGTTCACGCGGCCGCCACATTGCCGGGGGTGTAATCTGGTTAACCCCGCCAGAACCATAGTACCGGGGAACACCAATATGCCGAAGGAAGAGAGGAGTTGCACGTAAAACCGCTCGGGGTTTGTCGAATACGTATTTGAGTCTGATCGAGTCCGTGTTGGTCACGAGGAAACTACGTTACCGGATTATCTTATACGCACAATGTTGTTGGAGCTCCCAGTCCAGCGTAGCTCTTTAGCAGGTGTGATGACGCAAACCAGTGAGGAGAGGAGGTTCAACGCATAATCACCAGTTGTGTCGCATCTTCATCGCGCCGCTGATGAGTAGAGGTAACATGCTGGGTGTCACGTGATGAATCAACATGATCGGAGCGCTTATGTGATGGGTCGGTAGGCGCCGCAATACTATGCCTGGATTTTCTATTTTGTGTCAGGTCCTGGTGGGGGGGGGGAAAAGAAGAACGAGGTGGCTTGCTTGTTGCGAAGCTACCCTAGAACTGGGGACCCGCTCCTGAGGTCTGCGGAGATTGATACAGGGCGTATTGGCTTACCACTTCGATTCTGGGTACCTCGAGTTGAGACCACACCTTGCAATGTCCCAGCTTCTTGCGTTCCCTCCCTATCGGCGCACTTACACATCAAGTGATATGTTTGAACAACCGAGCGGCTCGTGTACTAAGTGCACGTTTCTATCCGTGCAGTCGACACGTCATGTGGTCTGCGTGACATCGACCCCAATTGTAGATCAACGCATGACCCAGCGCCGATTTGATAGTAAGCAAAAGGACTCATCCCTATGTTCTCTTAGCACAAGTTTCTAGATGTCAAATGAGCAGCTGCAAAGGGTACATAGTCATTCGAGAAACCATTTTGGTTTACTGTACCACAAGGTAAATTCCAGCGGGAAATTCTCTTGGCAGGACTATTTTGTCATAGTCACCACCCTTTTGGTTAAAGGTTAACATTTTCGTTATGCCCTGGCAACTGATCACTCGGGACTCCCTTGATGATACTCATGAAGTGCCTCCGACGAGGGGGTATCTTGTTTTGCTTTAACTAAATCTCTGACATGCTCTCCCCTATTCCTCGTTCGCAGTCTCGAATTGTTTTGGCCGCATAATTGGATGGAGCAAATCTTGCATGGGTGGCCTGGAGTAAAATAGCACGACCCCGTGCTTCTGCAGGAGATCAAACTTCCTGTGAAGGTCCATGAGAATTTTGCCTGTATGCTGGAGCATGAGATGAGCTAGATCTACTGTCTCGGGCATACTATCTACAATTCTGACATCTTGCTATTTAAAGGATGCCCGTATTGAGAGGTTGTGAAATCGCGACAGGTGGATTTGGTCATGACGGCCTTAGTAAATGGCTAGAGAACCAAAAACTGTCCACCTAGAGTTCTTTCTCCCTCTACGAAAGGTACAGTTGACGAAGCGCTGTCAACTTACCCTAACTGCGGCGTCTTCAACAACCAGAAATAACCCTTTTATACCTCCCCCAAACCACTATGCTCTCAAGAACCGTCATACATAGGGACATGCTTATTGGCGCACGGACCATACATATGCGTTCGACAGGACCTCTCCAAATGTCTGGAGATGGGAGCCTTCAATAGGGTACCCCCGGACGATCGGCAATCCGTATTGTCGCTATTCGCCACAATTACCCTTTCAGATAAGGGAGAAATTCTAGGTGACACATTTGGTTCATAGCCATTTAATGCCGATGACCAAACGGACCACCTGCTGTCTATTTCCAACCTCTCTCTGTGCGCATAACCTTTTAAATGCAAAGATGTCAGACTTGTATAGTATCTCCGAGAAGGATCTAGCTTCTACGTAGCTCCCGATAAGGCAAAATATCTCTCTATGCAAGAAGATTTTTCTCCTGCAAGATAGCACAGGAGGCACTCGTCTATTTACCTCATCTGCAGTCTGCTCGCCGATCCTATTTTGATGCGCACAAATAATTTCGCGACTTGCCGAACGAGAATAGGTGAGTCGATCTAGTGGGTCGTAGATATAGTTAAACACAACAAGATACTCCCAGAACGTTGGCCTCTCGACAGGGTATCACAAGGAACGTCCCGAAGTGATCATTTTCCAGGGATAGAAATGCTTAACCTTTAACCAGAGGGGTGACTATGACCAAAACAGTACTTGCCGAACGAGAATCCCGTTCTGTGACATTACTACCTGGGTAATCAGCTAAAGACAACAAGGTACTGAATGACTCTAGTGTACCCTTTGCCTTGCTTCATTCAAATTAATATGTTAATAAATAACATAGTAGGAGCGAGGTCACCATTAGATACATGGTCTATTCCCATCATGCACAGCATGCTGCAAGAACTACTCAACATATGTAGTATTTGTCGTCATATGAGTATAAGCCATCTTTCTCTTATACCATTCAATTAAACCTAATACTATAATCCTATTCAGGAGCTTGGTTCCAGTTCCTTAGCGGTACTTCGCATGCACAATGCCACCTTTCGTTCTTCTTTTCCCCCACCACGTACCTGCCACAAAATAGAAATCTGCATAGATTCCGTCTCCATAGAAACCAGCACAATGATCCTCCGATTAGGTTTTGTCGAGTTCATTCACAGTGAGCACCATGTGACGTACTCTCGCAGGCGCGATGAATGCACACAATCCGGTTGAGACGGAAGTCTCCGTGCGTCACCCCATACCGGTGAATGGGAGCCAACACGTGGAGCAATCTATCACCCGATACCCGGACGAACCCAGTGTCAATTAATGAATTGGTACATAATGATCGAGCAAACCGCGGCGGTTTTACCACGCCCAGCCGTCGGTTCCCGGGTAGGCGGGGTTTTAACCAAATATAACCGCCCGGCTATGTGGGCGGCCGCGTGGACGGCCCTGCTACAATGCCGGGGGGGAAATGCTAGGGATGTGACCTAAAACTAAAAATCTATTCTTTTACCGATTCAAAGCACCTCTAGAGGAGATAGTGCACGCAACAAATAAGGGATGCGGAAACGCGTTAGATGTAACTAACAATGTTTATTTGAATTAGGTCACTGGTAAACACCAGCACCTTACACCAGAGCCTATCAAAGCTATCAAAACAAGCATTTTATGATAGAGCACATCACTGTGGCTCGCAAAACCGGGACAGTGTGCAATCAAATTCCCTAAACAGGGCTGTCTTGGGGGTAGGACCTGCACTAGTCCGTCCATGCTGGCCACTGCCTGATAAAGTCTCGTGGACTTGATAGCTAGTCCCATCGTTTTAATAGTACATTATAGAATTATATTGTCTTTTACGTTCTCGTCAGGCAGTTTTGTATTTGAGGCTAGTATGTGGCGTGGCCAGGCCGCTAGGAAACAGGCCGCTATCGGTCGCAATGAGTCAGGCGTTAATGCGGGTATAATTAATTTCGTTATCTTCTGGCGGTGTAGTGTATAGGACCTCGCAGATGATCCGCGCGGTTAATAATAATCCTAATTAATAATAATATAATAATCTTCCATTATTTCCAGGATCTTGTTCATCACTAATTTATCCCGCATTTTCAGGTCGATTCGCCGGGGAAGAAGAGAAGTGGGATAATCAGTGGAACGTGGACCGCTCGGATCTTTATGTGAATGCCTCTCGGTTCAAGCTCTCGGAAAGAAGTTTGAGGGAGATAACGTGCTGCAAGATGCACAATGAGAACAGGGCTGACATGGTACAAGAATTGTATCACTTCAATAGTTAAAGGGATGGTCCCGATTGTACATTATTAGCACATCTTTACTAAATTTCCCTCAAGTCACAGACAAGTCATGATGTTATGCTTCATGTGTACAGAACCTCTACCACCAACTGCTACTAGGACTCTCAGTCCCTTCTGGTTCCCCATCCTCACCTGTGTCCATTTACTAACATCGCTTCTTAAAGGGGGTGTGTCACCATGGTTATCTGTTGTCATGTGTTTTTTCACTCTCCTTGGGGAACAGTTGAAGAAAACCGTCCACCATATTCCTACTCTATAAAGCCTAATCGGATCAGGGACCGGAACCCCAATTAATAGTGGGGTGCAGAGATACAAGATGAGGTCGAGGTCCCATAGGTCAGACTCACTTTTCTATATAAGATGGATTGTCTATGTGAAGGATTCGAACATGTAGAAATTAACAACGTCTCTGCCCATAGCTTCCAGAAGATCAACCACTTACCTTCTCCCTATTTATTTTATAGGAGGAGTCAAATTTGTGATTGGGATTGTTTGTCCCAGAATTCCTGCCGCAGCGGAGACATAACAGCAATGGTTCTGATGGGTAAGTAAAGCATAAGGAGCTCTACCTCTCCGAACAATTTCCATAGCTCTGCCTTGTGCTGTGCCTCAGTTTATCCTCCTGAAACTCATCATAATTGTACCATTACACTTCGTAAGGTCAGTGATGATTGTGACAGTGCGCCGAGAACACGCCCCCTACTGGTACATCCAGGGTCAATTTGTTCATTTAGAGATCTCTTTTGTGCTTCCTCCTCTATATGTTAAGCATTTCTATTCCTTCTCCTCTAAACTGAACATTTTGCCAGATGTCATGATGGTATATAGGGAAAGAAAGGTGGCATTAGCTGAATGAAAAGGAGAGACGAAGACCAGGAAGAATGATTTGCTTGGGCTAATAGTAAGCTTCTATCTCACCCAAAGTGGTAATTCCTAAGTACAGGACAATATTTTTGATTATGTCCTTTATGACCACTGATATTTCTCAGTGTGAGAATATTGGAGCAGAATCTCCTCTACTCTCTGGGGTCTCATTTACTTTACCCGTCCGACGGAGGAGTTCACCGAAAGTTCAATGTCCGACGAAATGCACTGTGCCGCGATTACACTAAGATCACGCTCCCGATATTGTGCATGTGTCGTTCCCCGGTCAGGTCTGAGCACTCAGTCCGAATTAGTCGGATTTACCATGCCCCCCCCCCCCCTATGAAGCCAGCGCAGCTGCACCACAATCTGTCGCGGTGCAACCAAAACCCGTGCAGACCCCTGTTAAATAGCTGTCAAAGTCGTGCCATCCCCTAAAAGACGAACGATACATACGAAAGTGCGATCCTGAACCTCTAGTAAATGGTGACTCGTGTGCCGGAATATAGAGAGACCATCAGCAGCCGGTCTCCAGCCACCGGCAGTGAGACAATGAGGATCACAGATAGAGGTGCAGAGGGGAAAAATGTGAACACTGCAGAATACAAGTCTGCGATACCCAGAAAGAGTGTCCCCTCTGCAATAACACACAGTGGGGTCCGGGGTTTATGTAAAAGTCTGGTAAAAGGTAGTAGAACACATATGGATGTCCTTAGAGGTGAAGTTCTGATGTGATTTTGACTCTCCCGTATCTATCATCAGATCTTCTCCGAACAAGGGGGAATCATTCTAAGACCTCTGCCACGTTTCCTTAGTCTGAATGAGAGCACTCCGTTGTGGAGGAGACGTCTGCTCCCGCGGTCCTGTTCCTATGGATACATTCGCCATCATCTGCCGTAAATAAGAGCCTTGTGTCCAATATTGTCCGTATACAGTATTCCGTCTCGGGCTCATAACTTATTGCGCTAATACCCTTGGCGTCTTGGCAGGTGCCTCAGCGGCTGAGTTCATCATGGTCCCATAATTGGCCGTCCACCACACCGTTGTGTCCAACTTTCTGCCTCATCATCATTTGAGGATTGTCAAGACCATCATTCTCCATCGGAAGCCAGATCCGAAAAGCCAGAAGCCTGCCGGAAAAATCCAATTCCCATTGGAGGAGGAATACGGCAGCGAGAAGAAATACAGTAATGATCCGTTAGATATATACATGCTGCTTGCTTTATATCACCTGGAATTACTCAGTTTATTCCGTAGATTGAGTCGTATTACGTTACGTTACTTCTGACATCTAAAGTGGTAGAATATTGAATACAGCTCCGAGGAGAGGCATGTAGGAGGAGAAGATAGTAATGGACGCGGCTGTTGTATCAATGGAGAAGGCCTTTTCTAATGGGTAGTAATTGCACTTCATGCCGCTGTATTAATTTTAGGAATTAATTGTGAGAATTTCCAGGGTTTGTATAATTGCAAATGATTGATTATAGATATAATAAAGAATATTGAAAGACGGAGTGGATCCCAGAGTCCCTGGTCCATTAGACTGTGGATGGTACACAGAGGAAAAGTCCAGCTTTTTTTGAAGCTGCACAGGGAACGCCAGAACTGAGAAACAAACTGGACACTCCGGTCGAGACAATATGCAGAGGGAGTCCATGAGGCCGGAAGACGTGGAGAGAACAGGCTGGCGAGACAAGGAGATGAGGGCACCAGCAGAGAAATGAAGTGTGGAACATCCTAGAACAAAACCGATCTGCGACCCCCCCGATGACAGTTATTCTGGAAGATCGTGCAGAAAGATCTGTACAAAGTCCGGGCAATTGGGTATGCAAATGGACGGAGCAGACCTGCTGGCTTAAAAAGTGAAGACTTGTTATACGGCACAGGAAGCGACAGCACCTCAAAAATCCAGTACAAACCTTGACCAGATCGGCCCCCGTAGAGAAACGGGTATGAGAGCAGCACAAATAATCGTCAACCAGAGGTATCCCAGCCACCACTCCGAGAGCAATGTCCCCAAGTTAGTATCTCTTTCGAAGAGCAGGTCAGATATAGGTCTTGCCAGGAAGAAGTTGTGTAGGTCCACAGGAGCGGGCAACAACCAGTCATCAGCTCATGTCGAGGAGCAGTTCTTCCCCAAAAACATCGGAGGACGAGAAAGGGCATCAGCTTTGATATCTTTCCTGGGTGACGAAAGTGATTCAGGAACCAGCCAGCCTGTTGTGGGCTGAGACGCGGGAGCAGTCGGGGATTCAGGGGTTCTTGTAATCGGATAGACCAAGATCGGATGAAAGCTCCTTCCAGAAGACAACGCCACTCTTTCAGGGCAAGCTTTATGGCCCGAAGTCCGATGTCCTATGGAGTAGTACTCTCTGCAGCTTAGAAGGTCTTTGAGAAGAAACCCCCTTGGTTTCAGGCTGCGTGAGAGAACAGGAGCAGAGGCAAACGCCTTTCAGACGCCGAAGGCCAGAATTTAGGATCAGTGTTTTTTTCTTAATTCACCGTACAAAACAACCGGCAGGCAGTAGTTGGCAAAGCTCAGGAATCTGTGATGACACAAAGTGCTACTGAAGTCCATGTTAGAGATGATGTATCCAAGAAAAGGAAGACGCTTTTGGTGGAAAGGCACTCCTGGAATACGGCTGGGGTCATTACAGCCAATGGCATAACCAAAATATTCATAGTGCCCATCACAAGTATTGAAGGTGGTCTTTAATATGTCCAGAGAGCCTTTTAAAGGGTAGAACCAAGGCCGCCTCATTTAAAGCCGCTAAAAAGCTAAAGTGCGGACAATGGACAGCGTAACCACCAACAAACTAGTCCCTTGGCGCAAGTTCAGCAGACAGTTTTAGAGACGGTGCCCGAGCTGGTTCCTCGAAGACGGACAGAATTCATTGAGTAAAGCAGTAATATTAGCCGTGGCCTGTCGTTCCTGTCCTAAGCAGGGCTTTCCAGAGAGAAGGCTGATAATAAAAAAGAGACCATTCGTGGACAACTGCGTAGGCTTCAGTTAAATGTGCAAGGAACACGGTAATGAATCCCTGCATCTCTGTCATACTTGGAAGGGCATGGATAGTACACAATCGGGGTTCAGCAGTAGATAACGTAGCCACCATAGGGGAGGTTGCCGCAGGAGCTGGTGAGTGGTAGGGCGGCCGGGCTGCTGGAGCACAAGGAGGTACCAGGTACAACTGGGACCTGAGACATGGGTCGCCGGAAGAACCATTACACAGGTATAGGGCCCCAAACCAGTTAATGGAGAGTCTTGAGAGTGCGGTGCTCCCCTCTGGTATTCTTTTTCTTCCAGCCTATTGAAGGGAACTCAGCAGGATTTTAGTCATGACCAATGTTGTTGGAACCCCTCCAGTAGCATTCTGCTGTTCCCTTCTTTATGGAATCAGTCTCTGCCAAATGCTCTATGTAGTCTCTAAATACTTGTACAGTAGCAGGCTGCAGATCCTCCTCTAACAGGAATATTTCTTGTCTCCAGCTTGTACTGAGAAGTCATGAAAAGTTTTGGCCTACAAGAGAACTTCTGGCCGTCGTGTGATGGCGGGGACCTCCCAGAATCAGGAGTACCCCACTCTGAATGGGATCCGAATCCTCAGTTCTGGTGTGGATCATATCAGGACATCCAGTATGCTGAGCGGTGTCCTCAACATGGGAGTATAATAACCTGTGGACATCAGTGGATTATAATATGGCCGCCAAACCACCCACCAAATTAAATACTGAAAAGGGCCTTCACCCATAAAATCCTCAAACAATCTGTTCCTGCTCTCAGTACACATGGACACAAGGACTTTGAAGGTCTCCAAGGTCCTGAAAACGCAGATTCAAAGCAGCAGAAGGGACTCATCCTCCATCTCCTAGAAGCTGATTCTAGTACCAGGTGTAAGAAGTGATTCCGACTTTTGGGGGCCATAATATTCTTACAGTCATGGTGGGTCTTATCTGCCCCTGGGAGTAATTGGAATATAGATTAGAAATGTGGTGGTGGGTGCACAGCTCTTACAGCTGAGGGTTTGCTATAACGTTAATACACTATAGCACAAATCTCTCCCCTTCATATTTTGCTACAATGTATCCGAGCAGATGACAATTTTCTTACTGTCCAGCATCTATAATATGTTTTAGGTTGGAGGCAACTGGAGAAAACTCTCAGCTGTATAAAAAGGATGGTAATATAATATTCAATGTATTCTGTGGTCTCACTACAGATAACTCCTTGGAATGGCTATCCAATTATTAGGAGAAGCCACAGTAATTACGTGGTCAGTGGCCCTACTTCTTGGGAGTGGACGCCTTCTTCTTTCTAAGGGTAAGAAAGGTGATGTTGAGCAATTATTTTTCCCTGTGTGTATGTAATTGCAAGGGGATTTCCTTGCCTTATGCCCCTCCCCATGCATGTAGGCCACACCCCAATCTGCAAACTATATTTGTTCTAAGGAAGGGTCATTGCACCAGCAAACAGCTGATGGGGTGCCGGCGGCGCTCCTGCAACTTGCGGAGAAATGAAAGTGACCGTGCGGCGGCTCGTAGCCACTGTAGTCATGAGTTATGGAATACACACGTGTCTTATCTCAGAATTTTTCCAGAGGCTCAATGGCCTCATTACTGCTCAGAAAATAAGGGAACACGTACACCAAACATTATAACTCCAATTACATAAAGCTTCTGTGAATCAAAACTGTCCCATTTAGGAAAATCAATTGACAACCAATTTACATGCGTTGTGCAAATGGAATAGACAAAAGGTGGTTCTGAGGTGGGGACCACAGACCTTCTCAGTACCAATGCTTTTGGTTGATGTTTTGGTAAGTTCTTAATTGGTGGTTCTTTCACACTCGTAGTAGCATTAGACTGACTCTACAACCCCCACAAGTGGCTCAGGTTAGTGCAGCTCATCAGAGGACGACAGAACAATGTGAGCTGTGCCAGAAGGTTTGCGTGTCTTTTGGTTGTGCCAGAGGCTGGAGGCACTACCAGGAGACAGGCCAGTACAACCCGCAGGCGTTGGTGGGGGCCATAAAAGGGCAACAACCCAGCAACGGACCGTACCCTGCCTTTGTGCAAAGGAGGAACAGGAGGAGGACACTGCCACGTAGCCCTGCAAAAGACCAGAGAGGCAATCTGCTGCTGCCTACAAACATCCTTCAGCATGACGGTTGGCAGTGGGCCGTGGGGGGTGACCAGCCCTCCTGTGTCGCTAAAGGGGTCTGAGATCCTTTCGACATCCTCCACACTGTACCCTTCTTGATTTCTTTGCGCCTGTAGTACTAGGTCCATGCGCGCTAGGACGCACAGACTTTGACGGCCGGCAAGGGGTGTCATAGCTAAACCCGCAACTAGGCACTGACCTGGCACTGCCGGCGGGACTGGCCAGGTAGTAGACTTGGGGGGGTAGGCGTTGTAAAGGGGAGTACAGAGTTTATTATTTTATGTGCTGGTAAGAAGTCTGGCTATATACAGGGGCTGGCAGGCTACATACAGGGGGACTGGTTGCTATGTACAGGGATGGCTGGCTATATACGGGGATGGCGGCATGTTGAGGGGACTGGTGGCTATGACAGGGGACTGGCTGGCTATATAGAGGGGATGGCTGGCTATGTACAGGGGAATGGCTGGCATATAAGGGGACTGGCTGCGGTATGTACAGGGGACTGGTGGCTATGTACAGGGACTGGTGGATAGTACAGGGGACTGGCTGGATATGTACAGGGCTGGCAGGATATATCAGGGACTGGCTTGCTATGTACGGGACTGGCTGGCTATATACAGGGACTTGCTGGCTATATACAGGGGACTGGGCTCTAATGGGCTGGCTATATACAGGGGACTGGCTGGCTAGTACAGGGGACGCTGGTGGCTATATACAGGGGACTGGTGGCTATATACAGGGACGGCCTATGGCTGGCTATGTACAGGGACTGGTGGATAGTACAGGGGATGGCTGGATATGTACAGGGGCTGGCAGGATATATACAGGGAGCTGGGGCTATGTACAGGGGACTGTCTGGCTATGTACAGGGGCTGGCTGGCTATGTACAGGGGACTGTGGCTATGTAAGGGGGACTGGCTGGCTATGTACAGGGGCTGGCAGGAGATATATAGTGGCTAGATGGCTATGTACGGAGCTGGGCTGGCATGTCAGGGGAGCTGGCTATGTACAGTGGACTGGCTGGCTATGTACAGGAAACTGGCTGGCTATGTACAGGGGCTGGCAGGATTTATACAGGGGACTGGCTGGCTATATACAGGGGGACTAGCTACCTCGTGCCTTTGTTGCAAGGAGGAACAGGTGAAGCACTGGCGAGCCCTGCAAAATGACCATGGAGAGCATTCTGCTGCTGCTACAACATCCTTCAGCATGACCGGTTGCGTGGGCGTGGGGGTCGCACAGCCCTCCTGTGTTCGCTAGAGGGGTCTGAGGGATCTCCTTTCTGACATCCTCCACAGGTACCCTTCTTGAGTTCTTGCCCGCCTGTAGCACTAGGTCCATGGCGCTAGCAACGCACACAGAATTTGACAGCGGCAAATGGCCATGAGTCATAGTCTGAACCCCGCAACCAGGGCACTGACCTGTCACGGCCGGGGACTGGACCAGGTAGTAGACCTGGGGGGAGGCGTTGTAAAGGTGAGTACAGAGTTTATTATTTTATGTGCTTGTAAGAAGTTGGCTATATACAGGGGATGGCAGGCTAATACAGGGGGACTGGCTGGCTATGTAGAGGGAGCTTGGCTGGCTATATACGGGGGACGGCTGGCTATGTAGAGGGGACTTGCTGCTAGGTGAGGGGATGGCTTGGTAGATATGGGGACTGGCTGCTATGTACAGGGGGACTGGCTGACATGTACAGGGAACTGGGCTGGATAGTACAGGGGCTGGAGGTTTATACAGGGGGCTGGATGGCTATGTACAGGGGACTGGCTGAATGTACGGGGGCCGGCTATGTACAGGGGACTGGCTGGCATGTACAAGGGGGCTGGGCTATGTACAGGGGGCTAGCTGGCTATGTTTTACAGTGGACTGGCTGGTATATGACAGGGAGCTTGGAGCTGGCTGGCTATGTACAGGGAGCTGGCAGGCTATGTACAGGGGCTGGCAGGATATATACAGGGGGCTAGCTGGCTATGTACAGGGGACTGGCTGGCTATGTACAGGGAGCTGGCTGGCTATGTACAGGGGACTGGCTGGCTATGTACAGGGAGCTGGGCTTGTCAGTAGGGGACTGGCTGGCTATGTACAGGGGACTGGCACAGATATATACAGGGGCTGGCAGGCTTAATGCAGGTCACTGACTGGCTAATACAGGGGCTGGTAGGCTATATACAGAGGGTTCGCAGGCTAATACAGGACTAGCTGCTATGTACAAGGAGCTGGCTAGCTGGTGCAGGGGCTTGGATGTGATATATCAGGGGGCTAGCGCTAGGGTACAGGGGACTGGCGGCTATATACAGGGCGCTGGAGGATATATGCAGGGGGCTGCAGGCTACATGCAGGTCACTGACTGGCTACATACAGGAGCTGGTAGGCTATATACAGAGGGGCTGGCAGGATTATACAGGGGACTGGCTGGCTATGTACAGGGGACTTGCTGGCTATGTACACAAACTGGCTGGCTATGTACAGGGACTGGTGGCTATACAGAGGACTGGACTGGCTATTATACAGGGAACTGGCTATTTAAAGGGGTCTACCCCAAATGTCAGCAAATCTGCAGTGTAATAGGGTCAAGAACAAGCAAATGTAAGAGGGTGATTACACGTACAGGCGCAGGAACAGAGATTATGGGCTTCTTCCAGGAGCTGACACTTGCAGATTCAAGAGTTGGCTTTTGATAAATATAGGACTCCCCCACAGGAAGTTAATGTAATTAGAGGCCACTAATTGCGATAATTACACTTCACCCGCTGGAATAAATCTCGCTCGCCGTCATGTCTTACATACATCAACAATCCTGAATCATAAATCTTATCCAGTTAATGGGGGGATGGTACGAAGTTGAGCAACTTTATAAATACATAACTTTTCTCTCCTAATCCTTTTATAGCTGTCGTAATCACAACCCCCTTTCCCAATCACAACCTGAAATGACTGACAGACACAGACGAGACCTTTACGGACCGGAGGTCATACAAAAGCAACCTAAGCAGAATACATAAACCCCAGCACAGGTGTTTTATAAGACCCCAAACTAGACCAAACTTCCTCCTTATCAGACCCCAGACCAAAACTTCTGTTGCATTGACCCCAGATTAAAGCGCCTCTGTATAAAAGCTCTTCTCATAGACCTAATATAATCGTGGTTGTATATAGACACCCAAACCAGACTCGTTTCAGTATATAGTCCCCATACCCGAATCCTCTCTATATAGACCCTAGACCAGACTATCTGCCTTACTCCAATCAAAGAACCAAGTAATATCCGAGACCAGACTCCCTTGGATATAAGAATTCTGTATATACAGTCCTCGACCAATTTCTTCTAAATAGAATCATTATAATCCTACTTTACGTAGACACCAGACCAGACTGGGCTATGTACAGGGGATGCTGGCTATATACAGGACTGGCTGACGGCTATAGCGATGGGAACTGGCTGGCATATATACAAGAAATGGCTGGCTATGTACAGGGGACGGCTGGCTATATACAGAATTGGCTGACTATAACAGGGGCTGGTTGGCTATTACAAGGATTGGCTTGACTATATACAGGAGGACTGGCTGGCTATATACAAGGAATTGGCTGAATATATACAGGGGACTGCTGGCTATGTTACAGGGGGACTGGCGGCTATGTACAGGGGACTGGTTGGTGGAAGTACAGGGGAATGGCTGGCTATGTACAGGGGACTGGCTGGATATGTAAGGGGACTGGCTGGCTATGTACAGGGACAAGCTATATAAAGGGGTCTAGAAACAATAAGCAAAAAAGAACAACAAGAAAGGGCAGCGCCTCGTGTGATATCATCATAAATGATCAGGGATGTCCAGGTAAGTAGTAAGAGGTGTGCTCACCACAACTTGTGTATAGCTGAGAGGACTATGTCGGTTACTCAAACAGCTTCACAAGTTCTAAGCCCAGTTCCAATAAGGACCGTAGGCAAAATTGTACAAAGGATAGAAAACCAGGGCTTTATAAGGGGTCTGGCTATATAAGGCAGTCCCGGGTTACATGCAAGATAGGTTCTGTAGATTTGTTCTTAAGTTCAGTTTGTATGTAAGTCGGAACCGTTATACTTTTTATATGTAAACCCCAGTCAAGAACCAGATAAATCTTAATTACAGGCACCATGATAACTGTTAAAGCTCTTAATTGTAGCCTAGGACTAAAGTACAGTAAATTACTCTTCAAGTTATATTGCCCAGTACTATGTGTGGCACAACCTATCATTGTCTCTAAGCAAATGTATCTAGAAGTGTTGCAATCCAAGTATTATTGTGTGTCAAAGATTACTACATTTACTATGTCCCACGGGTTCCTCTGTACTTTTCTTTCGCTAAATGTTTGTATACTCTCTTTTTGGCATAGCGTTCAATAAAATGAAAGATAAAAACAAAATAAGAGAAATGAAAAAATAACCCAACCGTTCCAATAGCCCTTTCCTAGAACTCATCCAACAAATAAATAATAAAAATCATAAACACATGGGGCAAATTACCTTACCTGGTCCTTTCGCGCTCCCGATTGGGACGGTTCCAACCAAGATGAAGTCCGGTGCGATTCATGTAGTTCGTGCGCCGATACCTGCATCCGTCGCTTCCGCCGAGGTCCGCTGGAGTTCACCTTCTTTCTTCCGGTGCTTGTAAGTGCATTGTCTTGGACACAATTCGAAGTGTAAATCCTGCGCGTAGTTCGAATCCCATCGGGTGTTCCAACGGCCAGCCCCCCGATTTGTGTTCATGCAAGCCGACGCGATGCGCCAAAATCCGATCGTGTGCACCAAAATCCCGCTTTAAATGCGGCGCAAAACGGAAATCGTGGGAAACCGACGAAAATGCGATCCGCGGACCCTTAGTAAAGATGCGCCCATTATGTATAATGAGTATCAAAAAAATAAAAAACTTGTTATTCCCGGAGGAGAATGGTAACAGAAAATAGCACCCAAACTAAATGCAGAAAATATAAACAAGGTATAAAAAAATCAAGATATTTGGCGATCTCCCTTCTATCTGTCACCCTTCCAACCACCAACGGGTCTCTCCTACATGGACACTGATCGCCTACAAGTTTCAGACACCTCCTGCTGCCCTGACTGACTATTTCTGCCTAATTCCTGCCAAATTTCGCATGGTGTTTTTTTGAGACATGGAAGATTTTTTAATTCATTATTTTAATTTTCTTGCTTGCTTTCTCTATTAGTGTGTCTGGTTATTAGGGGTCACCCCTTTATCTTCTCCTCTATACTCTCCCTATAATGAATATGGTTTTATACCTTTTATGACTCCAGATTGAGCTTCTTTCCGCTCTTTTTATTTATGTTTTCGCTGCCCGTCTTTAAACGAGCCATAAAAGTGGTTATAAACGTAGCATTTAAGATGGAAGAGTTTCATCATTCTTGGCCGCCTTTCGGCTGCCTCTGCAGAGACGAAATGTCCGTTGATACAGACGGATGTGACCCCCTCCACTTTCCCCGGCTACAAAGACTCTAATTACTGAGGTGGCTGCACCCGGCTCCTTCCAGGAATAAAGGAGAACTGCTGTTATAGAGGGGGAGGTGACGCGTGGAATATGATAATATCTAACCCCAAATGTCAGCAAACGGCAAGGTAATAGGGTCAGGACAAGCAAATGTAAGAGGGTTATTACCTACAGGCGCAGGACCAGAATGGTTGGTTCTTCCAGGAAGCTGACTCTGCCGATTCTAGATGGCATTTTGATAAATATAGGACAATCAACAGAAAGTTAATGTAATTTTAGAGGCACTAATTGATAAACTTCACTGCTGGAATAAATCTCACTCCGCCGTCATTGTCTTAGGTACTCAACCGTTGTAAAACCATAACTTCATCAGTTACACTATAAATATACTATATTCATTCCTAATCCTTTTATAGCTGTGTAATCACAACCCCCTTTCCAAATCACAGCCTGAAATGAATGCAGACTCAGATGAGCCCTTAACAACAGGTCATACAATAAGCACCTAATCGAATACACGAACCCCAGCACAGGTGTTTTATAAAGACCCCAAACTGACCAAAACTCCTCTATATACAGACCCCAGACCAAACTTCTGTTGCATTGACCCCCGTATAAAGCGCGTTAAAAAGAAAAGGCTCCTCTCCATAGACCTCAATTTATCGTTGTTGTATATAGAACCCAAACCAGACTCGTTCAGTATATCCCCATACCCGAATCCCTCTCTAATAGACCTAGGACCAGTCTCATCTGCCTGGTCTATACAGTCGACCAGACTCCCTCTGTATATAGGAACTTTATCTGGAGATCTCTGCAGAAGTCTGGTCTGGGTCTAAATACAGGGGTGTTTGTCACGGGGGTCTGTATACAGAGGGAGTCTGGCCTGGGGTCTCTATACAAGGAGTCTGGTCTGGGGTCTATATAAGAGGTAGTTGGTCTGGGTCTATATACAAAGTAGTCTGTCTTGGGTCTGTATACAGAGGGAGTCTGGCGGTCTGTATTACAGAGGAGTCTGGTCTGGGGTCTATATACAAACGAAAGTCTGGTCTGGGTCGTAATAACAGAGGTAGTATGGTCTTGGGTCTGATTATACAAAGGAGTCTGGTCTTGGGTCGTCTATACAGAGGTAGTTTGGATCTGGGTTATATTTAAGAGGGAGTCTGGATCTGGTTGTCTCATATACAGAGGGAGTCTGGTCTGGGATCAGCTATACTGCTAAGGGGAGGGGGGCCTGCCTGGCTATATACTAAGATGCAAAGGGCGAAGGAGGCTATAACTGGGGACAGGGGGGCGCTGCATGGCTATATGCTAAGGGGCAGGGGCTGCCTGGCTATATATTAAGGGACATGAGCTGGGCTATATGCTACAGGAATGATGCTGAGGCCTGTTACTAAGAGGCAAGGGAGTGGGAGGTTATATATGGGGGGCAGGGGATTGCAGGATGATGATATTAGGTATTGGATCACATCCCTAGCATTTCCCCCCACGGCATTGTAGCAGGCCGTCACGCGGCCGCCACATGCCGGGGGTTATATGTGGTTAACTTCGCCCCTTCCCGGGAACCAACGGGGGGCGTGAGTAAAGCCCGGCTCAAGGTTTGTCAAATGCTGATTTGACTTACTGTCCATTGCGTCCGGGATCGGGATGTCTCCGCTTGTTGGAGCTCCCATTCCGGTATGACGCACGAGACTCCGTCTCACCATTGTGTCGCATCTCATCGCGCCGCGAGAGTACGTCACAAGGTGTCACGTGATGAATCACATGATCGGAGGATCATGTGCTGGTTTCTATGGAGACGAAACTATGCAGGATTTCTACTTTGTGGCAGGTACTTTGTGGGAAAGAGAAGAACGAGGTAGCACTGGTTGCTATGCGAAGATACAGGTCGATTTGGTCATCGGCATTAAATGGCTATGAACCAAATTGTCGCCTAGATTTCTCCCTCTACGAAAGGTAATTCCTAGATTTCTCCCTCTACGAAAGGTAATTGCGAAGCGCTTACCAACATGCGCTCTTCACAAACAGAAATAACCTTTTAAATCCTCGCCCCAAAACCACTATGGCATCTCAGACCCGTATAATAGGGACATTTGATGAGGGACATAAATTGGTTCGACAGACTCTCCAAATGTACTGGGGGATCCTTCAACGGGACCCGGACATCGGCAACTCTATAGGTGATGCACCACAAATTACCTTTCGTAGAGGGAGAAATCTAGGTGACAATTTGGTTCATAAGGATCACAGATAGAGGCTGCAGAGGGGAAAACTGCTGAACACTGCAGAATACAAGTCATGCGATACCCAGAAAGAGTGTCCCCTCTGCAATAACACACAGGGGTCCGGGGTTTATGTAAAAGTCTGGTAAAAAGGTATAGAACACATATGGATGTCCTTAGAGGTGAAGTTCTGATTGTGATTTTTGACTCTCCCGCTACTTATATCATCAGATCTTCTCCGATACAAGGGGGAATCATTTCTAGAACCTCTGCCAAGTTTCCTTAGTCTGAATGAGAGCACTCCGGTTGTGGAGGAGACCGTCTGCTCCCGCGGCCTGTTTCCTATGGATACATTCGCCATCATCTGCCTGTAAGTAAGAGCCTTGTGTCCAATATTGTTCCGTATATACAGTATTCCGTCTCGCTGCTCATAACTTATGCGCTAATACCCTTGGCGTCTTGGCAGGTGCCTCAGCGGCTTGTTCATCATGTTCCCCATAATTGGGTCCATCCACACCGTTGTGCTCAACTTTCTAGCCTCATCATCATTTGAGGATTGCAAGACCATCATTCTCCATCGGAAAGCCAGGACTCCGGAAAGCCAGAAGCCTGCGGAAAAATCCAATCTCCCATTGGAGGAGGAATACGGCAGCGAGAAGAAATACAGTAATATCCGTAGATTACTATACATGCTGCTTGCTTTATATCACCTGGAATTACTCAGTTTATTCCGTAGATTGAGTCGTATTTACGTTACGTTTACTTTCTGACATCTAAAGTGGTAGAATATTGAATACAGCTCCGGAGGAAGGCAGATAGAGAGGAGAAGATAGACTTGGACGCGGCTGCTTGTATCATGGAGAAGGCCTTTTCTAATGGGTAGTAATTGCACTTCATGCCGCTGTATTAATTTTAGGAATTAATTGTGAGAATTTTCCAGGGTTGTATAATTGCAAATGATTGATTAAGATAATAATAAAAGAATAATTGAAAGACGGAGATGGCATCCCAGAGTCCACTGGTCCATTAGACTGTGGATGGTACACAGAGGAAAAGTCCAGCCTTTTTTGAAGCTGCACAGGGAACGCCAGAACTGAGAAACAAACTGGACCCCTCGGTCCGAGACAATATGCAGAGGGAGTCCATGAGGCCGGAAGACGTGGAAGAAGAACAGGCTGGCGAGACAAGGAGATGAGGGCAGACCAGGCAGAGAAATGAAGTGGAACATCCTAGAAAACCGATCTGCGACCACCCAGATGACAGTATTACTGGAAGATGGCAGAAGATCTGTAACAAAGTCCACGGGCAATTGGGTATCAGCAATGGCAGGAGCAGACCTGCTGGCTTAAAAAGTGAAGACTTGTTACAGGCACAGGAAGCGCAGCAACTCACAAAATCCAGTACATCCTTGACCAGATCTGGCCACCCGTAGAAACGGGATATGAGAGCAACAAATATCTGCAACCCAGGGTACCCAGCCACCCGAGAGCAATGTCCCCAAGTTAGTATCCTCTTTCGAAGAGCAGGTCAGATATAGGTCTTGCCAGGAAGAAGTTGCTGTAGGTCCACAGGAGCGGCAACAACCAGTCATTCAGTCATGTCGAGGAGCAGGTTCTTCCCCAAAAACATCGGAGGCACGAGAAAGGGCATCAGCTTTGATATTCTTTCCTGGTGGACGAAAGTGATTCAGGAACCAGCCAGCCTGTTGTGGGCTGAGACGCGGAGCAGTCTGGAGATTCAGGAGGTTCTTGTAATCTGTATAGACACAGACTGGATGAAAGCTCCTTCCAGAAGACAACGCCACTCTTTCAGGGCAAGCTTTATGGCCAGAAGTTCCCGATGTCCTATGGAGTAGTATCTCTCTGCAGCTGAGAAGGTCTTTGAGAAGAAACCCCCTTTGGGTCCTTTCAGGCTGCGTGAGAACAGGAGCAGAGGCAAACGCTTCTTCAGACGCCGAAGGCCAGAATTTAGGATCAGTGTTTTTCTTAATTAACCGTACAAAACAACCGGCAGTAGTTGGCAAAGCTCAGGAATCTTGTGATTGCACAAAGTGCTACTGAAGTCCATTGTTAGAGATGATGTATCCAAGAAAAGGAAGACGCTTTTGGTGGAAAAGGCACTCCTGGAATACGGCTGGGGCATTACAGCCCAAATGGCATAACAAAATATTCATAGTGCCCATCACAAGTATTGAAGGTGGTCTTTAATATGTCCAGAGAGGCCTTTTTTAAAGGTAGCAACCAAGGCCGCCTCATTTAAAGCCAGCTAAAAAGCTAAAGTGCGAAACTGGACAGCGTAACCACCAACAAACTAGTCCCCTTGGCGCAAGTTCAGCAGACGGTTTTAGCAGACGGTGCCCGAGCTGGTTCCTCGAAGACGGACCAGAATTCATTGAGTAAAGCAGTAATATTAGCCGTGGCCATGTCGTTCCTGTCCTAAGGCAGGGCTTTCCCAGAGAGAAGGCTGATAATAAAAGAGACCATTCTGTGACCAACTGCGTAGGCTTCAGTTAAATGTGCAAGGAACACTGGGTAATGAATCCCCTGCATCTCTGTCATACTTGGAGGGCATGGATAGTCACAATCGGGGTTCAGCAGTAGATAACGTAGCCACCATAGCGGGAGGTGCCGCAGGAGCTGGTGAGTGTAGGTGCGGCCGGGCTGCTGGAGCACAAGGAGGTACCCAGGTACACCTGGGACCTGAGACATGGGTCGCCGGAGAACCCATTACACAGGTCATAGGGCCCCAAACCAGTTAATGGAGTCTTGAGAGTGCGGTGCTCCCCTCTGGTATTCTTTTTCTTCCAGCCTATTGAAGGGAACTCAGCAGGATTTTAGTCATGACCAATGTTCGTTGGGACCCCCTCCAGTTACATTCCTGCTGGTTCCTTCTTTTATGGAATCAGTCTCTGCCAAATGCTCTATGTAGTCTCTAAATACTTGTACAGTAGCAGGCTGCAGATCCCTCCTCTAACAGGAATATTTCTTGTCTCCAGCTTGTACTGAGAAAGTCATGAAAAGTTTTGCCATACAAGAGAACTTCTCGGCTGTGATGGCGGGGACCTCCCAGAATCAGGAGTACCCCACTCTGAATGGGATCCGAATCCTCAGTCTGTTGTGGATCATATCAGGACATACCAGTATGCTGAGCGGTGTCCTCAACATTGGTGAGTATAATAACCTGTGGACATCAGTGGATTATAATATGGCCGCCCAAACCACCCACCAAATTAAATACTGAAAAGGGCCTTCACCCATAAAATCCTCAAACATCTGTTCCTGCTCTCAGTACACATGTACACAAGGACCTTTGAAGGTCCTCCAAAGGTCCTGAAACAGCAGATTCAAAGCAGCAGAAGGGACTCATCCTCCATCTCCTAGAAGCTGATTCTAGTACCAGGTGTAAGAAGTGATTCCAGACTTTTTAGGGGCCATAATATTCTTACAGTCCATGGTGGTCTTATCTGCCCCTGTGGAGTATATTGGAATATTAGATTAGAAAATGTGGTGGTGGGTGCACAGACTTCTTACAGCTGAGGGTTTGCTATAACGTTAATACATCTATAGCACAAATCTCTCCCCTTCATATTTTGCTACAATGTATCCGAGCAGATAGACAATTTTCTTACTGTCCAGATTCTTATCCAATATGTTTTAGGTTGGAGGCAACTGGAGAAAACTCTCAGCTGTAAAAAGGATGGATAATACAATATTCAATGTATTTCTGGTGTCTCACTACAGATAACTCCTTGGAATGGCTATCCAATGTATTAGAGAAGCCACAGTACATCTACGTGGTCAGTGGCCCCTACTTCTTGGGAGTGGACGCCTTCTTCTTTCTAAGGTAAGAAAGTTGATGTTGTAGCAATTATTTTCCCTGCTGTGTATGTAATTATGCAAAGGGGATTCCTTGCCTTATGCCCCTCCCCATGCATGTAGGCCACACCCCCAATCTGCAAACTATATTTGTTCTAAGGAAGGGTCATTGCACCCAGCAACAGCTGATGGGTGCCGGCGGCTGCCTCCTGCAACTTCGGAGAACTGAAAGTGACCGCTGCGGCGCTCTGTAGCCACTGTAGTCATGAGTTATGGACATACACACGTGTCTTATCTCAGAATTTTTTCCAGAAGGCTCAATGGCCTCATATTTACTGCTCAGAAAAATAAAGGGAACACGTACACAACACATTATAACTCCAATTACATAAAGCTTCTGTGAAATCAAACTGTCCATTTAGGAAAATCAATTTGACAACCAATTTCACATGCAGTTGTGCAAATGGAATAGACAAAAGGTGGTTCTGCAGGTGGGGACCACAGACCACTTCTCAGTACCAATGCTTTCTGGTTGATGTTTTGGTAAGTTCTTAATATTGGTGGTTCTTTCACACTCGTAGTAGCATTAGACTGACTCTACAACCCCCACAAGTGGCTCAGGTAGTGCAGCTCATCCAGGACGACAGAACAATGTGAGCTGTGCCCAGAAGGTTTGCTGTGTCTTTTAGCGTTGTGTCCAGAGGCTGGAGGCACTACCAGGAGACAGGCCAGTACACCAGCAGGCGTGGTGGGGGCCATAAAAGGGCAACAACCCAGCAACAGGACCGCTACCTCTGCCTTTGTGCAAGGAGGAACAGGAGGAGCACTGCCCGAGCCCTGCAAAATGACCATGGAGAGCAATCTGCTGCTGCCTACAACATCCTTCAGCATGACCGGTTGGCAGTGGGCGTGGGGGTTGCACAGCCCTCCTTGTGTTCGCTAAAGGGGTCTGAGGATCTCCTTTCTGACATCCTCCACAGGTACCCTTCTTGATTTCTTGCCCGCCTGTAGTACTAGGTCCATGCGCGCTAGCGACGCACAGACTTTGACGGCGGCAAATGGCTGATGTCATAGTCTGAACCCCGCAACTAGGCACTGACCTGTCACTGCCGGCGGGACTGGACCAGGTAGTAGACTTGGGGGGGTAGGCGTTGTAAAGGTGAGTACAGAGTTTATTATTTTTATGTGCTGGTAAGAAGTCTGGCTATATACAGGGGCTGGCAGCGGCGCCGCTCGACTACACGGGGGACGGGATGCTATGTACAGGGACTGGCTGGGGCTCTGGCCTCTATAGGAGAGTGGTGGCTCTGTGAGGGGATCTGGGCTGGCTATGTACAGGGGACTGGCTGGCTATATACAGGGGACTGGCTGGCTATATACAGGGGACTGGCTGGCTATATACAGGGGACTGGCTGGCTATGTACAGGGGACTGGCTGGCTATGTACAGGGGACTGGCTGGATATGTACAGGGGACTGGCTGGATATGTACAGGGGCTGGCAGGATATATACACGGGACTGGCTTGCTATGTACAGGGGACTGGCTGGCTATATACAGGGGACTTGCTGGCTATATACAGGGGACTGGCTGGCTATATACAGGGGACTGGCTGGCTATATACAGGGGACTGGCTGGCTATATACAGGGGACTGGCTGGCTATGTACAGGGACTGGCTGGATATGTACAGGGGACTGGCTGGATATGTACAGGGGCTGGCAGGATATATACAGGGAGCTGGCTGGCTATGTACAGGGGACTGTCTGGCTATGTACAGGGGCTGGCTGGCTATGTACAGGGGACTGTCTGGCTATGTACAGGGGACTGGCTGGCTATGTACAGGGGCTGGCAGGATATATATAGTGGGCTAGCTGGCTATGTACAGGGAGCTGGCTGGCTATGTTCAGGGGACTGGCTGGCTATGTACAGGGGACTGGCTGGCTATGTACAGGGGCTGGCAGGATATATACAGGGGGCTAGCTGGCTATGTACAGGGGACTAGCTACCTCTGCCTTTGTGCAAGGAGGAACAGGTGGAGCACTGCCCGAGCCCTGCAAAATGACCATGGAGAGCATTCTGCTGCTGCCTACAACATCCTTCAGCATGACCGGTTGGCAGTGGGCGTGGGGGTCGCACAGCCCTCCTTGTGTTCGCTAGAGGGGTCTGAGGATCTCCTTTCTGACATCCTCCACAGGTACCCTTCTTGATTTCTTGCCCGCCTGTAGCACTAGGTCCATGCGCGCTAGCAACGCACAGAATTTGACAGCGGCAAATGGCTGATGTCATAGTCTGAACCCCGCAACCAGGCACTGACCTGTCACTGCCGGCGGGACTGGACCAGGTAGTAGACCTGGGGGGTAGGCGTTGTAAAGGTGAGTACAGAGTTTATTATTTTTATGTGCTGGTAAGAAGTCTGGCTATATACAGGGGATGGCAGGCTACATACAGGGAGCTGGCTGGCTATGTAGAGGGAGCTGGCTGGCTATATACGGGGGACTGGCTGGCTATGTAGAGGGGACTTGCTGGCTATGTAGAGGGGACTGGCTGGCTATATATAGGGGACTGGCTTGCTATGTACAGGGGACTGGCTGACTATGTACAGGGAACTGGCTGGATATGTACAGGGGCTGGCAGGATATATACAGGGGGCTGGCTGGCTATGTACAGGGGACTGGCTGGCTATGTACAGGGGACTGGCTGGCTATGTACAGGGGGCTAGCTGGCTATGTACAGGGGGCTAGCTGGCTATGTACAGTGGACTGGCTGGCTATGTACAGGAACTGGCTGGCTATGTACAGGGAGCTGGCTGGCTATGTACAGGGGCTGGCAGGATATATACAGGGGGCTAGCTGGCTATGTACAGGGGACTGGCTGGCTATGTACAGGGAGCTGGCTGGCTTTGTACAGGGGATTGGCTGGCTATATACAGGGAGCTGGCTGGCTATGTACAGGGGACTGGCTGGCTATGTACAGGGGACTGGCAGGATATATACAGGGGCTGGCAGGCTACATGCAGGTCACTGACTGGCTACATACAGGGGCTGGTAGGCTATATACAGAGGGTCTGGCAGGCTATATACAGGACTAGCTGGCTATGTACAGGGAGCTGGCTAGCTATGTGCAGGGGCTGGATGGATATATACAGGGGGCTAGCTGGCTATGTACAGGGGACTGGCTGGCTATGTACAGGGGCTGGCAGGATATATGCAGGGGGCTGGCAGGCTACATGCAGGTCACTGACTGGCTACATACAGGAGCTGGTAGGCTATATACAGAGGGGCTGGCAGGATATATACAGGGGACTGGCTGGCTATGTACAGGGGACTTGCTGGCTATGTACACCAAACTGGCTGGCTATGTACAGGGGACTGGCTGGCTATATACAGAGGACTGGCTGGCTATATACAGGGAACTGGCTATTTAAAGGGGTCTAACCCCAAATGTCAGCAAATCTGCAGTGTAATAGGGTCAAGACAAGCAAATGTAAGAGGGTGATTACCGTACAGGCGCAGGACAGAATTATGGCTTCTTCCAGGAGCTGACACTTGCAGATTCAAGATGGCATTTTGATAAATATAGGACTCCCCACAGGAAAGTTAATGTAATTTTAGAGGCCACTAATTGCGATAAACTTCACCCGCTGGAATAAATCTCGCTCCGCCGTCATTGTCTTACATACTCAACCATCCTGAATCATAACTTTATCCAGTTAAAGGGGATGGTACGAAGTTGAGCAACTTTATAAATACATAACTTTTCATTCCTAATCCTTTTGGACACTGAACTCGCCTACAAGTTTCAGACACCTCCTGCTGCCCTTACTGACTATTTCTGCCTAATTCCTGCCAAATTTCTGCATGGTGTTTTTTTGAGACATGGAGAATTTTTAATTCATTTATTTTAATTTTCTTTGCTTCTCTCTATTAGTTGCTCTGGTTATTAGGGGTCACCCCTTTATCTTCTCCTCTATACTCTCCCTATAACTGAACATGGTTTTATACCTTTTAATGACTCCAGATTGAGCTTTCTTCCGCCTTTTTAATTTCATGTTTTCGCTGCCCGTCTTAAACGAGCCATAAAAGTGGTTATAAACGTAGCATTTAAGATGGAAGAGTTTCATTTCTTCTTGGCCGCCTTTCCGGGCTCCTCTGCAGAGACGAATGTCCCGTCTGATCAGACGGATGTACCCCTCCATCTTCCCCGGCTCTACAAAGACTCTAATTACTGAGTGAACTGCACCCGATCTCCTTCCAGAGTAAAAGAGAACTCCGCTGTTATAGAGGGGGAGGTGACGCTGTTGAATATGATAATAAAGTTGAGCAACTTTATAAATACATAACTTTTCATTCCTAATCCTTTTATAGCTGTCGTAATCACAACCCCCTTTCCAAATCACAACCTGAAATGACTGCAGACACAGACGAGACCTTTAAGGACCGGAGGTCATACAATAAGCAACCTAAGCGAATACATAAACCCCAGCACAGGTGTTTTATAAGACCCCAAACTAGACCAAAACTTCCTCCTTATACAGACCCCAGACCAAACTTCTGTTGCATTGACCCCAGATAAAGCGCCTGTTAAAAAGCTCCTTCTCCATAGACCTCAATATAATCGTGTTGTATATAGTCCACCAGTTCCTGTATATAGCCAGCCAGTCCCCTGTACATAGCAGCCAGTCTGGTCTGGTGTCTACGTAAAGGAGATTAAATGGATCTATTTAGAAAAGATTGGTCTGAGGACTGTATATAGCAGAATTCTTATATCCAGAGGGAGTCTGGTCTCGATATTACTTGGTTCTTTGATGGGATGAAGGCAGATGAAGTCTGGTCTAGGGTCTATATAGAGAGGATTCGGGTATGGGGACTATATACTGAACGAGTCTGGTTCTGTGGTCAAAGTTGAGCAACTTTATACATACATAACTTTTCATTCCTAATCCTTTTATAGCTGTCGTAATCACATCCCCCTTTCCAAATCACAGCCTGAAATGACTGCAGACACAGACGAGCCCTTTAAGGACCGGAGGTCATACAATAAGCAACCTAAGCGAATACATAAACCCCAGCACAGGTGTTTTATAAGACCCCAAACTAGACCAAAACTTCCTCTATATACAGACCTCAGACCAAACTTCTGTTGCATTGACCCCAGATAAAGCGCCTGTTAAAAAGCTCCTTCTCCATAGACCTCAATATAATCGTGTTGTATATAGCTAGCTATATGCTAAGGGGCAGGGGGCTGCCTGGCTATATACTAAGAGACATGAGCTGGCTATATGCTACGGGACAGGATGCTGCCTGGCTATATACTAAGAGGCAGGGGGCTGGTTGCCTATATACTACGGGGCAGGGGGTTGGCATGTTATATACTGGGGACAGGGGACTTCCTGGCTAATTACTAAGGTGCAGGGGGCTGGTTGGCTATATACAGTCATGGCCATACATTTTGAGAATGACACAAATATTATATTGTCACATGATCTGTTGCCCTCTGGTTTGTCAGATGTTTTTATCACATACAGAAATACATGTGCAATCATATTATGAGGAACAAAAACTTTTACTGACAGAAGGAGTTACTGCAGCGAGTCAGTATTTGCAGTGTTGACACTTCTTCTTCAGGACCTCTGCAATTCTCCCTGGCAGCTCTCAATCACCTTCTGGACCAAATCCTGACTGATAGCCGTCCATTCCTGCACAATCACTGCTGCATTGTGTCACAATGGGGCACATTTACTAAGGGTCCGTAGCCGCGAATCCGTCGGGTTTTTCCCGAATATTTCCACTTTGCGCTGTATTTCACGGGATTGTGGCGCACGCGATCGATTTTTGGCGCAATCGCGCCGACTTTCGCGCGACAGAAATCGGGGGGCGTGGCCACCGGACAACCCAAAGGATTCGGAAAAAACGCAGAATTTAAAAAGCCATTTGTGTCGCAAGATCAAGCACTCACATACCCCAGAAAAAAGCAGGTGAACTTCGGCGGACCTAGGCGCAGCAGCGACACCTGGTGAATATCGGCGCACGGACCTTAGTGAATCCCGGCAGAACCCGAATCAGCGTCGGAGAACCCGCCGCTGGATCGCGACTGGGCCGGGTAAGTAAATGTGCCCCAATGTGTTGGTGTTTGTTTGTCCCCCCGTCTCTTGATGATTGACCACAAGTTCTCAATGGGATTAAGATCTGGGGAGTTTCCAGGCCATGGACCCAAAATCTCTATGTTTTGTTCCCTGAGCCATTTATTTCTCACCTTTGCTTTATGGCAGGTGCTCCATCATGCTGGGAAAGGCATTGCTCATCTTGCTCATCACCATCTGCTCCTGGAGGGTTGGGAGGGTTCTTTATTCATGGAGGTGTTTTTAGGCAAGACTGTGAGAGAACCAACTCCCTTGGCTGAGAAGCCGCCCCACACATGAATGGTTGCAGGAGGCTTTACAGGTGGCATGAGACAAGACTGGTGGTATCGCTCACCTTGTCTTCTCCCAAAAAGCTGTTTTCCAGATGTTCCAAACAATCGGAAAGGGGATTCATCAGAGAAAATGACTTTCCCCCAGTCCTCAGCCGTCCACTCCCTGTACCTTGTGCAGAATATCCGTCTGTCCCTGATATTTTTCTGGAGAGAAGTGGCTTCTTTGCTGCCCTCCTTGACACCAAGCCTTGCTCCAAGAGTCTCCGCAGTGTCACAGTGCGTGCAGATGCCTCACACCTGCTGCTGCCATTCCTGAGCAAGCTCTGCACTGCTGGGAGCCCCATCCCCAAGCTGAAACACTTTTAAGAGACGGTCCAGGCGCTTAATGGTCCTTCTTGGGGCCCTGGAGCCTTTTTGGTAACAATGGAACCTCTCTCCTTGAATTCCTGGATGATGCGATAGATTGGTGACTGAGGTGCAATCTTTCTGGCTGTGATACTCTTCCCTGTTAGGCCAGTTTTGTGCAGTGCAATGACTGCACGTGTTTCTTTAGAGATAACCATGGTTATCAGAAGAGAAACAATGATGCCAAGCACCAGCCTCCTTGTAAAGTGTCCAGTGATGCGGTTCTTACTTAATCATGACAGATTGATCTCCAGCCCTGTCCTCATCAGCCCCCGCACCTGTGTTACTGGAGACATCACTGACACCATGGCAGCTGCTCCTTTTAAGGCGCCTGCAATGAAGTTGAAATGTGTTTTGGGGGAAAAGTCAATTTTCTAGGCAAATATTGACTTTGTAATTAATTGCTGTAAAGCTGATCCCTCTTTATAACATTCTGGAGTATATGCAAATTGCCATTATAAAACCTCATGCAGTAGACTTTGTAAAAATTAATATTTGAATCATTCTCAAAACTTTTGGCCATGACTGTACTACGGGGCAAGGGCTGGCTTGCTATATACTGGTGGAAGGCAGTATACTAAGGGGCAGGGGGCTGGATGGCTAAATACTAAGGGGAAGGGCGCTGGCTATATACTAAGGGACAATGCACTGGCTTGCTACATACTGGGGGCATGGGACTGCCTGGCTATATACTAAGCGGCAGGGTACTGGATGGCTATATACTTAGGGGCAGGGGGCTGGCTTGCTATATACTAAGGGGCAGGGTGCTGGCTTGCTATATAATAAGGGGCAGGGGGCTGCCTGGTTATATACTAAGGGACAGGGTGCTTGCTTGCTATATGCTAAGGTGCAGGGGGCTGCCTGGCTGTATACTAAGGGACAGGGGGCTGCCTGGCTATATACTAAGGGGCAGGGGGCTGCCTTGCTATATACTAAGGGGCAGGGGACTGGATGGCTATATATAAAGGGGCAGGGGGTTGGCTTGCTATATACTGGGAGCAGGGGGCTGCCTAGCTATATACTTAGGGGCATGGGGCTGGCTGGCTATATACTAAGGGACAGGGTGCTTGCTTGCTATATGCTAAGGTGCAGAGGGCTGCCTGGCTGTATGCTAAGGGGCAGTGGGCTGCCTGGCTATATACTAAGCGGCAGGGGGCTGCTTGCTATATACTAAGGGGCAGGGGACTGGATGGCTATATATAACGGGGCAGGGGGTTTGGCTTGCGTACACTGGGAGAAGGGGGCTGCCTAGCTATAACTAAGGGGCATGGGGCTGGCTGGCTATTATACTAAGGGGCGGGGGCTGCTGCTATATGCTAAGGGGCAGGGGGCTGGCTCCTTATATACTGGTGGCAGGGGGTGGCGGCTATATACTGGGGGCAGGGGCTGGCTTACTATATGCAAGGGGCAGGGGCTGGCTGGCTATATACTGGTGGCAGGGGTGGCTGGCTATATACTACTGGGGGCAGAGGGCTGGTTGCTATTACTAAGGGCAGTGTGCTGCTTGAAGGGGCTCTGAGCGGGTACTAAGGGACAGGGCTGCCTGGCTATATACTAAGGGGCAGGGGCTGCCTTGCTATATAATAAGGGGCCAGGGGACGGATGGCTTATATTAAAGGGTAGGGGGTGGTTGAATATACTGGGAGCAGGGGGCTGCCTAGCTATATAATTAGGGGCATGGGCTGGTGGCTATAATAAGGGCAGGGTGCTGCCTGCCTATATGCTAAGGTTGCAGAGGGCTGCCGGGCTGTATGCTAAGGGCAGTGGGCTGGCTGCTAATATACTAAGCGGCAGGGGGTGCCTTGCTATACTAAGGGGCGAGGGACGGCTGGCTATATATACGGGGCGGGGTTGGCTGGCGTACACTGGGAGAACGGGGCTGCGAGCTATATAAAGGGGCATGGGGCTGGATGGCTTATTTACTAAGCGGGCAGGGGGCTGGCTGGCTATATGGCTAAGGGGCGGGGGGCTGGCCGCTATATTCTGTGGCAGGGGGTGGCTGGCTAGATACGGGGGAGGGCCTGGCTTACTATATGCTAAGGGGCAGGGGGTGGCTGCTATATTCCGGTGGTCGGGGGGTTGGCTGGTATATACGGGGGGCAGAGGGCTGGTTTCTAGATACTAAGGGCAGGGCTGGCTTGCTCTATACTAAGGGCAGGGGGCGCTTGGCATATTACTAAGGGACAGGGTGTCTTGCTTTGCTATTGCTAAGGGGGCAGGGGCTGGTATATACTGGGGGTAGGGGGGGATGAGTAGCTTTATCTTGGTGCTGTGGGTGTGATGAATGCCTTACATGAATACAGCACCATAGATCTCTGATGCTGTAGGGGGTTCGGCCTATTATAAACCGGCTCCTGACCTCACACTCCAGAGTGTTCACGGGATCCCACTAGGAAACGCGTGCCCATTTATGCCCCAAAGTGAAGGAAAAGTGACTCAGGCTCAAGAACAATGAGGGTTCATTTACTAAGGCGGCCGATTCGCGTTTTCCCGGCGTGTTACCCGATATCTCCGATTTGCGCGATTTTCGGTATTTGACCCGGGATTTTGGCGCACGCGATAGGATTGTGAGCATGGCGCCGGCATGAACGCGACGGGAAAATCAGGGGAGTGGCCGAAAGATACCCGACGGGATTCGGAAAAACCGCCACATTTTAAAAGGAATGTGTCGCGGAGCTTGCACTCCTTCCTAGGAATAGGCCGGTGAACTTGAGTGTATTCCGGGAACTTCAGCGCAGCAGGCCACTGGTGGACGTCGGAGACATTGCCTAATTAATCCGGCTGACCCGAATCCACACAGAGAACGCGCCGCTGGATCCGAATGGACCGGTAAGTAAATCTGCCCCCAGTAATCAAAAAATCTTCTTATTGTGCCATGATCAAAGTCCATAGGGCATACAGACAGTATTGGGCTTAGTTTGTATGCCACTATGCCACTAGCTTTTGAATAAAGATTTTTATTTCATTGTCCAGCAATTTTTCCTTCACGTGCTACAATATCGTGGCTCCATTATCTGGTCTGAAAATGCCACATAGAATTTTAGAGAAATAAGATTATTTCTTCTTGTTTAGGATACAACCTCTGATCTGACTTCATCATCATATTTATTGGGACTCGTATCATTGGTGAAATGGGGATTTTTCGGGAGATGTCAAGTTCACTCGGACAGTTGCAGGGTGGGTGGTGGGGAACATCTGCTCAATTCAACAACTTTTATGTACTTCACGAAGCCTGTGAGTATATGTATCATTCACTAGGATTGTAGGACAGGATCCAATCTTACCACCATGTTTCTCGATACATGTTTGGGGAGAGTCTAGTTTGAGGCGCGTTATGTTGACAAGCCGGTTATAAGGGATAAGTTAAGTAGGTGTGTGTATAGGAGGTCCGTTAGTTTAGATAAACGTATACTAGCGTAGGGTCGTGTGTAGAGTCCTCGTTCCACCCCGGCATCCCTCCAGGGGGGTTTGTAGGAAGATTTCATCTGACCCCCAGACGTCCATCAGGGGGGTGGGGGGTTCTAGGGACGATTATACCCCCCCCCCCCCGACGTATGTGTTAAATCCAATACCAGTGTGAAACGAAAAGTAGCAGTCGTTAGCAGGAGTCGGATACAAGTCAAACATAATGGGGACACTTTACTTACCCGCCGTAGGGTCATAAAGTGCATTCCGGTTCCTCTATTCGTACGATATGCGCCCAATGTCCTGGCATTGGGTCGCTTCCTGTAGATCCGCCGGAGTCAACTCCTCTTCTGGTGCATGTAAGTGGATTGGGATTTACCGACGCCCCGTCGCAATGTGTCTGTGCCATATGAAAGCCGATGCAGCTGCGCCAAAATACGATCGCGTGTTGGACACAATCCCCTGCTAAAAAACCTGTCACAGCAATCAATACACTACACCGTGATGGCGAACCTTCAGAGACGATGTGCCCAAAACTACATCCCAATCCTTTATTACCATGAAGTGCCAATGTGAAAATTTCAAGCAGTAATACCTTATTGCGACGGTTTTTCCACCTGTTCCAATTGTATTGGACTCTCTAAGCCACCAATGTAGTTGAAAGACTGTGGGCAATTAAGACTCTCGTTGTTGTTTTTACAGGAAAAATGGTCGGTCCAAGCGAGACCTCCAAACGACAATGCAGTTCAGTCAACATCTTATCACTTTTCTGAGCAGTTCTACAGACAGGGGAAGTGTTGCTTAAAATAGCGCTGTGATGAGCGCAGAATCTCTTAAGTTCTTGAGACTGCCAGGAAACGCTAGGTGGATGTGGTCACAGGAGTGCCCACAGGATGGCCCCCTGAGTGCCCTTGGAACCCGTGCCATAGGTTCGCCACCACGGCACTACACTAAAGCAGCGGTGGCCCTAACTCAACACATAAGAAATGGAGTAGAGCAAAGAGATGCCAATCTCTCCCAGGAGTAGAAGCTTGTAATCCAGACTCATATGGAGAATTTCTAAGTTGACGTCAACACGTCAAACCACAACCAATTTAAAAAGTTACATTTTATGACTAGGGTCTAGATGTCCCAAAACTCTTCTTTCACACAATTTTGAATGGAACCAGTCACCAATTAAAACCACATTGCATACTTGTCCCCACAGCGGTAGGGGATGAAATGCCCTTGTAGAATTTCCTCTTGTATGTGAACTTTTAAAATTGTATTATATTAAAATTCTTCCCCACATTCAGAAGCCGTATTTTTCTATAGCAACCTAGATACCTGTGCTGGTGTCAAATTAAAGATAAAAGTCCCATTTTATGGTTCTATGAGCTACAGAATGGGAAGAACAAGCATAAATATTAGGCAGGGAAAGCATCTATACATGCAGCTTGCATTCAATGTTCAATGGGGGCCAGATTACTTAACCGGGCCAGTCGCGATACCATGGCTGTTCTCCGACGGAGATTCGGGTTCTGTCGAGGATTCACTAAGTTGTGCTCCCGATTGCCATAGGTGTCGTGGTGCGCTGAAGTCCCCGGAGTTCACTCCTCTGGTCTTGGTGTATGTGAGTGTCTTTTGCGACCAATTTAAAAAACAATTCTGTGGTTTTTCTGAATCTGTCGGTTTGTCGATGGATCACGACCACGATGCGTCACGTGAAAGTCGGGCGCCGCGGAAGCGCCACAATCCAATGCGTGTGAGGCCAAAATTCTCGGGGGCAATCCGGCGCAAAACCAGAAAAATTCGCGAAAAACCCGGTGGTTAAAACGTGATTCGGACCCTTAGTAAATGTTGCCCCAATGTTTTTAGTTGCCTGGTTGTATCGAGTATGTGGATCTGAAAAATGAGACCTTAGGGCCGTTCACCCTCGCGAGTGTGATCTGATGGACTCGCAATGCGCTGCCGGGGAACGACGGCCCTCAAACGCTGCCCGAAGAGATGTGAATCAGCTGTAGGTTACTCCCGCGGTTGCAGCGTTCGGGACGTGCGTTCCCGCAGCTTGCGGTGGGAGTGTGATGCGAGTTCATATTACATGGTAAGTGTGGGAACTTTCATAGTACACTATTGATATAGAGAATGTTTCTAGGTGGCTTAGAACAGAAGATAGGGGCTTATGAAACTGAGACCCCTGCAACCACCAATCAGACTCATCTAATAGAAAAGGACGGTAAAAGGAGTTATATTGCCTGACTTCAGGGTAGATTTCAGATATCCGCGAGCATTCTCGCAAAGACCTTCATACCCTAACAGAGCGCACTGACGGTTAAAAATGGGGCGGTTTCTCGACTAGGAGCAGAATTAGGTTGTGCCATCCATCTCCTCTGTGGTTGTTGGGAGGATCTTGAGTGCCCAGTCGACACATCTGCGGATGCATTGCCTCACTATGGGGCTTCTACCACAGGGTCGCAGATCGCACTTTTGTGGGGACTGTTCGCAGTTTTCAGGATTGACGCAGCTTTGACCGGTATTTACCCAGGTCTGCGCTGTGTTGCACCACACCACATGATTGTGGTGCGGCTGCACTGGCTTCCCTGCGACCAAAAACGGAGGGGCCATGGGACCGAATCTGCCGGATTCGGACTGAGCACGGGATTTAACTACAAAAGTTGGGGGCCGATGTACTACAGCCGCATCCTGTGCGATCCCGAGGTGCATTCTCCGACAAGGCTGAAGTCATTCAAGATCGTGCGGTCATTTTCATGCTGTATCGATTCGGGCTGAGGTCACGAGTTCGCCTTCTCTTCCCGGCGTTTGTTATGTGAGAGTTTGTTTGCGACACAATTTACTTGTAAATCCTGCGCTTAGTCGCTTAGGGGGGGTGGGTTGTCCGTCGGCACTGCCACTGATTTGTGTCTCGCATGCAAGTCGGCGCGATGCGCCAAAATCCAAACCCTGTGCGCCAAAAACCCAACACGATTAAATGCAGTGCCAATGATTCGGAAACCTGACGAAAACATGCGCCGTGCCGACCCTTAGTCACAATGTGCCCCACTGTTGCAAGCTTACATGCACCAGAAAGAAGGTGAAACTCCAATGGACCTGAGCGGGGGGGGGGAAGTGACACTGCAGGAATCGGCGCACGGAGTGTATCACCATGCTGGATTCTTGAATGCACTTTCCGTGAACGCCAAAGGAATGGGTAAGGAAATGATGCCCCATGAGTAAACCCTTCTCCCCAGCTCAGTGCTAACCCATAGAAATATCATAGTTTTGAGAAGAGGGCGGCTTCATCCATGGATTGGGGAGGGGGACGGCACATATTACCATACTATTATCGAATCAGAAAGGCTAATAAGCCGGCCACTTCCTCATGTGTTACAGGCCGGATGGACCTGGATCTCTCTGCTGATTTCCAGTTCATCTCACCGTCCCTTTGTAATCTTCCTGTATGTCAGGTAAGGTGGTCTCGGGCCCGTGTATTAGGGGGCATTATGTGTGTTAGGGTTCAGCGCTTCCCAGTGATTGGGGATATTATAACATAGATCATGGCGAGCGCGGAGCTCAGCTTGACTGCTCTGTCTGGGAGTCTGAGCATGCAAACCTCCGGCCATGATGTGGATATATATATATATATATGTATACTAATGTACGGCCGCGAGAGACTATATAAGGGCGAGCAATTACTACCTCACTGTTGAATAGCACCCACTTACATTCTATTACTCAGACCATCAAATCTTCACAGATCTTGATTGATCCTTACATGATTTTTATTCTGCAAATGATTTCAGTATGTTAATTGTATTAATTAGAGAAAGGGCGACAGTGTAAATAAACTGCCAAATGTTACCCAATTAAACTCCCAGCCCCCTCAGGGTATAAACTGTCCTTTCTAGAATGTAAGCTGTTAAGGAAAATCTCACCATATGCCTAAAAACTGAAAAACAATCTTCCTCCAAAGTCAGCGAACAATGAGCTGAGAATATTTTGGCCGAGAGGAGTCCAGTTAGAGGCCGCAGGGAAGGATTCACTTCACACCACCCTGGCTGAAGGGATCCCAGTCATAGACAGACAGTTAGGCCTATTGCTGAGCATCAGTGGGGTCTCAGAGATGGGACCCCAACAGATCTCAAGAACGGGGGTTTCCATTGTACCTTTACATCCAGGGGATTGAAGAGTGCAGCCTTGCAGGCCTAGAGATTAACGGCGCCAACGCGGCTGCACCAGTTATCTGCAGCACAACAGGGTTACCACGGTCCCCATCACAGCATCGTGGTGGAGGTCTTCACCTGAGACCCCCATGATAGCAGGTGCAAGTAACTGCTCTGACTGGAGACTAGAGATGAGCGAGCACTAAAATGCTGTACTCGTTATTCGAGACAATTTTCCCGATGCTCGGTGCTCGTCTCGAATAACGAGCCCATTGAAGTCAAGGGGCGCCGAGCATTTTTAAGGGGAAAGGGTCGTGCAAGGGAAGTTGCCAAACACTAGACCTCAGAAAAGGATGGAACACCACGGAAAGGACAGGAAACAGCAGGGGCGAATGCATGATGCCTCTGAGGTTCCTATCTTGGATGGAGCTGGCGGTCGCTGCCAGGCGAGATTTCGCCTGTCCAAGCCTGTCTCTCGGCTCCGCCCCACCCAAAATGGGCCTGGGGGCCAGAAGCCTTACCTTGAAAAATTATTTATAATTCTCAAGCATGCCGGGGGTGTGTGTTTGATAACTTCACCTAGGAATAATGGAATAGGCATAGTGGTTTATTTTTAATGTTTTGGAATGGTTCCATGATAGAGCGGACCAGTATCAGGGGCTTTCATCTTGCCGCTGCTATGATTGCAACTTCAGGTCTCCAGCAGGTGACGAGGGCCGAGTTCCAGTTGATCTGGTGAAACATCTGAAATTCTGCTGAAACAGCTCGTGTGATAAGGGGATGATGGCTGATATCCTCTGTGCTCCAGCGGTCTGGGGGTAAGAGAGTTGAAAGTTGCGCATGGAGGGACATTTGGTGGACGTTATGTGAGGAGGGTAGTGAGACCCCCCCGGTGGCGACGAGGAAAACAGGACGAAGGGACCCCAAAGTTGAGGAGCCCGCGCTTCCTGCAACAGTAGAGATGCCTCTAGAGCCTGCCTAATCTTGGGAATGAGGAGGAGTTAGATGGCCGTCGCTGCCAGAGCTAGGCTTTCGCCTATCCAAGCCCCTGCTCTCGGCTCCTCCCACCCAACAATGGCTGGGGGCAGGAAAAAAGCGTTTACTTGAAAAAGATTATTATTTTTAAGAGGGCGGGTCGTATGAATATTACTAGGATAATGGAGTAAGCATAGTGGTTTCTATTTTTACTAGTTTTTTCGGAAATGCGTATCCCATGATTACGAGCGAACAGATGGGCATCAATTGCGATGCTATGAGCAACTTCAGGTCTCCAGCTGCGGCGACAGATGGGCCGAGTTCCCCATGTATTGGTGTTGAACCCCTGGAAAATTCTGCCTGACACAGTCTGTTTGCTAACGGGGACCAGGTAGGGAGGCGGGTCGACCACGCGCTCGTAGATTAAAAGGTTTTGCTGTTACAGTATGAGTTGGTTCTTGGATGGAGCGGCGCTCCGCTGCCGACGAGCTTTCGCCTTGTCCAGTCCTGTCTCTCGGCTTCTCCCCAAACAGCACTCTACGAACGCTTTGAGTATTAAGATCAAGTTGTGTACGCGTTCTTAAAGTATGGGATATGGCAGGGTGAGGGTGACTGTAAACAGGGTAAGATGCGCAAGAGCGCTTGAATGAAATGATTAGTGGAATGATAAAGTTTGCCCGTACTTTTGTGGCTTACAGCCGCAGGCTGCTGGGGTGGGGGAACACCCGGTAACCCGTGGATGGGGAAAGCCCTGAACAACACCAAGAACGTGCCTCAACACCGGTCGTTTGATATGGGGAGACCTTATGGAGGCAGCAGCTCTCGGACTGATTTTTGGCAGGCCGCTATTGGCGATGCCGTGGGGACGGGGTCGCACTGGAGACACCGTGTGACGGCAGCTAAAAGATCGACGTGGTGGAGGGTATGGAGGGCCCAGTTTCATTTGGAGTCGGCCGTCTGTGCCGTCCACCCCCCCTTTCCCACCGAGGAGCGGTAGGTCGGTCCTCCAATGCTACCCCTTCACTCAATTGAGTGCCTGTATGTAGCGGCCCGTCCCCCAAAAAGTTTTCAAACAGAGGACGCAGGTAGGTGTCCGCTCCAGCAATTCTTCCCACCTTGAGTTGCCTGTATGTGGCAGTACAACAAAGTTCCAACCCCGAGGCGCAGGTCGGTGAGGTGGCTCCAGGAAACTAATTAAATAGATTGAGTGCCGGTATGTGGCACTACCCAATAAATTGTTTTGTAAAACAGAGGACCGGGTAGGTGGCTCTCCAGACCCCTTAAATTACCATAGAGTATCTATCGCTAGAGCCAGTTGGACCCGGAAAAAAAATAGTACGGTTTCCGCTCGGCTTATGGTCCAAAGCAGGAGGAGAAAAAGGACAATGAGGAAGAAGAGTGCATACATTATTTCGGTTGAGCTTCTTTCACCTGGGGAGAATGAAATGGAGAAATCCAGGCTTTATCATTTGATCAGGTCAGCTGTGAGTTGCTGCCAGCGACCGGCGCTGGCACGTTATCGGTGTTGATGATGCACCGCTGCACTGATGAAAACCAGCCCGGACACACGGAGCGGCCACGGGCAGGCAAGAACTCATGGCGTACCGCGCCAGTTCGGCCACATGTCCAGCTTTTGACACCCAGAGTCGTTGTAGGGAGCTGGTGATCATGTAGGACGATGGTCGATGGTTCAGCTGTGTTAAGACTCCCTCACCATCTTTCTGTTGTAAGTAAAGTCAGCCCTACTCGCCGGAGATTGGGACAGGTGACAGTGTCTTGCTGGGCTAAATAGGGTGATAAAACGGCAAGGCCTTGTTAAAGCGTAACCCTGCCATGCTGGACAAGCTGCGCATGCTCGCCTACTTCGCCCTCGTCGACTTGTCCGCAGAAGTATGCCTCTGCGCTAGCGCTGTCAGAAGGAAATACGTTTCAACGGCTGTGCACAGGGCCTAGGCCTGCTGGTATTCATGCATTCCACACTCTTCCTCTACAGGGATGAGAGTGGAAAGTTTGCCTTGTACCGTGGGTCTAGGAGAGTGAATACCAGTAATCGGTGTGGAAAAATTCTTGAACGAGAGGGTCCCGGGATAGGCAGCATAGCATGAATCTGCAATATGAGCCAGAGTACCAACGTGCAAGAATTCATCCATCACTGGCCTGACTCTCCATTTCCTCGACTCACTCCAACTCCTTTTTCTGCCCTACACGAGGAAAAATGAGGAAGGATTCTCCCAATTCCTAACTGAACAATGGTCCCCTTTCTGTCTCGCCAACATTTCTCCTCCTCGTCCTACTTATTCCTCCTCCACCTCCTGATGATGGCGCTGAGAAACAGGACCAAGGGTGCTTTGGCATCAAAACAAGGAATTTTATTCCCCAGTCTCTTAGTGACGAGCGCAAAGCTTCTGACTTCATGGTGACAGAGCGTTTTCAACAGGCCAAGCAGCAGGGATGGTGAGGCTGCTGATGCGGCATCGCCCCTGACCATCCTGGATGACTCCTCAAAGTACTCAAGCACTGACAGATATCAGATCATCCCCGTTCATGTCCTCATTGTAGACTGAGGAGGAAGTGAATGACTGACTACCAGTTTGGTGGATGGAGTTGACATCTGGCAGTCTACCTCGCGTCTGTCGCGGCTGGTCAACTCTGGATAACATGGTTAATGTTGTAATTCCACTCGTGGGCACGTCGCACAAACATTGCGCGAAGTGCCGCGCAGTTGGAGGCTGGCGATGCGATGCCTGAGAGTGCAGATCTGTGCTGGACTTCCTGAATGCCACCGATGCGGCAGCATATTGTGCGCACAATCAGACAGCTTGGGGTATGTCTTCAGGGAAACGCTGGGAAATATGAGGATTTAACACATGGCCAGGCATGGACATGTGTCAGTCTACCGAGTTGCAGAGCCGCACCAGGTGGCCGCCGTGTCACACACCAAACCATGCCGGCGTCAGGTTCAGCGTTTGCCAGCCACAGATCAGTCTGCTCACGTGCTGCCTGTAATAGCCTGGGCGGGTGCCTTTTACGCTTACGCTCCAGCAGTTTTTGGCACCACTAACTGCGCTTAGCGATGGCTAATGCTGCTGTTCCTAGAAGCTACGGAGCGATGGACGCCCTGCCCACGGATGGAATTGCGGCAGGAGGAGGTGGAGGAGGATGGAGGAAGGAGGAGGATAGTAGGCCTTTGAGAACTGGACCGAGGGAGGCCCCCGCAATCTCGGCGTCGCCGAATAAATAGACACAGCCCCAGGGTCAGAGCGTCCAGCCTCCACCAAGTTAACCCATGTGCTTGTCAGCGATATAGTGGCATGCTGGCAGCACTGGCCAGTGTCCGTGGTCGGTGGGACCTGTCCGAAACGGCGTTGGTCAGGGCACGGATGTGTTCTCTGACACGTGCTGCGTGCAGGGCTGGGACGGCACATGGGAAAAGTAAGTGGCGGCTGGGGAACCGAAACACCGAGGGGCGGCCGCCGCCATGAGGTTTTTCGAAAGGCCTCGGTTCCTTACCAGCCTATAGGGCAGCATCTCCAGGCTAAGCAGTTTGGAGATGTGGACGTGAGGCCATTGCGGATTGAGGGTTTGGTTGCACTTATTCCTTTGCGCTCCAGGTCTTGGGTTGGAGAGCGAATGCTGTGGATGCTGTGGGAGGATAGTGGAGGCGAAGAGGGGGTTTTCGCTACGGGAGGTGTTTGGGACGGGGGTCATGCGGCAGGGGGCTGACTAGCAGATGACACAGGGGAAGGAAGCAGTGGTGTGGCCCGCGGCTGGAGGTGACGGGCTTGGTGAACTGAATGGAGGTGTTTAGCATTCATATGCCTGCGCATAATGGTGGTAGGTACAGCTAGTAGTGGCGGAACCCCTGGGTCCTGGTTGGACAGGTTGCCACACCACAGTCGTCCGGATCCACTGGTGGTTTCTTTAAAGACCTCCAGAATGTCTGCAAAATCAGCCCTCGCAAGGGAGCTTGACTACGGGAAACCTTTGGCGCTGATGCACCAGCTCTGGCCCCGCCTGACTCCGTCTGGCCCACCCAGCTGCTCTTCCAAATGTTCTGCTATCGACGCTCTCTCGAAGGCACTGTGTTCACCTGGCCATATCAACCCCAGCTTGGGTCTGTTCACCTCATATCTTCCGATCCCTAGTCTACTCCCCCCTCGGATCTGCCCTAAACCAACTTCACCAGTGCTGACCCCATGTCTCCTTCATGTCCGACCATCTCTTGCCACACTTCTTCCACTCCAGGTCAATAAGGTAATCAACCCCCCAGACTGCGACCGGTGGACAACCCTGGGATCAGCAAATGCCTCAGCAGCAACCGGCCCACGTGGGTTTTGCGCCCTGGGGGCCGGGCGCCCCGCACCACCTTCCTCGAGTCTGCCGGTTCCAACAAAAAAAACAACAAACAGAAATTTTTTTGGCCCCCATTTGCTGGAGGGGGCCCGTCCTGGGGGGAAGGAGGCTGAGGTGGAGGCGCTGGAGAGAGTCTGATTTCAGGTGACGGGTGGGGGACTGCGTGCCGACTAAACTGGTAGGACAACTGGCTAGAAGCATTGCCGAAATCACGACATCACCTGTTCGCATGTTTTGGCCCTTAACGTGCTCTCCACGCCCAACTGTTCAGTAACTTGAGACATGATGATCCATCGGGGAGTGTAGATCGAGGCGTTCCCCTGAACTCACTATCTGAGAAGGTGGTGTATCCCCGCCCAGGACCCGGCTTCTGACCCCTGCAGAGTTGGACGCCACGTTACGCCATCGTCCTTACCCTAGCCATTGGGTTTAACTATGTTCCAAATTAAAGTGTTAAACTTTTTTAAATTTTTTATTTTTTTTTTAAACAAAAAACCATGCCTTTCCCATTGCTATGGTTAGTTTATAACCCTACACTGACAGACACAACTGGACTGTGTGCTGTGCTGATGACTTTGAGTTGTAAAAAGAAATAAAAGTTAAAAAAAATAAATCAAAGACTCTGCCTAATTTATCCACCCTGATAAATTGCCCATTCGGTGTTGAGGTGGAATGGTGTCATAAGAGTAAACAACAACGTGTTACGAAGTCTCCCTGCAAAGTACTCACATATGGTACTAGCGGCAATACTAATGCTAGGCAAGCTCAAGCCACAGGCAAACCAAAATAAAGTAAAATTAAAACGTTATTGTAGCCCTAAGAAGGGCTGTTGGGTTCTTGTAGACTCACTCCTGCCTAACACTATTTCCAATTACGATAGAACACCATATTCTAACCGCGTAGTTTTTATTTTTGTGTACCTGACCACGAAGCAGCTCTCTCCCTGCGGCCATCCAGACATCAGGAATGATCCGAAAGCTAGGCCAGCAGCGGGAGGGGCCTAATATAGTTCTATCCAGGTCCAAGCCTGATCTGGCCGGCCAACCATTCGCTATGATGGTAGGGTTACCGCGTCATTGGGGGGGTGGGTGGAGTGGGTCGGAGTGCAGAGTTTCCTGGCTTGTGATTGGCTCTGTTTCTGGCCGCCAAAAATCACAACGGCGGGAGATGCCATTTTCTAGATTGCGGGCAAACAAAGTATTCGTCCCGAGAGAGAACGAGCTGTGTTCGAAGTACGCTTTAATGCTCGCGAACGAGCTCAAGATCGGACGAGTAGTTCGCTCATCGCTAATGGAGAAACCTTTTTTTAAGATTTTAAAGCCCCCGGTTCGTGTCATATTAAAGCAAAGCTTGGGCGTGCAAAAGATGGAGGGTAGGAGGGGAGAGAGCTTACATGGGACAGTGGAGTAGCAGACATGTGCTCATGTCCCGGAGACGGCTAGACTCCTACGCCCGGGCAGAGTGGCGTTGGGATTTTTGAAGGTGTCAGTCTTTAAGTCCCCCGTAGTGGGTTCGGGGATTTGCGGTCACTAGGTGTCCAGTGTGTGGTTCTGGTTCCTCGTGGATTTTTGCAGTGCAGGGTCACTAGGTCCATGTTTGTGGGTTTTGGGATTTCTGCAGCAGGGTCACTAGGTCCACTTGTGGTTATTGGCTTATGCAGGTCATATGGTAAAAGTGTGTTGTGGTTTTGGGGATTCTCTGCAGGGTTAACTAGGTCCCAGTTGTGGTTTGGGTGATTTTGAATGGGCATAGATGGTCCAATGGTCGGTTTCTGGGAACTTATCAGGTTATTAAGGGTCCCCTTCGTGTGGTTATGGGTTTCTTTGCAGGGGTCATAGGGTCCCGTGAGGTTCTGGGAATTTCTGTAAGGGTCAATTAGGCGGGGTCCCATGTGCTATGGGATTCTCTGCAGTTCACTAGATCCCCGTGTGGTTTTCTGGGGTTTTTATGCAGGTCACTAGGGTCCCCGTGTGGTTATGGGATTTAGCAGGTAAACTCTAGTGTCACCTCTGTGAGAAACGGAGACAGCATTACTACGGTGTAATGAGTGGGAGAGAAAGGACAGAGGGAGCCTCTTAAAGAAAGGGCTCCGATTTGCGTGTAGGTTTTTCCGATTTGTTACTTTGCTATTTGCGATTGCGCCGATTTATTACCCTGATGAAAGTGCCCCGGGGGGGGATATTTTGGCCGCATGCGATCGGATTTGCGCCGCATCGGGCGGCTTGGCATGCACGAACCGACAAATGGGGGAGAGGGGCCGACCCGTTTAACCGCAGACCGAACACGAACAACCCGACGGAATCCCGGAAAAAATCCGCTGCATTTCAAAAAATTTTCCCCTGTTGCATTTTTTAAAAAACAAAAAAGTGTTGCGACGTTTTGCACGTACCTTCACCAGGAATGGCCGGTGTTACCTTTAGCTGATTTCGGGACTTCGCACAGAATGCGCCACCTGGTGGACGCGGCTGGGGGGGGGGGGGGAGACCACATCATTGAATCCGGCCGGACCCGGAATCCACCGACAGAGAACGCGCAGCTGGTGCGCGAATGGACCAGTAAGTAAATCTGCCCAATGTGATTGTTCATTTTGTGGAGGTTTACTGATGATGTCATTACAGGCTTATATCATCATATAAGTGGGTAGAACTTACACAATTGGTGGCTGACAAAATACTATTTTCCCCACTGTATAGAACGGACGTCATTGATAAATCGAAAGATGCTGATTGATTACATGGGGGTCCATTTAATAAGGGCCCGATTTGCACTTTCCTCGACGGGTTGTTTACCCGAATTTTTCGATTGGACGCCGATTTCTGAATTGCCCGGATTTTGGCGCACGCGATCGGTTTGTGGGCATCGATGCGGCATGGCACACGGCGGAAATGGGGGCGGGCCGAACGGCACGACGGGCTTCGGAAAAAAACGCGCCATTTTAAAAAAAAAAATTGGTCGACGGTCCATACTTACATGCACCACGATGAAGCGATGAATTCGGGGCACTCGCGGGACTTCGGCGCAGCAGCGCCACTGGTGGGACCATCGGGCGCGGCCCTTATGAATGCGGATGACCTGAACGCTGTCAGAGAAGCGCGCTGGAATGCGAATGGACGGGTAAGTAAAGGGGTCCCATTGTAAACCACTAGAAGAAATTGAATTAACCTTCTCCTTTTTGAGCGCTAAGCGCGCATGATTGCTTCGTGACATTGACCCATGTGCCGCCTCTGTCATCACCACCATCTTCATTTTCGTACTTTTTAAACCTTCCAATCCGCTACCCGAACTGTGAAAGGTCAGTAACACCCCCCCCCCTCCCCACTCGTCTATGAATTATGACGATCTGTGCTGATCTGCTCATGATTATTCGCATTTAACCAAGCGCTGGACCAGCGCTGCAGAATCGTGGGTGCTATATTTAATAAAGGATTCGTTTTAGAGGTATTTGCTATATGCTAAGGTGCAGGGGGCTGCCTGGCTGTATACTAAGGGACAGGGGGCTGCCTGGCTATATACTAAGGGGCAGGGGGCTGCCTTTACTGGGAGCAGGGGGCTGCCTAGCTATATACTTAGGGGCATGGGGCTGGCTGGCTATATACTAAGGGACAGGGTGCTTGCTTGCTATATGCTAAGGTGCAGTATATACTAAGGGACAGGGTGCTTGCTTGCTATATGCTAAGGTGCAGAGGGCTGCCTGGCTGTATGCTAAGGGGCAGTGGGCTGCCTGGCTATATACTAAGCGGCAGGGGGCTGCCTTGCTATATACTAAGGGGCAGGGGACTGGATGGTGCCTTGCTATATACTAAGGGGCAGGGGACTGGATGGCTATATATAACGGGGCAGGGGGTTGGCTTGCTGTACACTGGGAGAAGGGGGCTGCCTAGCTATATACTAAGGGGCATGGGGCTGGCTGGCTATATACTAAGGGGCAGGGGGCTGGCTGGCTATATGTAAGGGGCAGGGGGCTGGCTCGCTATATACTGGTGGCAGGGGGTGGCTGGCTATATACTGGGGGCAGGCAATGTGGGGGTCGCAGTGAGGGAGAACCATTACACAGGTCATAGGGACCCAAAACAGTTAATGGATCCTCTTGAGAGTGGGTGCTCCCCTCTGGTATTCTTTTCTTCCAGCCTAGTGAAGGGAAACTCAGCAGGATTTAGGTCATGACCAATGTTCTTGCGGACCCCCTCCAGTTACATTCCTGCTGGTTCATCTTCTGTATGGAATCAGTCTCTGCAAATGCTCTATGTAGTCTCTAAATACTTGACAGTAGCAGGGGCTCTTGCAGATCCCTCCTCTAACAGGAATATTTCTGTCTCCAGCTTGACTGAGACAGTCAGAAAAGTTTTGCCATACAAGGAGAAACTTCTGGCTGTGATGGCGGGGACCTCCAGAATCAGGAGTACCCCACTCTGATGGGATCCGAATCCTCAGTCTGTGTGGTCATATCAGGACATAACAGTATGCTGACGCGGGTCCTCAACATTGGTGAGTATAATAACCTGTGGACATCAGTGGATTATAATATGGCCGCCCAAACCACCCACCAAATTATTAAATACTGAAAAGGGCCTGCACCATAAAATCCTCAAAATCTGCTTCCGCTCTCGTTACACATGACACAAGGACTTTGACGGTCTCCAAAGGTCCTGAAAAAGCAGATTTCAAAGCAGCAGAGACAGAAGGGACTCATCCTCCATTCTCCTAGAACAGCTGATTCTAGTACCAGGTGTTTTTTGTTGTAAGGAAGTGATTCAGACTTTTAGGGGCCATCATAATATTCTTACAGTCCATGGTGGTCTTATCTGCCCTGTGGAGTTTCTTGGGAAATATTCGATTAGCAAATTGGGGTGGCGTGCACAGACTCTCTTACAGCTGAGGGTTTGCTATAACGTTAATACACTATAGAACAAATCTCTCCTTCATTATTGTGCTACAATGTATCGCGAGCAGATAGACAATTTTCTTACTGTCCAGATCTCTATCCCAATATGTTTTAGGTTGGAGGGCAACTGGAGAAAGAAAACTCTCAGCTGTATAAAAAGTATGGATAATACAATATTCAATGTATTTCTGTGTCGACACTACAGAAAACTCCTTGGAATGGCGATATCCAATGTATTAGAGAAGAAGCCACAGTACTAATTACGTGGTCAGTGGCCCCTACTTCTTGGGAGTGGAGCCTTTTCTTTCTAAGGTAGAGAGAAAGTGATGTTTTTGTAGCAATTATTTTCCCTGCTGTGTATGTAATATGCAAAGGGGATTCTTGCCTTATGCCCCTCCCATGCATGTAGGCACACCCCCCCCAATCTGCAAACTATATTTGTTCTAAGGTAAGGGTCATTGCACCCAGCAAACAGCTTGATGGGGTTTGCCGCGGCTGCCTCCTGCAACTTCGGAGAAACTGAAAGTGACCGCGCGGCGCTTCTCGTAGCCACTGTAGTCATGGTTATGACATACACACGTGTCTTCATCTCCGAATTTTTTCCAGAAGCTCAAGGGCCTCATATTACTGCTCAGAAAATAAGGGAACACGGTACACAACACCATATAACTCAATTACTAAAGCTTCTGGAAAATCAACTGTCCCCATTGTAGGAAAACAATTTGACACCCAATTTACATTGCAGTGTTTGCAAATGGAAATAGGACAAAAGGTGGTTCTGCAGGTGGGGGACCACAGACACTTATCCAGTACCAATGCTTTATGGTTTGATGTTTTGGTAAGTTCTTAATATTGGTGGTTCTTGCACAAGGTAGTTAGCATTAGACTGACTCTACAACCCCCACAAGTGGCTCAGGTAGTGCAGCTCATCAGGACGATCCCAGACAGAACAATGTGAGCTGTGCCAGAGGTTTTGCTGTTGTCTTTTGCGTTGTTGTGGCCAGAAGGCTGGAGGCACTACAAGGAGACAGGCCAGTACACCAGCAGGCGTGGGGGGGCCATAAATAAGAAGGGCAACAACCCAGCAAACAGGGACCGCCTACCGCTGCCTTTGTGCAAGAGGAGGAACAGGGAGGATGGAAGCACTGCCAGAGCCTGCAAAATTGGGACCATGGAGAGCATTTGCTGTGCCTACAAACATCCTCAGCATGACCGGTTGGCGTGGGCCGGTGGGGGTGGTTGCCAGCCCTACCTTGTGTCGCTAAAGGGGTCTGAGGATTCCTTTCGGACATTCTCCACATGTACCTTCTTGATTTCTTGCCCGCCTGTAGTATAGGTCCATGCGCGCTAGCGACGCACAGACTTTGACGGCGGGCCAAATGCGATGTCATAGTCTGAAACCCCGCAACTAGGCCACTGACTGTCACTGTGCCGCGCGGACGTGGACCAGGTAGTAGACTGGGGGGGTAGGCGTTTGTAAGGGGAGACAGAGTTTATTATTTTATGTGCTGGTAAGAAGTCTGGCTATATACAGGGGCTGGAGGCTACATACAGGGAATGGCTCTTGCTATGTACAGGGGGGGACTGGCTGGCCTATATAAAGGGGGGAGGCGGCTATGTTGAGGGGACTGCTTGGCTATATAAGGGGGACTGGCCTGGCGATATAGAGGGGACTGGCTGGGCTATGTACAGGGGACTGGCTGGCAATATACAGGGACGGCTGGCGATGTACAGGGGACTGGCTGGTGGCTATGTTACAGGGAACTGGTGGTTGTACAGGGGACGGCTGGAAGGTACAGGGTGGCAGGAATATACAGGGAACTGGCTTGCTATGTACAGGGGACTGGCTGGCTATATACAGGGACTTGTGGCTATATACGGGGATGGCTGGCTATATACAGGGGACTGGCTGGCTATATACAGGGGTATGGCTGGCGATGTACAGGGACTGGCTTGGCTATATAAGGGGACTGGAGGCTATATACAGGGGATGGCGCTATGTACAGGGGAATGGCTGGACTGGATATGTACAGGGGACTGGGCTGGATAGTACAGGGGTGGCAGGAGGATATATACAGGGAGCTGGGCTGGCTGGCTATTTACAGGGGACTGTCTGGCTATGTACAGGGGGACTGTCTGGCTATGTACAGGGGACTGTCTGGCTATGTACAGGGGACTGGCTGGCTAGTACAGGGGCTGGCAGGATAGATTATAGGGGCTAGCTGGCTAGTACAGGGAGCTGGCGGCATGTTCAGGGGACTGCTGGGCTATGTTACAGGGGATGGCTGGCTATGTACAGTGGAACTGGCTGGCTATGGTACAGGGGCTGGCAGGAATATATACAGGGGGCTAGTGGCTTTGTCCAGGGGGACTAGTACCTCGCCTTTGTTGACGGGAGGAAACAGGTGGAGAACACTGCCCGAGCCCGTGCAAAATGACCATGAGAGCATGCTGCTGCGCCTACAAAATCCTTAGATGACAGGTTGCAGTGGGCGTGGGGGTTCGCAAAGCCCTCCTGTGTTCGCTTACTCGAGGGGTTGAGGGATCTCTTTTATGACATCCTCCACAGGTACCCTTCTTTGATTTCTTGGCCGCCTGTGCACTAGGTCCATGCGCGCTAGCAAGCCACAGAATTTGACAGCGGCAAATGGCTGATGTCATAGTCTGAAACCCCGAAACCAGGCACTGACTTCACTGCCGCCGGACTGGACCAGGTGAGTAGGACCTTGGGGGTAGGCGTTTGTAAAGGTGAGTACAGAGTTATTATTTTTATGTGCTGTAAGAAGTCGGCTTATACAGGGGATGGCAGGCTACATACAGGGAGGCTGGTGGCTATGTAGAGGGCGCTGGCTGGATTGGGCTATATACGGGGGACTGGCTGGATATTGTAGAGGGGGGGAATGCTGGGCTATTGTAGCGGGGGACTGGCTTGGTATAATAGGGGACTGGCTTGCTATGTACAGGGGACTGGCTTCGACTATGTACAGGGAAACTGGCTGGATATTGTACAGGGGAGGCGGATATATCCGGGGGTGGATGCTTGTACAGGGGACTGGCCTGGCTCTGTACAGGGGACTGGCGGCTATGTACCAGGGGACTGGCTGGCTATGGTACAGGGGACTGGGGCTATGTTACAGGGGGGGCTAGCTGGCTATGTGACAGGGGGTAGGCTGGCTAGTACAGGGACTGGCTGGCTATGTACAGGGACCCTGGAGGGGGGCTATGTACAGGAGCTGGCTGGCTATGTACAGGGCTGGCAGGATAGATACAGGGGGCTAGCTGGCATGTACAGGGGACTGGCGCTATGTCACAGGGAGCTGGCGGCTTTGTCAGGGGATTGGTCGGTCTATAGACAGGGAGCTGGCTGGCATGTAAAGGGGATGGCTGGCTATGTACAGGGGAATGGCAGCAGGATATATACAGGGGCTGGCAGGACTTAAATGCAGGGTCACTGACTGGCTAAATACAGGGGCTGGTAGGCTATAATACAGAGAGGGTCTGGCGGCATATATACAGGACTAGCTGGTATGTACCAGGGAGCTGGCTCGCGAGGTGCAGGGGCTGGATGGATAATACAAGGGGGCTAGCTGGGGCTATGTACAGGGGACTGGCTGGATATGTACAGGGGCTGCAGGGGATAATTTGCAGGGGGGCTGGGCAGGCTACATGCAGGTCAACTGACTGGCTACATACAGGAGCTGGTAGGCTATATACACGAGGGGCTGGCACAGGATTATTACAGGGGACTGGGCTGGCTATGTACAGGGGACTTGCTGGCTATGTACACAAAACTGGCTGGCTATGTACAGGGGACTGGTGGCTATATACAGAGGACTGGGGCTGGCTATTACAGGGAACTGGCTATTTAAAGGGGTCTGTCTTCTACCCCAAATGTCAGCAAAATCTGGCAGTGTAAATAGGGTCAAGACAAAGCAAATGAAGAGGGTGTACCGTACAGGCGCAGGACAGAATTATTGGCTTCTCCAGGTAGCTGACCACTTGCAGATTCAAGATGGCATTTGATAAATATAGGACTCCACAGGAAAGTAAGGAAAAGTTAATGTTAATTTTAGAGGCCCTAATTGCGATAAACTTCACCCGCTGGACTAAACTCGCTCGCGTCATTGTCTTACATACTCAACCAGCCTGAATCATACCTTTATCCAGTTGTTGTTAAAGGGGATGGTACGAAGTGGTTGAGCAACTTTTATAAATACATAACTTTTCATCCCTAATCCCTTTTATAGCTGTCGTAATCACAACCCCCTTTCCAATCACAACCTGAAATGACGGCAGACACAAGACGAGACCTTTAAGGACTGGAGAGGAGGTCATACAATAAGCAACCTAAGCGAATACATAAACCCCAGCACAGGTAGTTTATAAGGACCCCCAAACTAGACCAAAACTTCCTCCTTATCAGACCCCAGACCAAACTTCGTTGCATTGACCCAGATCAAGCGCCTGTATAAAAGCTCGTCTACATAGACCTCAATATAATCGTGTGTATAAGACCCCAAACCAGACTAGTTCAGTTATAGTCCCCATACCCGAATCCCTCTCTATATTCGACCCTAGACCAGAAATCATCTGCCTTCACTCCTCAAAGAACCAGAAGTAATTCCGAGACCAGGGACTCCCTCTGGCTATAAGAATTCTGCTATATACAGTCCTCAGGACCATTTCTTATAAATAGAATAGTATAATCCTACTTACGTAGACACCAGACCCAGGACTGCTGGCTAGTACAGGGGACTGGCTGGCTATATACAAGGGAACTGGCTGGGTATAAGGGGAATGGGAATGGCTGGCTATATACAGAGAAATGGGCTGGCTATGTACAGGGGACGGGCTGGCTATATACAAGGAATTGGCTGACTATATACAGGGGACTGGCTTGGGCTACTATACAAGGAATGGCTCTGACTATATACAGGAGGACTGGCTGGCTATATACAGGAATTGGCCCTGTGACTATATACAGGGGACGGGTGTGGCTATTGTACAGGGACTGGCTGGCTATGTACAGGGGGAACTGCGTTTGGATATGTACAGGGGACTGGCTGGCTATGTACAGGGGAACTGGCTGGGGGAATGTAACAGTGGACTGGCTGGCTATGTACAGAGACAAGCTATATAAAGAGGGTCTAGAAACAATAAGCAAAAAAGAACAACAAGAAGAAAGGCAGCGCGCGGGTGATATATCATAAAAGGATCCGGGATGTCCAGGTAAGTAGTAAGAGGTGCTCACCACAACTGTTGTATAGCTGAGAGGACTATGTCGGTTACCTCTCAACACAGCTCTCAAAAGTTCTAAGCCAGTTCAATAAGGACCGTAGGCAAAAATTTGTACAAAGGATAGAAAACAGGGCTTTAAAGGGGTCGGCTATATACAGGCAGTCCCTGGGTACATGCAAGATAGGTTCTGTAGATTGGTTCTTAAGTTCAGTTTGTATGTATATCGGAACCGGATACTTTATTATTGTAAACCCAGTCCAAGAACCAGGATAAATTCCTTAATTACAGGCACCATTGATAATGTTAATAAAGCTCTTAATTGTAGCCTAGGACTAAGCTTACAGTAAAAGTAACTTACTCTTCAAGTTATATTGCCCAGACATATGTGTGCACAACCTATCATTGTCTCTAAGCAAATGTACTGAGAAGGTTGCAATCCAAGTTCCAAGTATTATGTGTGTCAAAGATACTAAATCTACTATGTCCCACAGGGTTCCTCTGTACTTACTTTCGCTATAATGTTTGTATACTCTCTTTTTGGCATAGCCGTTCAATAAACTCGAAAGATAAAAACAAAATAAGAGAAATGAAAAATAACCCTACCGTTCCAATCGCCTTCCTAGAACTCATCCAAAAATAAAAATAAAATCAATAAACACACTTGGGGGCAAATTACCTTACCTGTCCTTTCGCGATCCCCGATTGGGACTGTTTCCAACCAAGATGAAGTCCGGTGCGATTCATGTAGTTCGTGCCGCCCCGATATCCTGCACGTCGCTCCCCGCCGAGGTCCGCTGGTGGAAGAGCGTCACCTTATTCTTCCAGGTGCTTGTTTAAGTGCATTGTCTTGCGACACCAATTCGAAGATGGTAAATCTGCGCGTAGTTCGAATTCCATCGGGTGTCCAAAACGGCCCAGCCCCCCGATTTGTGTTGCATGCAAGCCGAGCCGATGCGCCAAAATCCGATCGTCGTGCACCAAAATCCCTGTTTTTAAATGCGGCGCAAAACGGAAATCGTCGGGAAACCCGACGAAAAATGCGATCCGCCGGACCCTTATAAATGAGCCCCATTATGGATATCCGAGTATCAAAAAAATAAAAAACTGTTTATTCCGGAGGAGGAGAAAGGGTGGTAACAGAAAATAGCACCCAAACTAAATGCAGAAAATATAAACAAGGTTATAAAAAAATCAAGATATTGGCGATCTCCCTTTTATTGTCACCCTCTAACCTCAACGGGTCTATCAAAGTGGACACGATCGCTACAAGTTTCAGACACCTCCTGCTGCCCTTTGTACTGACTATTCTGCCTAATTCCTGCCAAATTTCTGCATGGTGTTTTTTTGAGGACATTGGCAGGATTTTTTTAATTCATTATTTTAATTTTCTTGCTTGCTTCTCTCTATTAGTTGGTCTGGGTTATTGGGTCACACCTTATCTTTCTCCTCTATACTCTCCCTATAACTGAATCTGGTTTTATACCTTTTTAATGACTCCAGATTGAAAGCTTCTTGTCCGTCTTTTTAATTCATGTTTTCGCTGCCCGCTTAACGAGCCAATTAAAAGTGGTTTTTATAAACGTAAGCATTTAAGATGGAAGAGTTTCATTCTTCTTGGCCGCCTTTCCGGCTCCTCTGCAGAGACGAAATGTCCCGTCTGATAAGGACGGATGTGACCCATCCAACTTACCCGGCCTCTACCAAGACTCTAATTTACTGAGGTGAAGCTGCACCCGGACTCCTTCCAGGAGATGAAAAGGAGAGAACTCCGCTGTTATAGAGGGGGAGGTGGGGTGACGCTGGGGAATAGGATAATATTCTAACCCCAAATGTCAGCAAACGCACGGTAATAGGGTCAGGACAAGCAAAATGTAAGCGGGTTATGACAGTACAGGCGCCAGGACAGACCCAGGACAGAATGGTGGCTTTTCCAGGAAAGCTGAAACTTCCGATTCTAGATGGCAATTCCATTTTGATAAATATAGGACAATCAACAGGAAAAGTTAATGTAATTTTTTTTTAGAGGACACTAATGGATAAACTTCACTGCTGGAATATATAAATCTCACTCCGCCGCATTGTTTAGGTACTAAACCGTTGTAAAACCTAAACTTCATCCAGTTACACTATAAATAATAAACTTTTCATTACTAATCCTTTATAGCTGTGTAATAACAACCCCTTTTCCAAATACAGCCTGAAATGAAATGCAGACTCAGACGAGCCCTTTAACCACAGGTATACAATAAGCACACCTAAGCGAATACACGACCCCAGCACAGGGGTTTTATAAGAACCCAAACTGACCAAAATTCTCTATATACAGGACCCCAGACCAAAATCTGTTGCATTGACCCCGGTTTAAAGCGCCCTGTTTTTCTGGGGCCTGTTGTTAAAAAAGAAAAAGCTTCTCTCCAAGAACCTCATATAATCGTGTGTATATAGCCCCAACCAGACTCGTTCAGTATATAGTCACCATTACCGAATCCCTCTCTATATAGCCTGACCAGCTCATCTGCTGGTATATACACGTCAGACCAGACTCCCCCTGTAGATAGGAACTTTATCTGAGGATCTCTGCAGAAGTCTGGTTTCTGGGTCTATAATACAGAGGGTGGTTTGGTCAGGGGTCTGTATACAGAGGAGTCTGGCCTGGGGTCTATATACAAGGGAGTCTGGTTCGGGGGTCTTCTATATACAGAGAGGTAGGTCTGGTCTTGGGTCTAATATACAAAGGTAGTTCTGGGCTGGGTCTGTATACAGAGGGAGTTGGTCTGGGTCTGTATACAGAGGGAAGTCTGTCTTCTGGGGTTATTAAAAGGGAGTTCTGGTCTGGGGCTAATACAGAGGTAGTCTGGTCGTCTTTGGGGGGTTTTTTTATATATACAAGGGTCGGTCTTGGGTCTATATACAGAGTAGTTTGGTCTTGGTCTATATACAGAGGGAGTCTGGTTGGTGTATATACAGAGGGAAGCTGTCTGGGATCTTACACAAGAGGAGTCTTGTCCTTGGGTCTATATACAGAGGGTAGTCTGGTCTTGGGTTATTATACAGAGGTGTCTGGTTTTGGGTCTATATACAGAGGGTAGTCTGGTCTTGGGCTATATACAGAGGTAGTATGGTCTTGGGTTATATACAGAGGGAGTTGTATGGGTTATATACAGAGGGCGTCTGGTCTTGGGTCTATATACAGAGGTAGTCTGGTCTTGGGTCTATATACAGAGGTAGTCTGGTCTGGGGACTATATAAAGAGAGAATCTGGACCAGACTCTCTCTGTATATAGACCCAAGACCAGACTACCTCTGTAATATAGGGACCAAAGGCCAGACTCCCTCTGTATATAGATAGACCCGAGACCAGACTCCCTTTCTATATAGACCCAAGACCAGATTCTCTCTTTATATAGTCCCCAGACCAGACTCCCTCTGTATATAGACCCCAGACCAGACTCCCTCTGTATATAGACCAACGAACAGACCCTCTGATATAGGACCCCAGACCAGGGAAAAAAAACTCTTGGATATAGACCCAGACCACGCTACCTCGTATATAGATTAGACCCAGGCAAGACTACCCTGCTATACAGACCCCTGAACCAAACACCCTCGTATTTAGACCCAGACCAGACTTCTGCAGAGATATCAGATAAGTCCTCTAGTATATCCTCCTGGTTATATAGACCCCAGCCACACTACTTCTCTCTACGGATCCTAGGACCATACAGTACTTTATAATATATCATCTCTTACTTTGCTCAAAATTCCGTTGCTTGCGTATGCACAACTTGAATGTGCTGAGATTTGATCAATAATCCCGTTAAATTAAAATCGGAAATAAAGTCTATTTTGTAGTGCCAATTTTCTTTTTCAGTGGATTTCTAGGAGCAAATCATCCTAACATAACAGAAAAAATCGGACAGAAAGTACACTGGTCATGGCCCTGAGATAATCCTACAGAAGGTTTATGAGGTAGTTCTGTTGCGATATAAAGCACTAGGGACTGGGCACTCAATATCAGGATGGCTGGAAGTGAAATTGAGACCCGAACCCCTACAGATCATTGTGTTTAATTGGACATACTATTAAATGAACTGAACTGTAGTTTTGTAGTACACCCAGAATTGCCACCACACTATGGTAGAGCCACATTCTTCCACTTCTCTCACTTTTGGTATTTTCAGATAAAAAATATTCTCTTTAAAAAAAAAAAAAAAAAATTCTCTTAGCCTACTAAGGGGGGTATTTGGAGGAATGTATTGTGAAAGTGAAAAATCGTGAGAAGCCATGTTTTTTAGTACAATTGGTTGTCTTGAAAGCCTCCCTTGCTTATACTTAGGTGTATAACCAAAAAAGAAAATCAGTACCACCTTTCCGCAGGGGCAGGGGGCGGGAAGGCTATATACTGGGGCCAGAGGATTGCCTAGCTATACTGCTAAGGGGGGCCGGGGGCCTGCGTGCTATATACTAAGATGCAAGGGGTGGGAGGCTATAGACTGGGCAGCCGGGGGCGGCATGGCTTATGCTAAGGGCAGGGGCTGCTGGCTATATTATTTCTAAGGGACATGAGCTGGGCTATATGCTACAGGCATGATGCTAGTGGCCTATGTACTAAGAGGCAAGGGGTGGAGGCTATATATGGGGGCAGGGGATTGCCTAGCTATATGATAAGGGGCAGGGGGCTGCCTGGCTATATACTAAGAGGACATGAGCGGCTATATGCTACGGGACAGGATTGGATGCTGCTGATAATACTAAGAGGCAGTGGGCTGGTTGCCTATATACGACGGGGCAGGGGGTTGGCATGTTATATACTGGGGACAGGGGGACTCCTGGCTAATAACTAAGGTTGCAGGGGGTGGTGGGCTTATACAGTCATGGCCATACATTTTGAGATGACCACAAAATATATATTGTCACAGATACTGTTGCCTTCTGGTTTGTAAGATGTTTTTATCACATACAGAAATATACAAGTGCAATCATATTATCGGAGGAACAAAAAGACTTTACTGACAGAAGGCGTTACTGCAGCGAGTCCAGTATTTGCAGTGTTGACACTTCTTCTCAGGAACTCTGCTGCAATTCTCCTGGCAGCTCTCCAATTCACATTCTGGACCAATCCTTGACTGATAAGCCGTCATTCCGCACAATCACGCCTGCATTGTTCAACAATGGGCACATATTACTTAAGGGTCCGTAGCCGCTGATCCGTGGGTTTTTTCCGAAATTTCCACTTGCGCTGGATTCACGAGGATGTGGCGGCAACGCGGATCGATTTTTGGCGCAATCGACGCGACCGACTTCGCGCGACAGAACATCGGGGGGGTGGCCACCGGACACAACCAACGGATGCGGAAAAAACAGCAGATTTAAAAAGGCCATTTGGTCGCAAGATCAAGCACTCACACATACCCCAGAGAAAAAGCAGGTGTGAACTCCGGCGCCTCGGACCTAGGCGCAGAGGAAACCTGGGATATATACAGGGCACGGACCTTAGTAATCCCGGCAGACCCGGAATCAGCATTGGAGGACCCGCCGCTGGATCGCGACTGGGCCGGGTAAGTAATGTGACCACCAATGTGTTGGTGTTTGGTTGTCCCCCCGTCTCTTGATGATTGACCACACAGTTCTCAATGGATTAAGATTGGGGATGTTTCCAGGAATGTGGACCCCAAAATCTTATTTTGTTCCTGCAGCCATTTATTTTCACCTTTGTGCTTTATGGCAGGTGTGCATCCATCATGGCTGGGAAAGGCATTGTCATATTGCTCATCACCATCTGCTCCTGGCGGGTTGGGAGGGTTTCTTTATCATGGAGTGTTTTTTAGGCAAGACTGTGAGAGACCAACTCCCTTGGCTGGAGAAAGCCGCCCCCACCCACACATGAATGGTTGCAGAGGCTTTACCAGGTGGCATGAGCAAGAGACAGAGACTGGTGGATCGCTCACCTTGTCTTCTCCCAAAAAACGCTGTTTTCCAGATGGTTCCCAAAACAATCGGCAAAGGGACTTCATCGAGAGAAAATGACTTTCCCCCGTCCTCAGCCGCCACTCCTGACCTTGGCAGAATATCGTTGTCACTGATATTTTTTCTGGAGCGGAGAAGGTGGGCTTACTTTGCTGCCTCCTAGGAACACCAAAGCTGCTTGCTCCAGAGTCTCCGCAGTGTTCACAGTGCGTGCCGATTGCCTGCCACACTGCTGCTGCCAATTCCTGAGCAAGCTCTGACTGTGGGAGCCCCTATCCCCAAGCTGAAAACTTTTTAGAGACGGTCCAGGCGCTCTAATGGTCCTTCTTGGGGCCCTGGAGCTCTTTTGGTAAAAATGGAACCTTCTCTCCTGGAATTCCTGGAAAAGATGCGATAGGATTGGGGAACCTGAGTGCAATCTTTTGGCTGTGATACTCTTCCCTGTTAGGCCAGTTTTGTGCAGTGCAATGACTGACTGCACGTGTTTCTTTAGAGATAACCATGGGTATCAGAGCGAAACAAGATGACCAAGCAACAGCTCATTGTAGAAGGGTCCAGTGCATGCGTTTCTTAATATGACGACAATTGATCTCCAGCCTGGTCCTATCATCAGCCCCCGCACCTGTGTTACTGGAGACATCACTGACACCATGGCAGCTGCTCCTTTAAGGCGCCTGCAATGAAGTTGAAAAGTGTTGTTTTTTTGGGGGAAAAAGTCACTTTTCTAGGCAACATATGTGACTTTGTAATAATTGTGTAAGCTGAATTCCTCTTTAAAATTCTGGTATATGCAAATTGCCATATAAAACCTCATGCCAGTAGACTTTGTAAAAATATATATTTGATCATTCTCAAAACGTGTTGGCCATGGACTGTACTACGGGGCAGGGTGGATTGCTATTATACTGGGGAAGACGCAGTATACTAAGGGGGCAGGGGGCTGATGGCTAAAATACTAAGGGGAAGGGCGCGGCTATATACATAGGGGACAATGCACCTGGCTTGCTACTACTGGGGGCATGGGATGCTGGCTATATACTAAGCGGACAGGGTGACTGGATGGCTTATATACTTGGGGCAGGGGGATGGTTGCTATATACTAAGGGGCAGGGGTGGCTTGATGTATATAATAAGGGGCGGGGGCTGCTGGTTTATATACTAAGGGACGGGTGATTGCTTTGCCTATATGCTAAGGTGAAGGGAGGCTGACCTGGCTCGTATACAAGGGACAGGGGGGCTGCCTTGGCTAATACTAAGGGGCAGGGGGCTGCTGCTAATACTAGGGGCAGGGGACTGGATGGCTACTAGATTAAAGGGCAGGGGTGTGGCTTGCCCATATACTGGGAGCAGGGGGGCTCGCTAGCTATATACCTGGGGCATGGGGCTGGCTGCTATATACTACGAGGACAGGGTGCTTGCGTGCTATATGTAGGTGCAGGGGCTGCCTGGCTGTATGCTAAGGGGGCAGGGCTTGCCTGGCTACTATTAAAGCGGCAGGGGGATGCCTTGCTATAACTAAGGGGGCCGAAGGGGACTGGATGGCTATATATAACGGGGCAGGGGGTTTTGGTTGGCGGTTACACTGGGAGAAGGGGGCTGCCTAGCTATATACTAAGGCATGGGGCTGGCTGGCTATTATACTAAGGGGCGGGGGCTGTGCTATATGATAAGGGGCCAGGGGGCGGGCGCGCCTAT
>CM033641.1:315907296-315950107 GCA_019512145.1 Engystomops pustulosus | reverse complement strand
TACTGGGAGCAGGGGGCTGCCTAGCTATATACTTAGGGGCATGGGGCTGGCTGGCTATATACTAAGGGACAGGGTGCTTGCTTGCTATATGCTAAGGTGCAGTATATACTAAGGGACAGGGTGCTTGCTTGCTATATGCTAAGGTGCAGAGGGCTGCCTGGCTGTATGCTAAGGGGCAGTGGGCTGCCTGGCTATATACTAAGCGGCAGGGGGCTGCCTTGCTATATACTAAGGGGCAGGGGACTGGATGGTGCCTTGCTATATACTAAGGGGCAGGGGACTGGATGGCTATATATAACGGGGCAGGGGGTTGGCTTGCTGTACACTGGGAGAAGGGGGCTGCCTAGCTATATACTAAGGGGCATGGGGCTGGCTGGCTATATACTAAGGGGCAGGGGGCTGGCTGGCTATATGTAAGGGGCAGGGGGCTGGCTCGCTATATACTGGTGGCAGGGGGTGGCTGGCTATATACTGGGGGCAGGTATATACTGGTGGCAGGGGGTGGCTGGCTATATACTGGGGGCAGGGGCCTGGCTTACTATATGCTAAGGGGCAGGGGGCTGGCTGGCTATATACTGGTGGCAGGGGGTGGCTGGCTATATACTGGGGGCAGACTGAAACTTTATAAGTAGGAAAGCAGTTAAGAAAGGCAGAAGAGTTCCCAACATAGTACAGTAAATTTAGTTGGTGGGACTAACCCCCAGAAAGCAGGGTATTTAGGGAGGCATTATTAGGAACTGTCTTTGGCACAAGTGGCCCTGTCCGCAGTTGCCGGCTGGAATCCGTTATTAGGTCCACTAGTTTCCGATGGGAGTTTATCTTGGATCAGGTGGTAGAAAGAGAGCTCTCACTCCAGGTAGAAGAGGCAGTTTAGATTTGTAGTACAATCTCACGACAGAGACAGTGGCTCACAGATCCACCGCACTAGAGTACACACGCGATTGCCAGAGCACCTACTGTTTCCTTTGTCAGACGTCCTTTTACGGCATACAAGACACTGTCTTTTGGATTACATAAATACATTACCATCATCGGTGATATTATTTAGTCTTGCATGCCATGATGAGAACAATAAAAGCTAGCAACAATAGTTGATTGTTAAACTGCGTGTACTGCATTACGGCCTCAGCTGACGAGAGCTGAGCCCGATAAAAGCTAGAGAATCACAGCTGATTCTAATATATTTAAAATTGTAACCAAGTCAAAAGTGGGAGCTCGATGGAGTCGTTTAACCATTAGCGAGCGAACAAGGACAGAAAAATCGAATTAATAACATTCCAGCGACAAATCGTGAAGGATAGTATACGGCTGCCTTCTTACGTCACCATCCCTTCTAAAACCTTACGTCAGAGATACTAACAGTGGGGGCAATGGCTGCAGAATATACCGCAAATTTCCAAGCTCCAAGTGGAAATTTCGGTGATGGCAATTTTACCCAGAGTGGACGGCACGCACTTCGCACGTACAGTAGTGAATGGTTACCTTCCGGGCGCTTGTAATAGTCTATAGGGGCGGTGGTGGACGTGTGAAAAAGAGTGATGAGGACCTTGCATCACTCATAGACAGATACCACACTTGTGTATTTGGATTAATATACGGCACGTTATCAGTAACCAACTAAATGAGACCAAAATACACGAAAATCAGCCTGACTAGAAGTAGCCACGTTTATACAGACAGATATAACTTATTAATTGCTGGATAAAAACATGCGGGGCATCTAGTCATATATCTAAGGTACACACTGATACTTTTCAGGCATTGGCCAGCATTGAGGACTAGTTGCGGTGGTCAACTATCCCAAAGGATCAGCCCTGAGTTTTAGGGAAGAATGCTACTTGCCCCTGTCCCGGTTTTGTGAACGCCCACAAGTGGTCTAGTCGAGTAAAAGTGACTTGTTTGGCATACACGACCTTTTAATTGATATGAGTTATCCGGTTGAAGGGCTGGTTGTTTACCAGGACCGTAAGTGTGCAAAAACTTGTAGTCTTTCATATATTGAAACATTTGTATTCAATCATTATGTAGTATTAGAGTTACCATCTAACGACGTTTCTGAATCCCTTAATCTGTATTAGGAGATACGTATGGTGACAGAGGAGTTGCTATTAGATTGAGAGTACTGTTTTGAAAGAATATCACTGATAAATAATGTTCGCTTGAGTGATTTAGCTCTTATTGCATGTTTATAAGTTTCACTTCTTCTGTCGCAGGTTTACCCCCTACGGAACCAATTGGTGTAGCAGGCCGTTCACGCGGCCGCCACATTGCCGGGGGTGTAATCTGGTTAACCCCGCCAGAACCATAGTACCGGGGAACACCAATATGCCGAAGGAAGAGAGGAGTTGCACGTAAAACCGCTCGGGGTTTGTCGAATACGTATTTGAGTCTGATCGAGTCCGTGTTGGTCACGAGGAAACTACGTTACCGGATTATCTTATACGCACAATGTTGTTGGAGCTCCCAGTCCAGCGTAGCTCTTTAGCAGGTGTGATGACGCAAACCAGTGAGGAGAGGAGGTTCAACGCATAATCACCAGTTGTGTCGCATCTTCATCGCGCCGCTGATGAGTAGAGGTAACATGCTGGGTGTCACGTGATGAATCAACATGATCGGAGCGCTTATGTGATGGGTCGGTAGGCGCCGCAATACTATGCCTGGATTTTCTATTTTGTGTCAGGTCCTGGTGGGGGGGGGGAAAAGAAGAACGAGGTGGCTTGCTTGTTGCGAAGCTACCCTAGAACTGGGGACCCGCTCCTGAGGTCTGCGGAGATTGATACAGGGCGTATTGGCTTACCACTTCGATTCTGGGTACCTCGAGTTGAGACCACACCTTGCAATGTCCCAGCTTCTTGCGTTCCCTCCCTATCGGCGCACTTACACATCAAGTGATATGTTTGAACAACCGAGCGGCTCGTGTACTAAGTGCACGTTTCTATCCGTGCAGTCGACACGTCATGTGGTCTGCGTGACATCGACCCCAATTGTAGATCAACGCATGACCCAGCGCCGATTTGATAGTAAGCATAAGGACTCAATCCCTATGTTGCAGTCTCAGCCCACTATGACGTATTCAGATGTCAAATGAAGCAGGCAAAGGGTACATAGTCATTCGGAGACCTTTTGGTTTAGCTGTACCCAAGGTAAATTCCCAGCCGGGATTTCTCTTGCAGGATATTTTGTCATAGTCACCACCTAATGTTAAAGGTTAACATTTTCGTTATGCCCTGGAAAACTGATCACTGCGGGACGTCCTTGATGATACTCATGAGTGCCTCGCGACAGGGGGTATCTTGTTTGCTTAACTAAATTCTGACATGCTCTCCTATTCTCGTTCGCAGTCGGCGAATTGTTTTGCCGAAATTGGATGGAGCAAATCTTGCAGGTGGGTGTGGGCCTCTGGCAGTAAAATGCCGACTCCCGTGCTTCTGCAGGAGATCAAAAGCTTTCCGTGTGGAAGGGTCCCATGAGAAGTTTTGCCTGCTATTGGCTGGGCATAACGAGATGAGTCTAGATCTACTGTCGGGCATACCTATCTACAATTCGACTCTTGCTATTTTAAGGAGCCCGTATTGAGATGATTGGAAAGTGACTCGCGACAGGTGGGCGCATTTGGTCATGGACGGCCTATTAGGAAATGCTAGAGAGAACCAAAAACGTGTCCCCCTACGATTTCTCCCTCTACGAAAGCGACAGCTTGACGCAGACGCTGTCCCAACTTATCCCTATTGTCGCGGCGTCTTCAACAACCAGAAATAACCTTTTCATGATCTCCCCCGAAACCACGTATGGCATCTCAAGAACCGTGTCTAATAGGGGACATTGCTTATGTGGCGCGCAGCGAGACCTATACCATTGCCGTTAGACAGGACTCTACCTCCAAATGTACTGGGCAGAATGTCACTTCAATATTTGAGGACCCCCGGGTAGCGTCGGCAATATCTCGGTGATTGTCGCTATTACAGCCAACATTACCTTTTCGAGGATAGAGGGAGAAATTCTAGGTGACAATGTGGTTCATAGCCATTTAATGCCGATGACCCAACGGCACCACCACTGCTGCTGTACTATTTCCCAACCTGCTACTCTGGCCGCATGTATAAGCCTTTTATAAGTGATGCACAAGATGTCAGACTTGTATAGATCTCCGAGAAGGGATCTAGCTCTACGGCCACCCTGAAATAAGGGCAAAATATCTCTCTATCAAGAAGTTTCTCCTGCAAGATTATGCAAGGAGGACACTCGATCATTTACTCATCTGCAGTCGCATCGCCGATCCATATTTGTGATCTTGGCGCACAACACTATATGTTGCGCGACTTGCCTGAACGCGAAATAGGTGAGTCGTCATCTAGTGGCGGGCGAGATACTAGTTAAACACAGGCAAGATACTCCGCAAGACGTGCGCTCGCGACAGGGTATCACAAGGACGTTCCCGAAGTGATCAGGTTTCCAGGGAATAGAAATGCTGTAACGCTTTAACCGAGACGGGGGGTGACTATGACCAAAACAGTTACTTGCAACGAGAATCCCGTTTGGTGAGCATTCACCCGCGGGTACACAGCTAAAAGACAAAAGACAAGGTAACTGAATGACTCTATGTGTACCCCTTTGCCTGCTTCATTAAATTAATAGTTAAATAAAAGGTAACATATGTAGGAGCGAGGTCAAACCATGTGATACATGGTCTATTCCCATCATGCACTAGCTATGCTGCAAGAACCTACATCAGACATATTAGTATTTTCGTCATATGAGTATAAGCTCTTTCTCTTAGTACCATTCAATTAAACTACTTTACATATCTTATAATCCTATTCAGGGAGTTGGTCACCAGTTCCTTAGCGGTACTTCGCATAGCAACAATGCCACCTCGTTCTTCTTGTCCCACCACCACGTACTGCACACAAAATAGAAATGCTGCATGTTCGTTTCTCCATACGAAACCCAGCACATGGATCTCCGATTAGAGAGTTTTTTGTACGATGTTCATGTCACAGTGTGAGCACCATGTGACGTACTCTCGCAGGCGCCGATGAGATGCGACACAATGGTCTCGGACTTGAGACGGAAAGTCTCGCTGCGTCACCCACATACACCGGTATAAATGGGAGCCCAACAAGTGGAGCCAATCCTATCACCCGATACCCGGAACGAACGGCTCCAGTCAGTCCAATTAGTGTTGGTACAGTAAGTGATCGAGCATACCGCTGACTGGGTTTTGAGAGAAGCGACCCAAGAGTCGGTGTCCCGGGTAGGGCGGGGTTTTAACCAAGAATAAACCGCCCGGCTATGGTGGGCGGCCGCGTGGACGGCCCTGCTACAATGCGACGGGGGGGAAATGCCTAGGGATGTGACCTAAAACTAAAAATCCTATTCTTTTACCGATTCAAAGCAGCCTCTACGCAGGAGATAGTGCCACGCAACAAATAAGGGATGCGGAAACGCGTTAGATAGTATAAAATACTAAACAATGTTTATTTATATTAGGTGTCACTGTGTAAAACACTCAGCCACCTTACACCCAGAGCCTATCAAAAGCGTATGCAGAAAAAGGCATTTATGATAGAGCACAGTTCAACTGGGCTCGCAAAACCGGGACAGTGCTGCAATCAAATTCCCTAAACAGGGCTTTGTCTTGGGGCGTAGGACCATGCACTAGTCCGTCCATGCTGGCCACTGCCTGATAAAGGGGTCTCCGTGCACGACTTGATAGCCTAGTACCCTCGTTTTAATAGTACAGTTCTGATAGAATTTATTGTACTTTTCACCGTTCTCGTCAGGCAGCCTTTTTATTGAGGCTAGTATGCTTGGCGTGGGCCAGGCCCCTAGGCAAACAGGCCGACTATCCCGGTCCCGCCAATGAGTCCAGGACGTTAATGCGGCGCTCAGTACGATTAATTTCGTTATCGATTCTTGGCGGTGTGTCGTATAGGACCCTCCGCAGATGTCCGGCTTTAGCTGAGATCATAATATATAATCCTAATGTAATAATAATACTAATAATCTTCCATTATTTCCCAGGATCCTTGTCATCATCTAATTGTATCCACGCATGGTGTATCCAAGGTCCGATTCGCCGGGGGAAGAAGGAATTGAAGTGGGTATCAAGTGGAAACGTGGACGCATCGGATCTTTATCGTGGGAATGCCTCTCGGTTTCAAGCTTCAGGAAAGAAGTTTGAGGGAGAATAACGTGCATATTGATACATTAATAAATAGTATGCTATACCAATGTTTTGAGATACAGGGCTGACATGGTTACGAAAGAATTGATCACTTCAATAGCTATAACCAGGGATGGTCCCGATTGTTACATATTAGCACATCTATTACTAAATTTCCCTTCAAGTCACAGACAAGTCATGATGTATCTGTCATGTGTACAGAACCTCTACCCCAACTGGCTATCTTAGGGACTCTCAGTCTCCTTCTGGTTCCATCCTCACCGGTCCTATTTACTAACACTCGCTTCTTAAAGGGGGTGTGTCACGCATGGTTATCTGTTGTCATGTGTTTTTGTACCACTCTCACCTTGGGGACGTTGAAGAGAAAACCGTAGATCCCACCATATCCTACTCTCATAAAGCGCTAATCGGATCAGGGCGGACACCCCAATTAATAGTGGGGTTGCAGAGATACCAAGATGAGCGGCTCGGGTCCATAGTGCTCCAGACCTCACGTTTTCTATATAGAGATGGATTGTTCATATGTGAAGGATTCCGAACATGTAGATAATTAACAACGTCTCTGCCCATAGCTTCACACAGAAGATCACCACCACATTACCTTCTCCCTGATTGTATTTTAAGGAAGGAGTCAAATTTGTGATTGGGACTTGTACTCTGTCCCAGAATTCCTGCTCCGCAGCGGTAGACAATAACAAGCAATGGATTCTGATGGGGTTAAGTAAAGCATAAGGAGCTCTCACCTCTCCGAACATATTTCTCATAGCTCTGCCTTGTGCTGGCCTCAGTTTATCTCTGAAAACTACATCATTAATTGTACCATTACACTTCGGTAAGGCAGTGATGATTGTGACAGTGCGCCGAGTAACCGCCCACTCCCCGTTACTGGTATCCAGGCGTCAATTGTTCATTTAGAGAGATCTCTTTTCGTGTCTTCCTCCTCTATTATGTTAAGGCATTTCTATTTCCTTCTCACTCATAAACTGAACATTTTGCCAGATTGTCTATGGGAAGGTGGATCTTAAAAACGTATAGGAATGTTATCATTTCCAGCAAAAGGTGGCATTAGCGAATGACAAAGGAGAGACGAAGACCAGGAAGAATGATTTGCTTTGGGCTAATAGTAAGCTCTATCATCATCGCCAAAAGTGGGTAATTCCTAAGTACAGGACAATATTTTTGATTATGTCCTTTATGACCACCTGATATTTCTCAGATTGAGAAGTATTGGAGCAAGAATCTCCTCTACTCTCTGGGTGTCTTCATTTACTTTACCCGTCCGACGGAGGAGTTCACCGAAAGTTCAATGTCCGACGAAATGCACTGTGCCGCGATTTACACTAAGATCACGCTCCCGATTATTGTTGCATGTGTCGTTCCCCATGGTCAGGTTGATATTGCACTCAGTCGAATTATCGGATTTACCACTGCCACCCCCCCCCCCTATGGAGCCAGTCGCAGCTGCACCACAATCTGCTCGCGGGCAACCAAAACCCGTGCAGACCCCTGTTAATAGTGTCAAAGTCGTGCCATCCCCTAAAAGACTGACTGATACATACGAAAGTTGGCAGATCTAGAAACCTCTAGTAAATGGTGACTCGGTGTAGCCGGAATTGTATAGAGAGACCCGCATAGCAGCCGGTCTCCAGCCCCGGCAGTGAGACAAATGAGGATCACAGTAGAGGTGCAGAGGGGAAAAATGATGAACACTGCAGAATACAAGTCATGCGAGATACCAGAAAGAGTTGTCCCCTCTGCAATAACACACAGTGGTTGGTCCGGGGTTTATGTAAAAGTCTGGTAAAAGGTAGTAGAACACATATGGATGTCCTTAGAGGTGAAGTTCTGATGTGATTTTGACCTCCCGATAATTCTATCATCAGATCTCCGAGACAAGGGGGAATCACGTTCTAAGACCTCTGCCACGTTTCCTTAGTCTGAATTGGAGCACTCGTTGTGGAGGAGACAGTCTGCTCCCGCGGCCTGTGTCCTATGGATACATTCGCCATCATCGCCGTAAAAAGAGCCTTGGTCCATATTGTCCGTATTAACAGTATTCCGTCATCGAGGCTCATAACTTATGCGCTAACCCTTGGCGTCTTGGCAGGTGCCTCAGCGGCTGGTTCATACATGGTCCATAATTGGCCCGCTCCACCACACCGTTGTGATCCAACTTTCTGTCCTCATCATCATTTGAGGATTGCAGACATCATTCCCATCGGAAGCCAGAATCCGAAAAGCCAGAAGCCTGCACGGAAAAATCCAATATCCCATTGGAGGAGTGAAATACGGCAGCGAGGAAGAAATACAAGTAATATCCGTTAGATATATACATGCTGCTTGCTTTATATCACCTGGAATTACTCAGTTTATTCCGTAGATTGAGTCGTATTACGTTACGTTGACTTCTGACATCTAAACGTGGTAGAATATTGAATACAGCTCCGAGGAGGAGGCAGATGCTAGGAGGAGAAGATAGTAATGACGCAGGCTGTGTATAATGGAGAAGGCCTTTCTAATGGGTAGTAATTGCCACTTCATGCCGCTGTATTAATTTTAGAATTAATTGTGAGAATGTTCCAGGGTTTGTATAATTGCAAATGATTGATTAATAGATAATAATAAAGAATTATTGAAAGACGGAGTTGGAATCCACAGAGTCCCTGGTCCATTAGACTGATGGATGGTACACAGAGGATAAAAGTCCGCATTTATTTTTTGAAGCATGTCACAGGAACGCCATGAACTGAGAAACATAGATCTGGACACTCGACGGTCGAGACAATATGACAGAGGGGAAGCCTGATTGGCGGAAGACGTGGCAGACGAACAGGCTGGCGAGACAAGGAGATAGAGGGCAGCCAGGCAAGAGAAGAAATGAAGTGGATTGGAACATCCCTAAGAACACAAAAACCGATCTGCGACCCCCCCGATGACAGTTATTCCTGGAAGATCGTGCAGAAGATCATTGTAGCCTCTCAATCAGTCCAGGTAGGCGAATTGTCGGAGTACTCGCTTAAATGGACGGAGCAGACCTGCTGGGCTTAAAAAGTTGAAGACTTGTTAACGGCAACAGGAAGCGACAGCCCTCATAGAAATCACTAAGTAACAACCATTGACCGATCAGGCCCCCGTAGAAGAAACGGGCTATGAGAGCAGCTACAACACTATAAGTGCGTCAATCCAGGATGTTGTATCCCACGCCACCACGTGTAGACCGAGAGAGCATCCAAATGTCCCCAAGTTAGTATCATCTTTCGAGGCAGGTCAGATATAGGTCTTGCCGTAGGAAGAAGTTGATGTAGGTCACAGGAGCGTGGTGGCAACAACCAGTCATCAGCCTCATGTCGAGGAGCAGTTCTTCCCCCAAAAACATCGGAGGACGAGAAAGGCATCAGCTTGTGTAGTCTTTCCTGGTGACGAAAGTGATTCAGGAACCAGCCAGCCTGTTGTGGGCTGAGACGCGGGAGCAAGTCGGGGATTCAGGCCGGTTCTTTAATCGGATAGACCAAGATCGGATGAAAGCTCCTTCAGAAGACAACGCCACTCTTTCAGGGCAAGCTTATGGCCGAAGTCACGATGTCCTATGGAGTAAGAGTAGCTTCTGCAGCTTAGAAGGTCTTTGAGAAGAAACCCCTTGGTATTCAGGCTGCGTGAGGAGGAGAACAGGAGCAAGGCCAAAACGCCTTTCAGACGCCGAAGGCCAGAATTTAGTGTCAGTGTTTTTTGTCTTAATTACCGTACAAAACAACCGGGCAGGCAGTAGTTGGCAAAGCTCAGGAATCTGGTGATGACACAAAGGCTACTGAAGTCCACTGTTAGAGATGATTGTATCCAAGAAAAGGAAGACGCTTTTGGTGGAAAGGCACTCCTGGAATACCGGCTGGGGCATTACAGCCAATGGCATAACCAAAATATTCATAGTGCCCATCACAAGTATTGAAGGTGGTCTTTAAATATGTCCAGAGAGCCTTTTAAAGGGAGAACCCAAGGCCGCCTCATTTAAAGCCGCTAAAAAGCTAAAGTGCGAACAATGGACAGCGTTAACACCAACAAAACTAGTCCCCTTGGCGCAAGTTCAGCAGACGTTTTAGAAGACGGTGCCGAGCTGGTTCCTCGAAGACGGACAAGAATTCATTAGAGTAAAGCAGTAATATAGCCGTGGCCCTGTCGTTCTGTCCTAAGCGGGCTTTCCAGAGAGTAAGGCTGAAATAGAAGAGAATGAGACCATTCGGGACAACTGCGTAGGCTTCAGTTAAATGTGCAAGGAACACGGTAATGAATCCCTGCATCTCTGTCATACTTGGAGTGGCAGGTAGTCAGCAATCGGTGTGTTGGTTCAGCACGTAGATACACGTGAGACCACCATAGAGGGAAGGTTGCCCAGGCTGGTGAGTGGTAGGGCGGCCGGGCTGCTGAGAGCACAAGGAGGCGGGTACCCAGGTACAACGGGACCTGAGACATGGGTGCCGGAAGAACCCATTACACAGGGTATAGGGACCCAAACCAGTTAATGGACCGAGTCTTGAGAGTGGGTGCTCCCCCTCTGGTATTCTTTTCTCTCCAGCCTAGTTGAAGGGAACTCAGCAGGATTTAGGTCATGACCAATGTTGTTGCGGACCCCCTCCGAGTTGAGCATTCCTGCTGGTTCCCTTCTTTATGGAATCAGCTCTGCCAAAGCTCTATGTAGTCTCTAAATACTTGTACAGTAGCAGGGGCTGCAGATCCCATCCTCTAACAGGAATATTTCTGTCTCCAGCTTGACTGAGGAAACAGTCAGAAAAGTTTTGCGCCATACAAGAGAAACTTCGGCGACTGTCGATGGCGGGGACCTCCAGAATCAGGAGTACCCCACTCTGATGGGATCCGAATCCTCAGTGGTGTGGATCATATCAGGACATACAGTATGCTGAGCGGGTCCTCAACATTGGTGAGTATAATAACCTGTGGACATCAGTGGATATAATATGGCGCTCAAACCACCCACCAAATATTAAATACTGAAAAAGGGCCTTCACCATAAATCCTCAAACAATCTGCTTCCTGCTCTCGTTACACATGACACAGACTTTGAAGGTCTCCAAGGTCCTGAAAACGCAGATTCAAAGCAGCGAGACAGAAGGGACATCCTCCATCTCCTAGACAGCTGATTCTAGTACCAGTGTTTGTTGTAAGAAGTGATCCGACTTTTAGGGGCCCATAATATAATCTACAGTCATGGTGGTTTATCTGCCCTGGGAGTTTCATTGGAAATATTAGATTAGCAAATGGGGGTGGCGTGCACAGCTCTCTTACAGCTGAGGGGTTTGCTATAACGTTAATACATTGTCTATAGACACAAATCTCTCCTTGTCATTATTGTTGCTACAATGTATCCGAGCAGATAGACAATTTTCTTACTGTCCAGACAGTCTAGATATATGTTTAGTTGGAGGCAACTGGAGAAAGAAAACTCTCAGCTGTTAAAAAGATGGATAATACTAAATATTCAATGTAGTTCTGGGCTCGAACTACAGAAAACTCCTTGGAATGGCATATCCAATTATTAGAGAAGAAGCCACAGTTAATCTACGTGGTCAGTGGCCCCTACTTCTTGGGATGTGGAGCCTTTTCTTTCTAAGGTGAGAGAAAGTGATGTTTGAGCAATTATTTTCCCTGATGTGTATGTAATAGTGCAAAGGGGATTCCTTGCCTTATGCCCTCCCATGCATGTAGGCCACCCCACCCCAATTGCAAACTATATTTGTTCTAAGGTAAGGGTCAATTTGCACCAGCAACAGCTGATGGGGTGCCGGCGGCTGCCTCCTGCAACTTCGGAGAAATGAAAGTGGACCGCGCGGCGCTACTCGTAGCCACTGTAGTATGAGTATGGTACTATACACACGTGTCTTATCTCCAGAATTTTTTCAGAAGGCTCAATGGCCTCATTACTGCCTCAAGAAAATAAGGGAACACGGTACACCAAACACATTATAACTCCAATGTACTAAAGCTTCTGTGACATCAACTGTCCATTTAGGAAAACAATTTGACAACCAATTTACATTGCATGTTTGCAAATGGAAATAGGACAAAAGGTGGTTCTGAAGGTGGGGACCACAGACACTTATCAGTACCAATGCTTTACTGGTTGATGTTTTGGTAGTTCTTAATTGGTGGTTCTTCACAAGCGTAGTAGCATTAGACTGACTCTACAACCCCCACAAGTGGCTCAGGTTTTAGTGCAGCTCATCAAGGACCCAGACAGAACAATGTGAGGCTGTGCCAGAGGTTTGCGTGTCTTTTGGTTGTGTGGCCAGATGGCTGGAGTGCACTACAAGGAGACAGGCCAGTGACACCCGCAGGCGTGGGGGGGCCATATAAGAAGGGCAACAACCAGCAAACGGACCGCGATACGCCTGCTCTTTGTGCAAAGGAGGAACAGGGAGGAGGAGCACTGCCCGTAGCCCTGCAAAAGGGACCATGGAGAGCATATTGCTGTGCCTACAAACATCCTTCAGCATGACGGTTGGCGTGGCCGTGGGGGGGTGAACCAGCCCTACCTTGTGTCGCTAAAGGAGGTCTGAGATCGCGTTTCGGACATCTCCACATGTACCTTTCTTGATTTCATTGCCGCCTGTAGTACTAGGTCCATGCGCTGGGACTAGCGACGCACAGACTTTGACGGCGGCAAGGGGTGTCAAGTACTAAACCCGCAACTAGGCCATGACCTGTGCACTTGCCGCGCGGGAGGGAAGCCAGGTAGTAGACTTTGGGGGGGTAGGCGTTGTAAGAGGGAGTACAGAGTTTATTATTTTATGGTGCTGGTAAGAAGTCTGGTATATACAGGGGCTGGAGGCTACATACAGGGAGATGGCATTGCTATGTACAGGGGGAATGGCTGGCTATATAAAGGCGGGGATGGCGGCATGTTGAGGGGACTGTTGGGCATATGAAGGGGGACTGGCTGGCGTATATAGAGGGGACTGGCTGGCTATGTACAGGGGACTGGCTGGCAGATATAAGGGGAACTGGCTGGCGGATGTACAGGGGACTCTGGTGGCTAGTACCAGGGAACTGGCTGGTATAGTACAGGGGACTGGCTGGAAGGTACAGGGTGGCAGGATATACCAGGGACTGGCTATGCTACTGTACAGGGGACTGGCTGGCTATATACAGGGACTTGTGGCTATATACGATGGCGGCTAACGGGGTCATCGGGCTGGACTGATATACAGGGGTATGGCGGCTAGGTACAGGGACTGGGCTTGGCTAATACAGGGACTGGATGGCTATATACAGGGGGCATGGCTGGCTATGTACAGGGGAACCTGGATGGATAGTACAGGGGACTGGGCTGGATATGTACAGGGGTGGCAGGATATATACAGGGAGGGCTGGTGGCTATGTAAAGTGGGACTGTCTGGCTATGTACAGGGGCTGTGCTGGCATGTACAGGGGACTGTAGGCTATGTAAGGGGGACTGGCTGGCTATGTCAGGGGCTGGCAGGATAGATTATAGTGGCTAGCTGGCTATGTACGGGAGCGGCGGCTATGATTCAGGGGACTGGCTGGGCTATGTTACAGCGGGACTGGCTGTGCTATGTACAGTGGACTGGCTGGCTATGTACAGGGGCTGGCAGGAATATATACAGGGGGCAGTGGCTATGTCAGGGGACTAGTACCTCGTGCCTTTGTTGACGGAGGAACAGGTGAGAACACTGGCGAGCCCGTGCAAATGACCTGAGAGCATCTGCTGCGCCTACAAAATCCTTCAGAATGACGGTTCGCAGTGGGCGTGGGGGTTCGCAAGCCCTCTTGTGTTCGCTTACGAGGGGTTGAGGGATCTCTTTTACTGACATCCTCCACAGGTACCCTTCTTTGAGTTCTGCCGCGCTGTAGCACTAGGTCCATTGGCGCTAGCAACGCACGACAGAATTTGACAGCGGCAAATGGCGAGTCATAGTCTGACAACCCCGACAACCAGGCACTGACTCCTGCACGAGCCGGGGACTGGACCAGGTGAGAGGACCTTGGGGGTAGGCGTTGTAAAGGTGGAGTACAGAGTTATTATTTTATGTGCTTGTAAGAGGTTTGGCTTATACAGGGGATGGCATGCTAAATACAGGGAGGACTGGTGGCTATGTAGAGGGAGCTGTGGTGGGCTATATACGGGGGACTGGCTGGCTATTGTAGAGGGGGGAATGCTGTGCTATTGGTAGCGTGAGGGGACTGGCTGGTAGATAGGGGACTGGCTGCTATGTACAGGGGACTGGCTGACTATGTACAGGGAACTGGCTGGAATGGTACAGGAGGAGGCTGGCAGTATACCGCGGGGTGGATGGCTTGTACAGGGGACTGGCTGGTCATGTTACAGGGGACGGCCTGGCTATGTACAGGGGGGCTGGCTATGTACAGGGGGACTGGGGGCTGCTCTATGTACAGGGGGGGCTAGCTGGCTATGAGGGTAGCTTAGTACAGTGGACTGGCTGGATATGACAGGGACGCGTGGAGGCGGCTGGCTATGTACAGGGAGCTGGCGGCGTATGTACAGGGCTGGCAGGGGATAATACAGGGGGCTAGCTGGCATGTACAGGGGATGGCGCTATGTCACAGGGAGCTGGCGGCTTTGTACAGGGGATTGGACTGGTCATAACAGGGAGCTGGCTGCAGGTCCAGGGGATGGCTGGCATGTACAGAGGGACGGCACAGGATATATACAGGGGCTGGGCAGGCTTAAATTGCAGGTCACTGACTGGCTAATACAGGGGCTGGTAGGCTATAATACAAGAGGGTCTGCGGCATATATACAGGATAGGCTGGTTATGTACAGGGAGCTGGCTCAGCGTTAGTTGCTGCAGGGGCTGGATGTGATAGTAGCCAGGGGGCTAGCTGGGGCTATAGGTACAGGGGACGGGCTGATAGTACAGGGCGCATGGGGATAATTATGCAGGGGGGCTGCAGGCTACATGCAGGTCACTGACTGGCACATACAGGAGCTGGTTAAGGTATAACACGAGGGGCTGGACAGGTCTATTACAGGGGACTGGGCTGGCTATGTACAGGGGACTTGCTGGCTATGTACACAAAACTGGCTGGCTATGTACAGGGGAATGGATGCTATATAGCCAGAGGACTGGGACTGGCCTATTTACAGGGAATGGCTATTAAAGGGGTCTGTTTCTAACCCCAAATGTCAGCAATAATCTGCAGTGTAATAGGGTCCAGAACAAGCAAATGAAGAGGGTGTACACGTACAGGCGCAGTAAGGACTTATGGCTTCTCCAAGGAGCTGACATTGCAGATTAAGATTGGCATTTTGATAAATATAGGGACTCCCGAAAGGAAAGTTAATGTTAATTAGGGCCCTAATTGCGTTTAATAAACTTCACCCGCTGGTAACTAAACTCGCTCGCGTCATTGTCTTACATATCAACCAGACCTGAATCATACAATCTTTCCAGTTGTATGTAGGGGGATGGTACGAAGTGTGAGCAACTTTTATAAATACATAACTTTTCTCCCTAATCCCTTTTATAGCTGTCGTAATCACAACCCCCTTTCCACAAATCACAACCTGAAATGACGCAGACACAAGACGAGACCTTTAGACTGGAGACCCGGAGGTCATACAATGAAGCAACCTAAGCAGAATACATAAACCCCAGACAGGTAGTTTATAACGACCCCCAAACTAGACCAAACTTCCTCCTTATCAGAACCCCAGACCAAAACTTCTGTTGCATTGACCCCAGATTAAGCGCCTGTTAAAACTCGTTCTCATAGACCTCAATATAATCGTGGTTGTATATAGACCCCAAACCAGACTGTTTCAGTATATAGTCCCCATACCCGAATCCCTCTCTATATTGACCCTAGACCAGAACAATCTGCCTTCACTCCAATCAAAAGAACCAGAAGTAATATCCGAGACCAGGACTCCCTCTGGATATAAGAATTCTGTATATACAGTCCTCGCGACCATTTCTTTATAGAATAGTACTATTATAAACCCCCGACTGCTTGTACGGACGGTGGTATATAGACGGCTGGTGATGGGAAGGCTTTAATCTGGCTGTCAGGGACGCGCTTAACAAATGCTGACTATCAGGACTGGCTTGCACATAAGAATTGCTTACAGGACTGGGGTTACAGGAATGGCTGAATAAGGACGGGGTGGTATTACAGGGACGCCTTGTAAGGGGAGCTTGTATCAGGATGCTGCTATAGGACTGCTGGGGAGACATGATCTGGCTAGTGAGAAGCTTATAAAAGGCTAGAAAATAGAAAAACAACAGAGAAGAGCGGTGATATACTAAGGATCGGTGCAGGCTAGTAGTTACAGCGGTGCTCAACAACGTGTTGTATATACAGAAGACTATTCGGTTCTCCCAGCTCTAAAAGTTTAACCAGATAGGGTAGGCAATTTGTACAAAGGATAGAAGGGCTTTGAAAGGGGTACAGGCTTATACAGGCGTCCCTGGTACATGAAATAGTCTGTATGGTCTTAATGTATGTAATCGGACGGATATATTATTGTAAACAGTCAGACGGTAAATCTTATTAGCACCGATGTTATAGCTAATTGTAGCCAGGCTAGCACGTAGAACTACTCTTCGTATATGCCGGCTATGTTGCACACTATCATGTCGATGTGACTGAGAATGGTTGCGCACAGTACAGGGTAGATAATGCGGCTATGTACAGGGACTCTGTGACTTATGTATAAGTTTGATGGACTGGCTGGCTATGTGGGCAAGCCTTATAACTAAAGAGGTAAAATGGAAGAATAACTACTACGCTCCTAACTACCAAATAAAAAAGAAATCTAACACACTGGGCAAAACTTAGTTGCGACGCCTCGATTGGGATGTTAACAAGAAGCGGTGCGATTCGTATCGTCGGATATCCTGCACGTCCTCCCCCATCGGGGAAGGCACATTCTCCAGGTGCGTTAAGTCATTCGCATTGAAGATGTAAATTGCGCGTGTGCTCAATTCCATCATGGTGTCAAACGGCCTGAGCCCCAGATCTATGTCGCGTTGCATCAACGACGATCGCCATGATGGTGCACAATCCCTGTTTTACAAGCGCGCAAACGAATTGGACCGCAAATAATGCGATCGCCGGCAATGAGCTCAATGATATCAGTATCAAAAGATAGAAAAACGGTTTATCGGGAGAAAGGGTGGACGAAATAGGCACTCCCGTTAACATGCAGATATAAAGCGTTCTAAAGTAGATTTGGTCAAGTTCCAGTTTTTTGTCACTGTAACTCGGAACCGTTATATTTTAGTGGTAAACCTCAGTTCAGACACCTCAATCTGCCTTTTACAGCTATTCGCCTAATTCGTGCAAACTGCTGGTTTAACTCTTATTGAGTGACATTGAGTCAGGATTATTATCTTAATCATTATTGCCGTACATCTGTGGCCATATTGTTCTCTGCTAAATTAGTCTGAGGTCTGGCCAGATTATTGGTGTCCAAAATTACACCATTTACTCTTCCCGGTCCTCTGTACTCTCTATAACTTCGAAACTGGTTTGTCATACTTCTTTTTAGATGTAAGCTCACAGATATGAAAGCAATAAACATAGGATAGAATACCAGCTTAACGTTCATAAGTCCCTTTCGCTAGACCGCTAACGAGCAATTAAAGGTTATAATAAAGTAATCATAAACCATGGGAAATTTATTCTCTTGCCCTTCCGGTCCTCTGTCGAGACAAAGCTCCCGTCTGATAGGACGATGTGACCATCCAAGATGAACCCGGCCTTACCGATCTGTGTTCGATGCGTCGAACTCTGCACCGGACTCCGTTCCAGGAGATGAAAAGCGAGGAACTCCGCTTTATGGGGGGGTGGTACCTGGGATATAATTTCTCCAAATGCAGCAACGCACGTGCTATGGGTCAGAAAGGCAAATTAAGTCGTTGAGACGACAGGCGAAGGAAATCCTGCGCGAGCGAATTGCTTTCCACGGAGTATTCCAGACAGGCAATTGCCCCATTTGTGTAATATAGGACAATCACACATGCGCAAAATCATGAATTTTTCGTGCGACACCAATCGGTAACTTCAATGCTGCGCAATAAGAAACTCACTCGAAACCGCATTCGTATACTAATGGATCCGACTTGTAAAAGCCCAACTTATCGTATTATGAGCTATAAAAATAATAAACTTTTCTTATATCCTGATGAGCTGAGTATAAGAACCCTTTCAAATAGCACCTCAACTAAATGCAGACTCAGACGAGCCCTTAACAAGGAAAATAACACACTAAGCGATATCAACAGACATTTATCAAGACCAAATTTGCGACTCAAATCTCCTTATACGTGATCCCTCCAGACCACAAGTCTCTGTACATGACATGACGCCCGAGTTTCAACACTCTGCGCCCTGACTATTTTCTGAACTGCTTGGCCTGGTGTTGTTAATTGAGAATGGAAGTTTCTCTAAACTCATTATTAATTTTCTGCTGCTATATAGCTACAGTCGGTTCATGTATATTAGGTCACCTACCGATATCTTCTCCTTATAGCTCCCTCATCCTGGTATATACAGAATATGGTTTACCTTAGACTCCCCAGATATGAACTCTTTCTGGCGTCTCTTTAGAAGTTGGTTTTCGCTGGTCTTAAACAGAGGCCAAAGTGGTTTAAAACGTCAGGTCATACAGATGGAGAGTTGCTGGGTCATATTCAATTGGGGTCCTGGTTACGGGGTCCTATCTCAGAGAGGAGAGTCTGGTCTATGAGGGTACCCTCATTTACCCGGTACAAAGCTAGTGTCTGGGCTGCACCGGTCCTTTACAGAGGAGTTAGGTCTGAGCTGTATAGCAGAGGGGAAGGTGACGTCTGTGGGGTTATAAAAGGATTGTCATGGGCTAACCAGAGGAGTGTCAAGTCTGGGGGTTTTAATACAAGGGTCTGGGCAGAGTTGCGGTTAATCAGGGAGTCGTGTGTACAAGCAAACGTCTGATAACAAGAGGAGTCTTGTACTTGGGTCTTACAGAGGGCGGTCTGTAGGACCAGAGTGGTCTGGTTCTTGGAGTCTATGATCTAGAGGTAGTCTGTTTAAGATAGGACTATAACAGAAAGTAAGTATGGTTTGAGGCACTATAAGAAGTGTCATGCGTATATACAGAGGTCTGGGCTACTGCGGTCATTCGAGGTTTAGGTAGTACCGTCTGTAAAAACGGTCATAACGTGTCTGCGTTGGACTATAATAAGGAAATTGACAACCTTGTTAATATAGCACCAACTCCTCTGTAATATAGCCAAGCCTCTGTAGATAGCCGAACCGCCCTTTCTATCAAACCTCACAGTCCTTGAATGAATAGTCCCAGACCGAGACCTCGTATGATGACCCCAGACACAGCTCCTCGTCATATACCAAGATAAGCCCTTCGATATAGAACCCCAGACCAGGGAAACTTTATATAGACCAGACGCCCCTATAAGATAGACCCAGGCAAACTACCCTGCTATATACAGACCCAGACCAAACCCTCGTTTTACGCATGACTCTGCACGATATCAGAAAGTCCGGTTAAAAGAAAGCTCCTGTTCATATAGACCACCAACTTTCATCGGTTACGGATCATATGGACCCATACAGTACTCGTTACAGATATATCTTCTCCATCCTCTTCGATCCACTTGTCTCTGAGATTGTCAAATCCGTTAATAAATCGGAAACCAGTCTATTTAGCTGCCATTGTCTTTATACAGTGGATCTCAGGACAATCTCCTAATCAGAATCGATCAGAGTACACTGTATGGCCTGGAAATCCTAGCAGAAGGTTATGAGTAGTTCTGTGCGTTAAACTACTAGGGACTGGGCCTAGTTCGTCTCGGGGAATGAACTGACCTACAGAGGATTCTGCTGGTCTTATGACATACGAGTTGTGACGTAACTGGTAGTGCTAGTAGAATTGACCACTATGGAGGCATCCATGTTGCGTCACTTTTGGATTTTCATAAAAATATTCTTAAAAAAAAAAATCCTGTAGCTACTAAGGGGGTTCTTGAGGTTGTATGACAAGTGAAAAGATCGTACTGGTCCTGGTCTTATTAGTACAGATGGTTGTCTGAGCTTGCTTCTGGTGTATAACCAAAAAGAAAATCTGGTACTTCATAACAGGTTCAGCTATGTGGGTTCAAGGGTGGTCGGTGCTATACGAGAGGACTGGTTATATAAGGACTGGTGGTGTCATACAGAGGGAGTTGTGCGTCTAGCTATACGCTAAGGGGGGGGGGCGCTGCCGCTATATACTAAGATGCAAGGGCGGGAGGCTAATGACTGGGCCAGGGGGGCTGGCATGGCTATATGCTAAGGGGCAGGGGTGCGCTGGCTATATTATTTTACGGGACATGAGTGGGCTATATGCTACAGGATGATGCTGCAGGGCCATGTACTAAGAGGCAAGGGGTGGAGGCTTATATATGGGGGCAGGGGATTGCATAGCTATTATGCATAAGGGGCAGGGGGCTGCCTGGCTATTATACAAGAGGACAGGAGCGGCTATATGCTACGCGGACAGGATGATGCTGCACTGGATATATACTAAGAGGCAGGGGGCTGGTTGCCTATATTACTACGACGGGGCAGGGGGTTGGCATGTTATATATGGGGACAGGGGACTTCCTGGCCTAATTACTAAGGTTGCAGGGGGTGGGGCATATACAGTCATGGCCATACCTTTTGAGATAAGACCACAAATATATATATTGGTCACAGATATGGTGCCTCTGGTTTGCAAGATGTGTTTTATCACATACAGAAAATAACAATGCAATCATATTATCGGAGGAACAAAAACTTTACTGAAAGAAGGGTTACTGCAGCGAGTCCAGTATTTGCAGGTTGGACCCTTCTTCTCAGGAACCTCGTGCAATTCTCCCGGGCAGCTCTCAATCACATTCTGCGACCAAATCCTGGACTGATGCCGTCCATTCCGCACAATCCACGCCGCATTGTTCACAATGGGCGACATTTACTCTAAGGGTCCGTAGCCGGAAACCGTACGGGTTTTTCCCGAATATTTCCACTTGCGCTGATTTCACGAGGATTGTGGCGCCAACGCGATCGATTTTTGGCGCAATCGCGCACCGACTTCGCGCGACAGAACATCGGGGGGGTGGCACCGGACACCCACACAAGGTCGGAAAAACAACAGAATTTAAAAAGGCCATTTGTGTCGCAGATCAAGCACTCAATACCCCAGAGAAAAAGCAGGGTGAACTCCGGGACCTCGGACCAGCGCAGAGGACACTGGGAATAATCGGGCACGGACCTTAGTAATCCCGGCAGAACCCGGGAATCAGCATTCGGAGGACCCGCCAGCTGGTCGCGACTGGGCCGGGAAGTTAATGTGACCAATGTGTTGGTGTTTGGTTGTCCCCCCGTCTCTGGAGATTGAACCACAAGTTTCAATGGATTTAAGATACTGGGGATGTTTCCAGGCCATGGGACCCAAAATCTCTAGTTTTGTTCCTGAGCCATTTATTTCTCACCTTGTGCTTTATGGCAGGGTGCTCCATCATGCTGGGAAAGGCATTGTCATCTTCTCATCACCATCTGCTCTGAGCGGGTTGGGAGGGTTTCTTTATTCATGGAGTGTTTTTAGGCAAGACTGTGAGAGACCAACTCCCTTGGCTGAGAAAGCCGCCCCACCCCACACATGAAGGTTGCAGAGGCTTTACAGGTGGCAATGAGCAATGGACAGACTGGATGGATCGCTCACCTTGTCTTCTCCCAAAACAGCTGTTTTCCAGAGTTCCACAAACAATCGGAAAGGGCTTCATCGAGAGAAAATGACTTTCCCCCGTCCTCAGCCGCACTCCTGACCTTGTGCAGAATATCCGTATGTTCACTGATATTTTTTCTGGAGCCGAGAAAAGTGGGCTTCTTTGCTTGCCTTAGGGAACACCAAACTGCTTGCTCCAGGTCTCCGCAGTGTCACAGTGCGTGCCGATTGCCGCCACACCTGCTGCTGCCCATTTCCTGAGCAAGCTCTGCACTGCTGGGAGCCCCTATCCCCCAAGCTGAAACACTTTTTAGAGACGGCTCAGGCGTCTAATGGTTCCTTTTGGGCCCTGGAGCTTTTTGGTAAAATGGAACCTCTCTCCTGGAATTCCTGGAGAGATGATGCGATAAGATTGGTGGACTAGAGTGCAATCTTTCTGGACTTGTGATACTCTTCCCTGTTAGGCCAGTTTGTGCAGTTGCAATGACTGCTGCACTGTGTCTTTAGAGATAACCATGGGTATCAGAGGAAACAAGATGCAAGCAACAGCTTCTCATTGTAGAAGGTGTCCAGTTGATGCGGTCTTCTTAATACATTGACACAATTGATCTCCAGCCCGGTCATCATCAGCCCCCGCACCTGTGTTTACTGGAGACATCATGACACCATGGCAGCTGCACTCCTTTAAGGCGCCTGCAATGAAGTTGAAAATTGTTGTTTTTTTGGGGGAAAAAAGTCACTTTCTAGGCAAATATGGACTTTTGTAATTAATTGCTGTAAGCTGAATCCTCTTATAACATTCTGGAGTATATGCAAACTGCCATATAAAACCTTCATGTCGTAGACTTTGTAAAAATTATATTTGATCATTCTCAAAACTGTGTTGGCCATGACTGTACTACGGGGGCAGGGCTGGTTGCTATTATACTGGGGAAGACGCAGTATACTAAGGGGCAGGGGGCTGGAATGGCTAAATACTAAGGGGAAGGCGCTGGTATATATACTAAGGGGACAAGCACTGGCTTGCTACTACTGGGGGCATGGGATGCTGGCTATATTACTAAGCGGACAGGGTACTGGAGGCTTATATCTTAGGGGCAGGGGCTGGCTTGCTAATATACTAAGGGGCAGGGTGGCTTGTGCTTGATATAATAAGGGGCGGGGGCTGCATGGTTATATTACTAAGGGACGAGGTGATTGCTTGCTATTATGCCTAAGGGGAGGGGGCTGCACTGGCTGTTATTACAAGGGACAGGGGGCTGCCTTGGACTAATCTAAGGGGCAGGGGGTGCTTGCTATATACTAAGGGGCAGGGGGACTGGATCGGCTATAATTAAAAGGGCAGGGGTGGTGGCTTGCTCATATATGGGAGCAGGGGGGCTCGCCTAGCTATATACCTTGGGGGCATGGGGCTGGTGCTATATACTAACGGACAGGGTGCTTGCGTGCTATATGCAAGGTGCAGGGGACTGGCCTGGCTGTATGCTAAGGGGCAGGGGCTTCCTGGCTATATCTAAGCGGCAGGGGGATTGCTTGCTATATACTAAGGGGAGGGGCCTGATGGCTATATATAACGGGCAGGGGGTTTGGTGTTGCGTGTACACTGGGAGGAAGGGGGCTGCCTAGCTAATATAAGGGGCATGGGGATGGCTGGCTATTATACTAAGGGGCGGGGGCTGTGCTATATGTAAGGGGCCAGGGGGCTGGCCGCCTATTATACTGGTGGCAGGGGGTGGTGGCTATATACTGGGGCAGGGGCTGGCTTACTATGCTGAAAGGGGCAGGGGGCTGGCTGGCTATATACTGGTGGCAGGGGGTGGCTGGCTATATACTGGGGGCAGGGGGCTGGTTTGCTATATACTAAGGGGCAGTGTGCTGGCTTGCTATATACTAAGGGGCAGGGGGCTGCCTGGCTATATACTAAGGGACAGGGTGCTTGCTTGCTATTTGCTAAGGGGCAGGGGGCTGGCTATATACTGGGGGTAGGGGGCTGAGTAGCTTTATACTTGGTGCTGTGGGTGAAATGCATTACATGAATTACAGCACCACAGATCTCTGATGCTGTAGGTGGGTTACGGCCATATTATAAAAACTCGGCTCACCTGACCCTCACACATCCAGAGTGTTCACGGATCTCCACTACGGAACGCGTGCCATAATGCCAAAGTGAAGGAAAAAGTGACTCCAGAGCTCCAACGAACAATGAGGGTCATTTACTAAAGGCCCGATTCGCGTTTTCCCGGCGTGTTACCCGAATATTTCCGATTTGCGCCGATTTTCCCTGTATTGCCCCGGGATTTTGGCGCACGCGATCGGATTGTGGCGCATCGGCGCCGGCATGCACGCGACGGAAATCAGGGGAGTGGCCGAAAGATAACCCGACGGATTCGGAAAAACCGCCACATTTTAAAAAAGAAATGTGTCGCGGAGCTTGCACTTACCTTCACTAGGAATAGGCCGGTGAACTTGAGTGTATTCCGGGGAACTTCAGCGCAGCAGCGCCACCTGGTGGACGTCGGAGGAACTGCCTTAATTAATTCCGGCCGGACCCGAATCCACCACAGAGAACGCGCCGCTGGATCGCGAATGGACCGGGTAAGTAAATCTGCCCCAATGTATCAAAAATCTTCTTTATTCGTGCATGTAAAAGTCCATAGGGCATACAGACAGATATTGGGCTACGTGTTTGTATGCACTATGCACTATGCTTGAATAAAGATTTTTATTTCATTGTCCAGCAATTTTTTCCTTCACTGTGCTACATATATCGTGGCTCCATTATCTTGGTCTGAAAATGCCAACATAGAATTTTTAGAGAAATAAGATTATTTCCTTCTCGCTCTAGGATACAACCTCTGCATCTGACTTCCATCCTCATATTTATTGGACTCGTCTCATTGGTGAAATGGGGAATTTTTCGGGAGATGCTCAAATTTCACTCGGACAGCTGCAGGGTGGGCTGGTGGGCGAACATCCTGCTCATCAACAACTTTATGTCACTTCAGAAGACTGTGAGTATATGTATCAATCACTAGGATTGTAGGACAGGATACAATCTTACCACCATGTTTATACGATACATGTTTGGGGGAGTCTAGTTTTTAGAGCAGCAGTTATGTTGACAAGCAGGCTTATTAAGGGATAAGATAGTTTGTGTAGTATAGTGAGTCAGTTAGTGTTAGATAAACAGATTACTAGAGTCAGTTTCGTGTGTAGCAGCTCCTCTTCCCCCTGCATCACATCCAGGGGGGTTGCTAGGAAGATTTCATCTGACCCCCAGACGTCTCATCCAGGGGGGTGGGGGGTTCTAGGGAGATTTCACCTACCCCCCGACGTATCTGTTAAACCCAATACCAGTGTGAAACGAAGCAGCGAGGTTTCGGATACAGTCAAACATAATGGGGGTCATTTACTAAGGGCCCGATTCGCATTTTCCCGACGTGTTACCCGAATATTTCCGATTTTGGCGCACGCGATCGGATTGTGGCGCATCGGCGCTGGCATGCACGCAACGGAAATCGGGGGGCGTGGCCGAACGAAAACCCAACGCATTCGGAAAAACCGCCGCATTTAAAAAAATGCCCGGCTCGGTGAACTCCAGTGCGTTCCGATGCTTTTCAGCGCAGCAGCGCCACCTGGTGGACTGCGGAGGAACTACCTTAATGAATCCCGGCCGGACCCCAATCCAGCGCAGAGAACACGCCGCTGGATCGCGAATGGACCGGGTAAGTAAATCTGCCCCAATGAGGAACATTTACTTACCCGTCCGGAGGAGTTCACCGAAAGTGCATTCCTGTGCCGCTGTTCGCTACGATCATGCGCCCAATTTCCTGCATGTGTCGCTTCCCTGCTCAGATCCGCCGGATCCACCTTCCTCTTCCTGGTGCATGTAAGTGCATTGGATTGCCCGTCCCGCAATTTCTGTTGCATGAAAGCCGATGCAGCTGCGCCAAAATCCGATCGCGTGTGACACAATCCCCTGCTAAATACCTGTCACAGCAACTACATACACTACACTAAGGTATTCCGTGGCTAACTCAGGTTCTACAAATAAAGAAATTGGGATTAGAGCAAAGAGATGCCAATCCCTCCCATGGAGTAGAAGCTTGTAATTCCAGACTACCATCGTGGAGAATTTCTAAGTTGCAGTCAACCACTGTCAACCACAACCAATTAAAAGTTACATTTTAGTGACTAATGGCTATAGATGTCCCACAACTCTCTCTTTTCACACAATTTTAAATGGAACCAGTCACCAATTAACCACATTGCACTACTTGTCCCCACAGGTAGGGGATGAAATGCCCTTTCTAGAATTTCCTCTTTTATGTGAAATTTTACATATTTACTTATATTAAAAATCTCCCACACTTCAGAAGCCCCTATTGTTTTCTATAGGACCTAGATACATGCTGCTGGTGTCATATTAAAGATAAGAATCCCATCTTATGGTTCTAGGAGCTACAGAATGGGAAGAACAAGCAGTTAAATATTAGGCAGGAAATGCATCTATACCTGCAGCTTGCATTCAATGTTCAATGGGGCAGATTTACTTACCCGGTCCAGTCGCGATCCAGTGGCTCGTTCTCCAACGTCGATTCGGGTTCTGCCGGGATTCACTAAGGTCGTGCGCCCGATATCCACTAGGTGTCGCTGTTGCGCTGAAGTCCACCGGAGTTCACTTCCTCCGTCTCGGTGTATGTGAGCGCTATTTTTGCGACACAATTTTTTAAAAAAAAATCAGCGGTTTTTCTGAATCCACCGATGCGCCACAATCCAATCGCGTGAGCCAAAATCCCGGGGCAATTCGGCGCAAACCAGAAAAATTTGCGAAACCCGGCGGAAAAACGTGATTTGGACCCTTAGTAAATGTGCCCCAATGTTTTTAGTTGCCTGTATCTCAAGTTCTGTGGATCTGAAAAAATTAGATCCTTAACTTTCATATTACAATATGATATATAGCATGTTTCTAGGTGCTATAGAACAGAAGATAGGGGCTTCTGAGACCTCACTGCAACCACTAATCTAGACTCATCTAATAGAAAATGAGGTAAAATGAGTTATATTTGCCGGACATCAGGGTAGATTTCATATATAAGAGAGAATTCTAGAAAAGACATTTCATACCCTACCAGAGAGCACTGACGGTAAAACCTGGTGACAGGTTCTCTTTACTAGGAGCAGAAACTTAGGTTTTTGTCCATCCATATAATCTGAGTTTTGTTGGGAGGATCTTGAGTGACACAGAGACCTAATCTTTGGGATGAATTGAATCACTATGGGGCTTATTTACCAAGGGTCGCAGATCGCACTTTTGTGGGACTGTTCGCAGTTTTCAGGATTTGCGCAGCTTTGACAGGTATTAAACAGGTCTGCGCTTGTTGCACCACACAATCAGATTGTGACGCGGCTGCACTGGCTTCCATGAGACAGAAATGGGGAGGGGGCGGGCATTGGACGATCCGATGGATTCGGACTGAGCACGGGATTTAACATACAAATTGTGGCAGATTTACTTACCCGATCCTGTTGCGATCCCCGAGGTGCATTCTCCGACAAGGATGAAGTCCGACGCGATTCTTCAAGATTGTGCGTCCATTTTCCTGCATGTGTCGCTTCCGCGCTGAGGTCCGCCGGAGTTCGCCTTCTTCTTCCCGGTGTATGTGAGTGCATTGTCTTGCGACACAATTTAAATTGTAAATCCTGCGCTTAGTCCGATTCAGGTGGGTTGTCCGTCGGCCCTGCCCCCTGATTTGTGTCGCATGCAAGTCGGCGCGATTGCGCCAAAATCCAAACACGTGCGCCAAAAACCCCACTTAAATGCAGTGCAAATCGTCGGGAAACCCGACGAAAATGCGCCGTGCAGACCCTTAGTAAATGTGCCCCACTGTGTCGCAATGCTTACATGCACCAGGAAGAAGGTGAACTCCAATGGACCTGAGCGGGGAAGTGACACATGCAGGATATCGGGCGCACGATCGCATCACAATGCTTGATTGTCGGACAATGCACTTTCCGTGAACTCCAAGGAATGGGTAAGTAAATGTGCCCCTATGAGTTAAACCTTCTCCCCAGCATCAGTGCCTCCCCCGGTCTGCCACTGGCTTCCATGAGACAGAAGGGATTGGACGATCCGACGGATTCGGAGTGAGCATGGGATTTAACATACAATTGGGGCAGATTTACTTACCGATCCTGTTGCAATCCCCAAGGTGCATTCTCCGACAAGGATGAAGTCCGGCGCGATTCTTCAAGATCGTGTGTCCATGTTCCTGCATGTGTCGCTTCCGCGCTGAGGTCCGCCGGAGTTCACCTTCTTCTTCCCGGTGTATGTGAGTGCATTGTCTTGCGACACAATTTAAATTGTAAATCCTGCGCTTAGTCCGATTCAGGTGGGTTGTCTGTCGGTCGCGCCCCCCGATTTGTGTCGCATGCAAGTCCAAAATCCAAACACGTGCGCCAAAACCCCACTTAAATTCAGCGCGAATAGTCGGGAAACCCGACGAAAATGCGCCGTGCAAACCCTTAGTAAATGTGCCCCACTGTGTCGCAAGACAATGCACTTACATGCAATAGGAAGAAGATGGTGAACTCCAGTGGACCTGAGCGGGGAAGTGACACATGCAGGATATCGGACGCACGATCTTAGTGAATCGCGGCACAGTTTTTGATTGTCGGACAATACACTTTCTGTGAACTCCAAGGAATGGGTAAGTAAATGTGCCCCTATGAGTTAAACCTTCTCCCCAGCATCAGTGCCTGACCCCATAGACACTATCCATAGTCTTCTGAGAAGAGGGGCGGCTTCATAATTGGATGGGGGGGGGGGCACATACTTTACCAGTACTATAACAGAATCAGATGCACTTCCCATGTGTTACAGTGCCTCGGATGGACCTGGTATCTCTCTGCTGATTTCCAGTTCCATCTCACCGTCCCTCTTGTAATCTTCCTGTATGTCAGGTAAGTGTGTCTCCGGGCCCGTGTCATTATGTGGCCATTACTGTGTGTTAGGGTTCAGCGCTCCCCAGTGATTGGGGATATTAATAACATAGATCATGGCGAGCGCAGAGCCTCAGCTTTACCGCTCTGTCTGGGAATCCTGCACTTAATGCAAACCCTCCGGCCACTGATGTGTATATATATATATGTGTATAACGTACGGCCGGAGACTAATATAAGGGACGAGCAATTACTACCTCATTGTAGGAATAGCACCACTTACCTCTATTACTCAGCCCATCAATATCCTTCACAGATATTAGATCTGATCCTTAATAGATTTACTTCTGCAAATGTATTTCAGTATTAATTGTAATAATAGAGAAGGGCGACAGTGTAAATAACCTGCCAAATGTTACCCCATTAAACTCCCAGCCCCCTCAGGGTAAAAATGTCCTTTCTAGTATTTAATCTTTTAGGAAATCTCACCCATATGCCTAAATATCTGAAAAAAAATCTCCTCCAAGTCCAGCGACAATGAGCTGAGAATATTTTGGCCGAGATGAGTCAAGTTTAGAGGCTGCAGGGGAAGGATCACTTCACACACCCTGTCTTAAAGGGATCTCAGTAATAGAAAGTTAGGCCCTATGCGTTACAGTGGGGGTCCAGAGATGGGACCCCCACAGATCTCGAGAACGGGGGTCCATGTACTGTTACATTCAAGATGAAGAGCGCAGCCTATCATGCATAGAGATTAACGGCGCAACGGGCTGCACCAGTTCATCTGCAGCACAATGGGTACCACGACCCCCATTCACAGCATCCGTGGTGGAGGTCTCATCTCTGAGACCCCACTGATCAGCAGTTAGCAAGTAACGCTATGACTGGAGAACCCTTTAAGATTTAAAGCCCCTGTTATTGTCAATTAAAGCAAAGCTGCGCGCCAAAGATCTCAGGGTAGGAGAGAGAGAAGAGGTACCGGGGTGTGGAGTAGCCGCGACCTGTAGCCTCATGTCCGGCTACTCCACGCCCGGTAGCCGCTTTACAAAATTTACATTAGGGCAATAAGGATTTTAAAAAGATAGGGGGACGTGAGGTTTAGCTCTAAAAGGGCTCTCCTCACGTCCCATACATGCCCTACACCCGTTCTACCTTTATGGTAGAATCGTGGTGGTAGGTTCCCTTTAAGCTACAGAACAAAGATACAGGCATAATTCTGAAGATCACAGAACCACAGCCGTGAAATATCTCCTGATACTGGCCACATGTATTCTTTCAGTACACGGATCAGTCGTCCTGGTTCCTTGCAGAGGAACAGCCCCTTGTCATGATGTCCCCTCTCCCCATGATGCACAGTAGGTAGGTGATCTCTGGATGCGCCTCAGCAGTCACTCATCTCCAAACACCACAAGTTGTGTTTTGTGGTTCTGGGATTTCTGCAGGTCTCTAGGTCCCTGTGAGGTTCTGGGATTTCTGCAAGTCACTAGGTCCCTGTGAGGTTCTGGGATTTCTGCAGGTCACTTGGTTCCCGTGTAGTTCTGGGGTTTCTGCATGTCACTAGGTTCCTGTGGTTCTGGGACTTCTGCAGGTCACTAGGTCCCCCGTGTGGTTCTCGGACTTCTGATGGTCACTAGGTCCCTGTGTGGTTCTGGGATTTCTGCAGCTCACTAGACCCTGTGTGGTTCTGGGATTTCTGCAATGTCACTAGGTTCCCGTGTGGTTCTGGGATTTCTGCAGGTCACTAGGTTCCCGTGTGCTTCTGGGGTTTCTGCAGGTCAGTCACAGGTCCCAGTGTGGTTTGGGGATTTCTGCAGGTCACTAGGTCCCTGTGTGGTTTGGGATTTCTGCAGGTCACTAGGTCCCAGTGTGGTTTGGGGATTTCTGCAGGTCACTAGATCCCTGGTGGTTCTGGGATTTCTGCAGGGCCGAGGTCCCGTGTGGTTCTGGGATTCTGCAGTCACTAGGTCCCGTGTGGTTCTGGGATTTCTGAGGTCACTAGGTCCCGTGTGGTTCTGGGATTCTGCAGGCACTAGGTCCCGTTGTGGTTCTGGGATTTCTGTATCACTAGGTCCCTGTGTGGTTCTGGGATTTCTGCAGGTCACTAGGTCCCGTGTGGTTCTGGGATTTCTGCAGTACTAGGTCCCCGTGTGGTTCTGGGATTTCTGCAGGTCTAGGTCCCTGTGTGGTTCTGGGATTTCTGCAGGTCACTAGGTCCCTGTGTGGTTCTGGGATTTCTGCAGGTCACTAGGTCCACGTGTTGTTGTGAACTTCTACAGGTCACTAGATCCCCCGTGTGGTTCTGGGATTTCTGCAGGTCACTAGATCCCCCGTGTGGTTCTGGGATTTCTGTAGGTATTAGGTCCCGTGTGGTTCTGGGGTTTCGCAGGTCACTAGGTCCCGTGTGGTTTTGGGATTTCTGCGGTCACTAGGTTTCTGTGTGGTTCTGGGATTTCTGCAGGTCACTAGGTTCCGTGTGGTTGTGGGGTTTCTGCAGGTCACTAGGTCCTGGGTGGTTTGGGGATTTCTGCAGGTCAGTCACTAGGTCCCGTGTGGTTCTGGGATTTCTGCAGGTCACTAGGTCCCCGGTGTGGTTCTGGATTTCTGAGGTCACTAGGTCCCCATGTGGTTCTGGTATTTCTGAGGTCACTAGGTCCCCGTGTGATTTTGGGATTTCTGCAGGTCACTAGATCCCTGTGGTTTCGGGTTTCGCAGGTCACTAGGTCCCTGTGTGGTTCTGGGATTTCTGCAATGTCATTAGGTCACCCGTTTGGTTTTGGGATTTTGCCGGTCACTAGTTTCTGGTGGTTCTGGATTTTGCAGGTCATCAGGTCCCGTGTGGTTCTGGGTTTCTGCAGGTCTCTAGGTTCCGTGTGTGGTTTCTGGGATTTCGCAGGTCAACTAGATCCCCGTGTGGTTCTAGGGTTTTCTGCAGGTCACTAGGTCCCTGTAGTGGTTCTGACGATTCTGCAATGTCACTAGTTCCCCTTTGGTTCTTGAGATTTCTGCAGGTCAGTCACTAGGTTCCTTGTGGTCTGGGATTTTTGCAGGTCACAAGATCCCCGTTTGGTTCTGGGATTTATTGCAGGTCACTAGGTCACTGTGTGTTTATGGGGATTTCTGCAATGACAAAGGTCACCCATGTGGTTTAGGAATCTGTAGGTCACTAGGGTCCTGTGTTGGTTTGGGATTTCTGCAGGTCAGTCACGAGGTTCCTGTGTGGTTTGGGATTTCTGAGGTCACAGGTTCCCGTGTGGGTCTGGATTCCTGCAGGTCCACTAGGTCCCTGTGTGGTTTGGGATTTTCTGCCGGTCAGTCACGAGGTTCTCTGTGTGGTTTGGAGGTTTCTGCAGGTCACAAGTCCCTGTGGTTTTGGGATTTTTGCAGGTCAGTCACTAGGTCCCCGTGTTGGTTTTGGCATTTCTGCAGGTCAGTGTCTAGGTCCCGTGTGGTTTGGGATTTCGCAGGTCACTGGTCCCCGTGTGGTTTGGGGATTTTGCAGGTCACTTGGTCCCGTGTGGTTTTGGGATTTCTGCAGGCTCTAGGTCTGTGTGGTTTGGGATTTCTGCAGGTCAGTCTCTAGGTCCCCGTGTGGTTCTGGATTTCTGCAGGTCAGAATAGGTCGTGTGTGTTTGGGATTTCTGCAGGCCTCTAGTCCGTGTGGTTTTGGGATTTCTGCAGGTCAGTCTTAGGTCCCTGTTGGTTCTGGGATTTCTGCAGAGTCCGTCACTAGGTTCCCGTGTGGTTTTGGGATTTCTGCAGGTCTATAGGTCCCTGTGTGGTTCTGGGATTTCTGCAGGTCAGTCACTAGGTCCCCGTGTGGATCTGGGATTACTGAAGGTCACTAGGTCCCTGTGTGGTTCTGGGATTTCTGCAGGTCATTAGTCCCCTGTGGTTTGGGATTCTGCAGGTCACTAGGTCCCGTGTGGTTCTGGGGATTTCTGCAGGTCATCATTCTCTCCAAACACCACAAGTTGTGTTTTTGTGGTTCTTGGATTTCTGCAGGTCTCTAGGTCCCTGTGAGGTTCTGGGATTTCTGCAGTTTACTAGGTCCCTGTGAGGTTCTCGGATTTCTGCAGCTCACTAGGACCCTGTGTGGTTCTGGGATTTCTGATGTGTCACTGGTTCGTGTGGTTCGGGATTCTGCAGGTCACTAGGTTCCGTGTGCTTCTGGGGTTTCTGAGGTCAGTCCACTAGTCCCAGTGTGGTTTGGGGATTTGCAGGTCACTAGGTCCGTGTGGTTCTGGGATTTCTGCAGGTCACTAGGTCCCGTGTGGTTTGGGGATCTGAGTCACTAGATCCCTGTGTGGTTCTGGGATTTCTGCAGGTCACTAGGTCCCCTGTGTGGTTTGGGATTTCGCAGCATTCTGCCTGGTGTTTGGTTTTGCAGGTCGTCTCTAGGTCCCCGTGTGGTTCTGGATTTCTGAGGTCAGTCACTAGGTTCCCGTGTGTTTGGGATTTTGAGGCCTCTAGGTCCCTGTGTGGTTTTGGGATTTCTGCAGGTCAGTCTCTAGGTCCCGTGTGGTTCTGGGATTTCTGCAGGTCAGTCACTAGTCCCGTGTGGTTTTGGGATTTCTGCAGGCTCTAGGTCCCTGTGTGGTTCTGGGATTTTGCGGTCAGTCACTAGGTCCCCGTGTGGATCTGGGATTTCTGAAGTCACTAGGTCCCTGTGTGGTTCTGGGATTTCTGCAGGTCATTAGGTCCCCCTGTGGTGTGGGGTTTCTGCAGGTCACTAGGTCACTAGAGTGTGTGGGGATTTCTGCAGGTCATAGTCACTAGGTCCCCGTGTGGTTCTGGGATTCTGAGGTCACGAGGTCCCCGTGTGGTTCTGGGATTTCTGCAGGTCACTAGGTCCCCATGTGGTTCTGGTATTTCTGCAGGTCACTAGGTCCCGGTGTGGTTTTGGGATTTCTGCAGGTCACTAGATCCCTGTGTGGTTCTGAAGTTTCTGCAGGTCACTAGATCCCTGTGTGGTTCTGGGGTTTCTGCAAGTCACTAGGTCCCTGTGTGGTTCTGGGATTTCTGCAATGTCATTAGTGTCCCCGTGTTGGTTTTGGGGATTTCTGCCGGTCTCCAGGTTTCCCGGTGTGTTCTGGGGTTTCTGCAGGTCACTAGGTTCCGCGTGGTTCTGGATTCTTGCAGGTCACTAGGTCCCCGTGTGGTTCTGGGATTTCTGCAGGTCACTAGATCCCCGTGTGTGTTCTGGGGTTTCTGCAGGTCACAGGTCCCTGTATGGTTCCGCGATTTCTGCAATGTCAATAGGTTCCCTGTGGTTCTGGGATATTTGCAGGTCACTTGGTCCCCCTTGTGGTTTGGGATTTCTGCGGTCACATAGATCCCTGTGTGGTTGGGATTATTGAGGTCATCTAGGGTCCCTGTGTGTTCTGGGATTTCTGCAATGTCAACTGGTTCCCAGGTGGTTTTAGGATTCTGTAGTCACTAGGTCCCTGTGTGGTTCTGGGATTTTGCTGGTCAGTCACTAGGTCCTGTTGTGTGGATTTCTGCAGGTCAGTCACTAGGTTCTGGGTGGTTCTGGATTTCTGGAGTCACTAGTTCCCGGTGGTTGGGTTCTGCAGGTCACTAGGTTCCCATGTGGTTTTGGGAATCTGCCAGGTCAGTCACTAGGTACCCGTGTGGTTTTGGCATTTCTGCAGGTCAGTGCCTAGGTCCCCGTGTGGTTTTGGGATTCTGCAGGTCACTTGGTCTCCGTGTGGTTTTGGGATTTCTGCAGGTCAGTCACTAGGTCCCGTGTGGTTTTGGGATTTGCAGGCTCTAGGTCCCTGTGTGGTTTTGGGATTCTGCAGTCTTCAGGTCCCTGTGTGGTTTGGGATTTCTGCAGGTGAGCTCTAGGTCCCCGTGTGGTTCTGGGATTTCTGCAGGTCAGTCACTAGGTCCGTGTGGTTTTGGGATTACTGCAGGTCGTCTCTAGTCCCCGTGTGGTTTGGGATTTCTGCAGGTCAGTACTAGGTTCCCGTGTGGTTTTGGGATTTCTGCAGGTCACAGTCCCCGTTGGTTTGGGATTCTGCAGGTCAGTCTCTAGGTCCCGTGTGGTTTTGGATTTTGAGATCAGTCACTAGGTTCCGTGTGGTTTTGGGATTTCTGCAGGTCAGTCAATAGATCCTCCGTGTGGTTCTGGGATTTCTGCAAGTTACTAGGTCCCGTGTGGTTCTGGGATTTCTGCAGGTCACTTGGTCCCTTTGTGGTTCTGGGATTTCTGCAGGTCAGTCACTAGGACCCGTGTGGTTCTGGGATTTCTGCAGGTCATTCACTAGGTCCCCCATGTGGATCTGGGATTTCTGCAGGTCACTAGATCCCCCGTGTGGTTCTGGGATATCTGTAGGTCACTAGGTCCCTGTGTGGTTCTGGGGTTTCTGCAGGTCACTAGGTCCTAGGGTGGTTTGGGGGATTTCTGCAGGTCAGTCACTAGGTGCCCGTGTGGTTCTGGGATTTCTGCAGGTCACTAGGTCCCTATGTGGTTCTGGGATTTCTGCAGTCAGTCACTAGGTTCCCGTGTGGTTGGATTCTGGGATATATCTGCTGATTGGGATTTCTGCAAGTTACTAGGTCCCCGTGTGGTTCTGGGATTTCTGCAGTCACTAGTCCTTGTGGTCTGGGATTTCTGAGGTCATTAGTCCCGTTGTGGTTCTGGGAATTCTGTAGGTCATTAGGTCCCGTGTGTTCTGGGATTTGCAGGTCACTAGGTCCCTGTGGGTTTTGGGATTCTTCTGCGTCACTAGGATCTGTGTGGTTCGGGATTTGCAGGTATTAGGTCCCGTGTGGGTTGTGGGTTTCTTGCAGGTCACTAGGTCTGCTGGGTTGGCTTGGGGATATTGTGTGTCGGTTTCTGCAGTCACTAGGTTTCACCGTTAGTGGTTTTGGGGATTTCTGAAGTGTCATAGGTCTCCGATGGGTTTCTGGGATTCTTGAGGTCCATATGGGTCTCACGAGGTTCCGTGTGGTTTTGGGATTTCTTCACGGTTCAGTATCAATAGATCCTTCGTGTGGTTCTGGGATTTCTGCAGGTTACTAGGTCCCCGTGTGGTTCTGGGATTTCTGAGAGTAGTCATAGGCCCCCGTGTGGATTTGGGACTATCCCTGGTCCTGTGCCCCGGTGGTCTGACGAGGTTATGCAGGTCCCTTGTGGTTCTGGATTTCTGGGATTAGTCCCCCTGTGGTTCTAGAGGAGTTTCTGCAGGTACTAGTCACTTTTGTTGCAGTCAGATATCCAACACCACAAGTTTGGTTTTTGTGTATTTGGGATTTCTGCAAGGTCAAGTAAATGTGCCCCTATGAGTTAAACCTTCTCCCCAGCATCAGTGCCTGACCCCATAGACACTATCCATAGTCAGCAATGGTTTCTGTGTGGTTATTTATATTTGGGGTATGCGGGTATTAAGGGGCCAGTCCGGCTCAGGGTTAGTACTGGTTTATTATTTGAGCAGTCATCACCTTCTGGACCAAATCCTGACTGATAGCCGTCCATTCCTGCCACAATACTGCTGCATTGTGTCACAATTTGTTGGTTTTTGTTTGTCCCCCGTCTCTGATGATTGACCACAAGTTCTCAATGGGATTAAGATCTGGGGGTTTCCGGCCATGGACCACAAAATTCTATGTTTGTCCCTGAGCCATTTAGTTCCCTTGCTTTATGACAAGGTGCTCCATCAGCTGGAAAAGGCATTGCTCATCACCAAACTGCTCTTGGTGGTTGGAGGGAAGTGCTCTTGGAGGCATTCTGGTCCCATTTCTTTCATGGAGGTGTTTTTAGCCCCGACTGTGAGAGGAGCCGATTCCTTGGCTGAGAAGCTGTCCCACACATGAATGGTTGCGGAGGCTTTACAGGTGCAGAGACAAGACTGGTGGTATCGCTCAACCTGTTTCTCCCAACAAGATGTTTCCAGATGTCCAAACAATCGGAAAGGGGGATTCATCAGAGAAAATGACTTTCCCCAGTATTCAGCAGTCTCACTGCTCCTTCTGCCAGTAATAAATCCGTCTGTCCCTGATGTTTTTTCTGGAGAGAAGTGGCTTCTTGTGCTGCCCTCTGGACCACCGGATCTTGCTCCAGGAGTCTCGGCAATGTCATAGTGCGTGTAGAGCTCACACCTGGCTGCCTTCCTGAGCAAGCTCTGCATGTGGAGGGCCCCATTCCCAAGCTGAAAGAGACGGTCCAGGCCTTGCTGGTCCTTCTTGGGGCCCTGGGGCCTTTTTGTTACAATGGAACTCTCTCCTTCAATTTTTGATGTGCGATAGATTGCACCTCAGTCACCAAATTCTTTCTAGCGGCGATACTCTTCCCTGTTAGGCCAGTTTTGTGCAGTGCAATGATGGACTGCACGTGTTTCTTAGAGATAACCCTGGTTATCAGAAAGAGAAACACATGATGCCAAGCACCAGCCTCCTTGTAAGTGTCCGTGGTGATTCTTACTTATCATGACAGATTGATCTCCAGCCGTACCTCATCAGCCCCGCACCTGTTTTACTGGCAGCATCACTGACATCATGTTAGCTCTCTTTAGGCACCTGCATGAAGTTGAAATGTGTTTTAGGCAATATTGACTTTGTAATAATGTCTGTTAGTGATCCTCTTTATAACATTCTGGAGTTATATGCAAATTGCCATTATAAACACTGAGAGTAGACTTTGTAAAATTTAAATTAAATCATTCTAAACTTTTGGCCATGACTGTACTACGGGGGGAAAGGGACTGCCTGGCAAATATATAGGGGCAGGGGTTGGCTGTCTAAATACTAAGGGGCAGGGCGCTGGTATATACTAAAGGACAATGCATTGGCTTGCACATACTGGGGGTATGGGCTGCCTGGCTATTTAAAGGGGCAGGGTGCTGGCTTGCTATTACTAAGGGCAGGAGGCTGCTGGTTATATACATACTGGAAGGGTGCTTGCGCTTGCTATTGCTAGGGGCAGGGGGCTGCCTGGCTGCATACTAAGGGGCATGGGGCTGCCTGGCTATATACTAAGGGGCAGGGGCTGCTGGCTATATACTAAGGGGCAGGGGGCTGCCGGCGTATATACTAAGGGGCTGAGTTGGCTATATGCTAAGGGCAGGGGGCTGCAGGCGTATATACTCAGCAGCAGGGGCTGCCTTGCTTAAACTAAGGGGCAAGGGACGGATGAGTTACATAAAGGGACAGGGGGTTGGCTGTTGCTATATACTGGGAGCAGGGGGGCTGCCTAGCTACTGTATATACTAAGGGGCATGGGTGGAGGCTGTTATATATAAGGGGCGGGGGCTGGGGTTATATACTAAGGGACAGGGTGCTTGCTTGCTATTTGCTAAGGGCAGGGGCTGGCTGGTGTATACTAAGGGGCAGGGGCTGGCTGTCTATATACTGGGGCAGGCTATTACTAAGGGGCAGGGGGTTGGGTATTATACTGGGGGTAGGGGGCTGAGTAGCTTTATACTTGGTGCTGTGGGTTTAATAGTCTGAATTACAGTACCACAGATCTCTGATGCTATAGGTGGGTTACGGCCATATTATAAAAACTTGGCTCACTGACCCTCACACATCCAGAGGTTCACGGATTCCGCCCGAAGCAGGTGCCATATAGCAAAGTGAAGGAAAAAGTGACTCCAGAGCTCCAACGAACAATGTATCAAAAATCTTCTTTATTCATGCATGTAAAAGTCCATAGGGCATACAGACAGATATCGGCTACGTGACTGTATGCACTATGGATTTTTATATAAGCTTGAATAAAGAAGATTTTTTATTTCATTGTCCAGCAATTTTTTCCTTCACTGTGCTACATATATGTGGCTCCATATCTTGGTCTGAAAATGCCAACATAGAATTTTTAGAGAATAAGTGGATATTTCCTTCTCGCTCTAGGATACAACCTCTCGCACCTGACTTGCATCCCCATATTTTGGACTCGTCTCACTGGTGAAATGGGGAGCTTTTTGGGAGATGCTCAAATTTCACTGGGACAGCTGCAGGGTGGGCTGGTGGGCGAACGCCCTGTCCATCAACAACTTTATGTCACTTCAGAAGACTGTGAGTAGTTGTATCAATCACTGGGATTGTAGGACAGGATACAATCTAGGCTACATTCACACTACAGTATGGGGGATGTATATACGGCAGACGTATATACGGCCGATACGTCCCATACACTCCTATGGGCTCTCGGCCCGTACGTGGAGCGGTACGGTGCAGCACACGTGCGGGACCGTACCGCTCCTTAGCACGGGAAAAGAGAGGACATGTCCTAACTTTTCCGTGATACGCGCTGTATTTTTGCTCAGCCCGCAGGTGTTTAAGCGGGGGGCTGCAGGACTGCTGTGCTCCTTAATCAGGAGTATGGCCCTCCTGCTGCCCTTTAACCCGGGCACTGATTGGTTGCCCAATTTGGCCACCGGGTGGCAGTGGCCTGGTGATATTAAAGCTTGAGCGCGGAAGCAGTTCCTCTTTGGACTGCTCCGGCGTCAAGAGACACCCGCCCCACTCCCTAGTTTTGTATTTTGTATTACAAGTTATTGTTTATTTGGTTATTGTTATTCAATTGGTGTTGATGTTATTTGGTTATGTTATTCAATTGGTGTTGAGTGTTATTTGGTTATTGTTATTTTAATTTGTTGGTGTTTGTTGGTAGTACAGCTTGGCCTGTGGTGGAATTTTGACCCTCTCGGTTTTAGCCCAAATCACCTGACAGACCAACTAGGACATGCCCCCGCGGAGGCGGGGCCCGGCATGCAAGGTGAAAAAATTGGGTAAAGGGTCTGGGTTCCCCCCACAGGTCGGTGATTTATTTCTGTTAAGCAATAAAGCTGTGGCCGACCCCCATCTTTTTTCTTCCAAAACGGTGTCTTGTGTCTCTTTTGGGTTGTGGGACGGTGGTATTTGAAGTCAGGGGCTTAGGCATTAGTACAGTCAGTCCTATAGAAGGGGCGGGGGTGAGCAGCGCTCATCCCCTGCTCCTCTCCGCAGCGCCGATGTATGCCCGCCGTACTAAGGTACGGCGGGCATACATCGTGTGAATGTAGCCTTACCACCAGTTATACGAAACATGTTGGGGGGGGTCTACTCTGTTAGTTTTTAGAGCAGCAGTTATGTTGACAAGTTAGTGCTAGATAAACAGATTACTAGAGTCAGTTTCGTGTGTAGCAGCTCCTCTTCCCCCTGCATCACATCCAGGGGGGTTGCTAGGAAGATTTCATCTGACCCCAGACGTCTCATCCCGGGGGGTGGGGGGTTCTAGGGAGATTTCACCTACCCCCCGACGTATGTTAAACCCATACCAGTGTGAAACGAAGAAGCAGCGAGGTTCGGATACAGTCAAACATAATGGGGGTATTTACTAAGGGCCCCGATTCGCATTTTCCCGACGTGTTACCCGAATATTTCGATTGGCGCACGCGATCGGATTGTGGCGATCGGCGCTGGCATGCACGCAACGGAAATCGGGGGCGTGGCCGAACGAAACCCAACGCATTCGGAAAAAACCGCCGCATTTAAAAAAATGCCGGCTCGGTGAACTCCAGTGCGTTCCGATGCTTTTCAGCGCAGCAGCGCACCTGGTGGACTGCGGAGGAACTACCTTAATGAATCCCGGCCGGACCCCAATCAGCGCAGAGAACCCCGCTGGATCGCGAATGGACGGGTAAGTAATCTGCCCCAATGAGGAACATTTACTTACCCGTCCGGAGGAGTTCACGAAAGTGCATTCCTGTGCCGCTGTTCGCTACGATCATGCGCCCAATTTCCTGCATGTGTCGCTTCCCTGCTCAGATCCGCGGATCCACCCTTCCTCTTCCTGGTGCATGTAAGTGCATTGGATTGCCCGTCCCGCAATTTCTGTTGCATGAAAGCGATGCAGCTGCGCCAAAATCCGATCGCGTGTGCACAATCCCCTGCTAAATACGTCACAGCAACTACATACACTAAACTAAGGTATTCCGTGGCTAACCAGGTTACAAATAAAGAAATTGGGATTAGGCAAAGAGATGCCAATCCCTCCCATGGAGTAGAAGCTTGTAATTCCAGACTACCATCGTGGAGAATTTCTAAGTTGCAGTAACCATGTCAACCACAACCAATTAAAAGTTACATTTTAGTGACTAAGGCTATAGATGTCCCACAACTCTCTTTTCACACAATTTTAAATGGAACCAGTCAACAATTAACCACATTGCACTACTTGTCCCCACAGGTAGGGATGAAATGCCCTTTCTAGAATTTCCTCTTTTATGTGAAATTTTACATATTTACTTATATAAAAATCTCCCACACTTCAGAAGCCCCTATTGTTTTTTATAGGACCTAGATACATGCTGCTGGTGTCATATTAAAGATAAGAATCCCATCTTATGGTTCTAGGAGCTACAGAATGGGAAGAACAAGCAGTTAAATATTAGGCAGGAAATGCATCTATACCGCAGCTTGCATTCAATGTTCAATGGGGCAGATTTACTTACCCGGTCCAGTCGCGATCCAGTGGCTGTTCTCCAACGTCGATTCGGGTTCTGCCGGGATTCACTAAGGTCGTGCGCCCGATATCCACTAGGTGTCGCTGTTGCGCTGAAGTCCACCGGAGTTCACTTCTCCGTCTCGTGTGTATGTGAGCGCTATTTTTGCGACACAATTTTTTAAAAAAAATCAGCGGTTTTTTCTGAATCCACCGATGCGGCCACAATCCAATCGCGTGAGCCAAAATCCCGGGGCAATTCGGCGCAAACCAGAAAAATTGCGAAACGGCGGCAAAAAGTGATTGGACCCTTAGTAAATGTGCCCCAATGTTTTTAGTTGCCTGTATCTCAAGTTCTGTGGATCTGAAAAAATTAGATCCTTAACTTCATATTACAATATGATATATAGCATGTTTCTAGGTGCTATAGAACAGAGATAGGGGCTTCTGAGACCTCCTGCAACCACTAATCTAGACTCATCTAATAGAAAATGAGGTAAAATGAGTATATTTGCGGACATCAGGGTAGATTTCATATATAGAGAGAATCTAGAAAAGACATTTCATACCCTACCAGAGAGCACTGACGGTAAAACCTGGTGACAGGTTCTCTTTAATAGGAGCAGAACTTAGGTTTTGTCCATCCATATAATCTGAGTTTGTTGGGAGGATTTGAGTGACACAGAGACTAATTTTGAGATGAATTGAATCACTATGGGGCTTATTTACCAAGGGTCGCAGATCGCACTTTTGGGACATGTTCGCAGTTTTCACGGATTTGCGCAGCTTTGACAGGTATTAAACAGGTCTGCGCTTGTGTTGCACCACACAATCAGATTGTGACGCGGCTGCACTGGCTTCCATGAGACAGAAAGGGATTGGACGATCCGACGGATTCGGAGTGAGCATGGGATTTAACATACAAATTGGGGCAGATTTACTTACCCGATCCTGTTGCAATCCCCAAGGTGCATTCTCCGACAAGGATGAAGTCCGGCGCGATTCTTCAAGATCGTGTGTCCATGTTCCTGCATGTGTCGCTTCCGCGCTGAGGTCCGCCGGAGTTCACCTTTTCTTCCCGGTGTAGTGAGTGCATTGGCTTGCGACACAATTTAAATTGTAAATCCTGCGCTTAGTCCGATTCAGGTGGGTTGTCTGTCGGTCGCGCCCCCCGATTTGTGTCGCATGCAAGTCCAAAATCCAAACACGTGCGCCAAAACCCCACTTAAATTCAGCGCGAATAGTCGGGAAACCCGACGAAAATGCGCCGTGCAAACCCTTAGTAAATGTGCCCCACTGTGTCGCACAAGACAATGACATTAGCAATAGGAAGAAGATGGTGAATCCAGTGGACTGAGCGGGGAAGGGGCACATGCAGGATATCGGACGCACGATCTTAGTGAATCGCGCACAGTTTTTGATGTCGGACAATACACTTTCTGTGAACTCAAGGAATGGGTAAGTTAATGGTGCCCTATGAGTTAAACCTTCTCCCAGATCAGTGCCTGACCCATAGAAC
>CM033641.1:315878459-315907023 GCA_019512145.1 Engystomops pustulosus | reverse complement strand
TAGATCATGGCGAGCGCAGAGCCTCAGCTTTACCGCTCTGTCTGGGAATCCTGCACTTAATGCAAACCCTCCGGCCACTGATGTGTATATATATATATTGCGCTTAATGCAAACCCTCCGGCCACTGATGTGTATATATATATATATATATATAAGGTACGTCCGGAGACTAATATAAGGGACAAGCAATTACTACCTCACTGTAGGAATAGCACCACTTACCTCTATTACTGAGCCCATCAATATCCGAATAGCACCACTTACCTCTATTACTCAGCCCATCAATATCCTTCACGATATTAGATCTGATCCTTACATAGATTTTACTTCTGCAAATGTATTATATGGACGACTTTGGGAGGAAGCTATGGAGATGATGTGTGGAGGTAGCAATGGAGACAACGTGTGGAGGCAGCTATAAAGACGACGTGTGGAGGCTGCTATGGAGACAATTTAATTTGGATAGGGCCTGTATGTGGCAGTCCAAAAAAGTTTTCAAACCAGAGGAGCAGGTAGGTGGTCCTCCAGAAAAATGTAATATATTGAGAGCCTGTATGTGGCACTCCCAAAAATTGTTTAAAACAGAGGACCGGGTAGGTGGCCCTCCAGAAAAATTAAAAACATAGAGTACTATAGCTAGAGCCAGTTGGCTCTGGTAAGTTTCCTCTGCTTTAGTGTACAAAGAGGAGCAGAAGGAGTAAAATGAGGAGGAGGAGTGCATACATTATTCAGGTTGAGAATGGAAATCCTGAGAAATCCAGGCTTTATTCATCTTGACAGGCGTGTACGCTTATCGGTGATGATCCCACCAGCTGCACTGAAAACTCGCTCAGACAACACGCTAGCGGCAGGGCAGGCAAGAACCTCCAAGGCGTACAGCGCCAGTTCGTGCCACATGTCCAGCTTTTAAATCCAGTAGTTGTAGGGAGCTGTGTGATCATTTAGTTCGATGGTATGGTCAGCTGCGTACTCCCTCACCATCTTTCTGTAAAGATCAGCCCTACTCTGCCGAGACTGGGGACAGGTGACAGTGTCTTGCTGGGTTTATCCATAGTCTTCTGAGAAGAGGGGCGGCTTCATCATTGGATGGGGAGGGGGGGCACATACTTTTACCAATACTATTACAGAATCAGAAGGTAATAAGCCCTGCACTTCCCATGTGTTACAGTGCCTCGGATGGACCTGGTATCTCTCTGCTGATTTCCAGTTCCATCTCACCGTCCCTCTTGTAATCTTCCTGTATGTCAGGCGGGCCCCTGTCCCATTATGTGGCCATTACTGTGTGTTAGGGTTCAGCGCTCCCCAGTGATTGGGGATATTAATAACATAGATCATGGCGAGCGCAGAGCCTCAGCTTTACCGCTCTGTCTGGGAGTCCTGCACTTAATGCAAACCCTCCGGCCACTGATGTGTATATATATATATATATATATAACGTACGGCCGGAGACTAATATAAGGGTGTATAACGTACGGCCGGAGACTAATATAAGGGACGAGCAATTACTACCTCACTGTAGGAATAGCACCACTTACCTCTATTACTCAGCCCATCAATATCCTTCACGAATAGCACCACTTACCTCTATTACTCAGCCCATCAATATCCTTCACAGATATTAGATCTGATCCTTACATAGATTTTACTTCTGCAAATGTATTGATATTAGATCTGATCCTTACATAGATTTTACTTCTGCAAATGTATTTCAGTATTTAATTGTAATAATTAGAGAAGGGCGACAGTGTAAATAACCTGCCAAATGTTACCCCATTAAACTCCCAGCCCCCTCAGGGTAAAAAATGTCCTTTCTAGTATTTAATCTTTTAAGGGAAATCTCACCCATATGCCTAAATATCTGAAAAAAAATCTCCTCCAAAGTCCAGCGACAATGAGCTGAGAATATTTTGGCCGAGATGAGTCAAGTTTAGAGGCTGCAGGGGAAGGATCACTTCACACCACCCTGTCTTAAAGGGATCTCCAGTAATAGAAAGTTAGGCCCTATGCTGTTATCAGTGGGGGTCCCAGAGATGGGACCCCCACAGATCTCGAGAACGGGGGTCCATTGTACCTGTTACATTCAAGATGAAGAGCGCAGCCTATCATGCATAGAGATTAACGGCGCAACGGGCTGCACCAGTCATCTGCAGCACAATGGGTACCACAGACCCCCATTCACAGCATCCGTGGTGGAGGTCTCATCTCTGAGACCCCCACTGATCAGCAGGTTAGCAAGTAACTTGCTATGACTGGAGAACCCTTTTAAGATTTAAAGCCCCTGTTATTGTCATATTAAAGCAAAGCTGCGCGCCAAAGATCTCAGGGTAGGAGGAGAGAAGAGGCTACCGGGGTGTGGAGTAGCCGCGACCTGTAGCCTCATGTCCGGCTACTCCACGCCCCGGTAGCCGCTTTACAAAATTTACATATTAGGGCAATAGAGATTTTAAAAAGATAGGGGGACGTGAGCTTTAGCTCTGAAAAGGGCTCTCCTCACGTCCCATACATGCACCTACCACCCGTTCTACCTTTATAGGTAGAATCGTGGTGGTAGGTTCCCTTTAAGCTACAGAAACAAAGATACAGGCAATTCTGAAGATCACAGAACCACAGCGCTGAAAGTATCTCCTGATACTTGGCCACATTTATTCTTTCAAGTACACGGATCAGTCGTCCTGGTTCCTTGCAGAGGAACAGCCCCTTGTCATGATGTCCCCTCTCCCCATGATGCACAGTAGGTAGGTGATCTCTGGATGCAGCTCAGCAGTCACTCATCTCCAAACACCACAAGTTGTGTTTTTGTGGTTCTGGGATTTCTGCAGGTCTCTAGGTCCCTGTGAGGTTCTGGGATTTCTGCAGGTCACTAGGTCCCTGTGAGGTTCTGGGATTTCTGCAGGTCACTTGGTTCCCGTGTAGTTCTGGGGTTTCTGCATGTCACATGTGGCAGTCCAAAAAAGTTTTCAAACCAGAGGAGCAGGTAGCTGGTCCTCCAGAAAAATTACATAGATTGAGTGCCTGTATGTGGCACTCCCAAAAATTGTTTAAAACAGAGGACAGGGTAGTTGGCCATCCAGAAAAATTAAATACATAGAGTACTATAGCCAGAGCCAGTTGGCCCTGGCAAAAAAATAGCCAGTTTCCTCTGCTTTAGTGTACAAAGAGGAGGAGAAGGAGGACATTGAGGAGGAGGAGTGCATACATTATTCAGGTTCAGCTTCTTTCACCTGGTGGAGAATGGAAATGCAGAGAAATCCAGGCTTTATTTATCTTGATAAGCGTCAGCCTGTCAGTGCTGTCAGTCGACAGGCGTGTACGCTTATCGGTGATGATGCCACCAGCTGCACTGAAAACCCGCTCGGACAACACGCTAGCGGCAGGGCAGGCAAGAACCTCCAAGGCGTACAGCGCCAGTTCGTGCCACATGTCCAGCTTTGAAACCCAGTAGTTGTAGGGAGCTGTGTGATCATTTAGGACGATGGTATGGTCAGCTACGTACTCCCTCACCATCTTTCTGTAAAGATCAGCCCTACTCTGCCGAGACTGGGGACAGGTGACAGTGTCTTGCTGGGGTGACATAAAACTGGCAAAGGCCTTGTAAAGCATACCCCTGCCAGTGCTGGACAAGCTGCCTGGTCGCCTACTCTCCCTCGCTACTTGTCCCGCAGAAGTACGCCCTCTGCTCGTGATTGGCTCTGTTTCTGGCCGCCAAAAATCACAACGGCGGGAGATGCCATTTTCTCGAGCGGGCAAAGTATTCGTCCGAGCAACGAGCAGTTTCGAGTACGCTAATGCTCGAACGAGCATCAAGCTCGGACGAGTATGTTCGCTCATCTCTACTGGAGAACCCTTTTAAGATTTAAAGCCCCTGTTAGTGTCATATTAAAGCAAAGCTGCGTGCCAAAGATGTCAGGGTAGGAGGAGAGAAGATGCTACAGGGACGTGGAGTAGCCGCGACCTGTAGCCTCATGTCCGGCTACTCCACGCCCCGGGCAGTTGGAGCAGGTCACTAGGTCCCTGTGTGGTTCTGGGATTTCTGCAGGTCACTTGGTCCCCCGTGTGGTTCTGGGATTTCTGCAGATCACTAGGTCCCTGTGTGGTTCTGGGATTTCTGCAGGTCACTAGGTCCCTGTGTGGTTCTGGGGGACAAAATTGGTGGCTGACTAAATACTATTTTCCCCACTGTATAAGAATAGGGCGCTCATTGATAAATCACAAGATGTTGATACATTGTAACCACCAGACATAAGAAAGGAATTAACCCTTCCTTGTCCTCTTGTGCAGAGCTAAGCGCGTCATGATTGCAGTCGTGACATTGACCTGTGCCGCCTCTGTCATCACCACCACCTTCATTTCGTACTTTTTAAAACTTCCAATTCACAACCCGAAATGTGAAAGGTCAGTAACACCCCCCCCCCCACTCGTCTCTGATATGACCGATCTTGTGCTCGATCTGCTCATGATTATTCAGCATTTTATAACACAAGCTCTGTACAGCGCTGCAGAATCTGTGGGCGCTATATAAATAAAGGAATTAGTTTTATTATTATTATAACCTACTTCCGCAGCCAGTGTCGGGAGAATTATTGGGCGGAATATTACGAAAGACCCTACTGCCGATACGGACCTTTCCTTGTCGGGATGATTCTTGCCATTCTTTTAGTCGGGAAGCAAAGTCTTTACTTTAAGAACAGGGTAAGAGATTTCAGATTTCAGTTTTGGGGGGTTGTATTCTGAGTACAGGCATTCCCCGGGTTACATACAAGAAAGGGTCTGTAAGTTTGTTCTTAAGTTGAATTTGTATGTGCAACATCCCCCACCGGGGCCTAGCCTTTTCTTGGGGCCTGGAGTCAGCCAGGGCCCGCAGTACCTGAGTGGCTGGCGGTTGCGGCCTAGGCACGCTAGTGTCACGGTGCTTGGTATGGGGAACCGGGGGGCTGTCCTACAGTCTGGCAGGTCTCCAGCAGGGTGGTGTTGGCAAGAAATGATGAGGGAGCGGCTGCTATAGCGAATCTCCCTGGGGCAACCCTTTGGTGTCTAGAGTATGAGTCTCTGTGTAGTGGACAGGGTGCCTGAGATGATGGCAGCTGTAGTAGCAGGGACCAGACGGAGGCAGAGGTTGAACAAAAACAACTTACAGTTCTTTATTGGAACCGACAGGAACCGCAGCAACGTGCCTTTAACAGAGTAGTGGATTGCTGAGATGCAGTTGGAGGGAGCCACAGGAGGTAGATCGCCAGCCTGGATGCAGAGGGCAGGCTGGGAGGTAGCTGTGTCCTAATAGGAAGCTTCAGCTTGTCCTGGAGTGCTTCAGGTATCACCCTTAAAGGTAGGATGAAAACCCCTTTCCTCACTAACTCTTAGCTATTAGCTCCACTCTTCAGGCAGGGGCTAGGCTCTTCCTGCTCTGGTCTGGTATGCTAGCTGTATAGAGTTTAGACTGGAGTTACTCCAGTCTGCTTCTGCAGACTCCTAGTCTGACTGCTCTCTTCTCTCTCCTGAGAGAGACTGCCTTCTTCTGGAAGTTTCCAGGGATCTTGTTACTCCCCTGGTCAGGTGGTGGCTACTCCTCCAATTACATCTCAGCTTAAATCTTAGCTCACAGAGACAAAGTATAACAAAGGTGATTGGTGGACACATCTTACATCAGACAAAACACTTAACTCCTGCCTTGCCAGGCAGGATCTACTACTGCAGTGTTCCCCTGTGTCCTATAAGGACTATGTAGTGTGATGTAGTGACATGCTGTGGGACGTATTCGCAACCACTCCTCCGCCTTGCATCGGCGAGGGTGTTGCATATGTAAGTCGGAACTATATATTTTATCATTGTAATCCCAGCCAGAAATGTTTTGTTCTCTGTGACGATTGGATTTTAAAAATGTTGGGTCGTCATAAGAATCAGGATTAACAATAAATCTTCATTACAGACACCTGTGATAACTGTTATAGCTGATTATTGTAGCCTAGGACTAAAGTACAATAAATTACCAATATCCAGTGGTCCATTTGTAACTAGCGGTCGTATGTAAGTCGAGTGTTCTTAAGTAGGGGACTGCCTGTACTGATCTGAATAGAAAGGATTTCTTTATATGCTCAGGATTAGTCTGTGAATTAGTGATGTTAGAATATTTTCCAGATTAAAGGGAAATCTACCACAGGATGAAGGCCAGTAAACCAAGCACACTGACATACTGGTGTGTGCCCCCTTCTGGCAGGATCTGCTCTTCTTTTAGCTTCTTATTCCCTGGTTTTCACAGATTTTTTTTTTTAATTATGCAAATGCACCTGAGGGGCACTGGGCTCCATAGGTGTTAATGGAGCGGGGAGCCCCTCAGACTCATTTGCATTACTTTTTTAAATTGGGGGGGATGCCCAGAGCCCCTCCATGCTATAGCCTCACAAGCTGTTACAGTGTCTCTCCCTCCCTGCTCCCCCAGCACTTCCCATCTCCCTATGCCTGCTACATTCACATACAGTGGGGAGGGGGGGGTGCTCCTGCACAGTGTAACAACCTATGAAGCTACAGCTCGGAGGGGCTCTGGTAGCAGCCTCCAGAGTCCTTCTGGTTCATTAGCATAGTCATAAAAGTTGATTTTTAGAAGTTAGAAGGCCATGAATATCAAATATAAGAAGATGACCACTCACAGTAGCAGCCCACACTGTAATCATGTATTCAGTACAACAGATCAGATGTTTGAGGAGGCTGCAGTGTTCAGGCAATGGTTACAGTCTCTTCCCTACACACCAAACACAGCGCCATTAATTGTATAGTGGCGGTAATTGATATTGCATCTCAGGCTTAAACAATTTGTGTGTCCTATGCAATGCAATACTAACAAGAAAAATGACGTAAGGCCAGTTTAACCCTTTTGCGCTAATTAAAAGAGAATTTAAAACATTTGACAGGGAACACAAATTACTCCGTAGGATTTTAAAATGATCAGGAAGTGGGAACCTGCTGCTGAAAATATGTCGCGGCACAGTGGATAATCATCGGACAATGCACTTTCTGGGAACGCGCAGGATGGGTAAGTAAATGTGCCCCAGTGTGTAATCCAGTGAATGCTCCACTGACTGCGTCATACTGACCCCCCACCCCTTCCCTCTCTCTAATCCCTGTTCCCCTTCTCCTTCCCTTTGTTTGAGAACTTATCACAATGAAGAGGCAAGAAATAGCCATTAATGGGCATCTCATAAAGACATAATTTCAGCAGCAGGTTCCCACTTCCTGATCATTTGTTATTTGTGTTCTCTGTCAAATGTTTTAAATTCTCAAATAAATGTTTTAATTGGCGCAAAAGGGTTAAACTGGCCTTACGTCATTTTTGTTGTTAGTATTTAGTGGAATTAACTCAGCTAAAAGAGGTCCAACTATATTTTGGAGGTCTATGCATGCAATGTCACAGGGAGGGAGGATAACCATGTTCTCTGGTCTGATTATGAATCCGTTACTTGTCTCTTCATGCCTTATGTATTTCCTATAGACACAAGCCGCCTTGGGATGGATCTCTGCCCTGGCCCTCATGCTCACAGTCATATCGCTGGCTTTTGTTTTAGATGACACCCAGAGCTCTTACTCCGTCATGGCTGCACTTTACCAAGGACTTCACCGCACTCTGTGGGCCGTGGTTCTTGGTTTGATTTTTATTCTGTGCCATGAAGGATACGGAGGTATAGTACTATTATGGCATTATATTATAGTAACGTATCACTATGGCGCTTTACTATCAAGACAATTATGTATCTGACACCTTCCCTCCGGTACATCACCCTGTGAGCCGGTCACAGAGGAAGAAGTGTCCGGACTCCTCTCCTCTGCTCGCCCCACTACCTGCATCAGTGACCCCATCTCATCACATCTGGTACAGTCTTGCAAGCCCGGAGGCGTATAGCCGTTGGACTAATGACTGCACAAAGGGGTCTTAGTTAGCGGGGTTCTAAGTACAGGAATAGGCCCTCTTTGACTGAGGTGGTTTTTCCTTTCCTTTCTGTCTCCCTGCGTATGCCAGGGTGGTGGGGGCTACGTGACTAGGGGCGGGCTTGTGTCGTGGGTGGTACAGGAAGTGAGCATAGCTTAAATAGGGGCTGCAGACGTCACTCACCCTCTTTCTGGATCGCGTTTCCCACCCGCCCTCCCTTGGTTTAAGGTATTTTCGGCGTTGCTTTTGTCACATATGTTCAAACTTTAATACAAGTCTCTGTGTGTTTTTATCGGCGAATATTGGTTTTGGGTAAAAGGGGCCTGTGCTCCCGGTGGTTTATGGTTTAACTTTATTTGGGCAGTCTCTCCCCAGCAGTCACTTCTCACCTCACCAAATCTTCAGCCTCTCTCTCTCTTTTGGTGTCTATGCCTCTTCTTTCAAGCCTGCAGTTATTACCCCATTACTAAAGAAATCTTCCCTGAACCCATCCAATGCTCCTATAAATCAACCAGTCTTTATCCTCCCTTTTATCTCCAAACTCCTGGAACGCCTGGTCTATTATCGACTAACCTGTTATCTCTCAGCTAACTCCCTCCCTGACCCCCTACAATCTGGTTTCCGCTCTATGTTCTCCACTGAAACTGCTCTTACTAAAGTCTCCAATGATCTCCTCACTGCAAAACCCAAAGGTGACTATTTGCTCCTTATTCATCTGGATCTGGGGCATTCGATACTGTGGACCACCAGCTCCTCCTCAGAATACTTCACTCCATTGGCCTGAAGGACCCTGCACTCTCCGGGTTTTCTTCCTATCTCTCTGACCGCACTTTCAGTGTCTCCTTTTCTGGATCTTTCTCTTCTCATCTTCCTCTCAGTGTCGGGTTCCTTAGGGCTCAGTCCTGGGTCCTCTTCTATTGTCCCTCTAACCCCCCCATCCGACAATCCATCAGCAGATTTGGTTTCCAGTATCATCTCTATGCTGATGACATCCAGCTATCTACTTCTGCAGTTGATATCACTCCCGCCTTACTCCAGAACACTGGTGACTGTCTCTCTACTGTCTCTAACATCCTCTCGTCTCCTTTCATGAAACTTTATGGGGCTCATTTACTTACCTGGTCCCTGCGCGATCCCCGAGGTGATTTGTCCGCCTGAATGCCCATCTGCCGCGGTTAATGAAGATCGTGCGCCCGAGTTCCTGACTGCCCAAATAAAGTTAAGCCCAAACCACCGGGAGCTCATCAGGTGTGACCATGCAGAAATGCAGCCAATGTTAAGTCTAGTTCCTGGAGAGATGTGTAATTATACCTTTTATATGTTTTTACTAGAGGCAGGACTGTAAAATATGGATTTAAATGCAAGGTTGTAGCTTCTTCAAGTGCACCGGGGGTGTGTCCTCACACTGCTGTGCTCTTTATGTATTAAACAGCTACATGGCCTGTGTCCTTTTCTCTGAGTAAAAGCTGAAGTAAGCTTCTAGTTAAAAATTACAGCAGCTACTCAGAGCAGATGGTGATTGGCTGAGGTGAAGTTAAAGGCATAGCAGTGAGCAGTAAGATTCCAAAATATAGATCCACATTTCACAGTTCTGCTGCTACTAAGAACATGCGCTCTACAGGGCAGCTTGTAATAAATGGCTTCCACTTTCTCCCTCCAGGTATAGTGACCACTTTGCTGTCTTTCGATGTATGGGGTTTCCTATCTAAGATAAGCTACGCCGGTTATCTGGTCCATCCTATTATTATCTACTTTTACTGTGGCCTCCAAGAGGAGCTTTTTCACTATCAGGATCTCAACATGGTGAGTACTCATTAAAAAATATCTGCCTTCAGAATCAACCATGATAAACCAGGGACATTACTCAGATCAAGGCACCGGGACTGTGGTATCTTCCTATCCGTTGCCTTCTTCCTTCTAACATCCACTTTTATAATTATGCTAATAACGGGAGTTACCTGCTTCACAAGCTGTTACACTGTGCAGGAGCATTTCCACCTAGTGAAGTGTGTGAGATCGCAGTAGGTCGAGGGAGGGGAGATTGCTGAGAGAGCAGGTGGACGGGGAGACAGTGTAACAGCCCGTGAAGCTGTATCATGATGTTCTGACATAAAAAGGACCCCAAAGGTCCTGCAGATGCCAACCCTATTTTGGTCCCACTTGAAGATACAATCACTCAGGGTTTCATATGTATAGATGTGGTATTATAGAATTTCCAATCACTAACTATTTTTTAGCCTGAAATGAAGAACTTTAACCCAAGGATCTCCCATGTTTTCCTTCCACTAGTTGTATCTCTTCATTGGACACTGCGCTTTGACCTTCATCGTTGCTCTACTTTTCACAGTTCTGGTTGAAATACCCTTCCAAAGGTTGATGAGCATTTAGTTTATGGAAAACGCACAACGTATCGGAGGATTATAGTGAACCATACATTCATGGATTTATACCTTGAAGGAAACAATGAATCTTAAAAGACAACATCCACCACCCGTCTCTACTACTGTATCACTAATTATGAAGAACCTCAAGTATTAGGTCGAGAATGTAAAAAAAAAAATTGCATGACAAAAGCAATTCTAACTTTAAAAAACTTAATGGAACAAATATCCAGTTCTCAAGTAAAGAACTTCAACTCAGCAACACTGATTATAACAGATGATGGCTTTTGTTAACAACTGCTGCTGTAGGGGGCGGTCCAGACTACACAGCCAGACTGCTGTTATAGGGGGCAGTCCAGACTACACAGAAAGACTGCTGTTATAGGGGGCAGTCCAGACTACACAGACAGACTGCTGTTATAGGGGGCGGTCCGGACTACACAGACAGACTGCTGTTAAAGGGGGAGGTCCAGACTACACTGACAGACTGCTGTTATAGGGGGCGGTCCAGACTACACAGACAGACTGCTGTTATAGGGGGAGGTCCAGACTACACAGACAGATTGCTATTATAGGGGGAGGTCCAGACTACACAGCCAGACTGCTGTTATAGGGGGCAGTCCAGACTACACAGACAGACTGCTGTTATAAGGTGCAGTCCAGACTACACAGCCAGACTGCTGTTATAGGGGAGCGGTCCAGACTACACAGCCAGACTGCTGTTATAGGGGGCGGTCCAACTCACAGACAGACGGGCTGTTATAGGGGACAGTCCAGACTACACAGCCAGACTGCTGTTATAAGGGGAGGTCCAGACTACACAGCCAGACTGCTGTTATAGGGGGCAGTCCAGACTACACAGCCAGACTGCTGTTATAGGGGAGCGGTCCAGACTACACAGCCAGACTGCTGTTATAGGGCGGTCCAGACTACACAGACAGACTGCTGTTATAAGGGGCGGTCCAGACTACACAGACAGACTGCTGTTATAAGGGACAGTCCAGACTACACAGCCAGACTGCTGTTATAAGGGAGGTCCAGACTACACAGCCAGACTTCCGTTATTAGGGGAGGGTCCAGACTACACAGCCAGACTGCTGTTATAAGGGGAGGTCCAGACTACACCGCCAGACTGCTGTTATAAGGGGAGGTCCAGACTACACAGCCAGACTCCTGTAATAGCGAAATGATGTGCCAGATTTGCATGTTGGCATGATGCAGACTGAGGCTGAAACCCAGTTACAGACTAAGGCCCCTTTCAGACAGCCGTTGTGGGGGTGTATATGCAGCAGGACAGGTATCCCCATGGACAACTATGGCTCCCTACGGTAGGGTATAATTCTGCTCCTAGTAACAGATCCTAAATCACACTATTACTTGTTCGGGGAGGCATTTTGGACCAGACAGATGCCTTTTAAAGGGAACCTATCACCATATTTTCACAAATACAGCTAGTGACAGGTGCCCATACAGCTTGATTAACTAAATGCCAGCCTTCTTTTTATCTAAAAATGTTTTCCCTTACATCCGCATAAATCAACTTTATGTTATCATGCCTGGCTTCAGAAGGGGCGTATCCTGCTTGGCTGGCTCCTCCCATCTACCCTTCCCCATGTCCCATGCCTCTTCTCAGCATTCAGCACTTAAAGAACACCTGCCATCTGTTCCTAGTAACTAACTCTATTAGAGCAGCTCACGAGGATTCCATCCCAGCCTTTATGTAGTTAATTCACACAGTCATTTTAAAATCATATTTTCTTTATTATGTAAATGAGCGCAGGCACATGGAGAGAGAGAGTGATGTCATCCGTTACCCCTCCTATTGTGTCTGTGTGTAATGTACAGTAAAACATTCATAGTGTTTGGGCTTTATCTGCTGCCTGTGAGAGACACAGATATCAGCTACACAACTACCTGACTTCCTATGTTCTCCAATACACATGTGAGACACAACTACCTGACATGCTCTCTCTTCCTATACACGTGAGAGACACAGACATCAGCTACACAAGCACCTGACATGCTGTGACCTCCAATACACATGTGAGAGACACAGATATCAGCTACACAAGTGCCTGACATGCTCTCTCCTCCTACACACATGTGTGAGACACATACATCAGCTACACAGGTACCTGACATGCTGTGACCTCCAATACACGTGGGTGAGAAACAGACATCAGCTACACAACTACCTTCCATACTCTCTTCTTCTATACACGTGTGAGACACAGACATCAGCTACATGAGTGCCTGACATGCTGTGTTCTCCTATACACTTGTGAGCCACAGACATCAGCTACACAAGTACCTGACATGTTCTCCTATACACATGTAAGAGACACAGACATCAGCTACACAAGTACCTGACATGTTCTCCTATACACATGAGAGACAAAGACATCATCTACACAAGTACCTGACATGTTCTGCTATACACATGAGAGACACAGACACAAGTAGCTGACATGCTTTCTTCTCTTATTTGCAACATCTACACCATGTATATCTCTGAGCATGAAATCACATGAAATCACAGCTGCCTCCAAGGAGGATGGAGGTGTAGAAGTCCAAGGAGGCTGTTGTGATTTCATCTGATCAAATACATACATGGGGGCCAATGATGTAACAGAGCTCTCTCTCAATGTCCCATACAGCAGTTTGTCCTAGCAGTGAGGCCTGTCAATAAGGAGAAAGGAGGCAAGACAATGCAAGTAACATTTAATACAGGATACACATAGTGTAATTGGACTCACATCAGGTGAGTTGCATATAAGTTTACATGGGAAAAGGGCAATTCTTTTTAATCATAGTTTTTAATTATTTATTTTGGGTGGGTTATTCAAAACGGCAGGTTTCCTTTAAAATCATGTTGCCTGTGAACTGAAGTTAAAATTCCATATTTAAAGGTTTTTCTGGACCAGAACATGTATATGGATTTGGGATTGACTTTTGCCGTCCCTCTAAAATAAGAGTCTCTTGTCCAACATTGAACAGTAGTATCTGCTCTATTCCTGATGCGGCTTCCCACAATGTTCCAGCCCATGAAATCTGTATTTTCTCCACCATTTCAAGGTATAATGTTCGTTTTTGATGCCACATTTAGTATCAATTACTCAGAATGGCTAATAAAGTGCACATCCAGGGTCTGCTTCTCTGTATCCATAGCAAAACTACAGCCGCTCCAAAGTGTCTCCAGAAGCACATAGGAAGTCAGGTAGTTGTGTAGCTGATGTCTGTGTCTCACACATGTGTATTGGAGAACACAGCATGTCAGGCACTTGTGTAGCTGATGTCTGAGTCTCACACATGTGTATTGGAGAACATAGGAAGTCAGGTAGTTGTGTAGCTGATGTCTGTGTCTCACACATGTGTATTGGAGAACACAGCATGTCAGGCACTTGTGTAGCTGATGTCTGTGTCTCACACATGTGTATTGGAGAACATAGGAAGTCAGTTGTGTAGCTGATGTCTGTGTCTCTCACAGGCAGAAGATAAAGCCCAAACACTATCTATCAATGTTTTACCGTACATTAAACACGATACAATAGCAGGGGTAACGGTGACATCACTCTCTCTCTCTCCATGTGCCTGGGCTCATTTACATAATATGATTTTAAATGACTGTGTGAATAAATACATAAAGGCTTGGATGGAATCCCGTGAGCTGCTCTAATAGAGTTCTTAAGTGCTGAATGCTGAAAGAGGCATGGGACATGGGGAAGGGTAGATGGGAGGAGCCAGCCAAGCAGGATACGCCCCTTCTGAAGCCAGGCATGATAACATAAAGTTTATTTATGCGATGTAAGGAAAATATTTTTAGATAAAAAGAAGGCTGGCATTTAGTTAATCAAGGGCACCTGTCACTAGCTGTATTTGTGAAAAGATGGTGATAGGTTTCCTTTAAAAGGCATCTGTCTGTCCAAAATGCCTCCCCGAACAAGTAATAGTGTGATTTAGGATATGTTACTAGGAGCAGAATTATACCCTACCGTAGGGAGCCATAGTTGTCCATGGGGACATCTGTCCTGTCCATATACACCCCCACAACGGCTGTCTGAAAGGGCCTTAGTCGTGATTGCGTTTCTACCTAAGTCTGCATCATGCCATCTCAGCAAATCTGCACATCTTTCACTATACAGGAGTCCGCTGTGTAGTCTGGACCTCCCTCTTATAAACAGCAGTCTGGCTGTGTAGTCTGGACTGTCCCATTATAACAGAGCTTCTGGCTGTTAGTCTGGACTGTCCATAAACAGCAGTCTGGCTGGGAATCCCCCAATTCAGCAGTCTAGCTGTATAGTCTTGGCGCCTATACTATGAAGTCTGTACCGCCCCATAGCAGCAGTCCTGTCTGTTGTAGTCTGAACCCCCCCTATAACAGCAGTCGGTCTGTGTAGTCTGGACCGCCCCTCTAACAGCAGTTTGTCTGTGTAGTCTGGACCGCCCCCTGTAACAGCAGTCTGTCTGTGTAGTCTGAACCGCCCCCTATAATAGCAGTCTGTCTGTGTAGTCTGGACCTCCCCCTATAGCACAGTCTGTCTGTGTAGTCTGGAGAGCCCCTATAACAGCAGTCTGTCTGTGTAGTCTGGACCACCCCCTATAACATCAATCTGGCTGCGTAGTCTGGACCGCCCCCTATAACAGCAGTTTGTCTGTGTATTCTGGACCGCCCAATTATAGCAGCAGTCTGGTCTGTGTAGTCTGGACCGCCCCTACAGCAACAGTTGTTAACAAAACACATCATCTGTTATAATCAGTGTTGCTGAGTTGAAGTTCTTTACTTGAGAACTGTTCCATAAGTTTTTTAAGTTAGATTTGCTTTTGTTATGCAATTTTTTTTTACATTCCGACCTAATACTTGAGGTTTCTCATAATTAGTGACACCGTAGTAAGAGGGTGGTGGATGTTGTCTTTAAGTTCATTGTTCATTGTTTCTTCAAGGTATAAATCCATGAATGTATGGTTCACTATATTCCTTCGATACGTTGTGTTTTCCATAAACTAAATGCTCATCAACTTTTGGAAGGGTATTTCAACCAGAACTGTGAAAAGTAGAGCACGATGAAGGTCAAAGCGCAGTGTCCAATGAAGAGATACAACTAGTGGAAGGAAAACATGGGAGATCCTGGGTTAAAGTTGTCATTTCAGGCTAAAAAACAGTTAGTGATTGGAAATTATATAATACCACATCTATACATATGAAACCCTGAGTGATTGTATCTTCAAGTGGACCAAATAGGGTTGGCATCTGCAGGACCTTTGGGGTCCTTTTATGTCAGAACATAGTGATACAGCTTCACGGGCTGTTTCACTGTCTCCCCGTCCACCTGCTCCCCAGCAATCTCCCCTCCCTCTGCCTACTGCGATCTCACACACTTCACTAGGTGAAATGCTCCTGCAGGTGTAACAGCTTGTGAAGCAGGTAACTCCCGTTATTAGCATAATTATAAAAGTGATGTTAGAAGGAAGGAGGCAAGGATAGAAATAAGAAGATGCCACAGTCCCGGTGCCTGAGTCTATGAGTAATGTCCCTGGTTTATCATGGTTGATTCTGAAGGAAGATATTTTTAATGAGCACTCACCATGTTGAGATCCTGATAGTGAAAAGCTCCTCTTGGAGGCCACAGTAATGTAGATAATAATAGGATGGATCAGATAACCGGCGTAGCTTATCTTAGATAGGAAACCCCATACATCAAAGACAGCAAAGTGGTCACTATACCTGAGGGAGAAAGTGGAAGCCATTATACAATCTGCCTGTAGAGGGCGCTGTATTCTTGTGTGGGGGCAGCCGACATCTCTATGGACGTGGGGAATTAGATTGTTACTGACAAGTAACAACAACAAATTCTAAATGGGAATCTCACGTTAGGAACCAGGTAAAACTACAGTTAGTGTTATGTATCGTCCCTTAGAGATGTATACTCAGACCTTGGTGGATGTTTCTTAGTAGCAGCAGAACTGTGAAATGTGGATCTTATTTGGAATCTTAATGCATAAGGGATATGCCCTCCACTGCTATGATCTTGCCTTTAACTTCACCTCAGCCACTCACATCTGCTCTGAGTAACTGCTGTAATTTTTAACTAGAAGCTTACTTCAGCTTTTACTCAGAGAAAAGGACACAGGCCATGTAGCTGTTTATACATAAAGAGCACAGCAGTGTGAGGACACACCCCCAGTGCACCTTGAAAAAGCTACAATCTTGCATTTTAACTATATTTTACAGTCCTGCCTCTAGTATGAGCTCCGGTGGTTTGGGCTTAACTTTTTGGGCAGTCAGGACTCGGGAGTGATATCACATGCAGACATATAGATGGGGTATCATCAGCCCTGAGATAGAGATGATACTGGAAACCAAATCTGCTGACGGTTTGTCGGATGGGGCAGTATAGAGAGAGAATAGAAGAGGACCCAGAGCGAACCCTAAGGAACCCGACCTGAGAGGAAGATGAGAGGAGAGAGATCCAGAAAAGGAGACACTGAAAGTGCGGTCAGAGAGAGAGAGCAGTACCTCCTTCAGGCCACATGGAGCGAAGCCTCCTGAGAGGAGCTGGTGGGTCCACAGTATCGAACGCTGCCGATAGATCCAGGAGAATAAGGAGAGAATAGTCACCTTTGATTTAGCATGAGGAGATCATTGGAGACTTTAGTAAGAGCAGTTTCAGTGGAGAACATAGAGCGGAAACGAAGATGTAGGGGGTCAAGGAGGGAGTATCACAGAGATGGCGGGTGGGTTTATAGAGAATAGACCAAGCGTTTTGGTAGCCGTAGGCATATAGCCGTTGGGCTAGGACTGCAGGCAGGGTGTGGTAGCCTAAGGGGTTTCATTATTCCTTCCACCTCCCCCCCCCTCCTTTACAGTAAGGAGTGGGTATTGTGTTCATGGGCTACGTGACTGGGGGCAGGGCGATGTTAGCCACACACCTGGGGGGGCTGAGTAGGCATAAAAGAGGGACGGTGAATCTTGCTCACCCTTTAGGAATCCTTCCCCTCCCGTCCCCCCCCCCTTTTTGTTTGTATTATTGTATTCTTGCTATAACTTAAAAAAAAAAAAAAAAAAAATTATCTTACGCATAGCGGTCTTATATATGTTATGTAATTGTAAGTCACAGCTGGCGGTTGTAACAGAAGGGGTGAGGACCTACATGCCCACTAACGATGCTGCATTTCAGGTGCCCCTGAAAATGGAGTTCCTTTTGTTAAAAGTTGAAAAGAAGTTACTACTCTATGAGTAGGTGTTTAAATGGTTAACATAGTTTTAATAAAGCTGTGGCCGACTCCCTGTTGTCACTCCACATGGTTCAAAGATATTTCCGTGTCTGTGGTTACTCGGTAAAGGGGGGGTATGTTGGGTGGCTATAGTTTGTGATATGCATGCAGTCCCAGGAGTTTGGAGATAAAAGGGAGGATAGAGACTGGTTGATTTATAGGAGCACTGGATGGGTCCAGGGAAGGTTTCTTTAGTAATGGGGTAATAACTGCAGGTTTGAGGCATAGACACCAGAAGAGAGAGGTTGAAGATGTTAGTGAGGTGAGAAGTGACTGCAGGGGAGAAAGACTGTACCAGATGTGAGGGGATGGGGTCACTGATGCAGGTAGTGGGGCGAGCAGAGGAGAGGAGCCCGGACACTTCTTCCTCTGTGGGACGGCTCAATAGGAAGTGAAGTGAACAGGGTGAAGTACCGAGGGAAGGTTGTCAGATACATAATTGTCTTGATAGTAAAGCTCCATAGTGTACATTACTATAATATAAAGCCATATAGTTACTATACCTCCGTATCCTTCATGGCACCAGAATAAAAATCAACCAAGAACCACAGCCCACAAGTGCGGTGAAGTCCTTGGTAAAGTGCAGAGCGCAGACGAGTAAGAGCTCGTGGGTTCATCTAAACAAAAAGCCAGCGATAGACTGTGAGCATGAGGGCCACGGCAGAGATCCTCCCAAGGCGGTCTTGTGTCTATAGGAATACATAAGGCATGAAAAGGCAAGTAACGGGTTCATAATCAGACCAGAGAACGTGGTTACGCTCCCTCCCTGTGACATTGCATGCACAGGACCTCTTTTAGCTGAGTTAATTCCACTAAATACTAACAACAAAATGACGTAAGGCGCCAGTTTAACCCTTTTTCGATCATTCAACCACCTTTTTTTGCCATCCAATACACATGTGTGAGACACAGACATCAGCTACACAACTACCTGTCATGCAGTGTTCTCCGATACACACATGAGAGACACAGATATCAGCTACACAACTACCTATGTTCTCCAATACACGTGTGAGACACAACTACCTGACATGCTCTCTCTTCCTATACACCTGAGAGACACATACATCAGCTACACAAGCACCTGACATGCTGTGACCTCTGATACACATGTGAGAGACACAGACAACAGCTACACAAGCACCTGACATGCTGTGTCCTCTGATACACATGTGAGAGACACAAACATCAGCTACACAAGTACCTGACATGCTCTCTCCTCCTACACACATGTGAGACACAAACATCAGCTACACAAGCACCTGACATGCTGTGTCCTCTGATACACATGTGAGAGACACAGACAACAGCTACACATCTACCTGACATGCTGTGTTCTCCTATACACATGTGTGAGACAGACATCAGCTACACAACCACCTTCCATACTCTCTTCTTCTATACATGTGTGAGACACAGACATCAGCTACATGAGTGCCTGACATGCTGTGTTCTCTTATACACATATGAGAGGCACAGACATCAACTACACAGGTACCTGACATGCTGTGTTCTCCTATACACTTGTGAGCCACAGACATCAGCTACACAAGTACCTGACATGTTCTCCTATACACATGTAAGAGTCACAGACATCAGCTACACAAGTATCTGATATGTTCTGCTATACACATGAGAGACACAGACATCAGCTACACAAGTACCTGACATGTTCTGCTATACACATGTGTGAGACACCGACATCAGCTACACAAGTACCTGACATGTTCTGCTATACACATGTGTGAGACACAGACATCAGCTACACAAGTACCTGACATGTTCTGCTATACACATGAGAGACACAGACATCAGCTAAGTAGCTGACATGCTTTCTTCTCTTATTTGCAACATTTACACCATGTATATCTCGGAGCACATGAAATCACAGCTGCCTCCATAGAGGATGGGGGGGGGTGTAGAAGTTCATGGAAGCTGTTGTGATTTCATGTGATCAAATACATACATGGGGGCCAATGATGTAACAGAGCTCTCTCTCAATGTCCCATACAGGAGTTTGTCCTAGCAGTGAGACCTGTCAATAAGGAGAAAGGGGGCAGAACAATGCAAGTAACATTTAATACAGGATACACATAGTGTAATTGGACTCACATCAGTTGAGTTGCATATAAGTTTACATGGGAAAAGGGCAATTCTTTTTAATCATAGTTTTTAATTAAGTATTTATTTTGGGTGGGTTATTTAAAACGGCAGGTTTCCTTTAAAATTATGTTGCCAGTGAACTAAAAGTTAAAATTCCATATTTAAAGGTTTTTCTGGACCAGAACATGTATATGGATTTGGGATTGACTTTTTCGGTCCCTCTAGAATAAGAGTTTCTTGTCCAGCATTGAACAGTAGTATCTGCTCCATCCCTGATGCGGCTTCCCACAATGTTCCAGTTCATGAAATCTGTATTTTCTCCACCATTTCAAGGTATAATGTCCTTTTTTAATGACACATTTAGTATCAATTACTCAGAATGGCTAATAAAGTGCACATCCAGGGTCTGCTACTCTGTATCCATAGCAAAACTACAACCGCTCCAAAGTGTCTCCAGAAAGCACTTACACTAAATCTACAGCGATAAAGTACTGCTCAGGCAGCAAGGAGAGCACTTCACTCCCCGAAAATTAGTGATAAGAGGGAGAATGTAAATTCTGGGGAAGGAGAAGCAACAAAATATAACAAAATGTAACATAATGTAATAAAGCTGTAACAGAACAGCCATTACAACCGCAAATAACTGTGTCAAAAATAATTGTAAAGAATGTTAAAGTGACACTCAACCCAGGATACTTAAAGGGGTTGTCCGGTGATAACAAGTCCATAGGATACGGTCTTACTTGAGGATCAGTAGGGGTCTTAATGATGGGACCCCCACAGGAAGAGGCACTACACTTATCGATCTTCAGAGAAATGAGTGGTACAACAGACCCCCGTTCATGTAATCAGTGGGGGTTTCATCACCTAGACCGCACGATTAGTAATTGCCGGACAACTCCTTTAATTTGATTATGTATTAAAGGGATTTCTGAAAACATCATGGGGGGCTGGCGTACGGGTGCCAAGGAAAAAAAATAAAAAGATTACCAACTCTGTATTGGTCCAGTTCTTTTGGTCTTCAGCCCCTCTGCCCAGCCAGAAGTGCAGGTTGGGGAACAGGGATCCTGCTTCTGCCATGGAAGTTCTAGCCATGGGGATTTAACATGTTGGTCTAAAGTAGCGAATTCCAGAGAGCTGGTACAGCACAAGAGGAGATGAGATTAGGTTTGGATTGCACAATAACTTTGCCAACTTTTGGTTCACATTCTAACATAAAGACTCACATATGCGAAGTGCAGCAAAATGTCTGTTATAGAGGAAACATCATGTGAACCAATAAAATAATTAAAAAAAAAACCAGGGTTAATATGCAGACGATCTACATCCAGATAGGAAACAAAATTAGTTGAAGGTGTAATTAAAGTTTTATTGAGTTCATAAAATAGTAAAGCAACACGTTTCAGCCCCGAATTGGCCAAAAAGGCACAAAAACTATATATGCAAAGGAAAAAACAAAAGTGAAAACAAAACAAACTCCTAGTTAGTTGTTACTAGTGATGAATACTAGCTGAATAAATAAATTAATAAAATCGATAAATATGTAATGCATATAGTGGTGAGAATACATAACTGGATTAATGTATAATGTATTATATATACAAACACACACACATATATACACACATATACCATATATACTCGAGTATAAGCCTAGTTTTTCAGCACAAAAAAATGTGCTGAAAACCCAAACCCAGCTTATACTCGAGTAAAATTAGGGATCTTGGCTTATACTTGGGTTGGCTTTTACTCGAGTATAAACGGTATATATATATATATATATATATATATATACAGGCAGCTTGTGTATAAATATCAATATTCTTGCAATAAAATAAGAAATATCATTGAAAAATATAACTATAAATATAATAAGAATAAGATTTGGATAATAATAATAAGTGGATGATGTCCGGCAGCAAACGCGTCCAAATATATCGAAGTACAGACATGAATGTAAAATATATGCAGTATAGATTGATGGTAATGAAGAAGTTAGTGGAGAAAGAAGCAGAAAGGGAAATCGATTCGCTGGAGAAAAAAATTATTGTCCATTGAATAAATGCAGTGATGATTTAATAAAAAGGAAGAAATATATACTGTATATACTCAAGTATAAGCCGATTCGATTATATAAGCCAAGGTCCCAAACCTATTGACTCGAGGATAAGCCTGGAGTGGAAAATGCATTGGTCACAGCCTCCCCCCAGTATATAGCCAGCCAGCCCCCTGCCTCAAGTATATAGCCCACCAGAGCACCCCCCGTATATAACCTGCCCCCTGTATATAGCCAGCCTGCTAAACCCCACTATATAGTCAACCCCTGTACCAGCCAGCCAGTCCCCTGTATAAAGCCAGCCAGTCCCCCTGTATAAAGCCAGCCAGTCCCCTGTATATAGTCAGCAAGTTCCCAGTATATAGCCAGCTAGCCCTCTGTATATAGCCATCCAGCTAATAATAATAATTCCTTTATTTATATAGCGCACACAGATTACGCAGCCCGGCACAGAACTCAGTCCCTGTCCCCAATGGGGCTCACAATCTAATCATCCAACCAGTATGTTTTGGAGTGTGGGACACACAGCTGTATATAGAAAGCCAGTCCCCTGTATGTAGCCAGCCCCCAGTTTGTAGACAGCCAACTCCCTGTCTATAGCCAGCCAGACCCCTCTATATTTAAAGACAGTCCCCTTTATTTGACCAGCCAGCCCCCTCTATATAGCCAGCCCCCGGTATATAGCCAGCCATTTCCCTCTATATAGCCAGTCAGTCCCTTCTATAGCCAGTCAGCTAATGTATATAGCCAGCCCCCAGTATATAGCCAGCCAGACCCCAGTATATAGCCAGCCATCACCCTCTATGTAACCAGCTGGCCCCAGTTTATAGCTAGCTAGCCAGCCCTCTGCCCAGCACATGAAAATAATAAACTCTGTACTCACCTTTCCGATGCACCCACAGGCCCCCCACCCCCACAGGTCCACTACTTGAATGTCAGCCTTTTACCAACGTCATAGTCTGTGCACCACTATTGTACATGGGCCTGTCACTATGGAGGGCTGGGATCAAGAAGAGGACCTGCAGGTTTTTTTTAATATACCCGAGTATAAGCCATTTGGTGCTTTTTCAGCACAAAATTGAAATGCTGGAAAACTCGGCTTATACTCGAGTATATATGGTAAATAGATGGATAGAGAGCAAAAAATGTCATCTGACATACGATGATAAGTCTTGCCTATACTAGATGGTAAAATGTATTATTAGTGAGGTTGTAGGAAGGTAAATAACAAATGAATGTATGGCGTTATCTGGTGTGGAGGCAGAAATAATTGGCTACACCTGTAGAGAAGATATATAGGGCACTAGAGGGGAACCAGTAGTAAACCAGTGGTGGGAATCAACTGCAGTGGTGAGCAGCGCATTAAGACTTTTCCCGATGCTCGAGTGCTCGTCTCGAATAACGAGCCCCATTGAAGTCAATGAGAGACTCGAGCATTTTTCAAGGTTCCCCCGTCTCTTGTGACGAGCGCAAAGCTTCCGACTTCATGCTGACCAGAGAGTTTTTCAACAGGCCAAGCAGCGGGATGGTGAGGCTGATGATGGCGGCATCGCCAGTGACCATCTGTGTTGACTCCTCAAAGTTACTCAGCACCTGACAGATAGGTGAGCGGGCAGTTGGAGGCGGCGCTGCGCTGTCCTGAGAGTGGCAGCATCTGTGCTGGACTTCCTGAAATGCGCACAGATAGCATTCATATGCCTGCGCATACTGGTGGTAGTTAAGCTAGTAGTGTTGGAACCCCTGCTGATCCTGGTTTGGCAAATGTGGCACACCACAGTCCGTCGGTCATCCGGTGTTTCCTTAAAGAACCTCTCATCAGCAGGTGGTGTCTCACCCCGCCCAGGACCACGGCCTCTGACCCCTGCAGTAGTTGGACGCCCACGTCCACGCCCTCGTCCTCTACCCCTAGCCCTCGGGTTAAACATTTTCAAAATTAAAGTGTAAACTTTAAAAAAAAATTTTTTTTGTGTTTATTTTTTTATTTTTATTTTTTTAAACAAAACGATGCTATCCTATTGCTATGGCTAGTTTCTAACCTACACTGACAGCACACAACTGGATTTTGTGCTGTGCCTGATGACTTTAAGTTATAAAAATAAATAAACGTAAAAAAAAAAAAAATCAGCAGACCCTAATTCTAATCAAACCCTTAATAAATTTTCCCACTTCGGTGTTTGAGGTGGATATGTGTGTCACTAAGAGCTAAACACAACGGTCGCAAGTCTCCCAGCAAATTCCTCACAATATGGTACTAGCTGCACTACTAATGGCAGCAAGCCCAGCCACAGGCAAACCAAAAAAAAGTAAAATAAAACGTTATTGTAGCCCTAAGAAGGGCTGTTGGGTTCTTGTAGAATCACTCCTGCCTAACACTAATCTAATAGAACACCTAACGCTTTCCCTGACCAGCAGCAGCTCTCTCCCTAGCGCAGTGGTTCTCAACCTTTCTAATGCTGTGACCCCTCAATACCACATGCTGTGGTGACACCCAAACCAAGCAACTCGCAGTAAAAACGCAATAAAATTGCGGCTCCGATGGCTTTAGGTGACCCCCAGTTTTGGTCGTTTGACCCCCGCTGGGGTCCCGACCCACAGGTTGAGAACCACTGCCCTAGCGGCATCCAGACAGAGAATGACGCGAGCAGCGCGGGCAGGGGCTAGTCTATTCCAGGGTCACCTGATCAGGCCAGCCAACCACTGCTATCGACGTGTAAGGGTACCACGTCATGCTGGGTGGAGTGCAGAGTCTCCTGGCTTGTGATTGGCTCTGTTTCTGGCCATTAAAAATCACAACGGCGGGAGATGCCAATTTCTCGAGCGGGCGAAGTATTCATCTGAGCAACGAGTAGTTTCGAGTATGCTAATGCTCGAACAAGTATCAAGCTCGGACGAGTATGTTCGCTCATCTCTATTCGTGACTAATTTGCTATCTCTCTGATAACTCCCTCCTTGACCCCCTACAATCTGGTTTCCGCTCTATGTTCTCCACTACAACTGCTCTATCTAAAGTCTCCAATGATCTCCTCACTGCTAAACCCAAAGGTGACTATTCTCTCCTTATTCATCTGGATCTATCGGTAGCGTCCAATACTGTGGACCACCAGCTGCTCCTCAGGAGACTTCGCTCCATTGGCCTGAAGGAGACTGCACTAAAATCCTAAAATATAGATCCATATTTCACAGTCCTGCTGCTACAAACAATAATCTCATTTCCCACGTCCACAGAGATATCAGGCAGCCCCCACACAAGAATACAGCGCCCTCTACAGGGCAGATTGTAATAAATGGCTTCCACTTTCTCCCTCCAGGTATAGTGACCACTTTGCTGTCTTTCGATGTATGGGGTTTCCTATCTAAGATAAGCTACGCCGGTTATCTGATCCATCCTATTATTATCTACTTTTACTGTGGCCTACAGGAGGAGCTTTTTCATTATCAGGATATCAACACTGTGAGTGCTCATTAAAAAATATCTACCATCAAAATCCATCACATATAGCCCCCCTCATGCCCATGGATTCCTTATGTACAGCCATGTGTGACCCCCCACGCACTGTGACTGTGGTAATCCATTGCCTTCTTCCTTCTAATATCAACTTTTATAATTATGCTAATAACGGTTGTAACCTGCTTTACAAGCTGTTCACAAGCTGTTACACTGTGCAAGAACATTCCCCCTCTCACTGTGTGAGGGGGAAGGCAGAGGAATGGGGGAGTGCCGAAGGAGCAGGTGGGTGGGGAGACAGTGTAACAGCCTGTGAAGATGTATCATGATGTTCTGACATAAAAAAGGCCCCAAAGGTCCTGCAAATGCCAACCTTTTTTTGGACCCACTTGAAGATACAATCACTCAGGGTATTATATGTATATATATATATATATATATTGGTCTACTTTCGACAGTTCTGGTTGAAAGACCCTTCCAAAGGTTGATGCAGATTTAGCTTATGGAGAAAACACAACGTATAGAAGGATTATAGTGAGCTATACGTTCATGGATTCATTCCTTGGAAGAAACAATGAAAGTGAATGCCAAGAGACAACATCCACCACCCATCTCTACTACTGTATGAAGAAGCTCAAGTATTAGGTTGAGAATGTGAAAGAGCAAGACAAAAGCAAATCTAACTACCGGAAAGTAATTCATAACTTTTTCGAAACAAATATCCAGTTTTCAAGTAAAGAACTTTAACTCTACCCTGATTATAACAGATGATGGCTTTTGTTAACAACTGTTGCTGTGGGGGGGCCGTCCAGACTACACAGACAGACTGCTGTTATAGGGGGAGGTCCAGACTACACAGCCAGACTGCTGTTATAGGGGGAGGTCCAGACTACACAGCCAGACTGCTGTTATAGGGGGAGGTCCAGACTACACAACCAGACTGCTGTTATAAGGGGAGGGTCCAGACTACACAACCAGACTGCTGTTATAGGGGGCAGTTCAGACGAAACAACCAGACTGCTGTTATAGGGGAGGGTCCAGACTACACAGCCAGACTGCTGTTATTGGGGGAGGTCCAGACTACACAGACAGACTGCTGTTATAAGGGGAGGGTCCAGACTACACAACCAGACTGCTGTTATAGGGGACAGTCCAGACTACACAGCCAGACTGCTGTTATTGGGGGAGGTCCAGACTACACAGCCAGACTGCTGTTATAGGGGAGGGTCCAGACTACACAGCCAGACTGCTGTTATAGGGGAGGGTCCAGACTACACAGCCAGACTGCTGTTATAAGGGGAGGTCCAGACTACACAGCCAGACTGCTGTTATAGGGGACAGTTCAGACTACACAGCCAGACTGCTTGTATAGGGGGCAGATCAAACTACACAGACGGACTGCTGTTATAGGGGGCGGTCCAGACTACACAGACAGACTGCTGTGATGGTAGGCATGGCAGACTATAGGCAAACCTGACTGATCAGACCTGCCCCCATTGCACTTATATGTTGATTTGCATATCTGTAAACATATGAAGATTTCTACACTGCTTCTTCAGTTTGTGGTCACTAGGGTATTATTCTGTTCCAAACAACGGACCCTACATGACACCATAACTGCTTGGGGAGGCATTTTGGACAGATGCCCTTTAAAGGCATCCTGTCACCATATTCTCACAAATACAGCTGGTTACAGGTTCCTATAGAACAATGACAGGAAGGGCTGGAAGGGTGGAAAAACGGCGGGAGGAGTACTTTGGGGGTTGGAGTGTAGGCTTAGATGATAGGGGGATTTGATTTTGCGGGGAGGAGCATGTTGGGGTTTTTAAGGGGAAACAGGAAGGGCCAGCCATCTTTGGTGGCCGAGCAAAATTGTGAAAGGACGTGTGGGACGGGTAGTTAGGTAAGCTTTTAGTGTTTAGGGCGATTTAGTTACCTGGATTTCTGAACTGGAGGCCTTTCTGGTGCAGGTCCGGGTGCAAGCTGAGGCACGGGGCCCAGCGTGGACACAGGAACAGTTGTCTGCTTTTGCAGCGGGGGCCCGAGTCCACGGCCGGTGTGGGCATCCAGATCCCGGGTGCTTGAGAGGTTGAGCCCGACAGCCTCCACGGTCGGCGGCAGAAGGAGTGCGGGCCATGTGTCTACAGGAGCAGCGGTAGCTGTTGGCCATCCGGGCAGTGGTAAGAAGAGGAGTCGGGGCACCTGAAGACCGGACGGATCATGGAGAGCAGAGACGGAGGCCGACTGGGAGTCCAGGCGGGAAAGCGGCGCGATCCAAGATGGCGGCAGCACGTGCTCGCCTCGGAATGTCGGCTGGAGGAGATCGGAGGCAGAGCAGCAGGAGGCCAGGAGCGGCGAAAAGGGGAAGGAACATAGGAAAGAGGAGGATGAGGAACAGCGCTGATACTGCGCAATTTTGGGATTTGGCTACATGCCTTGCATGCGGTGGCGGGTACTTGGCAACAGTTATGTGAATCTCAGCAGATGGTTTGGTAAAAAAAAAGGTTGGTTGGTAGCAGGGGCGGACTGGGAATTTAAAATGGCCCTGGAAAAAAATATAAAAGTGGCCCCATCTTATGGGCGGAGTCAAAACAAGTGGGTGTGGTCAGATAATGTGGGTGGAGTTATAACAGACAAATTGTTGGTAGATGGCCTTAATGCAAAACAAGAACATCTTTTGCTAGTAAGTGAATCTAATGTGCAAGGAATGTGACCTGTCGATCAGTAAATTATGCCTTAATTACCTTTCCCCTGTGCCATACATGTAGAATTCAGAGAAAGAATATATTGATACTGCCTCCTATGTACAGGAATAATGCTACAATAACACATTCAATCCTGCCTTCTATATACAAAATAAAACTACTACAATACCTTCTCCCATATACAAGCCAACTACTATAATACTGCCTCCTATGTACAGGAATATAACTCCTATAATACTGCCCCCTATGTACAGGAATATAACTCCTATAATACTACCCCCTATGTACAGGAATATAACTACTATAATCCTGCCCCCTATGTACAAGAATATAACTACTATAATACTGCCCCCTATAGCCAGCCAGTCCCCTGTATATAGCGAGCCAGTCCCCTGTACATAGCAAGCCAGTTCTCTGTATATAGCCAGCCAGTCCCCTGTACATAGCCAGCCAGTTCCGTGTACATAGCCAGCCAGTCCCTGTACATAGCCAGCCAGTTCCGTGTACATAGCCAGCCAGGACCCTGTACATAGCCAGCCAGTCCGCTGTATATAGGCTACCAGCCCCTCTGTATATAGCCTAAAAGCCCCTGTATGTAGCCAGTCAGTGACCTGTATGTAGCCAGCCAGTCCCCTGTATATATCCTGCCAGCCCCTATAAATAGCCAGCCAGTCCCCAGTATATATC
>CM033641.1:315412058-315877969 GCA_019512145.1 Engystomops pustulosus | reverse complement strand
AGTCCCTGTATAAAGCCAGCCAGTCCCCTCTACATAGCCAGCCAGTCTCCTGTACATAGCCAGCCAGATCCCTGTATATAGCCAGCCACTCCCCTGTACATAGCCAGCCAGTTCCGTGTACATAGCCAGCCAGTCCCCTGTACATAGCCAGCCAGTCCCCTGTACATAGCCAGCCAGTTCCGTGTACATAGCCGGCCAGTCCACTGTACATAGCTAGCTAGCCCCCTGTATATATCCTGCCAGCCCCTGTACATAGCCAGCCATTCCCCTGTACATAGCCAGCCAGTCCCCTGTACATAGCCAGCCAGTCCCCTGTACATAGCCAGGCCGCCCCTTCCTATCCAGGCCCATCCCCTGCACATAGCCAGCCAGTCCCCTGTAACAGAGCCAGCCAGCCCGTATAAACCAGCCCTCCCCTCTACATAGCCGCAGTCCCACTGTATATAGCCAGCCATTCCCGGTAATATGGCCACAGCCAGTCCCCCTCTAGCATAACCAGTCAGCCCCTGTATGTAAGCCTGCCAGCCCCTGTATATAGCCAGACTTCTTACAGCACATAAAAATACTATACTCTGTTCTCACCTTTACAATGCCTGCCCACCCCCCCAGGTCTACTACCGGATCCAGTACCGCCGGCGTGAAGGTCCAGTGCCTAGTTGCCGCCCGCCGTTAAAGTCGGTGCAGCGCTACTCGCGCCATGGCCCCTAGTGCTACAGGCGGGCAAGAATAAAAAGGGTACCTGTGGAGACGTCATAAAGGAGATCCCTGTATATAGTGCCAGCCAGCTCCCTGTTCATCGACCACCAGCTCCGCTCCTTGTACATGCCAGCCGTCCCCTTTACATGCCCGCTAGCCCCCTGTATATTCGCTCCCCCCCCGTTTACATATCCCGCCATCCCCTGACATAGCCGAGCCAGTCCCCTGTACTAGCCAGCCAGGCCCCTGTACATATCCCGCCAGTCCCCTGCACATGCGCCAGTCCCCTGTACATAGCCGCCAGTCCCTGTATAACGCCAGCCATTCCCCTCTACATAGCCAGCAGTCCACTGTATATTAGCCAGCAAGTCCCCTGTATATAGCCATCCCAGTCCCCTCTACATCGTCGCAGTCGTCCCTGTATGTAAGCCTGCCAGCCCCTGTAGATAGCCCCACTTATTAGCAGAGCACTAAAATAATATAACTCCTGTACTCACCTTTACATGCCTGCCCCACCCCCCCAGGTCTACTCCCTGGTCCAGTCCCGCCGGCATGACAGGTTCGTGTCCTAGTGCCCTGCCTAGCCCAGCCAGTCCCCTGTACCTAGCCAGCCGCCCCTGTCCTATCCTCCAGTCACCCTGCACATAGCCCTCCATTCCCCTGTAACATAGCCACCAGTCCCTGATCAGCCATGCCAGTCCCCTCTACATAGCCATCCAGTCTTCCGTACATGCCCGCCGATCACCTGTATATCGCCAGCCACGCCCCTGTACATAGCCAGCCGTTCCGTTTACAGAGCATCCAGTCCCCTGTACATAAGCCGCCAGTCCCCTGTACGAGCCAGCCAGTGTCCGTTTACATAGCCGCCAGTCCCTGTACATAGCTAGCTATCCCCCTGTTTATATATCCTGCCAGCCCCTTACATAGCAGCCATTCCCCTGTACATAGCCCGCCAGTCCCTGTACATAGCCAGCCCCCCTGTAAAATCCAGCCTCCCGCACTAGCCGCCGTTCCCTGTACAATATAGCCAGCCAGGTTCCCCTGTTCATAGCAAGCCAGTTCCGTGTACATAGCCAGCCAGTCCCCTGTACATACCAGCCAGTTCCCTGTTACTGCCACCATCCACTGTACAAGCTAGCTAGTCCCCTGTATATATCCTGCAGCCCCTGTACATAGCCAACCAGTCCCCTGTACATAGCCAGCCAGTTCCGTGTACATAGCCAGCCAGTCCCCTGTACATAGCCAGCCAGTCCCCTGTATATAGGCTGCCAGCTCCTCTGTATATAACCTACAAACCCCTGCACATAGCCAGCCAGTCCCCTGTACATAGCCAGTCAGTCCCCTGTACATATCCAGCCAGTCCCCATTATATAGCCAGCGAGTTCCCTGTACATAGCCAGCCTGTCCCCTGTACATAGCCAGCCAGTCCCCTGTACATAGCTGGCTGGCTATATATACAGCTCCCTGTATATAGCCAGCCAGCTCCCTGTACATAGCCTATCCACCACCTGTACATACCCCAGGTCCCCGTTACATATCCATCTAGCCCCCTGTATATATCCTGCCCCCCCCCTGTAACTAGCCGAGCCATCTCCCCTTTACATAGCCAGCCAGTCCCCTGTACATAGCCGCCAGCCCCTGTACATATCCCAGCCAGTCCCCTGCCATAGCCAGCCCAGTCCCCTGTTAATAGCCAGCCAGTCCTGTATAAGCCAGCCAGTTCCCCTCTACATAGCCGCCATCCACTGTATATAGCCAGCCAGTCCCCGGTATATAGCCAGCCATCCCCTCTACATAGCCAGTCAGGTCCCCTGTATGGTAGCCTGCCACCCCTGTGGATATAGCCAGACTTCCTTACCAGCCTAAAGAATACTATACTCTTACTCACCTTTCCAATTGCCGCCCCAACCCCCCCAGGTCTACTACCTGGGCAGCCCGCCGCAGTGACAGGTCATTGCCTAGGTGCCGCCGTAAAGGCTGTGCAATATCGCTATCCGCGCATTGGACCTAGTGCTACAGCGGTCAAGACAAATCACGAAGGGTACCTGTGGAGACGTCAGAAAGTAGATCCTCAGCCCCCTAGCGAACACATGGATTGCTGTGGCGACCCCCACGACGACTGCCAACGGTCATGCTGAGGATGGTTGAGCAGCAGCATGATTTCTCTCCTGGTCATTTTTGCAGGGCTCGGGCAGTGCTCTCTTTCCTCCTTCCAAGCAGAGGTAGCGGTCCTGTCTGCTGGGTTGTGCCCTTTTATATTGCCCCCACCAACGCCTGCTGTGTACTGGCCCTGTCTCTGGTAGTGCCGCCTCCAGCCTCTGGACACAACGCTAACATACACAGCAAACCTTCGGGCACCAGTCTCACATTGTTTCTGTCCCTTCCTGGATGAGTGCCCTACCTACGCCACTTGTGTGGGTTGTAGAGTCCGTCTAATGCTACTTACGAGTGTGAAAGAACCACCAACATTCAGAACCTTACCAAACAAATCAACCAGAAGCCATTGGTACTGAAATGTGGTCTGTTGTACCCCACTGCAGAACCAACTTTTGTCTATTCCATTTGCACACTTCATGTGACTTGGTGTCAAATTGGATTTTCCTAATGGCAATTGATTTCACAGAAGTTTTTATGTAGATTGGCGCGTAATAATGGTTTTTGTGTAGGTGTTCCCCTGAGCAAGTACGATATGAGGCCATTGAGGCCTTCTGGAAAAGAATTCTTATGTAAGAACACGTGCGTGTTCCATAACTCATACCCACAGTGGCTTACATAGCGCCGCATACGGTCCCTTTTCAGTTCTCCGAATTCAGGAGCAGCCGCCGGCACTCATCCGCGGGGGGGGTTGCGGGGGTTGCTATACCCCTTCCTTAGAACAATATATTTTGCTAATCATATAGATTCCGTAAACTGCGCTTATTCGTCCTGTATACAAAGAAATGGGCCAAGTGCCTTTACCAAAGGGGCTGGGGTCTATATATCGAATTTATCTAAATATTATTGAATGAATGTCTTTCTGCGTGCTATAATACAGTGGAGGTTTGGTCTGGGGATTGTCCTAGTAAGGTTTGGCTGTGTTCAGTAAAAGAATTGGGGAGTCTGTGGTACAGGTGGGGTCTGTCAGATTTGTAGCCATGGTCCTATGTGTCCATGGTGCGAGTCTTCATATAGGAGTCTGGGGCCCTGTAGCTTTGAGGTTGGCCTCATCATGGGGAGGAGTGGCATAAGCAGGGAATCCCCTTTCCAATTACATACACACGCATGGTGAAATCATTGTCTTCAACATCACTTTCTCTACCTTAAAAGAAGAAGGTGTCCACTCCGCAAGAAGACAGGGCCACTGACACAATAGATGTACTGTGGCTTTCTCTAATATACATGGATTTCATTCACAGGAGTTATCTGTATGAGTCCCAGAAAATACATTGAAATTGTATTTATCCATAACTTTTACAGCTGAAGAGTTTTTTCCGTTGCATCCGCCTAAACATTCGGTTAAGAATCTGGACAGTAAGAAAAAAATTGGGTCTAGCGCCGGATACATGTTGCAAAATTAAGGGGAGAGACTTGTGCCATAGACGTATTACATTTATGCAACCCTCAGCTGTGGAAGTGCTGTGCACTCCACCACCACATTTCTCAATCTAATATTCCATATACCCACAGGGCAGATAAGACCACCATGACTTAGATGTATTATGGCCCCTAAAAAGTCTGACACTTCCTAACACCTTGACTAGAATCAGCTTCTAGAGATGGGGATGAGTCCCTTCTGCGCTTTGAATCTTCTGTTTCAGGACCTTTGGAGGACCTTCAAAGGTCCTTGTGTACACTGTGTAACTGAGGCAGTAACAGGATGTTTGGTGTTTTATGGAGGGTGACGGCCCTTCTCAGTATTATTTGGTGGTTGGTTTGGGCGGCATATATAATCCACTGCTGTCCCAGGTTATTATACTCACCCATGTTGAGACACCCGCTCGATCAACTGTATGTCCTGATATGATCCCCCACGACCTGAGGATTCGGATCCCTTCAGATGGGTGCTTCCTGATTCTGGGAGGTCCCCCGCCATCACTCGAGAAGTGTCTCTTGTATTTTCAAAATTTTCATGACTTTCTAGCCTACAAGCTGAGACACCAGAAATATTCCTGTTAGAGGAGGGATCTCAACCGCCTACTGTACCATTATTTTAGAGACGACTAGAGCATTTTAGCAGAGATGGTTCCATAAAAGAAGGAACCGCAGCAGGGACGGTGTACTGGAGGGTGTTCCCAACAACATTGGCTGACTAAAATCCTGCGGAGTTACCCTCAATAGGCTGAAGAAAAAGATACCAGAGGGAGCAACCCCGCACTCTCCAGACTCCATTAACTGGTTTGGGGCCGCTAGGACCTGTAATGGTATTCTCCCGGCGACTCATGTCTCAGGTCCCAGTGTACCTGGGTCCCCTCCTCTGTGCTCCAGCCCGACCTGCCGCGAACCACACTCAACATCAGCGTTGCGGCACCTCCTTTTGGTGGCTACGTTGATCTCTGCTGAACCCCGTATGTGACGTATCCTCCCCCCAGTATGACAGAATGCAGGGGATTCATCACCTCAGTGTTCGTTGCACAATTTAACTGAAGCCTCGCATTGGCACAGATTGTCCCAGTGTCTTTTATGATCAGCCTTCTCGTCTGGGAAAGCCCCTCCTTAGACAAGGAACGACATGGCCACTGCTATATTATCTCGCTGCTTTTACTCAATGAATCTGGTCCGTCTTCGTAGGAACCGCTCTGGCACCGGTCTGCTGAAACGGTCTGGCTGAACTTTGGCCAAGGGACCTGTTTGTTGGTGATTAACACCAGTCCCATTTTGCACTTGAAGCTTGTTAGCTTGCTTGAAATGAGGCAGCCTTGGTTTCTACCTTTAAAAAGGCCTCCTGGACATATTATAGACCACCTTCAATACTTGGTGATGGCTCATTAGTATTTTGCTATGCCATTTGGGCTGTAATTGCCCCAGCCTTATCCCAGGAGTTTGTCATGACATTTTTCAGAGATTTGCTTTATCTCTGTTGTTGGGTATATCTAGACAGATTCCTGGTCTTCTCTCGGTACACAATTTTTCAGGCCCGAGCGCTAAGGGCCAACCCTCTTTGCTAAGCTCCGAAAGGCCTTTTCACCAAAGCGTCTTTCTTCTTTCGGATACATCGGGGGTCACTTTACTAAGGCCCGATCGCGTTTTCTCTCGACGTGTTACCCAATATTTCCGATTGGCTGATTGTACCCTGATATGCCCCGGGATTTTTGGCCGGCACTGCGTTGGATGGGCGCACTCGCCGCTCGCATGCGCGGCGACCGAAATCGGGGGGGCTTTTGGCCGAACGAAAACCCATGTATTCGGAAAAACCGCCGCACTTAAAAACTGAAAAAGTGTCGGTCTGGGAGTGCTTTACCTTCACCTTGTCCAGCTCGGTACATTTCCGGCCGCGTTCAGAATGCATTTCCAGCGGCAGCACAAAGCGCACCTGGTTGGACTCGGAGGACGTACCGTCCTATAATCCCGTTCGCCACCCGACATCCTGTGCAGAAACGCGCCGCGGATCGCGTAACTGGACCAGGTCAGTAAATTCTGCCCAGTCATGCTCTAACAGGGACTTCATATGACTTTGTGCAATACAATATTCCTGTACTTTACGAACTACTACCTATACAGGCAGTTTTGTATGGTTAATTAAGAAAAACACTAATCCTAAATTCTGCCTAATCTGGCCTTCGGAGTCTGAGTTACTTCTCATAACATAATCGTTTGTCCCTCTGCTCCTTTTCTCAACTCACGCCTCTGAAAGTACCCAAGGCCTGAACGCTCACCTGGGGTTTCTTCTCAAAGACCCTTCCAGCTGCAGAGAGATACTCTCCATAGGACACTGCAAACCTTCGGCCATAACGCTTGCCTGAAAGAGTGCGTTGTCTTCTGGAAGACTTTCTCCGTCGTGTCTATACGAATAAAGACCTCCTAATCTCTCTCAGACTGCTCATCGTCTCAGTCCCACAACAGGCTGGCTGGTTCCTTATTTCCACTTTCGTCCACCAGGAAAGATATCAAAGCTGATGCCCTTCTCTCGTTCTCCGATGTTTTTGGGGAAGAACCTGCTCCTCGACATATCTTCCTCCTGTATGCTGGTTGTTGCCACTCCTGGTGGTACCTACATCAACTCTTCCCTGTCAAGACCTCTATACTGAGCCTGCTCTTCAAGAGGATACTAAACGTTGGGACTTGCTCTCGGTGCTGGGTACCCTGGGGTTGCAGATATTTGTTGCTCTCTATATCCCGTTTTCTACTGGTGGTCCAGATATCTGGTCAGGATGTCTGGATTTGTGAGTTCCTCGCGCCTGCCTGTAACAGTCTTCACTTCCACCAGCAGGTCTGCTCCTGCCATTGCTGATACCCATTGCCCGTGGACTTTTGGTTACAGATCTTCTTCCATTTCCAGTAAACTGTCATCTGGGGTGGGTCGCAGATCATTTTTTCTAGATGTTCACTTTCATTTCTCTCCTGTCTGTCCTCATCTCCTTCTCTTGCCTCTTCTTCTTCTCACGTCTTCCGGCCTCCATGGACTCCCTCTGCCATTGTCTCGGGACCAGTGTCCAGTTTGTTTCTTCCGGTTTCTGGGTTCCCTGTTGCATACTTCAAAAAAAGGCTGGACTTTCCCCTCTGTGTACCATCCACAGTCTAAATGGACCAGTGGACTCTGGGATGCCATCTCCCGTCGTTTTGTCCTGCCCGAAAGGACCACTGTCACTCTGTTGGCCGTTGGGCAATATTTTCCTACAACTCTTTGGTATCTAATCTGCGGCTCTGCTCCCTTCTTCATTGTCTATGGAACAGCACCCACACCCAGGCCTGGCCCATCCCCCGGGCAACCCGCTAACCCGGCTAACCCGGTCAAATGCCGGGCCCTGAAGTAACTGAGGGGCCCACTCGGGCCCCGGAGATTCCTCCTACCACATCGCGATCTGTGTGACTTCCCGCTCACGTGCTTCCCCGCAGAGCTGCAGCAGTGCGGGAGGCTGGAGGACCTTTGATAACGTCGATGTGTCTACATGACCTGCCGGGGAAGCAGTGACACAAAGACCTGCATCTGTGAGGGGGGGGGGGGAACCTGACAGTTGGACATGAGGGGGACAGTGTGTATACATGGAGAGGGGGCAGTGTGTATCATTCGAGGGGGGGCAGTGTGTATACGTAGAGGGAAAGGGGGCAGTGTGTATACAGGGGTAAGGAGGGGGCAGTGTGTTACACGGGGAGTGGGCCGTGTTTTAACAAGAAGAAATTATAAAGGGTAGGGGGTGCCTTGGTGTACTACATTGGAGGAGGGGCATGTTATCCAGGTGGGAGGGGGCAGTGTGTTTCGAAGGGATTAGTGGGGCAGTTTGTATCAGGGGGAGGGCGATAGTGTTTATAGCATAGGAGGAGGGGTGGTAGTGTGTATACGGTGGTGAAGAGGGGCAGTGTTATACAGGGGAGGAAGCAGTGTGTATACAGGATGTGTGGGATGGGCAGAGTGTATACAGTGAGGGGTGAATGTGTAACACGTGGATGGGAGGGCATGGTGTCCACGCAGGGCAGGGGGTCAGTGTGACTACTGGAATGGGCGGCCATAAAAGGAGGTCCCACATAGGGCTCTGTCGCTCCAGTGGGAGTCATTCAAACCTGAGGCCGGCCCTTGCCGCACAGCACCCTCTCTTCCTTGTGCTTCGGACTTTCCTGCCTGGAAGAGTTAGTGCAGAGAACTTGAGTCTATCTGGGAACAGACTCATCTTTCCTTACTAAGGTGTCTGCTCGAACCAAAACCAGCCGTCCAAAAATCAGATATAGAGATAGATATTATAGATTGAACAATGTATATAGAGGTGAATAGATACAATTTAGAACCAATTTAAACCAATTCCCCGCGAAGCGCCAGTCGGGTTGGCGGAGGATCGCGCAGGGGCTGCACATTGGCTCTGTGTGTCGGCTGTACTTACTGTCTATAAACCTTCACTCGTTCAGGTCAGATATGGCACTTAAACCGCTGCTATCCTGAAGCCAGACCTCACGAAAAATCGCGGGTGAAGTAGAGTGAAGGGGGCAACACAGACATAGAATAGGATGTGGCCCGTAATACATATATAGGTTTAGCATACATAGCTAGATTACATATATAGGACTACATATATTAGATAGAAGATACATATGAGACTAATATCAGGTAGTCCCCGGGTTACGTACCGATTGATTCTTTGATTTGTCTTAGAGTTGAATTTGCATGTAGTCGAACTGTTATTGTATTGTACATCTAGACAAACCATTTGTTGCCTTATGAGACAATTTGAGTTTCAAATTTTTTTGCTGTAATGGACCCAGGATTATCAAAGAGCGTTCATTACAGACACCTTACAGCTGTCATTGCAGCCTGCTATAGTAACATCCAGAGAGGTCCACCAGAGGTAGAGGGTGGAAAGGGGTCTGTCTGTAACTTAGGTGTCACCTAATCAGTTGTCCTTAAGTAGGGCAATCGCCTGGTAATAAGATAAATACATAGCTAGATATAAAGACCTACATCATGAAGAAAACGGCAGCACATGCCTTTAGTATAAAAAACAGTGTTTTAATCGCATCCTATGCACCTTTTCAGCAGCCGTGAGCCCACCTCTTCCCAGCCATTTGTGAAAGTGTTACAACAGGTATAAAGGGGACTTCAAGTGACAATGCACAAAGTCAAAAATTATGCATATCAATCGAAAATATATAACCATAATATATCCGCTGGAAGCCAAAGCGAGGTAATACCCAGACCAGATATAACACCTCATAAGTCCTTTCTTGAGCCATTTTCTTACCACTAGCTTAAACCAACAGCAAGTCACAGGACCTAGTAAGCGGATTTATACTCTACAAGGAAATTAAGTCATAATAAATATTTAAAAAGGGGAAGGCACCAGAGTCGACGACGTAATAGATGAATATTATTCTCATCATTGACCATTTTGTCCCTACCACCTTATTGAGATGTTCATTGAAAATAAAACACAAAATATATATACCGAGGTAATGGTTATAGCCAAGATAATTACAATGTCTTGTCTTTATGTCTTTTTAATGAAAGTCTCCAAAAATATAATATCCCCAGACGCATTTCTGTACTTATAGAAAAAAAAAATCAAATGTTCTTAAAAATCAGACAACCATACGAGAACAATTCATATCGAAACTCACACTTGCGGAACTTTATAAATTCATCAAGGGCAGAAAAAGAAAATAAGAGAATCTCATAGCGTATAGGACATAATGATCGCTATTATTTCCAAAACAAACTAACCTAGTATTCTAAATGGGAATCAGACATAGGAAAAATCTTCCTATTAAAGTCTGGATCTCACTAATGAAGTACCGTTATCTCGAGTTAAGCCGACCCAGTAATAAGCCGAAACCCCCTAATTTCAACACAAAAAATGGGAAAACCATTGGACCTCTAGTATAAGCCGAGGGTGGGGAACTGCATTGGTTACGGCCTCCCCAGTATATAGTCTGCCAGTCCCCTGTAAGTATACAGCCTGCCCAACCCCTGAGCATACCCTGCCAGCCCCTGTAGCAGATCAGCCTTGCCAACCCCTGTGCATACAAGCCTGCACAGCCCCTGTAGTAGGAAAAAAATAACACTGTGACTCATGCTTTCCGCGACGAGTCCCCCATAGGTTCCACTTCTGGTCACGCTGTCCTCAACAGAAGAGGACCACAGTTGATTCATAAGGATGAGTTTTGACTTTATTTTTTTTTAGTTGGTGCCGCGTATCAGCCGAGTTAAGGTTTTTTACACATTGTTTGTGTTGAAAACTAGGCTTTATAACTCGAGTATAATAAGTACTAAAAAACCTATAACGGTCTCAATCACACAGCAAAGTCTTTATAAGACCATCTCTAGATGGCATCTGTTCCCCAGACAGGCTAGTCAACTATTTATGATACTTATTCCCACCTATGCGGAGGTTCGGGAACCAGCAGATACGTCTACAGTTATATGGAGCTGCCACTTATTAAAACTTATGGAGGCAGACAGCTAGTCTGTTTCGAGGACTGTGTATAAGAAATACTGCCCACTCACACTGTAGCTTTTCTTCTCCTCACATCTTGGAGGGAGACAGTTTTATGACGTAAGAACATAAGAGATTGTTCTTTAGCGTGTGCTACAGTCCGTACAGAAATCTTAAAAAAATGGAAAAGTACTCCATACCTCTCGATAGAAGATGTCATCCTAGGTGATGAATAAATTGAAGATTTTGAACTGTAAGGGGGCACATTTCTCTACCCGTTCCATTCGCGTTTCCACGGCGCTTTTCTGATGAGCGTTCGTTTCTTCCGGCGATGTCATGAAGGTCCTGCTGCCCGATTCACCATCCACCACGTGGGCGCTGCTTGCCCAAGTGCCGCACGACGGTGCCCGCAGTTCATCGGTCTTCATCGTGGTGCATGTGCAGGTTAGCCCGTGCGACAGTTTTTTAATGCGGGGGGCGTTTTTCCGAATTCCGTTTGGTTTACCTTTCGACAACCGCTCCCGCCTGAGTTTCCCGTCGCAGGCCAATGCCAGCGCCGATGTCCCCACAATCCGAGTCTGCGTGCGCCAAAATCCCGGCAATCAGGGAAAATCGTCGCAATAATCGAATAATTTCGGGTCAACACGTCTGGAAACACGTTAATCGGGCCCTTAGTAATGACCCCCTCATATTGTATGGAGATAAATTTAAAAAAGAGCCACTAAAATTCTGGGATGTTTGTCTAAAGACAGCTGTGTGACGTAGGCGATTTTAACTTAACACCAGGAAACACTTTAGATATTCCTTATCTTCTGTTTTTTGTTTTCTTGGTATTCAGTCCAATGTATTGATCAACTGCATAACATTTTTGTTTTTTTTTATGTGCTTTTTTCTTTTGTTTGTAAAATGAAAATGAATAATAAATTATAAAATAAAAAAAAAACAAAAAAAAATAATACATGGCTTTAAAACAGTGTATACCAGATAGCCATGCCAACCTATCTGCATGCCGGTGTTTTCCTGGACTACTACCAATTAGACAGAGTGAAATCACACGTGGTACATACTGTTCCAAGATAATTCTATTTGTCAATCACCTGTGTAAAGGTAATGAAGACTCCCTCCTGACCACCAATGTGGGAGATGCAGATCGTCGTCAGAAAGCGTGACTGCGATGTCAGTGGTATCCGTTTCAGCTAAAGATCTAACCATATATTGCGCTGCGTTATCCCGGTACATGTCCTGAGTGCACCATTTTGGGTCCGTGTCACGACACTAAGGTAATGCGCATTCGCATAGAATTATGTAACCGACGGTCGCCAGTCTTAGATAAGGTACAACTACTAGATCTAATACTATCCCCCGATATATATTTTAGTCCAATGAAGGTACACAACAGAGTCAATCGATGCTACAGTGGTGCTACGTTCGGAAATCACAGATAATTGTGGACCTAAGTCACTGGGGGTCTATTATAAGGGCCCATTCGGCGTTTTTTTTTGTGACGTTAACCAATTTTTTCGTTTTTGCTCAGATTTTTCCGACGTATGGCCCCGGGATTTTTGGCGCACGCGATCGATTGTGGCCCATCGTACTCCGCATGCAACCTCGACGAAATCGGGGCGTGGCCATAAAAAACCCGATGATTCTGGAAAAAATGCCGCTTTTTTTAAAAAATGTCGCTCGTCACGGCTTACTACAACCCACGATGCTCGTTGAACTCCATTGCGTTCCGATGCTCGCATGCCCATCACACCCCTGTGGACGTCGAGGAGTAACTGCCTTAGTGAATCCCGTCTGGACCCCGAATCCACCGCAGATACGCGGGCGCGCTGATCCGAATGGTTACCAGTAAGTAAAATCTGTCCCACTATGGTCCGAAATAATGGCATAAGAAGGATATAAACTGTGTAAGCAACAAATCATGGCCATGAAAGTCTCGAGTGTGAAAGATCTGCTACGAAATTATGGTTCATCCGGTACACCCTCGTCACAAAACGCGATGGAGAATGTACACGTGTAGAGGTTTGGCCATTGATTAGTCATGAGGAGCTTGCCATTTTACCTTACACAGGGATGGAAATATATGATTATCTGGACAAGTCTGTACCTGATTTCACTATTTTCTACTTGGTATTATCCAAAACACTTGCATGCTTATTGTTGGCATTGTGCTACTTGTATTACACTGCTTTACACACGCGATTGTATATTTTTCTATTGATATGTCTAATCTTTGCCTTGATGATGTCACTATGGTGCCATTTAATCCTGTTTGTAACACCTCTCACACACATGCTTGGAAAGGCTGGGTATACGCTAACTGCATAGATGGAATTGAATAAACAACCGTTTTTTTTTTACTTAAGGGAATCTGCCGTTTTCTTCATTTTACTATGTGGACTTGGTGAGAGTACAACAGATAGGCGCCCTAAGTTCTTTTTTATTTTTTCCGAAGATTGTGTTTGCTGTTTTCTATTTTTTTTTCTAGATACATACATACGATGTAGATACATACATAGATGTTAATACTACATGAATAGATGATCTTCCCCTTTCCATTGGATGATAGCAGTCTGCCGTGCATAGCCGGCTGCGAATACAGAACATTGGAGCTGTTTCGTTTGTGTTGTTTTCGTGTGACTGCAAATGTTGGAACCCTTATAGATCTGGCTACCGCGTCGCAAGTATTTAACCTGTACTCTTCAAGGGGTTGTCCTAAGAATAGGTCATCAATATCAATAAACCTGGAAACCCCTTTACGGGTAGGCCATATAATACAAACAGTCAATGCATAAATACCATATTAGTACATAATTTAAAGAGGCATTTTTTCGGGCTGCATTACTACTAATTTTCCTATCCTAGGTGGGTCATTGGATTCATCGGTCATGGTAGTTGTCTGTCGCATCCCTTCCAATTGGTGGTGGCTGGTCCGATCATGAGCCGATTCCCTGTCAGTACTGTATCAGCGAAACATCAAACTGCAGGTGTATGGTAGTCTTTGCAATTAATGCAACCCTGGGAAATTCCCGTAAAAGGAGCATCTCTGAGAACACAGCACATGAAGTGCAATTACTGCCGCGTCTCAATCTTCTCCTCGCTACCCTGCCTGTCCTCCTGAGTTGTATTCCAATATTCTAAACCCCTTTAGAGTCAGAAAGTAAAATTTCCGTTATACGACTCAATCTAGGAATAAACGAGTAATTCCCAGGTGATGATATAGCGAAGCGGAGTGAAGATAATCTACGGACATAGACTGTATTGTCTTCTTCGCTGCCGTATTCCTCTCCAATGGGCGATTGGATTTTTCCGGCATGCTTCCGGCTTTCCGGAGTCCTGGGCTTCCGATGTAAGAATGATGTGTCTTTGCATCCCAAATGATGAATGGAGGCTGAAGTTGCACACGGTGTGGATGGACCCAATTACGGGAACATAGTGACACGCACGCTGAGCACCTGCCAACCCCAAGGGTATTAGGGCAGTTATTGCAACCGACGGATACTGGTATATCACAAACAGGAGACACTGAGTGCTCCTACTACATGTCAGGCAGATGATGGTATTGATCATGTATGGAAACAGGCCGCGGGTAGCAAGGTCTCCTCCACAACCGGTCTCTGCATTCAGACTAAGGAAACTTGGGTGAGTTTCCAAAATGATCCCCCCTTTATGCGGAAAAGATCTGATTGAATATAAGTGGGTGGTAGAGGTCAAAAATCACAACAGAACCGTCACCTTTAAGACATCCACAGTGTTCTATTACCTTTCTCAGACTTTGACATAAACCCCCGGACCCCTGTGTGTTATTGCGAGGGGACAACTATTTCTGGTATCGCTGACTTTTATTGCCAGTGTTCAGGCATTTTTCCCCTCTGCACGAGCCTCTATCTGGTGATCTCAGAGGTTGTCTCATACTGCCGGTGGCTGAGACCGGCTGCTAGGATGTCTCCATACACTGCACACAGAGGGCGCTCATTTACTAGGGTCGCGATCGCCCTTTCGTAGAGGACTGTTCTCCTTTTACGGGGATGCACGACTTTGACAGCTATTTGACATGGTCTGCAACTGGTTTGTGTTGCAAAACGGCTGATCAGTTTGGTGACGCTGCGCGGGCTTCTATGGGGGGGGGTGGCAGTGGTAATCCGACTAATTCGGACTGAGTGCTCAGCCTGAACCGGGGAAGCGCTACCTGCAGGATATCCGGCACCACGATCTTAGTGAATCGCGCAAGGCATTATCATCGACAATGTGACTTTTTCGATGAACTCCGTCGGACTGGTAAGTACTGACCCCAGAGATTACAGGAGAATCTTTGCTCCATAAACTTCTCACACTGAGAAATACTCACTGGTTCATAAGAACATAATCAAAAATTTGTCCTGTACTCTAGGATTAAGCACGTTGGGGTGGATAAGACTTACTATTGCCCCAGCAATCATTCTTCCTGTGTCCTTCGTCTCTTCTCCCTTTTGTCATCACTAATTAGCCCCCTCCTCCCCTTTCATAGACAGCCGTGAAAATTTTCAGTTTTAGGAGAGATAAGGTCAATCCACTTCCCTTAAAGGAAGTGTAATGGTAACATATTATGAGTTTCCAGAGGATAAACTGAGGCACAGGACATAAGCAAAAGCTATTGGAATCTGTCGGGACTAGGTGAGAGCTCCTTATGCTTTTACTTACCCATAGAAGCCATTGCTGTAATGTCTCCGCTGCTGCAGGAATCTGGGACACAAATCCCAATCACAAATTACCTCCTCCTATCAAATAATTCACAAGAGAAGGGTGAGTTAGATCCTCGACCAGACTGTGGGCATAGACGTGTGTTATATTTCTGGTTTATCTGAATCCTCACATGACATCCATTTTAAATAAGGTGAGGTCTGACCTATGACCCCGCTCATCTGTTACGACCACCCCACTAGTAAATGTTGTTCCGCATATCATTCTTGATGATTTGTGGATTTTTAAATTGGTTGTCGCAAGATTATACAAACATACTGCTTCCTTCTTCTCCAACAGCGCCACCTTGTCTGTCCGAGGTTTGTCTAGTACCTTGCAGCGATCGCCCATTGTAATACATGATAACAGCTGGAATAACAAATTCAGCTTTCTTCAATTCCCCAAGAGAGTGACAAAAACACGACACAGATATAACCATTGGGACAACAACCCCTTAAGAGCGATTGATCTAAATGGACACAGGTTAGGAATGTGGGAACTACAGGGACTGAGAGTCCTAGTAGCGTGGTGGGAAGGTCTTACATGAAGCATAACTGGTTTTCCATGTCCTGACTGTCTGTGACTTGAGGGAAATTTAGTAAAGATGTTACTATAATTTTAATCCTGGACCATCCGCTTTAATATCCTTAAGTGGTACAATTCTTGTACTTTCAAACCTGTTCACATTCATCTTTGCAGTATCTCCCTCAAACCTTCTTCAAGGGAGGCTGGAAGCTTAAAACCGAGGCATCATTCACCTATAAGATCTCCTGAGTTGGTCCACTCCCTAACTGATTTCCCCACTTCCTTCTTCCCCCAGGAGATCGTACAACTGAAAGAATCGGGATCAAGAATAGTGGATAACAAGTCGGTTCTGAAAGAATGGAAGATTATTATTATTATTATTATTATATTATTTATTATCTACCCTGGACCATCGGCTGAGGGTCCTTCTACACACCTCGTGCAGATCACTCTAAATTATAATTCCCGCATACGGGCCTGGACTCAGTTGCTGTGCCTTGATTCTGCCTGTTGCCTAAGAGGTGCCTGCCAACTCTCCTATGCCACTTTTAGCCCATCACACATATAAGGCTCGGTCACTCTTTTAAAGATCGTTCACTCCCTTTAGCTATGTGTCAGCTATCTTCTGGTAAATCCCAGGCAGCCGTATACTAATCCAGAGGTAGTGTTATTGAATGCATTTATTCTTTCTTGTTCCTAAATGGTTTAAACGCTTTATGTTCTTTTAATATATATTTTATATCTGTTACCTGAGTAAGGATGGCAGTTTATTGGCTGCTCCCGGCACCTTCAGGGGCTAACCAAAGAGTCTATAAACAGGGTGCTCTGATCCTATATTTCTTTGCTCCTCTGTCTTATAATTGTACTCAAAGCTACTGGTCTTTGGAGGTAAAAAAAACTACAAACGTCCCAAAATACCATATTTTTTTCGGATTATAAGGCGCACCTGATATAAGATGAATACATCAGGTGGCAAAGAAAAGACTGTGCACATTTCAATGCACTGTTGTCTATATATGAGGTTCCTATATAAGGCGCACTGGACTAGATAGGCTACCTTGATTTCTGAGAAATCAAAGGATTTTTGTGCGACCGTCTAGTTCAAGAAAGTAAAGAGAAAATCGTAGATTACTTTTTTCAAATAATACCTCACACAGAATATTTAAAAGCATGGACAAAATACTTAGACTGCCCATATATATTTTCATCAAAATAAGCCCTGAAAGCTCTGTCAACCAGAAAATACGAAATTAGTGTATTTTATAAAAAAAATTTTTCTAATCGCACTTCCATTTATTTTTAAACCCCCTGTGAAACACTGTACTGAAAAGCCCAACAGGTTGAAACCGTACAGTTGGAGTCTGTTCTTCTGGACTAAAATATATTGGTTGGCTTAAATCCTACATCAGTCTTTAGCTTCTTGTAATCATAGCTTGGTTTTAAGGGCTCTGCCTTTAATGTAGCTAGAGGCATTCGGGCATATTTAAGCAGCTGTCTGAACTCAAAATACTCCTAGTTGCCCATGGCAACCAACTTCATCTCGGCTTTCATTTTATCATTGCTCATGAATATTTTAAAGGGGAGCGGTGATTGGTTGCCATTGGCAACTAGGATATTCTGACTTCAGGACCGCTTGCTAATCTTCCCACCACATTTTCCTTTCCCCACCACTGGAAACATTTTGATTAATATCTTAAGGGTTAACATACTTGTAAAAGTGTTTTACTATTATTTTGGCCTCTCAAAATCACTGAAAGCTGAGTCGTCGCTCAAAGCCTGAGTCTTTGCGATGGCCAAGTTAAAAACACAATTTCAACCTAAAGTTCCCTCATAAAGGACCAGTTCTCGAAAGCAGAATACTCTGGCATGTTTAGTTATCACAGCGCGGTTTCGTCCTGGTCTGCGGGTTTCAGACTTTAAAACAAAGACGAATGTTTTGTTAAATTCCATTTTCGCAAAACCTTTTCAACTAACACGAAGTCAATGTGTCACTAGAAACATCTCAATCCCTGGATAACGTTAAGTTCTCCGAGTCATAACCAGTTATCCTGACACATGTCAGATTCAGAAATAAGGCTAGTCATTAACCTGAAAGGCACGTCAGGGATAAGGTTAAAGTTCCTTTCTGACGCCTTACTGGATAATACGTACAATATTAAATTATTGTTACTGTGGTAAAAAACAGGATGTGGGAACCCCCAGCAAAGTGGTCACACCAGATGGTCCATGGTCAAGATTGCGAACTGCACTTGAAGTGGACCGACCTATGCTACAAAAGTGGGAATGTTCTGTAGTTGCAGTGTGTTCAACACACCCGTGGTGGCAAATCCAAGTGGATAGTGGGCATGCTAATATAACTCCTCACGTGTGATAAGAACCATTTGCACTTGTGAATCCCAGCAGTAGTGGTTGGGCAGTTCCTAGTGGTCCTGGTCATGGCGGTAAAAATCCCCTGAAATCGAGCATATCCAGTGACTGGGTAAGGCGTGTAAACCTTCTCTAAATGTGAAAGGACCAGGTGAGGCTAGCAAACCCTCCAGATGGCATCCAAGTTGTCCGCTGCATGCTGATAAACTCCACCCAATTGGGAATGACCAGGTGTTAAATGGGCAACGTTGTGACACAACAGCCGAAAAACTGGGTCCATAGTGAGTCTGGGGAAACCTCCTCAATGGACAGGACAATAAGTGGTCTGTTGGTTGAGGAATTAAAAACTCCACCCACTGTGGCGGGGGACATGTTGTTATTGGGTGTGGGCTAGTAACAAGGTTTGAAACACGATCAAAAATATGACATGTGTCCTGAACAAGCTGTTAAATCTTGGGGCGGCTATGGTTAACCTGTGGGTGGGGCTTGAACTATTGGGTGTGGAAGTATTCTGTATAAATCGATGTTTCTATATTTGGCTCTCGTCTGATGGTACAGTAGTGATAAATAGATTTCAGTAAAGATAGGAAAGACAATAGAATATACTTACTTCTCCTACAAATTTTTGTTTACATTTTTCTCCGTCAGAATCCTGACCCACCATTTCCCCACCTGTCTTGTACTAAAACAAATTGACTACAACTGATTTTTACAGCAGAATTTGTTGGTATATAGCGTCTGCCTACGGTTACAATCCTGGATCCCGGGAGACTCGTAGCGCTCCGCCGGCTGATTCTACTCTCATTTCATGAGGTTATAAGAGACTATACAAAGAACGACGTCCACCAGTATATCTGTTATCCTTCCTACTGAGATAGAAGCGGGAGAGGGGAATATTACCAGGATCCCCTATGACGGAGGATGCAATTACTGATGGGCTGTAATCTTGCAGGATTAACGCCAACGGAGCTTTAATGATAGGATGACAGAATGGTCCCTCCTCCAATGGCAAGTGATGTTTCTTCATGGCTAGTAAATATTCTGTTCGTCTTGATGTTTTTTTTCCTTTCTTTTTCATTCGGATTGCCTGATCAGATCAGATTTGTAAACCAAACATACTGACATACTGTATGGTGCCCCTCTGGCAGCTCTGCTGTTCTTTATAGCTTTTTATACCCTTGTTTTAAGAAAATGGGCGGTTAAGAATCAGCGCGCCCACGCCCATGTAGCCTGTGAGCCCTCAGTCTCATAGCATACTTGCCAGAGGGACGCAAGTCAGTAGGTTCTTTGTTTTCAGGGAAAATTTCTTGCTCTCTGATTTCTTATGTTTCCCGTCCCCCCACATATCCTGGATTCCTTGTTTTCATGGCTGATTTGCCCACATAGTTGAGAGGACGGTGAAGTAAAATAACAACTACTCTCCCCTCCGTTCTGCATTTCGCATACTCCCTATGAAAAAATTGTCCTCCGGTACTAGCACTTGCAGAAGGTGTTTCAAAGCATGATATGCAGATGTGCGTTGCCACACTAAATGTCCCTGCTCTTGACTTTAGCCATGACATCAATCTACATTTAGGTTCCATGGCGACTTTTGACAAGTTGATCGCGTAGGTTTTCTCTCGCCCTTCTAAATTTGACTGCTAGTGTGGCGACTGAGACCAGTATTGGCGAACCTTTTGCAAGATCAAGTGCCCAAATTTGCCCAAAACCACTAGCTTTTCCCAAAGTGTCAACATTGTAGTAACCTAACTGCCTGAGTGCCCTAATACCGTTCAACAGATGGTCGGGCCCACTGACAGAAGAATCGTGGGTGCCTGGAGCAAGTTTCTATGCTCTCAACCCAACCCTAATCACACCCTCTCACTATTCCTATAAGTCCCAGGGCAGCCTAAGATGGTCCCTTTAAAATAATACATGTCATGCTGCGTGATGTGGGATCCCCTTGACCCCTGCAGAACGATGACCAAGCCACTACCTGGGACCCTAGTCTAGTGGTACTCCGGTTTTCACCAGAGCCCGCGCAAGCGGTTTAGACAAGCTGCGGCGTGGTACCACCAAGGTCGTCTGCCTCAGGCGTGCCTGGTCTGCATTGGCGGCCAAGGTTGAGGTACAGAAACATCAAGTCAAGCTCGAGGTCACAGTCCAGTGCACCGGGTCAAGCAGCCGGCAAGATGCAACGTCAGAAATCCAAACCGGGGTCAGCAACAGAGGTCCAACAGAAGGGTACGGTAACCAGAACTCACGACAGCAATACGGAGGGACACTTTCCACTGGGAACACGGAGTTAGTCAGCACCGGGAACACCCGGGAGGGAGTCAGGCACGCAGTCGACACAGAACGCAGAACCTGGAAACGCAGCAAATCGCAACAGAGCTGTTATCTATGCAGTGGGCACAAGGATCCGGCAGGCTTTGCAGAAAGGAAGAGGCAGTCTATATAGAATTGGGCAATATGGCCAGCGCCAATTAATGGCGCGCCTGGCCCTTTAAATTTCCGGAAGTGCCACGCGCGCCGCCCTATGCGCAGGACCGCGCGTACCGAGCGATCCCGTGGACCTCGGGAGAGGTTTGAGGACACGCTGGCGAGGCACCTGCGGGAGCGAAGGCCCGTGTTGAGACCCTCGACCCTCGATGTGGGTCCGTGTCCACCCGTGACATACAGACTTCTTGGCCAACTTTGTGCCTGGGACACCACCTATGCCCACAGGGACGTGCCATAGTTTTCCCACCCACTGGTCATTGAAGGTCCCTATCTTTTCGAGGATGCTCCGTATTAATTCAGATGTCGAATCTAACCCATGTCATGCATCACGGCCCGATCAGCGTATGATGTTGTCACTTGTCTAGGCCTTAGGTGTCAAGAGTTCTTTCTCTTTTGGCTGACAATGCATCCTGAAAACCTTTCTGACAATTTTCATGGGAATCCCCTTTTGGGAGAAACGATTATTAAGTCCTGGGACTGGTGGATGAAGTCTCCGTACCACTACATTTGCACGCAGTCTCAGAACTTGCCCCCTTGTATCCTCTCTTCAAGGGAAGGGATGGCAACGTTCCCAATGTACAAACTGTTGGTCGCTCTTTGTTTCTTTGGACGCATAACGTAGAATGGCCCCGTCTTATTTGAGTTTGTAGGTCTAGAAAGTGGGAATCGCGTGAATATCCCTGTAAATTTCAGACCCAAGTCATAAGAAGTTAACGACCCTACAAACAATTGGAATTCCCGGGGGTGCGGTCAAAGTATCAGAACTCATCGATTAGCTGAGCTATTAGAGTAATGTTCCTCTTGCATTTGGTTCTGATCCTCCAACATTGCTGTTCCCCTCCTGGTGGAAGAGTTTTTTCCCAAAAAAAAGATGTGGTTTTCTCTCCAAATGAACCTCATAGGTCCGTCCAAGAATACTGTTTGTTTGCAAACTGAGTTTTTACTTAGTCTTCAAAAAAGGCCCTATAGCCCTCACCTCCCTTGATATGAGGTATGGAGGAGTAAAGTTCTCAACATCCACACGGCTCGTAGAGGTTTCTCTTCAAGGGAGAATGCCATCCTATTTTTAGCACATTCGTCGTTTCGTTGGACATCTATAAACTGATGACAAATGGTCTGAGAATTTGATAACGTAACGGACTGATGTTCCTGATGCGACTGTTGATCCCTGAAACTAGGTGGGCAACCCCTCAACGGGGATACCGGGGGGGGGGCCTTATGGCTTTTGGAAGTCCATGTAAAAAAACCGTAGCCATAGTTGGAAACTGGTGGGTGTATGGTCGGGAATTTCTGTTCGTTGGCCACTGATACAGGTATATGCGAGAGAGCGCTATGTCGCTGCAGATTGTCTCATACATGGTTTCGTATTCTGATCGGTCGAGCAGACCATATGCCCCCTTTGTCTATGCTTAAATTATAATACTATGTTCTGCTCGAAAGCCACCAGAAGCTCTCCTTTCCCTCTGGACACAAGATTGGTTATGAGCCATGTGGGTTGAGGGTCTAGTTTTTTTAAAGTTCCTCTGAGACCAACTCCACAAAGATGCAAAATAATGTGTGGCTTTCACTTCGGGTTTCGCCCACACTTTATTTTTAAGCGTGGTAAAATGGTCTTTCTCTCCAGGTTCCCTTCTTTTTATTCTTGTATCAGACATCAGGGTTCTAGTGCCATAGGTCTGATGTCACTCATCTCCATTTCAAACACCCTTTTTCAGCCTGTGCTGCCGTTACCCCCATACCCAGAGTACCAGTTCGTCGTGTTCGTATTGGAAATGTGGCCTTCATCACGGCCTCCCTCCGTTCCCCTTTGGCCATACCTCACCGCCATTGGGTGTGACTGACCGGTTTTTCCCAAAATGTCCTCATTTTGATTTCCTCTGTTCTTTTCTTTCATCCCAAAATTTCCTTTTTTTCCGTGGTTCGTTTGTGTCTAATTTCTGTTGATCCTGTGAACCAGCTTCAATGAATCTTTGAAGAAATCAAGAAGGGTACCTGTGGAGGACGTCAGAAAGGAGATCCTGTATATAGCCAGCCAGCTCCCTGTACATAGCCAGCCAGCTCCCTGTACATAGCCAGCCAGTCCCCTTTACATAGCCAGCTAGCCCCCTGTATATATCCTGCCCCCCCCTGTACATAGCCAGCCAGTCCCCTCTACATAGCCAGTCAGTCCCCTGTATGTAGCCTGCCAGCCCCTGTATATAGCCAGACTTCTTAGCAGCACATAAAAATAATATACTCTGTACTCACCTTTACAATGCCTGCCCCACCCCCCCCAGGTCTACTACCTGGTCCAGTCCCGCCGGCAGTGACAGGTCAGTGCCTAGTTGCCCAGTCCAGTGGCCTGTTTTTTTTTTTTTGGGCCCGCCTTTTTAAGTCCCGTGCAAATCGCTATCGCGCCAAGGGACCCTAGTTGCCCCTACAGGCGGGTCAAGAAACAAAGAAGGGTAACCCTGTGGGAGGAACCGTCAGAAAGAGATCCCCTCATGACAAACAAAAAAAAAACCCCTCAGAAAACAACACCCCCTCTAGGCGAAAACACATGGGGATGCTTGTGTGCGAAACCCCCCACGAACCCGACCTGCCCACAACCGTGCAAGGGCTAAGGAAACCTGTTTTTTGTAGGCAGCAAAAAAGCCAAGATTTTTGCTCTCCATGTTCCCCATTTTTTGCAGGGCCTCGGGCATTGCCTCCTCTTTTTCCTCCTTTGCCAAAAGGCATGAGGTAGCGGGTCCCTGTTCTGCCCTGGGTTTTTGTTTTTTGTTCCCTTTTAATATTGCCCCCACCAACAAACCCGCTGCCTGGTGTAACTGGCCTGTCTCTGGTAGTGCCGCTCCAGCCTCTGGACACAACGCTAACCCGCAAAACCTTTCCGGGGCACAGTCTCACTTGTTCTCCCTGTCTGTCGTTCCTGGATGAGTGCCCCTACCCTAAGGCACTTGTGTGGGTTGTAGAGTCCCCCCCCGTCTAATGCTACGTACGAGTGGAAAGAAACCACCAACATTTCAGAAACCTTACCAAACAATCACCAGAAAGCCATTGGTGACTGCAAAATGTGGTTTTCTGTGTCACCCGACACCCTCAAAGAACCAACTTTGTCTATCCCATTTTTTGCACAACTGGGGGCCAAATGTGGAAACTTGGTGGTCAAATTGATTTTCCTAATGGACAGATTGATTTCAACAGAAGTTTTTATGTAATGGGCGGTAATAATGTGTTTGTGTGGTAGGGTGGTTTTTCCCTGAGCAAATGTAATATGAAGGCCCCATTGAGCCTTCCCTGGAAAAAAGAATTTCTTTGTAAGGTGAGCACCAAACGTGCGTGTTCATAACTCATGACCAACAGTGGGGGGCTACAAGCTCCGCATACGGTCCCATTTTCAGTTTTTCTCCGAAGGTTTCTGAGGAGCGCAAAGCCGCCCGGCACTCATCAAGCGGTTGCCTGGTGGGATTGCTAACCCCTTCCTTAAGAACAATATATTTTGCATATCAGATATTTCCCCTAAACTGCGGCTTATTCCGTCTGTAATACAGAAGAAATTGGCCAAGTGGCCTTTACGTCAGAGGGGTCGGGGTCCCTATAATTTCGAATTTTTATTCTAATATAATTTATTATTAATGTCTTTACTGCGGGCTATATACAAGGTATTTTGTTTGGTCCTGGGGATTGTCCCCTAAAGAGAGTTTGTGCCTGTTGTTTCCATAACAAGAATTTGGGAGTCCCTGTTGTAAAGTTGGGGTCCTGTGAATTTGTAGGCCATGGTCCATGTAGCCAGTTGGGTCGTGTCCTTCCAATAAATAGGAATGTCCCCCCTTGGGGCCCTGTAACTTGAGGTGTGGCCTCATGCCATGGGGAGGGAGGGGCTAAAGCCCGATAATCCCCTTTGCCAAAATTACATCAACATCAGGTAAAATCAATTTGCCTTTTCAACCATCAACTTTCTTAACCTAGAAAGAAGAGAGGGTTGTTCCACTCTCCCAAAAGAATCAGGTCCACTGACCACTAGATGTTACTGTGGTCTTCTCTAATAACATTGGATTTTTCCATTCCAAGGAGTTATCTGGTATGCAGTCCCCACCGAAATATACATTGAGTATTGTATTTATCCATACTTTTTTTACAGCTGAAGAGTTTTTTCCCGTTTGCATCCAGCCTAGAACATATCGGTTTAAGAATTCTGGAACATAATAAAAAATTGGGGGTCCTATCTTGCAGAATTCGGATACACATGTAGCACAATATGAAAGGGGAGAGACTTTTTCCCATAAACGTATTTACAGTTTTTATAGCAAACCCCCTCAGCTTGGAAGTCCTTGTGCACCCCCACCAACATTTCTTTTCTAATCTTAATATTCCATATACTCCCACAGGGCAGATAGAACCCTACCATGAACCTGTAGATATTAATGCCCCTAAAAAAGTCTAGAATCACTTCCTACAAAACCCTGGTACCTAAGATCAGCTTTCCTAGGAATGGAGGAATGAGTCCCTTCTGCTTGCTTTTTGAAATCTTCTGTTTTTTCAGGAACCTTTGGAGGACCTTCAAAGGTCCTTTGTGTACATGTGTCTGGAGGCAGTAACAGGATGTTTTGAGTTGTTTTTATGGGTGAAGGCCCTTCTCAGTAATTTTTATTTGGTGGTTGGTTTGGGCGGGCCATTGATATAATCCACTGCTGTCCCACAGGTTTAATTATACTCCCCTGTTTAAGGACACAACCCGCTCATCATACTGTAAATGTCCTGATATGATCCACAACCAACTATTGATTCCCGAGATCCCATTCAAGAGTTGGTGTGCCCTGATTTCTGGGAGGTCCCCCCGCAATCACAGTCGAGAAGTTTTTTTTTCTCTTCTGTATTGGCAAAACCTTTTCAGGCTTTTCTTATACCAAGCTGGCAACAAGAAAATATGCCTGTTTTAGAGGAGGGATCTGTCAACCGGCCTACTGTACCAAGTATTTTAGAGACTCATAGAGCCATTTTAGCCAGAATGGATTTTCCATAAAAGAAGGAACCGCAGCAAGGGGTTTAACTGGGAGGGGTTGTCCCAACCGAACATTGGCCGCTGACTAAAATCCCTGCGAGTTTTTCCTCCATAGGCCTTGGAAAGAAAACGAATACGCAGAGGGGAACGCACACCGCAACTCTCAGACCGCCATTAACTGTTTTGGGGGCCCTCTGGACCTGTTTTAATGGTTTTTGCTTTTCTCTCCCGACTCGTCCGGTCCGGTGTACCATGGGTCCCCCTCATGGTTCCCGGACTGCCGGGTTCTACATCAACAACCTTGGGTACACCCTCCTTTGGTGCTCCACAAATAATCTCTGGCGAAAACCCCACTTAACATGGGGCACTCGTTAGGCTACTTTCTAACGAAACCCAATTGGACCCATTCCCCTCCAGTATTGCAGAGGTGCAGGGATTCATCACCCAGTTGTTTTTCCTTTCCACAATTTTAACTAAGCCTACCGCATTTGGTACAGATTTGTCCCATGGGTCCTTTTTTATGATCAGACCAAAACCAAACAAACTCGTCTCCTCTGGGAAAAGCCCTCTGCTTAGTACAGGAACGACATGGCCAAAACGGTTTGCTATATTACTGACCTATGCCTTAACAAATCTACTGATTCTGGTCTCTCCTTCGAGAACCAGCTCTTTGGGCACCGTCTTGCTTAAGAAACGCTCCTGGCTGAAACTTGCCCGCCAGGGGAAACTTGTTTGTTGTTGTGATTAACACAGTCCAAGTTTTGTGCACTTTAGCTTGTTTTTAAGCTTGCTTGAAATGATGCAGCCTTGGTTTGCTACCTTTAAAAAGGCTCTCTGGACAATAATGTATAGACCCAACCTTCAATACTTTGTTGTGATGGCATCAATGAAGTATTTTCTAGGCCATTTGGGCCTTGTAATGCCTCCCCAAGCCCTTATCCAGGAGTTTTTTTTCAATGACATTTTTTCAGAGATTTTGCTTTATTATCTGTTGTTTGGGATAATCTAGACGATACGTCTGGGTTTCTCTACGTACACAATTTTTCAGGCCAAGGGCCTAAGGGCCACAACCGCTTTTGCCTAAGCTCGAAAATGTCCTTTTTTTTCACCAAAAAACGTCCTTTTCTTTCTTTGATTACATCGGGGGTCCCATTTACTAAGAAGGGCCCGATCGCGTTTCTCGCGTGTTTTTACCCAATTTTTCGCGATTGCGCCTGATTGTAGCCCTGAAATGCCCCCCGGGATTTTTTGCCGCACGCGATTTGGATTGGCGCTCCGCCGCCCACAATGCGCCAGCGCGCGACCGGAAATCGGGGGGCCTTTGGCCCCGAACGAAACCCCATGTAATTTCGGAAAAAAACCGCCCGCATTTTTAAAACCTGAAAAAAGGTGTCCCCCCGCTTGGTAAAGTGCCTTTACTTCACCTGGTTCCAGGCTTCGGTACAGACTTCCGGCGCGTTCAGAAATGAATTTTTTCAGCGCCCAAAAGCGCCACCTTGTGTGGACGGCGAGGAACGACCGTCCTAAATCCCGTTCGCCCCGAAATCCGTTGTGCAGAGACTGCGCCGCTGGATCGCGAACTCAGGTAGAGTAATATTCTGCGCCCCATCATCTTCTAACAAGGGCACTGTCAGGAACTTTTTTGTGTCAATCACAAGAATTCCTTAGCTTTTACTCACTACTACTAACAGGCAGTTTTTTGTATGGTTTTTTTAATTAAGAAAAACACTAATCCTTAAAATTCTTGGCCTTCGGAAGTCCTGAAGTAGCTTTTTCTCATAACATAGCGTTTGGCCCTTCTGCCTCCCTGTTCGTCTCAACGCAGCCTGTAAATTTAACCACAGCCTGAACGCTTCACCTGTGGTTTTTTCTTTCCTCAAAGACTCTTTCCCTCAGCTGCAGAGAGATACTCTCCATTAAGAAACCATCAACCTCGGCCATAAGCCTTGCCCTGAAAGAGTGGCGTTGTTTTCTTTCTGGAAGGAAGCTTTCTCCACGTCTGTTTTCTATTACGATTTTATAAGAATAACCTCCTTGAATCTCCAGACTTGCTTCAGCGTCTCAGCCCACAACAGGCCTGGCTTGGGTTTCCTGTACATTTCACTTTCGTCCACCAGAGAAGAATTCCAAAGCTGGAGCCCCTTTCTCTCGTGTCCTTCTTCCGATGTTTTTGGGGGGAGAACCTGCCTCCTCGACAATATCGTTTTCCCCTCCTGAAATTGACTGGGGTTTTGTTACTCTGGCCACTTACTCACAAAAAAAACTTCTTTCCTGGCAGACCTTATCACTGACCTGCTCGTTCAAGAGGAAATACTAAAACTGTGGGGGACATTGCCTCTCGGGTGGGGCTGGGTTACCCGGTGTTGCAGATATTTTTTTTTTTTGCTCTCTTCATATCCCGTTTCTACTGGTTGGCCAATCCTGGTCCCCAAAGGAATGTACTGGGATTTTTTGTGAGTTTTCCTGCGGCCCTGCCCCTTGTAAAGCAAGTCCTTTTTCCTTCGCAAGCCAGCATGGTTTCCCTGCCCTGCCATGGTCTAGATACCCAATTTGGGGCCCGTGGAACTTTTGTTAGCAGATCTTCTTGCCATCTTCCAGTAAAGACTGTCATCCTGGGTGTCCCGCAGATCCTTTTTTTTCTAAGATGGTTTTCACTTTCCATTTCCTCCTGCCCTGTCCTGCCCTCCATCTCCTCAGAAAAAAAAAAAAATCTTGGCCTCTTCTCTCTTCCTTTTGCCTTTTTCCCTCTTTTTCACGTCTTTTTCCCCGGCCCTCCAATGGACTCCCTCTTCTGCCATTGTCTCGGACCGAGGGGTCCAGTTTTTTGTTTTTCTCGGTTTCCTGGCCGTTTTTCCCTGGTGTGCATACTTCAAAAAAGGCAGGACTTTTCCCTCTGTGTAACCATCCACATTCTAAAATGGAACCAGTGACTCTCTGGGAGGTTGATCATCCCCTCCTTCGTTTTTTCCTGCCCGAAGAGACCCTGTCACTCCTGTTTTGGCCGTGGCGCAGAATTTTTTTCCCTCAACTCCTTTTGGATCTGAATCTGGCCCGGGGCTCTTGCTTCCCTCTCTCTTTCTTGAACCCCCAAGCCAGGCCACCACTGGCACCAGCCCCCGGGCAAACCCGCTAACCCGGCTAACCCGGCCCAAAGTGCCGGGGCCCCTTGAAGTACTGGAGGGGCCCCACTCGGGCCCTGGAGAATTTCCTTCCCCTAACCATCGCGATCTGGTGTGCGTTCCCAGCTCACTGCTTTTTTCCCCGCGGAGCCTGCGCAAGCATGGCGGAGGCGGAGGACCTTTGTATGACGTTCATGGTCATAAATCGACTGCCGGGGAAACGCAGTGAACACAAAGACCTGGCTCTGTGAGGTGGGGGGGGGAGAACTAACAGGACATGGAGGGGGAACAGTGGGGTGGTATACCATGAGGAGGGGCCAGTGGGTGGTATTACAGTTCTGGGGCTTTGATGGAGGAGGCGTGGTGTATACAGGAGGTAAGGGGGCAAGTGGTATATGGGGGGGCTGTTATAAACAAGAAGAAAATTAGGTAGGGGGTCCTTTGTAACTTGGGGGGCAGTGTTATCGTGGGACTGTTTATACAGGGGAAGGGGGCAGTTTCTACGGAGATGTGTATAAAAAACCCATTGAGGGGAAGGGGGGCCCAGTGTTGTATACAGGGGTTGAGCAGGGGCAGTGGTGTAATACAGGGATGGATGGAATAAAGAGGAATAGGGTCAAGGTGTATACAGGGTGGAGGGTGGGGAGAGTGTGTAATACAGTTAGGGAGGGTGAAGTTGTGTATCAGGTGGTGAAGAGGGGGCAGTTGTCACGAGGGCGGAGTGGCATGTACTATATGGGAGTAATGGCGCCATAAAGTGGGTTTCCACTAGTGGCTGCGCTCCGGGGAGTGAACGGCAGAGCTGCCGGGTAACACAGGAGCGCTCTTTTGTGTTCGTACCGGGGTTGGGGCGCCATGTGGGGAGGTTCCACGCAGCAGGAGGGATGGGGAACTAAAAAGGCGGCGGCCAATAAGGTCCTAAAAGGGTCGTGTTCGCCAAGGGGAAAGATCCAAACGGACGCCCCCCACTCCCTCCCTTTTCGCTTGATAGGTTTACTTCAAGATCTACTTATCTGGGACAACCAAAATCTTCTTTCTAAGGTTCCTGGCTCAACCAAAAACCAGGCCCGTCCCAAAAAATGCAGATATTTAAAGAGATAGATATATGATTGAACAACTGATATAGAGGGATAATAGCTAATTTAGACATTTTAAAATGCAATTCCCGGCGAAGCGCCAGTCGAGGGGAGGCGCAGGGAATTCGCGCAGGGGCTGCACATTGGGCTCTGTGGCGGACTGACTACTGCTCTAACCTTTCACTCGTTCAGGTCAGAAATTGGCCACTTACAAACTGCGACGCTTATCCGTGAGCCCCAGACCTCTCCGAAAAAATCGTGTGGGTGACCAGTTAGGTGAAGGGGCCACAGCAATAGACATCAGAATAAATGTTGCCCTAATACATATTATAGGTTTACATACATAGCCCTGAATTACATATATCAGGTACTAACATATTTAGATAGAATACATAGAATACTATACAGGTAGTCCCCCCCCGGGTTTACGTACCGAAATTTTGGGATCTTTGATTTTGTACTTAAGTTTGAATTTGCCATGTAGTCCACTCGGTGAATTTTTGTATTGTTAACTCTAGACAAAACATTTTTTTGCCCCCCTTATGAAAACCATTGTGTTTTTGTTTTTCAAATTTTTTTGCTGTAATTGGGACCCAGGATTATCAATAAGCTTCATTACAGACACCTTACAAGCTGATCATTGCAGCCTGACATAGTAACATCCAGAAGAGGTCCACCAGAGGTCAGAGGGGGAAGAGGGGTCTGTCTGTAACCTAGGGGGTCACCTGTAAGTCAGGTGTGCCTTAAGTAGGGACGCCCCTGTAATAATAATTACATAGCTAGATATAAGAATACATTACATAAATGACGAAAAAACGGCAGCAAACTGCCTTTAATGAAAAAAAACAGTGTGTTTTATTCCATCCTATGCAACTTTCAGTCAGCCGTATCCCGCCTTTCCCAAGCATTGTGTGAAAGTGTTACAAACAGGTTAAATAGATGGGACTTCATAAGTGACACATCACAAGCAAAAATTACAATCAATAGAAAATATATACCACATAATTATATACTCTGGAAGCCAAAGGCGAGGTAAAATCCAGACCAGATATACACCTCATAAGTTGCCTTTCTTGGACCATTTATTCTTACCACCAGCTTAAACCAACAGCAAGCACAGAACTTAGTAACGGATTTTTACCTCTACAAGAGTTTTAAGTCATAATAAAATAAATTAAAAAAGGGGAAGGCCCAACCAGGTCCGACAGACTAATAACATGAATATTATTCTCATTCCATTGACATTTTATTCCACACTTAGTTGAGATGTTCATGAATAAAACCCAAAACAAAAATATATATACCTGAGGTAATGTTATTAGCCAAGATTAATTACAATGTCTTGTCTTTAATGTCTTTTTTTTAATGAAATCTCCAAAAATATAATATCCCAGAAAGCGAATTTCTTAGTCTTATTAAAAAAAAAAAAATGGTTCTTAAAATCAGACCAACATACGAGAAAAAATTACATATCGAACAACTCAAACTTGCGGAACTTTATAAATATCTAAGGGCAAAAAATAAAAATAAGGAGGAATCTCAATAGCGTATAGGACATAATTAATCGCTAGTTATTTCCAAAACAAACTAACCTATATGCCTAAAATGGAATCAGACATAGGAAAAATCTTCCTATTAAAGTCTGGCTACTTCCACTAAATGGTTCCTCGTATACTCGAGTATAAGCCGACCCGATTAATAAGCCGAAAACCCCTAATTTCAACACACAAAAAATGGGAAAACCATTACTCGAAGTATAAGCCGAGGGTGGAAATGCATTGGTTACGGCCTCCCAGTAATATTCTGGTCAGCCCCCCTGTAAGTATACAGCCTCCCAACCCCTGTAGCATACAGCCTGCCAGCCCCTGTAGCATACAGCCTGCCCAACCCCTGTAGCATACAGCCTGCACAGCCCCGTAGTAGGAAAAAAATAACACTGGTACTCATCTTTTCCGACGTCCCCCCATAGTTCCACTTGTCTGTCCGCATACTGTCCTCAGACAGAAGAGGACCTACAGTTGATGTCCATAAAGGTGAGTTTTGACTTTATTTTTTTTTAGTTGCTCGAGTATAGAGCCAGTTAGGTTTTTTTAGCACAATTTTTTGTGTTGAAAACTAGGCTTTATACTCGAGTATATAAGTACTAAAAAACCTATACGTCTCAATCCAGCAAAAAAGGCTTTTATAAGACCATCTCTAGATGGCATCTGTTCCAACAGGCTAGCAAATATTTATGATACTTATTCCCACCCTATCTGGGAGAGGGTTGCGGGGAACCAGCAGATCGTCTACATTTATATGGAGCTGCCACTTATTAAAACTTATGGAGGCAGACAGCGTTAGTCTGTTTCGAGGACTGTGTAAAGAAAAACTGTCCCCACTAAGCCTGAGCTTTGTTTTTCTCCTCAACAATCTTGGAGGGAGACATTTTTTAATGACTTAAGAAACATAAGAGAATTTTTTCTTTGGCTGTGTGCTACAGTCCGTAACAGAAATCTTAAAAAAATGGAAAGTAACTCCATACCTTTCGATAGAAGATGTCATCTAGGGATAAAATTGAAAGATTTTGAACTGTAATGGGGCACATTTACTTACCCGGTCCATTCCGCGTTCCAGCCCCGGCGCTTTTCTCTGATGAGCGTTCGGTCTTTTCCGGCGATTCATGAAGGTCCTGCTCCCGATTATCCACAACGTGGCGCTGCTGCCCAAATCCAGCCCGGTGGTCCCGCCCCGAGTTCATCGTCTTCATCGTGGGTTCAGTGAGTATGGGCCCGGCGACCATTTTTTTAAATGCGGCGGTTTTGTCTTTTTTCCGAATCCCGTTTGGTTTACCCTTTCGACGACCACGCCCCCCGATTTCCGTCGCGTGCAATGCCAGCCGCCGATGTCCCCACAATCCGATCGCCGTGCCCGCCAAAATCCCGGGCAATCACAGGGAAAATCGGCGCAATCGAAAAAATATTCGGGTAACACGTCTGGAAACTGAATCGGCCCTTAGTAAAATGACCCCCCTAATATGTGTTTAATGGAAAGACTAATAAAAAGAAGCCACTAAAATGCTTGGGAATTTTGTCTAACAGCCTGTGACCAGCCAATTTTTTTAGACTACACACCAGGAAACACTTTAGATATTCCTTATCTTCTTTTTTTTGTTTTTTTTGGTATTGCAGTCCAATGTATTGATCAACTTGCAAAACATGTTTTGTTTTTTTTTTTTTCTATGTGCTTTTTTTTTTCTTTTTTGTAAATGAAAATGAATAATAAATTTATAATAAAAAAAGAAAAAAAAAGAAAATATATACAATGCTGTGGGTTAAACAGTGTATACAGTAGCCAATGCAACAATACTGCATTGCGGTGTTTTTCTGGATTACTACAAGTAAGAATAGTGAATACCATGAACATACTTTGTTCCAAGATAATTCATATATTCCAATCACCTGTGTAAAGGTAAATGACGACTCCCTCCTGACCATACAATGTGGGAGATGCAGATCGCGTCAGAATGCCGTGACTGCGCATGTCAGTGGTATCGTATTTCAGCTAAGATCTAACCAATATATGGCGCATGCTGTATACCCGGTACATTGTCCTGAGTGCACCATTTTGGGTCCGGGTCACGACACTATATGGCGCATGCGCATAGAAATTATGTAACCGAGGGGTCCCGCCATCTTAGATAAGGTAAACACCTACTAGATCTAATAACTATCCCCCCGAATATACTAATTTTAGTCCGTAGAGGTACACAACAAGGACAATCGATGCGGAAGGTGGTGAGCTACTCGGGAAAGAAACAGATAAGTGTGTGACCTAAGTCACTGGGGGTCTTTACTAAGGGCCCCATTCGCGTTTTTTGTTGACGGGGTTAACCAATTTTTTTTTTCCGTTTTTGCTCAGATTTTTTCCCTGGTATGCCCCCGGGATTTTTGGCGCACGCATTCGATTGTGCCCCATCTACCGCCGCATGCACGCGACGGAAATCGGGGGCGTGGCCATAAAAAACCCGATGATTCTGAAAAAATGCCGCATTTTTTTTTTTAAAAAAATGTCGCTCGCACGTGCTTACCTACACCCAACGATGGCTCGTGAACTCATTGCGTTCCGATGCTCTTGCAGCCCCAGCAGCGACACCTGGTGGACGTCGGAGGAACTGCCTTAGTGAATCCCGTCTGGACCCCGAATCCACCCAGCAGAGAAAACGTCGCCGCTGATCGCGAATGGACCAGGTAAGTAAAATCTGTCCCACTATGGTCCGAAATAAATGGCATAAGAAGGAGATAACTGTGTAAGCAACAAAATCATGGGCCATGAAATTTCGAGTGTGAACAAGCTGCTACAAATTATGGTCACCGGTGTAGCAACCCTCTTCAAACCGAGTGGAAGAATGGTTACCGTGTAGAGTTTTTGGTCACATTGTAATGGTCGGAAGGAAGTCTTCAATTTACCTTTACACGGTGGGATTGAATATATGAATTATCTTGGACAAGTATGTTACACTGTATTTCACTATTTTCTACTTGTGTATTGTCCAAACACTGCATGCATTATTGTTGGCATTTGGCTACTTATTACACTGCTTTAACACAGCGATTGTATATTTTTCTATTGATATGCTAATCTTTTGCCCTTGATGATGTCACTATGATGTGTCCCATTTATCCTGTTTTGTAACACTTCCTTCACACATGCTGGGAAAGGCTGGGAATACGCTGAAAACGTTGCATAGGATGGAAATAAACACACCGTTTTTTTTTTACTTAAGGGAATGCTTGCCGTTTTTTCTTCATTTTACTATTGGACTTGGTGAGAGTACACAGATGGCGCCCCTAAGTTCTTTTATTTTTTTTCCGAAGATTTTGTGTTGCTGTTTTTCTTTTTTTTTTCTAGATCATACATAGATGTAGATACATACATAGAAATGTAATAACATAGAAGATGATCTTTTCAACCCTTTTTTCCCATTGGATGGATGCAAAGTCTGCTGCATAGCCGGGCTAATACAGAGACATTGGAGCTTGTTTTTTTGGTGTTTTTTCGTTGACTGCAATGTTGAACCCTAAGATCTGCTACCCGTTCGCAAGTATTTAACCGTTACTCTTAAAGGGGTTTGTCCTATGAATAGTTCATCATAATCAATAACCTGGAAACCCCTTTAAGGGTAGGGCATAAAATCAACAACAGCCAATGCAGTAAAATTACCAGCCATATTAGTAATAATTTAAAGGGCATTTTTTTTCGGGCTGCATTACTACTAATTTTCCTACCATATGTTTAGGTTCATTGGAGTTCATAGGTCATGGTAGTTGATCTGTCGCAATCCCTTCCAATTTGGGGTGTGCTGGTCCGATCATGAAGCAATATTACCCTGTCAGTACTGTATCAGCTGAAACACCAGAACTGCAGGGTGTATGGATAGGTCATTTGCAATTAATGCAAACCCTGGAAAAAAATCCCTTTAAAAAGGAGCATCTCTGTAAACCAGCAATGAAGTGCAATTACTGCCTGCCGCGTCCTAATCGTTCTCTCGCTCCCTGCCTTTCCTCCGGAGCCTGTATTCAATATTCTACAACCACTTTAGATGTCAGAAAGTAATGTTCCGTAATACGACTCAAATCTACGGAAATACCTGAGTAATTCCCAAGGTGATATATAGCGAGCGGCTGTAAGTAATCTACCGTATTTACTGTATTTTCTTTCCGTCGCTGCCGTATTCCTCTTCCAATGGGAGATGGATTTTTGCCGCGCTTCTGGCTTTTTCTCGGTTTCCTGGGCCTTTCCGATGTAGATAAATTGATTTTTGCAATCCTCAAATGATGAATGAGGCTAGAAAGTTGACCACAACGGTGTGGATGGACCCAATTACGGGAGAAATGAACACACGCTGAGGCACCGCCAAACGCCAAGGGTATTAGGCAGAGTTATGAGCAGACACGGATACTATATACAAACAGTGATGGACACGGAGGCTCCTTACTTACAGGCAGAGATGGTGATGTGTATCAGTTAAGGAAACAGGCCGCGGGGGCCAGAAGTTCTCCTCCACAACCGGAGTGCTCTCATTCAGACTAAGGAAACTTGGTAGAGTTTCCAGAAATGATCCCCCCTTGTTATCCGGAAAAAGAATCTGATGATAATAGTGGTTGGGAAGAGTCAAAATCCAAACATCGAACTTCACCCTTTAAGGACATCCACATGTGTTCTATAACCTTTCTCAGACTTTTACATAAACCCCCGGACCCCTGTGTGTTATTGCAGGGGAACACTATTTCGGGTTATCGCATGACTTTTATTGCAGTGTTCAGTCAGTTTTTCCCCTCTGCACCCTCTATCTTGATCCCGTTTGGGGTCTCACTCACTGCGTGGCTGGAGAACCGGCTGCTATGAATGTCTCCATACACTGCACACAGAGGGCCTCATTTACTGAGGGGTTCGCGGATCGCCCACTTTCGTAGACTGTTCATCTTTTTACGGGGATTGCACGACTTTGACAGCTATTTAACAGGGGGGTCTGCACTGGTTTTGTGTTGCAAAAAACGCGATCAGATTTTGGTGCAGCTGCGCTGGCTTCTATGGGGGGGGGGGGGGTGGCATTGGGGTAAAATCCGACTAATCGGACTGAGTGCTCAACCCTGAACCGGGAAGCGACACAATGCAGGATATCCGGCACACGATCTTAGTGAATCGCGGCAAAGGGCATTAATATTCGGACAATGGAACTTTCGTGAACTCCGTCGGACTGGTAAGTAACTGAGTCCCCAGAGATTAACGGAGAATCTGCCTCCATAATTCTCACACCTGAGAAATATCACTGGTTCATAAAGAACATAATCAAAAAATATTGTCCTGTACTTACGAATTAAGCACTTGGGGTGGATAGAAGCTTACTATTAGCCCCAGCAATCATCATTCTTCCTTGTCCCCTTCGTCTCTCTTTTGTCATTCCAGCCTTTTTTAATGCCCCCCTCCCCCTTTCCATAGACATCGTGCAAAATGTTTCAGTTTTGGAGAGATAGAAAGGTCCTCCTGACCTTACAGGAAGTGTAATGGTAAACATTTTATGATGAGTTTCCAGGAGGATAACTGAGGCACAGGACAAAAGCAAGAAGCTATGGAATTGTCGGGAGAGGTGAGAGCTCCTTATGCTTTATCTTACCCATAGAAGCCAATTGCTGTAATGTCTCCGCTGCTGCAGGAATCTGGGACACAAATCCCAATCACAATTTGACTCTCTCCTATAAAATAATTACAGAGAGGAAAGGTGGAGTTAGATTCCTCACAGCTGTGGGCATAGACGTGTTTTATTTTCTAGGTTTATCTGAATCCTTCACATAGACCAATCCATCTATTAATATAAAGGTGAGGTCTGACCCCCTAATGTGACCCTCCCCGCTCATCTTGTTACTGCACCCCACTAGTAATTGGGGTTCCTCATATCATTCTTGATGATTGGTGGATTTTAAATTGGTTGTCCAAGATTAGACAAACATAGCTGCTTCCTTCTCCAAACAGCGCCACCCCTGTCCGTAGGTTGTGTCTAGTACTGCAGCTGAGCGCCATTGTAATAAATATAACAGCTGCAATACAAATTCAGCTTTCTTCAAATTCCCCAAGGAGAGTGAAAAAACACATGACACAGATAATAACCATTGTGACACAACCCCTTTAAGAAGCGATTGATAGTAAATGGACCAGGTTCGGAATTGGGAACCAGAAGGGACTGAGAGTCCCCTAGTGAGCAGTGGTGTAGAGGTTCTTGTACATGAAGCATAACATGGTTTTCCATTGTCCTGACGTTGTCTGTGACTTATAGGAAATTTAGTAAAGATGTACTAATAATGTATAACCTGGACCATCCCTTTAAATACCTTAAGTGATACAATTTCTTGTACATTCATACCTGTTCCACATGTCATCTTTGCAGTTATTCTCCCTCAAACTTCTTCTTCCAGGAGCTTGAACCGAGAGGCCATTCCTATAAGAATCCGAGGCGGTCCCACTTCCCCAACTGATTTATCCCACTTCCTTGCTTTCCCCCAGAGAAATCGTACACTGAAAGAATCGGGAATCAAGAATTATGATGAAACAGGTGATCCTGGAAATAAGAATGGAAATTATTTTATTATTATTATTATTATTATTATTAACCCCCTGGACATCGGCTGAGGTCCTTCTAACACCCACCTCGGAGATCACTCTAAATTATAATTCCCGCATGACGGGCCTGTGCTCATTGCTGTGCCCTTGATAGCTTGCCTGGTTGCCTAAGAGGGCCTGGCCAACCTCTCCTATGCCACCTTTTAAGCCCAAACACCCTCATAAGGCTCGGTCACTCTTTTAGAATCGTTCATCCCTTTATCTATGTGTCCAGCTATCTTCTGTAATCCGCTACCTGGTCCAGTCCCGCCGGCAGTGACAGGTCAGTGCCTAGTTGCCGCCGTTAAAGTCTGTGCATCGCTATCGCGCATGGACCTAGTGCTACAGGCGGGCAAGTCTGTGCATCGCTATCGCGCATGGACCTAGTGCTACAGGCGGGCAAGAAATCAAGAAGGGTACCTGTGGAGGACGTCAGAAAGGAGATCCTAAGAAATCAAGAAGGGTACCTGTGGAGGACGTCAGAAAGGAGATCCTCAGACCCCTCTAGCGAACACATGGATGGCTGTGCGACCCCCACGACGACTGCCAACCGGTCATGCTGAAGGATGTTGTAGGCAGCAGCAGATTGCTCTCCATGGTCATTTTGCAGGGCTCGGGCAGTGCTCCTCCTGTTCCTCCTTGCACAAAGGCAGAGGTAGCGGTCCTGTTGCTGGGTTGTTGCCCTTTTATGGCCCCCACCACGCCTGCTGGTGTACTGGCCTGTCTCCTGGTAGTGCCTCCAGCCTCTGGACACAACGCTAACAGACACAGCAAACCTTCGGGGCACAGCTCACATTGTTCTGTCGTCCTGGATGAGCTGCACTACCTAAGCCACTTGTGTGGGTTGTAGAGTCCGTCTAATGCTACTACGAGTGTGAAAGAACCACCAACATTCAGAACTTACCAAAACATCAACCAGAAAGCATTGGTACTGAAATGTGGTCTGTGGTACCCACCTGCAGAACCAACTTTTGTCTATTCCATTTGCACAACTGCATGTGAAATTGGTTGTCAAATTGATTTTCCTAAATGGACAGATTGATTTCACAGAAGTTTTATGTAATTGGAGTAATAATGTGTTGTGTAGGTGTTCCCTGAGCAGTAAATATGAGGCCATTGAGCCTTCTGGAAAGAATTCTGAGGTAAGACACGTGCGTGTGTCCATAACTCATGACCACAGTGGCTACAGAGCGCCGCAACGGTCACTTTCAGTTCTCCGAAGTTGCAGGAGGCAGCCGCCGGCACTCATCAGCTGTTGCTGGGTGCGATGACCCCTTCCTTAGAACAAATATATTTTGCAGATCATAGATTCCGTAAAACTGCGCTTATTCGTCTGTATACAGAAGAAATTGGCCAAGTGCCTTTACGCAGAGGGGTCTGGGGTCTATATATTCGAATTTTCTAATATATTATTATGAATGTCTTATCTGCGGGCTATATACAGAGGGAGTTTGGTCTGGGGATTGTCCTATAGAGGTTTGGCCTGTGTTCAGTAAACAGAGAATTGGGGAGTCTGTGTACAGGTTGGGTCTGTAGATTTGTAGCCATGGTCATGTAGCCAGGTGCGGAGTCTTCATATAGGGAGGTCTGGGGCCTGTAGCTTGGAGGTGTGGCCTACATGCATGGGGAGGGGCATAAGGCAGGGAATCCCCTTTGCATAATTACATACACAGCAGGGAAAATAATTGCTTCAACATCAACTTTCTTACCTTAGAAAGAAGAAGGTGTCCACTCCCAAGAAGACAGGTCCACTGACCACATAGATGTACTGTGGCTTCTCTAATACATTGGATTTCCATTCAAAGGAGTTATCTGTAGTGAGTCACCAGAAATACATTGAATATTGTATTATCCATACTTTTTACAGCTGAGAGTTTTCTCCAGTTGCATCCAGCCTAGAACATATCGGTTAAGAATCTGGACAGTAAGAAAAATTGTCTATCTGCTCGGATACATTGTAGCAAAATATGAAGGGGAGAGACTTGTGCCATAGACGTATTACAGTTATAGCAAACCCTCAGCTGTGAGAAGTCTGTGCACCCACCACCACATTTTCTAATCTAATATTCCAATATACTCCACAGGGGCAGATAAGACCACCATGGACTGTAGGAGTATTATGGCCCCTAAAAAGTCTAGAATCACTTCCTACACCTGGTACTAGAATCAGCTTCTAGGAGATGGAGGATGAGTCCCTTCTGCTGCTTTGAATCTTCTGTTTCAGGACCTTTGGAGGACCTTCAAAGGTCCTTGTGTACATGTGTACTGAGAGCAGGAACAGATGTTTGAGGATTTTATGGGTGAAGGCCCTTCTCAGTATTTAATTTGGTGGGTGGTTTGGGCGGCCATATTATAATCCACTGCTGTCCACAGGTTATTATACTCACCCATGTTGAGGACACCGCTCAGCATACTGGTATGTCCTGATATGATCCACAACAGACTGAGGATTCGGATCCCATTCAGAGTGGGGTGCTCCTGATTCTGGGAGGTCCCCGCCATCACAGTCGAGAAGTTCTCTTGTATGGCAAAACTTTTCAGGACTTTCTCAGTACAAGCTGGAGACAAGAAATATTCCTGTTAGAGGAGGGATCTGCAACCTGCTACTGTACAAGTATTTAGAGACTACATAGAGCATTTAGCAGAGATGGATTCCATAAAAGAAGGAACCAGCAGGGATGTAACTGGAGGGGGTCCCAACGAACATTGGTCATGACTAAAATCCTGCTGAGTTCCCTTCAATAGGCTGGAAGAAAAAGAATACCAGAGGGGAGCACCGCACTCTCAAGACTCCATTAACTGGTTTGGGGCCCTATGACCTGTGTAATGGGTTCTCCGGCGACTCATGTCTCAGGTCCCAGGTGTACCTGGGTACCTCCTTGTGCTCCAGCAGACCGGCCGCACCTACACTCACCAGCTCTTGCGGCACCTCCCGTTATGGTGGCTACGTTATCTACTGCTGAACCCCGATTGTGACTATCCACCCTCCCAGTATTGACAGAGATGCAGGGGATTCATCACCCAGTGTTCCTTGCAATTTAACTGAAGCTACGCATTGGTCACAGAATTGTCCCAGTGTCTTTTATGATCAGCCTTCTCCTGGGAAAGCCCCTGCTTAGGACAGGAACGACATGGCCACGCTAATTATTCTCTTGCTTTTTACTCAATGAATTCTGGTCCGTCTCTTACGAGAACCGGCACCGTCTGCTGAAACGGTCTGCTGAACTTGCGCCAAGGGGACTTGTTTGTTGGTGATTACACAGTCCAGTTTTGCACTTTAGCTTTTTAGCTTGCTTGAAATGAGGCAGCCTTGGTTGCTACCTTTAAAAAAGGCCTCTCTGGACATATTATAGACCACCTTCAATACTTGTGATGGGCATCATGAGTATTTTGCTATGCCATTTGGGCTGTAATGCCCCAGCCTTATTCCAGGAGTTTGTCAATGACATTTTCAGAGATTTGCTTTATATCTGTGTGTTGGTATATCTAGACGATATCCTGGTCTTCTCTACGTACAACAAGTTTTCAGGCGCCTAAGGGCCAACCACCTCTTTGCTAAGCTCGAAAAGTGCCTTTTCCACCAAAAGCGTCTTTCTTTTCTTGGATACATCGGGGGTCATTTACTAAGGGCCCGATTCGCGTTTTCTCGACGTGTTACCCGAATATTTCCGATTTGCGCTGATTGTACCTGAATTGCCCCGGGATTTTGGCGCACGCGATTGGATTGTGGCGCATCGCCGCCGGCATGCGCGCGACGGAAATCGGGGGGCTTGGCCGAACGAAAACCCGATGTATTCGGAAAAACCGCCGCATTTAAAAACTGAAAAAGTGTCGCTTGGGAAGTGCTTACCTTCACCTGGTCCAGCTCGGTACATTCCGGCGCGTTCAGATGATTTTCAGCGCAGCAGCGCCACCTGGTGGACGGCGGAGGAACTACCGTCATAAATCCCGTTCGCACCCGAATCCTGTGCAGAGAACGCGCCGCTGGATCGCGAACGGACCAGGTAAGTAAATCTGCCCCATCATCTCTAACAAGGGACTTCAGTAGGACTTTGTGCAATCACAAGATTCCTGAGCTTTACTAACTACTACCGGCAGTTTTGTATGGTTAATTAAGAAAAACACTAATCCTAAATTCTGGCCTTCGGAGTCTGAAGTAGCTTTCTCATAACAGAAGCGTTTGCCTCTGCTCCTGTTCTCACGCAGCCTGAAAGTACCCAAAGGCTGAACGCTCACCTGGGGTTTCTTCTCAAAGACCTTCTCAGCTGCAGAGAGATACTACTCCATAGGACATCGCAAACTTCAGGCCATAAAGCTTGCCCTGAAAGAGTGGCGTTGTCTTCTGGAAGGAGCTTTCATCCAGTCTGTGTCTATACAGATTACAAGAACCTCCTGAATCTCCAGACTGCTCAGCGTCTCAGCCCACAACAGGCTGGCTGGTTCCTGATTTCACTTTCGTCCACCAGGAAAGAATATCAAAGCTGATGCCCTTTCTCGTGCCTCCGATGTTTTTGGGGAAGAACCTGCTCCTCGACATATCGTTCCTCCTGAATGACTGGTTGTTGCCACTCCTGTGGACCTACAGCAACTTCTTCCTGGCAAGACCTATATCTGACCTGCTCTTCAAAGAGGATACTAACTTGGGGACATTGCTCTCGGGTGGCTGGGTACCCTGGGTTGCAGATATTTGTTGCTCTCATATCCCGTTTCTACTGGTGGCCAGATCTGGTCAAGGATGTACTGGATTTTGTGAGTTCCTGCGCTGCCTGTAACAAGTCTTCACTTCTCAAGCCAGCAGGTCTGCTCCTGCCATTGCTGATACCCAATTGCCCGTGGACTTTGTTACAGATCTTCTGCCATCTTCCAGTAATACTGTCATCTGGGTGGTCGCAGATCAGTTTTCTAAGATGTTCCACTTCATTTCTCTGCCTGGTCTGCCCTCATCTCCTTCTCTTGCCTCTTCTTCTTCCACGTCTTCCGGCCTCATGGACTCCCTCTGCATATTGTCTCGGACCGAGGGGTCCAGTTTGTTTCTCGGTTCTGGCGTTCCCTGTGCAGCTTCAAAAAAGGCTGGACTTTTCCTCTGTGTACCATCCACAGTCTAATGGACCAGTGGACTCTGGGATGCCATCTCCGTCGTTTTGTCTCTGCCCGAAAGGACCACTGGTTCACTCTGTTGCCGTGGGCAGAATTTTCCTACAACTCTTTGGACTCTGAATCTGCGGGCTCTGCTCCCTTCTTCATTGTCTATGGACAGCACCCACACCCAGGCCTGGCACCAGCCCCCGGGCAACCCGCTAACCCGGCTAACCCGGGCAAGTGCCGGGGCCCTGAAGTACTGGAGGGGCCCACTCGGGCCCGGGAGATTCCTTCCCTAACCATCGCGATCTGTGTGCTTCCCAGCTCACTGCTTTCCCCAGCAGGAGCTGCAGCATCGGAGGCTGAAGGACCTTTGATGACGTCATGGTCACATGACCTGCCGGGGAAAGCAGTGAACACAAAGACCTGCATCTGTGAGGTGGGGGGGGGAGACATGACAGGGACATGAGGGGGGACAGTGTGTATACAGGAGGAGGGGGCAGTGTGTATACAGTTTGAGGGGGGGCAGTGTGTATACAGGAGGAGGGGGCAGTGTGTATACAGGGGTAGGAGGGGCAGTGTGTATACAGGGGGAGGGGGCAGTGTGTATAAAGGGGGAGGGGGGCAGTGTGTATACAGGGGTAGGAGGGGCAGTGTGTATACAGGGGGAGGGGGCAGTGTGTATAAAGGGATAGAGGGGGGCAGTGTGTATACAGGGGGAGGGGGATAGTGTGTATACAGGAGGAGGAGGGGGGGTAGTGTGTATACAGGGTGAAGAGGGGGCAGTGTGTATACAGGGGGAGGAAGCAGTGTGTATACAGGGGTGGGAGGGCAGAGTGTATACAGGAGGGGTGAATGTGTACACGGGGATGGGGGGGCAGTGTGTCCACGCAGGGCAGGGAGGGCAGTGTGACTACTGGAGGGCGGCCCATAAAGGGGCCCACTAGGGCTCTGTCGCCCAGGGGATCACTAAAACCTGGAGCCGGCCCTGCCCACACCCTTCTCTTCCTGTGTCTTCGGACGTTCCTGCCATGGAAGAGTTAGTTCAAGATCTTAAGTCTATCTGGGAACAGACTCATCTTTCCTTACTACAGGTGTCTGCTCGAACCAAAACCAGGCCGTCCAAAAATGCAGATATATAGAGATAGATATATAGATTGAACAACTGATATAGAGGGATAGATACAATTTAGACACAATTTAAATGCAATTCCCGGCGAAGCGCCAGTCGGGCGAGGGATCGGCGCAGGGCTGCACATTGGGCCTCTGTGGGACCTTACTGGCTATAACCTTCACTCGTTCAGGTCAGATATGGCACTTAACAGCTGCTATCCGGAAGCCAGAACCTCCCGAAAAATCTGCTGGGTGACAGTAGGGAAGGGGGCAACATCATACATAGAATAAATGTGCCCTAGATACATATATAGGTACATACATAGCTAGATACATATATAGGTACATACATATTTAGATATAAGATACATAGATACATATACAGGTAGTCCCCGGGTTACGTACAAGATGGATTCTTTAGATTTGTACTTAAGTTGAATTTGCATGTAAGTCGAAACTGTATTGTATTGTACATCTAGACAAAACATTTTTTGCCCTTATGACAATTGGAGTTTCAAATTTTTTTGCTGTAATGGGACCAAGGATTATCAATAAAGCTTCATTACAGACACCTTACAGCTGATCATTGCAGCCTGGGACTATAGTAACATCCAGAGAGGTCACCAGAGGTCAGAGGGGGAAGAGGGGTCTGTCTGTAACTAGGGGGTCACCTGTAAGTCAGGTGTCCTTAAGTAGGGGATCGCCTGTATAGATAAATACATAGCTAGATATAAGATACATACATAAATGAAGAAAACGGCAGCACTGCCTTTAAGTGAAAAAAACAGTGTTTTATTCCATCCTATGCAACGTTTCAGCCGTATCCCAGCCTTTCCCAAGCATTGTGTGAAGTGTTACAAACAGGTATAAATGGGACTTCATAGTGACATCATCAAAGCAAAAATTAGCATATCAATAGAAAATATATACACATAATTATATACTCTGGAAGCCAAAGGCGAGGTATCCAGACCAGATATACACCTCATAAGTGCCTTTCTTGAGCCATTATTCTTACCTAGCTTAAACCAACAGCAAGCACAGGAACTAGTAGCGGATTTTACTCTACAAGAAGTTAAGTCAATAATAAATAAATTAAAAAAGGGGAAGGCACCAGGTCCGGACAGACTAATAAATGAATATTATTCTCAATTCATTGACATTTTATCCCCACACTTAGTTGAGATGTTCAATGAAATAAAACACAAAATATATATACCTGAGGTAATGTTAATAGCCAAGATAATTACAATGTCTTGTCTTTAATGTCTTTTAATGAAATTCTCCAAAAATATAATATCCCCAAGAGCGAATTTCTTAGCTATAAAAAAAATAAAAGTGTTCTTAAAATCAGACACCATACGAGAAAAATTACATATCGACAACTCAAACTTGCGGAACTTTATAAAATATCTAAGGGCAGAAAATAAAAATAAAGGAGGAATCTCAATAGCGTATAGGGACATAATTATCGCTAGTTATTCCAATAACAAACTAACCTATATGCTAAAATGGGAATCAGACATAGGAAAAATCTTCCTATTAAAAGTCTGGCTATCTTCACTAAATGAAGTACCGTATATACTCGAGTATAAGCCGACCCGAGTATAAGCCGAAACCCCTAATTTCAACACAAAAAAATGGGAAAACCTATTGACTCGAGTATAAGCCGAGGGTGGGAAATGCATTGGTTACGGCCTCCCAGTATATAGTCTGCCAGCCCCTGTAGTATACAGCCTGCCCAACCCCTGTAGCATACAGCCTGCCCAGCCCCTGTAGCATACAGCCTGCCCAACCCCTGTAGCATACAGCCTGCACAGCCCCTGTAGTAGGAAAAAAAATAACACTGTACTCATCTTTCCGACGTCCCCCATAGGTCCACTTCTGTCTCAGACTGTCTCAGACAGAAGAGGACCTACAGTTGATGTCATAAAGGTGAGTTTTGACTTTATTTTTTTAGTTGACTCGAGTATAAGCCGAGTTAGGGTTTTTGAGCACAAATTTTGTGTTGAAAAACTAGGCTTATACTCGAGTATATAAGGTACTAAAAAACCTATACTGTCTCAATCACAGCAAAGGCTTTTATAAGACCATCTCTAGATGGCATCTGTTCCCCAACAGGCTAGCAAATATTTATGATACTTATTCCAACCTATGCTGGAGAGGGTGCGGGGAACCAGCAGATCTTCTACATTTATTATGGAGCTGCCCACTTATTAAAAACTTATGGAGGCAGACAGCTAGTCTGTTCGGAGGACTGTGTATAAAGAAACTGCCCACTAAGCCTGAGCTGTTTCTCCTCAACATCTTGGAGGGAGACATTTTAATGACTAAGAAACATAGAGGAATTTTCTTTAGGCTGTGTGCTACAGTCCGTACAGAAATCTTAAAAAAATGGAAAAGTAACTCCATACCTTCGATAGAAGATGTCATCCTAGGGATGAATAAATTGAAAGATTGTGAACTGTATGGGGCACATTTACTTACCCGGTCCATTCGCGTTCCAGCGGCGGCTTTTCTGATGAGCGTTCGGGTCTTCCGGCGATTCATGAAGGTCCTGCGCCCGATATCCACCACGTGGCGCTGCTGCGCCAAAGTCCGCCGAGGTGCCCCGGAGTTCATCGTCTTCATCGTGGTGCATGTGAGTATGGCCCGTGCGACCATTTTTTTAAATGCGGCGGTTTTTCCGAATCCGTTGGTTTACCTTTCGACCACGCCCCCCGATTTCCGTCGCGTGCATGCCAGCGCCGATGTCCCACAATCCGATCGCGTGCGCCAAAATCCCGGGGCAATACAGGGAAAATCGGCGCAAATCGGAAATATTCGGGTAACACGTCTGGAAAACGTGAATCGGGCCCTTAGTAAATGACCCCCTATATGTGTAATGGAGACTAATAGGAAAAAAGAAGCCACTAAAATGCTGGGAATTTTGGTCTAGACAGCTGTGACGAGCCAATTTTTAGACTTACACACCAGAGAAACACTTTAGATATTCCTTATCTTCTGTTTTTTTGTTTTTTGGTATTGCAGTCCAAATGTATTGATCAACTTGCATGAAACATGTTTTTTTTTCTATGTGCTTTTTTCTTTTTTTTGTAAATGAAAATGAATAATAAAATTTATAAATAAAAAAAGAAAAAAAAAGAAAATATATACAATGGCTGTGTAAAACAGTGTAATACAAGTAGCCAATGCCAACAATAATGCATTGCGGTGTTTTCTGGATACTACCAAGTAGAAATAGTGAAATACACGTGTAACATACTTGTCCAAGATAATTCATATATTCAATCACCTGTGTAAAGGTAAATGAAGACTCCCTCCTGACCATACAATGTGAGGAGATGCAGATCGCGTCAGAAATGCGTGACTGCGCATGTCAGTGGTATCGTATTCAGCTAAAGATCTAACCAATATATGGCGCATGCGTATAAGCCGGTACATGTGTCTGAGTGCACCATTTTGGGTCCGGGTCACGACACTATTATGGCGCATGCGCATAGGAAATTATGTAACCGAGGTCGCCATCTTAGATAAGGTAAAACCTACTAGATCTAATGACTATCCCCGATATAATAATTTTAGTCCGTATGAGGTACAACAGAGGACAATCGATGCTGAAGGTGGTAAGCTACTTGGGAAAGAAACAGATAAGTGTGTGACCTAAGTCACTGGGGGTCATTTACTAAGGGCCCGATTCGCGTTTTTGTGACGGGTTAACCAAATTTTTCCGTTTTGCTCAGATTTTCCCTGTATTGCCCCGGGATTTTGGCGCACGCGATCGGATTGTGGCCCATCGACGCCGGCATGCACGCGACGGAAATCGGGGGCGTGGCCATAAAAAACCCGATGGATTCTGAAAAAATGCCGCATTTTTTTTAAAAAAATGTCGCTCGGCACGTGCTTACCTACACCCACGATGGCTCGGTGAACTTCAGTGCGTTCCGATGCTCTTCAGCCCAGCAGCGACACCTGGTGGACGTCGGAGGAACTGCCTTAGTGAATCCCGTCTGGACCCGAATCCACCGCAGAGAACGCGCCGCTGGATCGCGAATGGACCAGGTAAGTAAATCTGTCCCACTATGTCCGAAATAAATGGCATAAGAAGGAGATAACTGTGTAATCACAAAATCATGGGCCATGAGAAGTTCGAGTGTGAACAAGCTGCTACAAAAATTATGGGTCACCGTGTATCAACCCTCTCAAACCGAGTGGAGAATGGTACCGGTGTAGGAGGTTTGGTCACATTGTATGGTCAGGAGGGAGTCTTCATTTACCTTTACACAGGTGATTGAATATATGAATTATCTTGGACAAGTATGTTACACGTGTATTTCACTATTTCTACTTGGTAGTATCCAGAAAACACTGCAATGCATTATTGTTGGCATTGGCTACTTGTATTACACTGCTTTACACAGCGATTGTATATATTTTCTACTGATATGCTAATTTTTGCCTTGATGATGTCACTATGATGTGCCCATTTATACCTGTTTGTAACACTTCACACAATGCTTGGGAAAGGCTGGGATACAGCTGAAACGTTGCATAGGATGGAATAAAACACCGTTTTTTTTTACTTAAAGGGAATGCTGCCGTTTTCTTCATTTTACTATTGGACTTGGTGAGAGTAACAGGATGGCGCCCTAAGTTCTTTTATTTTTCCGAAGATTGTGTTGCTGTTTTTCTATTTTTTTTCTAGATACATACATAGATGTAAGATACATACATAGATGTAATATACATAGATAGATGATCTTTCACCTTTCCATTGGATGGATAGCAGTCTGCAGTGCATAGCCTGGCTAATACAGAGACATTGGAGCTGTTCTTTTGTGTTGTTTTTCGTTGACTGCAAATGTTGAACCCTTATAGATCTGCTACCCGTCGCAAGTATTTAACCTGTACTCTTAAAGGGGTTTTCCTATAGAATAGGTCATCAATATCAATAACCTGGAAAACCCCTTTAAGGGTAGGGGCATATAAATACAACAGGCAATGCAGTAAATACCAGTATTAGTAATAATTTAAAGGCATTTTTCGGGCTGCATTACTACTAATTTCCTAGCCATAGGTTAGGTCATTGGAGTTCATAGGTCATGGTAGTTGATCTGTCGCATCCCTTCCAATTGGTGTGCTGGTCCGATCATGAAGCATATTACCCTGTCAGTACTGTATCAGCTGAACAGCAGAACTGCAGGTGTATGGATAGGTCATTTGCAATTATGCAACCCTGGAAAATCCCTTTAAAAAGGAGCATCTCTGTAATACAGCAGCATGAAGTGCAATTACTGCCGCGTCTATCTTCTCCTCTCTACCTGCCTTCCTCCGGAGCTGTATTCAATATTCTACCACTTTAGATGTCAGAAAGTAAATGTTCCGTTAATACGACTCAATCTACGGAATAAACTGAGTAATTCCAGGTGATATATAGCGAGCGGCATGTATAGTAATCTACGGATATTACTGTATTTCTTCTCGCTGCTTTAAGGTGCTAAAACGTGAAGGTAGCGATGAGGCATTACAGGATTATAGAGAGAAAAATAAATCCTGTAAAAAGCAGATAAAGGCCGCAAAAATAGAGACAGAGAAATATTGCCAGGGAGAGCAAAAATAATCCCAAATTATTTTTCAAGTATATAAATGATAAGAAACTAAAAACAGAGAGTGTGGGTCCCCTTAGAAATAACATGGGGGTCATGGTGGAAGGAGATGAGGAAAGGGCCAATCTACTGAATGTCGCCTTCTCAACTGTCTTTACCCAGGAAAATCCCCTGGTGGAAGACACAATGAGGAATAATGTAAATTCTTTTTATAATGTCAACAGTTTAACCCAGGTAGAGGTACGGCGCCGCCTCGCATCCACTAAGATAGATAAATCACCTGGGCCAGATGGCATACACCCCCGGGTTCTGCATGAACTATGTACTGTAATAGACAGACCGTCAGGGCCGCATCTGCCATGAGGCAGGATGAAAATCTTGTTTCAGGCGGCGGACATCAGAGGCGGCAGAATGGCAGCCTGGATGATTTAGGAGGCAGCTCGTGACCTGATCTATCACCCAGCAGAAGTTCCTGCTGGCTGCTCTCTGCTCCCCCCTGCACAGGTCATATACTATTTAGTTAGGATCCTTTTAGCTAGCAGACAATTAGCCCCTCAAGCCACCATGACGTACCCCAACGTTATGGGCAGCAGTGCATAAAGACACCATGACATTGTGGAACGTCATGACTTCTGTTACTCTGACAATATGCAGCGATTGCTGTGACTGGTCATTTAGTACAGACAGACAAATCCCAGAAGAAAGTAGCATTTCCTGGCTGAGCTCACCTTATCAGTATCCTATCTCCTCATTTTCCTTCACAGAGGAAGGAGATCAGATGCCTACAGTGACCCTCCACACCATAAATCACCTGCACACCACACACAATTAACCCCTTCACTGCCCAGCTGCATACCTCTCCCATCTGTGCCCTCCTCTACATTTTGATTTAACTTTGAGGAAAACCTAAAGGGTTAATAAAGCTCCTTAAATACATTTTGAATAATTGAAGGTGTAGTTTCTTAAATGGTGTAATTTATGTGTTTGTATCTGTTGTTTAAGTCCATTGAAATCACTTGAAATTGCCCTTAATAAAATGAATTTGGAAATTTTCATAAAAATATCTACTAAACTTAAAAGCCTTCTACCATCCTACAGATACAAAAGAATTTTTTAAAATGTTGCCAACGCAAAGCAGACATATGGCGAATGTTATTTATTAAGTCATTTTTGTGTTATAACTATTTGTTCAAAAATTTTATTTAAAATACTGATCTCAGGAGGTAAACAATTGATACATATGGGTATTTGTGTGAGTGATTGTCTATATACAAAGAGTGTGGAAATAAACATTTAAATAGGCATGTGTATACTGCGTTGGGGGGGGGGGCGCTATTTGAATTTTCGCCTCAGGCAGCAAAAAGGCTAGAATCAGCCCTGCAGACCGTTATTTTTAATATTTGAAGATTCACTGAGGGCTGGTTATGTTCCACAGGAATGGCGCATAGCAAATGTGGTACCAATATACAAAAAAGGATCAAATAGCGATCCTGGAAACTACAGACCCATAAGTCTAACTGCTGTGGTGGGGAAAATATTTGAGGGGTTTATTAGAGATGCTATCCTGGAGTATCTCACTGTGCACAACCTTATAACCCAGCGTCAGCATGGGTTTATGAGAGATCGGTCCTGTCAGACTAATCTGATTGGTTTCTACGAGGAGGTAAGTTCCAGACTGGATCTGGGGGACGCTGTGGATGTTGTATATCTGGACTTCTCAAAGGCATTTGACACCGTGCCACATAAAAGGTTGGTATATAAAATGAGACTGCTGGGAATAGGAGAAAATCTGTGTATCTGGGTAAGTAATTGGCTTAGTGATAGAAAACAGAGGGTGGTCATTAATGGCACATTCTCAGATTGGGTTGATGTTACCAGTGGAGTGCCACAGGGGTCAGTATTGGGGCCACTTCTTTTTAATATTTTTATTAATGACCTTGTAGTGGGTTTACACAGTCAAGTTTCAATATTTGCAGATGATACTAAGCTGTGTAAAGTAATAAATACTGAGGTCGATAGTTTAGCATTACAGAGGGATTTGTGGAAGCTTGAGGGATGGGCAGAGAAATGGTTGATGAGGTTTAATGTAGATAAATGTAAAGTTATGCACTTGGGCCATGGAAACAAAAAGTATAATTATGTTCTAAACGGTCAATTACTTAGTAAAACTGAAGCTGAAAAGGACTTGGGGGTATTGGTGGATGGTAAACTTAATTTTAGTGACCAGAGCCAGGCGGCTGCTGCTAAAGCAAATAAAATAATGGGATGTATCAAGAGAGGAATAGATTCTCATGATAAAGACATAGTTTTGCCCTTATACAAATCCCTGGTCAGACCACACATGGAATATTGTGTACAGTTTTGGGCACCAGTGTATAAAAAGGATATAATAGAGCTGGAACGGGTGCAGAGGAGAGCAACCAGGATTATTAGGGGAATGGGGGGATTAGAATACACTGACAGATTACAAAATTTGGGATTATTCAGTTTAGAAAAAAGACGACTGAGAGGAGACCTCATTACAATGTACAAATACCTGAACGGACAGTACAAGGATCTCTCCAAAGATCTTTTTATACCTAGGCCTGTGACCAGGACAAGGGGGCATCCTCTACGCCTAGAGGAGAGGCGATTTTACCATCAACATAGACAAAGGTTCTTTACTGTAAGAGCAGTGAGACTATGGAACTCTCTGCCGCAGGAGGTTGTTATGGCCGACTCTATGTACATGTTCAAGAGAGGCCTGGATGACTTTCTGGAGAGAAAAAATATCACGGGTTATGGGGATAAAACATTTATTTAATTCTTAAAGGTTGGACTGGATGGACTTGCGTCTTTTTCCGGCCTTATATACTATGATACTATGATATGTCTACTTTACATATTCCTAATTTTTGAAATGTCTCGATAATTTATTTTGATGTCGCGCGGCTTTCAAATCAAATATCGGTTTTCTGTATTTTCAGAACTTACTATTTTGAGGATAATTACTGTTTTGAATGAAATTTTAAATATTTAGCATAAAAAGACCCCACCATAGACAGGGGGCATCCTCTACATAAAAAAATAACATTTTGTAATCTGCACCCCTGAATCTATCAGAAACAGCTTTTAGGAAGATTGTTAACCCTTTGGGATCTTCATAGTAATCAAATGGAGGGGAAATTTAGAATGGACATATTTTTTCTGTTATATGTTCATTTAGCCCTAAAATGTGCATATTTCCTGAAGATAAAACATATCTAAAAATTTGTTATGCATTTTCTCCCGAGTACAGAGACCCCCCTACATGGGGCACAGCGAGGCGGAGGAGGGAAGGAGCGCCCTGCAGCTGCCAGGATTTTAGTTTTCTCATTGACCCCTGTTGTAGGCTATAAAATTTTTGCTTTTCCGTTATTGGGGTCATGTGATGCGTTTGTTTTGCAGGACAAGATGCTTTTTCCAGTGTTACCATTTTGGGGTTGGTATCTCCTATTGTTGAAAATTTAGGAACTTTTTTTTGAGGAGGGGGGGCATCAATTCTGTACTGGATTTTAAACTTTTTTTTTAGTGTTCACCGTTTAGCCTAATAATCCTGTTATTTCTATTCTATGGGTCATTACGGGGATACCAGACATGAATATATATACTAAATTTGCCAAATTAAACCCTAATGTGAGGAAAAATTTATCATTTTTGCATCGCTGTCTTCCAAGTGGCATAACATTTTTACTTTTTCGGCTATGGAGCTGGTTGATGTCTTGTTTTTTGCGGGACATTTTTTTGAACAACATCATTCTGGCATACATATGTTTTTCTTATCACTCTTTAATAGAGTGATAAATAGGTAAAAATCTTTTTTTTCACCTATGCAAACGGATTGTGGCGCACCGGCGCCGGCATGCATGCAACATAAATCGGGGGCGTGCCCTTCGGATTCGGAAAAACCACAGATTTTTTGCCGGTGAACTCCGGCAAACTCCGCCGGACTTCAGTGCAGCAGTGACACCTGGTGGACATCGGGCGCACGACCTTAGTGAATCGCCAGAAGACCTAAATCCTCGACGGAGAACCAACCGCTGGATCGCGACAGGACCGGGTAAGTAAATGCGCCCCTATATGTCTCTTTATGTGTTTTGGGGCTCATGGTCATTTTTATTAATTTATTAATTAATTTTTTATTGAATAACTTTTTTACGTTTTTATTAGTTCCCCCATGGGACTTGAACAAGCGATCATCTGATTGCTTGTTCATGATAATACTCTGCAATACTGATGTACATGCATAAGCAGACACTGTGGGGCACTGTCGGGTTTCCCGACTTTTTCCGTTTTGCACCGCATTTAACTGGGGTTTTTGGCGCACGTGATCGGATTTCATGCGACACAAATCGGGCCGGACAACCCGACTGATTTGGACTAAGTGCAGGATTTAACATTCAAAATTGTGTCGCAAGCCCAAGCACTTCCATGCACCGGGAAGAAGAAGGTGAACTGCGGCAGACCTGAGCGGGGGAGCGACACATAAAGGAAATTGGACGCACAATCTTAGTGAATTGCGGCATCTCCAGATCCTCGGCGGACAACGCACCTCGGGGATCGTGACGGGATGGGTAAGTAAATGTGCCCCTGTGTCTTTAAGATAACGTCATAGATGGCATCTTATGACACTGCGCACGGAAGACACAGGAACATTCAGGTCTTTGGAGATGGACTTGTAGCCTTGAGATTGCTCAGGCTTCCTCACAATTCTGAGTCTCAAGTCCTCAGACAGTTCTTTGGTCTTTCTTTTCTCCAGGCTCAATGTGGCACACACCAGGACACAGGGCAGAGGTGGAGTCAACTTTAATCCATTTCAACTGGCTGTAAGTGTGATTTAGTAATTGTCCCCACCTGTTAGGTGCCACAGGTAAGTTACAGGGGCTGTTAATTACACAAATTAGAGAAGCATCACATGATTTTACTAACAGTGCCAATACTTTTGTCCACCCCCTTTTTTATGTTTGGTTTGGAATTATATCCAATTTGGCTGTTTGACAATTCTTTTTGTGGTTTTCCATTGTGACTTTTTTGTGCATTATTTGTCTCTTTATGTGTTTTGGGGTTCATGGCCATTTTTATTAATACATTTTTTATTGAATAACATTTTTTTTTTTACGTTTTTATTAGTAGCACCATGGGACTTTTACAAGCGATCATCTGATTGCTTGTTCATGATAATACTCTGCAATACTGATGTACATGCATAGGTTGACTTTTTCCGTTTTGCACCGCATTTAACTGGGGGTTTTGGCGATGAACCTTTCCCTAGAACAAATGTAGTTTGCAGATCATAGATTCCGGCAAACTATGCTTATTCGTCTGTATCCAGAAGAAATTAGACAAGTGCCTTTACGCAGAGGGGTCTGGGGTCTATATATTAGAATTTTCTAATATATTATTATTAGAGTCTTAACCGGGGGCTTTACACAGAGGTAATTTGGTCTGGGGATTGTCCTAAAGAGGTTTGGCCTGTGGTCTGCAAACTGAGAATTCTGGTCTGTGTACAGGTTGGGTCTGTAGATTTCTGGCGTCGGTGAGGAGTTTTTATATGGAGGTCTGGGGCCTGTAGCTTGGGGGTGTGGCCTACATGCATTGGGAGGGGCATAAGGCAGGGAATCCCCCTTTCCTTATTTGCATACACAGCAGAGAAGATAATTGCTTCAGCATCAACTTTTTTACCCTAGAAAGAAGAAGGCGTCCACTCCCAAGAAGCCAGGGCCACTGACCACGTAGATGTACTGTGGCTTCTCTAATACATTGGATATCCATTCCAAGGAGTTATCTGTAGTGAGACACCAGAGATATATTGAATATTGAATTATTGATCCATACCTTTTACAGCTGAGAGTTTGCTACATTTGCATCCAGCTTTTTCTTACAATTTTCTTACTTCACAGATTCTAAACCGATATGTTCTATCTGCTCGGATACATTGTAGCAAAATATGAAACATTGGAGAGACTTGTGCCATAGATGTAAGGGCACATTCAAATGGCCGTCTGCGGGGATGTACATACGGCCGCAAATTTGCGGCCGCATGTACGTCCCCATAGACGGCAATAGCGGTGCGGCGCAGATACGGTGCCACACATGTGTGGCACCGATCCGGCCCGCACACCGCAAAAAGATAGAGCATGCTCTATCTTTCGGCGTGTGTGCGGCCGTGCGCCGCTATTCTCTATGGAGGGAGGAGGGGTCACCTCCCTCCTCCACTCCAGCACACGGCGGTATGCCCGCACGGCGGGTATACCGCTGTGTGAATGTATCCTAACAGAGATGTATGTTGTAGCAAACCCTCTAATATTCCAGTATATTCCACATGCAAGGGGCGGATTACGACCACCATGAACCCTGGGCTGTATGAATATTATAGCCCCTACAACTCTGGAATCACTTCCTACATCTGGTACTAGAATCAGCTTCTTGGGGAATGGAGGATGTGTCCCTTCTGCTGCTTCCAATCTGCAGTTTCATGATCTTTGGAGAACCTTTAAAGGTCCTGAAATGGCTCTTGTGTACATGTGTATTGAGAGCAGGAACAGATGTTTGAGGATTTTATGGGTGAAGGCCCTCCTCAATATATAATTTGGTGGGTGGTTTGAGTGTCCATGGGCCCCCTAGAAAGCTTGTGCCCTCGGCTGCCGCCCCAACCGCCTATATTATAATCCACTTCTGTCCACAGGTTATTATACTCACCTATGTTGAGGGCACCGCTCAGAATACTGGTATGTTCTGATATGACCCACAACAGACTGAGGATTCGGATCCCATTCAGAGTGGGGTACTCCTGATTCTTGGAGGTCCCCGCCATCACAGCCGGAAAGTTCTCTTGTATGGCAAAACTTTTCAGGACTTTCTCAGTGCAAGCTGGAGACAAGAAATATTCCTGTTAGAGGAGGGATCTGCAGCCTGCTACTGTACAAGTATTTAGAGACTACATAGAGCATTTGGCAGAGACTGATTCCATAAAAGAAGGAACCACCAGGGAGGTAACTTGAGGGGATTCCAGCGACCATTGGTAATGACTAAAATCCTGCTGACTAGTTCCCTTCAATAGGCTGGAAGAAAAAGAATACCAGAGGGGAGCACCGTGCTCTCAAGACTCCAGTAACTAGTGTGTGGCCCTATGACCTGTGTCACAGGTGCTCCTGCGACCCATGTCTTGGGTCACAGGCGCACCCGTGTACTTTCTTGTGCCCCAGCAGCCTGGCTGCTGGTACACTCACCTCCTGTGGTCTGGCATGCACGTCCCCACCTCCTATTGTGGCTCGGTGAGATTTAAAGGGCCAGTGCACAGCTAATTGGTGCTGCTGGCCGCCTCCTCTAATAAATGGACTGCTTCTTCCCCTGCTGAATCTTTGTGCCTCGTGCCCTAGGGAGAGATTGTTCCCTATGTCATGTGTGTTTATAATAATTTCCCGTAGTGACCCCAAATCTGTTCCTGACGTCACTAGTCTGCTGCCAGCCCTGACCTTCTGCCTTGTACCTGACTCCGATCCTGTGCCGCCTGTCCCAACCTCCCCTAACATCCACGACTCTGTTTCAGCCTAACGATTCTGTACCCCGCCTTGACCATCACCGCTGGCAAAGTCGCGTCCCTGGAGCGACCTGGTGGTTTCCCGCTGTAGCAAGTCCAACCCGCTTTGTGGTGGGCTCTGGTGAAAATTGGGTACCATTTAGACTCTGCTCCCAGGTGTTGACTTACGTCATCGCCCACGGTAGTTCAGTGGCTCCACTACCCCTAACTCCGGACAGTAAAATCCGGCCATGCATCCCACCAAGGTTCTGCCACCTGAAGTGGAAATTGTTGGCTACCCAGCAGCAGCAGTGGCTACGTTATTTACTGCTGAACCCAGATTGCGACTATCCATACCCTCCAAGTATGACAGAGATGCCAAGTTATGCAGGGGATTCATCACCCAGTGTTCCTTGCACACTGATCATCTTTCCCTCTGGGAAAGCCCTGGCATGGGCCACCCCTCTTTGGGACAGGAATGACCCAGTCATGGCTAATATCACCGCTTTCCTCAATGAATTTCGATCCATCTTCGAGTAACCAGCTCCGGCATCTTCTGCTGAAACCGTCCTGCTGAACTTGTGCCAAGGGATCTTGTCTATTGGTGATTACGCATTCCAGTTTCGCACGTTAGCTTCTGAGCTAGCTTGGAATGAGACAGCCTTGGTCGCTACCTTTAAAAAAGCCTCTCTGGACATATTAAAGACCGCCTTCAATACTCGTGATTGGCACTACGAGTATCTTGTTATGCCATTTGGACTTTGTAACGCGTTCCAGGAGTTTGTCAAGGACATTTTCTGAGACTTGCTATATTTCTGTGTCGTGACAATATCCTGGTGTTCTATACTGTTTGTTTCCCTGTTCTGGCATTCCATGTGTAGCCAACTTCAAGTACGGTTAGACTTCTCCTCTGCCTACCATCCACAGTCTAATGGACCAGTAGACAGAGTTAATCAGACTCTGGGCTGCTATCTCTGTCATGTTGTCTCTACCTGACAGGATGACTGGTCGACTTTGTTGACATGGCTAGAATTTTCCTACAACTCTTAGGACTCTGAATATACTGGCTCCGCTCCGTTCTTCATTGTCTTTGGACAACACCCACGCCCTCCTCTTCCTCTTTCTGTGCCTTCTGATGTTCCTGTCGTGGAAGAGTTAGTTTAAGATCTTAAGTCTATCTGGGAACAGACTTGTCTTTCCATACAACAGGCGTCTGCTCGAACCAAAACCCAGGCTGACAAAAAAGCAGGTCCCCTCCTATCTTCTCTCCGGGGGATAAAGTGTGGCTATACTCCAGGTATGTCCGGCTGAAGATTCCAGCTACAAACCTGGTCCGTGTTTCTTGGGTCCATTTGAGGTGCTAAGGCGCATTAACCCCGTGGCATATAAGCTCCATATTCCTCCCACCATGCTCTTCCCCTTCTGAAACCTGTCATTCTGAATTGCTTCTCCCGGCAGCTACAACCTCCTGCTCCTGACGCGGATTTCACTGACATTTATGAGGTAAAAGAAGTCCTAGATATGAAATCGTTAGAGGGAAGTGGTTCTTTCCTGTTGACTAGAAGGGGTTTGGGCAAGAGGAGAGATCTTGGGAGCCCAAGGACAACATCCTGAACCATGATCTTCTTCAGAGGATCCTTCAGGCCAAGGGGTACTGTCACGGGTAACCCTGACACCCATGTCTCGGGTAACCCTGACACCCATGTCTCGGGTAACCCTGACACCCATGTCTCGGGTAACCCTGACACCCATGTCTCGGGTTGCAGGCACATCCATGTATCTCCTTGTGCCCGGCCGCAGCTACACTCCCCTCTCCCGGGTCCAACAGCATCTCCTGTGGACCAGCACGCACATCCCCACCTCCTAGTGCATGCACGCCGTCTTAGTGGAAATTAAAGGGCCAGCACACCGATAATGTTGGCTGGTGGCTTGCCTGCACTAATAAATGGACTGCCTGTGCCCCCTGCCGGATTTTTGTGGCTCGTGCCCTAGAGAAAGCTTGTTCTTCCTGTGTGTTTATAGTAATTTCCTGCTGTGACCCCGATTATGTTCCTGACTCCGCTCCATGACCTTCTGCCTTGTACCTGACTCCAATCCTGTGCCGTCTGTCCTAACCTCCAGCCCATCCACGGCTCTGTTTCAGCCTTACAATTCTGTACTTCACCTTGGCCAACACCGCGGGCAAAGTTGCGCTTGTGGAATGACCCGCTGGTACCACGCTGCAGCAAGTCCAACCTGCTTTGTGGCGGGCTCTGGAGGAAAATTGTGCACCCCTTAGACTCCGGTCCCAGGTGTCGGCCTACGTCATCTCCCATAGTGGTTCAGTGGGTCCATCCCTGACATCCTGTATATCCCAGGGGCCCCTCCTCTCCGGATGAACTTCTTTGTATTACAGAAGCTAATTTTGCCAATCTGTGCCCCCCGAGCCCGTGCTCCCTGCCCTCTGTAATAACAGCTCCCCTACTTAATTTATGACTGGCTCTTAATTGATTTGATGAAGTATTGAATTCTTGGGTACTTCCCCCGATGAATCCGCCTGATATTAATTCTGATCAGCGTCGGGCATCTCATGTGTCCCTGTATTCAAAGTGGAGGAGATTTTATGTCACTCCTCTAAGGACTCTTCTACTTTTTAAGATTTATTCTACTCTTTTGGACAGGCTGCGACTATTTACAAAGGCTTGTACCGTATTTATCCTTTCCAGCACATAAAATTACTGAAATCTGTGGACATCAAACAGTCCTCCAGCTACCGAATGACCCAACAAGTGAACCCAGCATTGTGTGCGGCACTTTCTAAGCTTTACAGACCTAGCTATACAGATTCTCTTATACTTATGCAAATGATCTTCTCTGTGCACTGGGGGCGGGGCCATGCCTGCTGATGCACATGTTTTACTAGTTTGCTTTTACACAAAGATTAAATCTCCCATCTAAATAATCTGAATAAAGAAGAAAACAATTGCAGCAGCCGCCCACCCCCAATGCAGTAAGAAACTTGTTTGCATAAAGATAACATTTTCATTTCAATGCGTCCATTAGCCCTTAAAGATTTATGTGTGGGGAACAGATATATAGAGATAGATATATAGATTGAACAACTGATATAGAGGGATAGATACATTTTAGATGCAATTCCCGGCGCAGCGCCATTTGGGCGAGGAAGTGCTGCAGGGCTGCACATTGGGCCGCTGTGGGACCTTACTGCCTATAGCCAGACCTCAGGAGCTGAGATGATATCACATGTTTTTATTGAATTTTGGAGTTTTGCCATTTTAATTTTAGATAGATTGATGATCTTTCACCTTTCCATTGGAAAGGCCATCAATATTGGATGGGTAGCAGTCTGCAGTGCATAGCCTGGCTATTTTTGGTTGAAAGCTGAAATCAGCTGACTGCAAATGTTGAACCCTTATAGATTCGCTCCCCGTTTCAAGTATAACCTGTACTCTTAAGGGGGTTTCCCTATAGAATAGGTCATCAATATCAATAACCTGGAAAGCCCCTTTAAGGATAGGGGGCATATACTGTATATGCAACAGACAATGCAGTAAATATTAGTAATAATTTAAAGGCATTTTTCGGGCTGCATTACTACTGATTTCCTAGCCATAGGTTAGGTCATTGGAGTTCATAGGTCGGGGTAGTTGATCTGTCGCATCCCTTCCAATTGGTGTGCTGGTCCGATCATGAAGCATATTACCCTGTCTGTACTGTATCAGCTGAACAGCAGAACTGCAGGTGTATGGATAGGTCATTCGCAATTATGCAACCCTGGAAAATCCCTTTAAAGAGGAGAATCTCTGTAATACAGCAGCATGAAGTGCAATTACTGCCTATTAGAAAATGCCTTCTCCCTTATACAAGTGGCCGCGTCTATCTTCTCCTCTCTATCTGCCTTCCCCCGGAGCTGTATTCAATATTCTACCACTTTAGATGTCAGAAAGTAAACGTTCCGTTAATACGACTCAATCTACGGAATAAACTGAGTAATTCCAGGTGATATATAGCAAACGGCATGTATAGTAATCTACGGATATTACTGTATTTCTTCTCGCTGCCGTATTCCTCTTCCAATGGGAGATTGGATTTTTCCGCAGGCTTCTGGCTTTCCGGAGTCCTGGCTTTCCGATGTAGAATGATGGTCTTGCAATCCTCAAATGATGATGAGGCTAGAAAGTTGAGCACAACGGTGTGGATGGACCCAATTAAGGGGAACATGATGAACAAGCCGCTGAGGCACCTGCCAAGACGCCAAGGGTATTAGGGCAGAGTTATGAGCAGCGAGACGGAACAATATTGGACAGGAGGCTCCTACTTACAGGCAGATGATGGCGAATGTATCCATAGGAAACAGGCCGTGGGAGCAGACGGTCTCCTCCACAACCGGAGTGGTCTCATTCAGACTAAGGAAACTTGGCAGAGGTTCCAGAAATGATTCCCCCTTGTATCGGAGAAGATCTGATGATATAAGTAGCGGGAGAGTCAAGAATCACAATCAGAACTTCACCTTTAAGGACATCCACATGTGTTCTATACCTTTCTTCAGGCTTCTACATAAACCCCTGATCCACTGTGTGTAATTGCAGAGGGGACACTATTTCTGGGTATCACATGACTTGTATTCTGTAGTGTTCAGCAGTTTTCCCTCTGCAGCCTCTATCTGTAATTCTCAGTTGTCTCACTGCCGGTGGCTGGAGACCGGCTGCTATGATGTCTCCCATACACTGCACACAGAGGGGCTCATTTACTAGCGGTCGCGGATCGCACTTTCGTAGGACTGTTCATCTTTTACGGGGATTGCTCGACTTTGACAGCTATTTAACAGGGGTCTGCACTGGTTTTGTGTTGCACGCGATCAGATTTTGGTGCAGCTGCGCTGGCTTCTATGGAAGGGCATTGGTAAATCCGACTAATTCGGACTGAGTGCTCAGACCTGACCGGGGAAGCGACACATGCACAATATCGGGAGCGTGATCTTAGTAAATCGCGGCACAGGGCATTATCGTCGGACAGTGAACTTTCGGTGAACTCCGTCGGACCGGTAAGTAAATGAGCCCCAGAGAGTAGAGGAGATTCTGCTCCATAAATTCTCACACTGAGAAATATCAGCTGGTTCATAAAGAACATAATCAAAAAATATTGTCCTGTACTTAGGAATTAAGCACTTGGGGTGAGATAGAAGCTTACTATTAGCCCCAGCAATCTCTCTTCCTGTGTCTTCGCCTCCCCTTTATCATTCAGCTAATGCCCCCTCCCCTTTCCATAGACATCTGTGCAAAATGTTCAGTTTAGGAGAGAGAAGGAATAGAATTGCTTAACATATAGAGGAGGAAGCACTAGAAGAGATCTTCTAAATGAACAAATTGACACCTGGATGTAACCAGTAGGGGGCGTGTCTCTGCGCACTGTCCAATCATCACTGACCTTACAGGAAGTGTAATGGTAACAATTATGATGAGTTTCCAGGAGGAATAACTGAGGCACAGCACAAGGCAGAGGTATGGGAATTGTCGGGAGAGGTGAGAGCTCCTTATGCTTTATCTTACCCATAGAAGCCATTGCTGTAATGTCTCCGCTGCTGCAGGAATCTGGGACACAAATCCCAATCACAAATTTGACTCCTTCCTATAAAATAATTACAGAGAGGAAAGGTGGAGTTAGATCCTCTAGAAGCTGCGGGCAGAGACGTGTGTTATTTCTACATGTATCTGAATCCTTCACATAGACAATCCATCTATTATAAGAAAAGGTGGGGTCTGACCTATGGGACCTCCGCTCATCTTGTTACTGCACCCCACTAGTAATTGGGGTTCCTTATCCGATTAGAGCTTTATTATAGTAGGAATATGGTGGACGGTTTTCTTCAACTTACCCAAGGAGAGTAAAAAAACAAATGACACAAATAATAACCATTGTGACACAACCCCTTTAAGAAGCGATTGATAGTAAATGGACACAGGTGAGGATGGGGAACTAGAAGGGACTGAGAGTGCTAGTAGCAGTGGTGGTAGAGGTTCTGTACATGAAGCATAACATCATGACATGTCTGTGACTTGATGGAAATTTAGTAGAGATGTGCTAATAATGTACAATCTGGACCATCCCTTTAAATACATTGAAGTGATACAATTCTTGTACATGTCAGACCTGTTCCATGTGCATCTTGCAGTATTCTCCCTCAAACTTCTTCTCAGGAGCTTGAACCGAGAGGCATTCACTATAAGATCCGAGGCGGTCCACGTTCCCACTGATTATTCCACTTCCTTGCTTCCCCAGAGAATCGTACACTGAAAGAATCGGGGATCAGAATTAGTGATGAACAAATATCTTAAAAATAATGGAAGATTATTATTATTATTATTATTATTATTATTACCCTGTACATCAGATGAGGGACTTCTACACCACCTCGGAGATTACTCTAAATTATAATTCCCGCATGACGGGCCTTTACTCATAGCTGTGCCTTGATAGCTGCCTGGTTGCCTAAGGGGCCTGGCCAACTCTCCTATGCCACCTTTAAGCCCATAACACCTATAAGGCTTGGTCACTCTTTTAAGAATCGTCATCCCCTTTATCTATGTGGTAATCCAAGGCTTCCGCATACTATCCAGAGGGATTGTTATTAAATGCATTCATTCTGTCTTGTTCCTAAATGGTTAAACGTCTTTGATGTATTTTAAATATATATTTTATATCTTTACCTGAGGTAATGCAGGCAGTTTATTGGCTAGCTCCCTGTCACCTTCCAGAGGCTGAGGACATAGGGGAATATTTATCATACATTGGCGCTCGTGCTCATAAACCATGTCCTCATAAAGCAGATACTCTGGAAATGTTAGTTATCAAGCGGTTTGGGTGGTCTGGGGGTTTCAGAATTTTAAAACAAAGATTTTTTGCCAAATTTCCATTTTCGCAAAACCTTTTCAACTAACACAAAGTACAATGCGTCACGAGGAAATGGTCTCAAATCACCCGGATACGTTAAAGGGTTCCGAAGTCATAACCAATTATCTGGACACATGTCAGATTCTAGAAATAGAGTCCAGTCATTATACTGAAAGCAAGCGTCCGGGATAAGGGGTTAAGTTCCTTTCTGACGCATGACATGGATAATACGTTACAATTTAATTATTGTTACTGTGGTAAAAACAGGACGTGGGAAACCCCCAACAAAGTGGGCAACACCAGATGGTCCATGGTCAAGATTTGCGAATTGCACTTGAAGTGGACCAGACCAGATGCTACAAAAGTGGGAAGGTTCTGTAGGTGAGGTGTGGATAGTGGGCATGGCTAATTTAAGTCCTCACTGTCTGAGAAGAACCATGTGGCACTTGGGAAAAACTTGTGAAATCCCCACAGTAGTGGTTGGGTGAGGTCTTTGAAACGATGGGCAGGTCCAAGTGGTCATTGGGCATGGCGTATAAAAATCCACTGAAAGTGAGACGGATCAGGTGTTACTTGGGTGAGGCTTGTAAAACCCACTCTAAAAGTGGAAAGGACCAGGTGTTCATTGGGGTGAGGCTAGCGAAACCCTTCCCAGAAAGGGCAGGTCCAAGTTGTCCGCAGGCATGGCTGATAAAACTCCACCCAAAGTGGGAAGGACCAGGTGGTAAATGGGCAAAGTTTGTGACACCTCAGCGAAAAACTGGTGGTCCAATAGTGCGGCTGGTGAAGCCTCACTCAAAGTGGACAGGACATAGTGGTCTGCGGTTGAAACTCCACCCATAGTGGATGGGGGTGTGGCAAATAAAAGAGATTTGAAACCAGATCAAAAAATAGGACCATGTGGTCCATGAACAAAGCCTATTAATAGTGGGCGGGGTTATGGCTAATCTGGGGGTGGGGCTTGAACTATAGGGTGGGAAGTATTCTGTATAAATCGATGTTTCTATGTTGCTCGGCTGATTGACAGTAGTGATAAAATTGATTTTCAGTAAAAAGAGTAAAGAAAATAAAATATACTGTACGTCTCCTACAACTGTTTACAGTTTTCTCTCAGAAGCCTTAACACCATTTCCCCACAATGTCTTGTACTAAAACAAATTGACTAAAACATGATGTTTTACAGCAGAATTTGTTGGTATATATCCTCTGCCTGTGGCTACAATCCTGGGAATCCCGGGGAGACCCGTAGCGCTCCGCCGGCTGATTCTTCTCTCATTTCATGAGGTTATAAGAGAGATGATAAAAAGACGTCCACCAGTTATCTGTTATCTTACTGAGAGGAGAGCGGGAGAGGGGAATATTACCAGGGATCCATCTATGACGGATGATGGAAATTACTGATGGCTTGTAATCTTGCGGGATTAACGCCAAATGAGCTGTTAATAGAAGGATGACAGGTCCTCCAAGGGCAAGTGATGTCTTCTTCATTGGCTAGCTAAATATTTCTGTTCGTCTTGATGTTTTTCCTTTCTTTCATATCGGAGGGCCTTGATCAGATCAAGAATTGTAAACCAAACATACTGACATACTGGTATGGGCCCCCTCTGCTGTTCTTTTAGCTTCTTATACCCTTGTTTTTAAGAAAAATGGGCTTTAAAAATCATGCAAATGAGCCTGGAGCCCCTCAGGCTAATTTGCATACTGCCAGAGCAGTCCCACGCCTGTATGTCGGTGTTCTTGGTTTAGATTACGGGTGCTCCTGCGACCCACATCTCTGACACTGAACCTTTGCCACCTGTCTTGCCCACCAGCCTGTCCCCTACCACGAACTTGCCTTCTGGTACCACGGACAAAGTCGCACCTGTGGTACCACGCCACAGCAAGTCCAACCCGCTTCCGGTCCCAGGTGTTGGCTTGTTTCATCGTCCGTGGTGGTCCAGGGGGTTCACTACCCCAGAAGGCTGACCGCAAGATCCGGCCATGGACCCCGCCAAGGTTCTGCTACCTAAATCTTACCACTGTTGTGGTCCAGCAGTCTCAGCAGATTGCCAGGCAAGGCGAACAGCTTGGACAAGTCACCTCCATGCTGCAGCATCAGATCTCTGCGGCCTCTCCTGCTACCCTGGTTTGTCTGCCTGCCGCTGAACCTAGGCTGAGACTCTCCATGCCTACTAAGTATGATGGGGACCTATGCAGGTGGACAGAACCTGACTTTCCCTCCAGGAACATTCCAGACGACGTCAGGAGCATCTCTGTGTGTATTGTGCCAGTCCGGAACATTTCATTAGGGCTTGTCCTGGTCGTTCCCAACGTCCGGGAAACACCAGCACCTAGGGTTCTTGGGAGAAGTGTCCCTAGGTGAGAGCAAAGCTTCTCCACGCCAGGACATTCCCATGCTCTTCAGCTTCACCACCAGTAGCCAGATTCAGGTCGCTGTTTTTTTTTGTTCTGCAGGGAACTTCGTAGATGCTGCTCTGGTCTCCCAGCATCACATCCCTGTGGTCCACCTCGAGAAGCCTCTGGTCATCTCCTCAGTCAGCTGACAAATCCTCTCCTGTCTGGTCCGGTACCGCACTGAGCCTATCTCCCTGCAAGTCGGAGCTCTTCATAAAGAGAGACTGTCTTTCTATGTTCTGCCATGCTCCACCTTGTCTCTTCTGCTCGGTCTTCAATGGCTGCAGGTACATGCACCAGTCCTTAAGTGGAAGACGGGGGAAAGATTCTTCGTTGGGGACCAGATTGCCAGTCACGCTGCATGGTGGTGCCTCTACCAGTACCTGTCTTGGTCTCCTCCATAGCTCCCAAGCCTCTGGAGGGCCTACCAACGTGTTACCAGGACTTTGCTGATGTATTCTCCAAGAAACAAGCAGAGACTTTACCACCACAATGCCCCTACGACTGCCCTGTAGATCTGCTGCCGGGTGCTTCTCATCCCTGGGGTCGGTAGTATCCTCTCTCAATACCTGACCTACAGCAATGTCAGAGTATTTCCAAGAGAATCTGCAGAGAGGGTTTATACATAAATCTTCCCCGGCTGGTGTAGGCTTCTTCTTCGTGACCAAGAAGGATGAGCCACTCCGTCCATGCATTGACTATTGCGGCCTTAATAAAGCCATGGTTAAAAAATGCTATCCGTTGCCGTTAATAGAGCTGTTTGACTGCCTGCGTGGCTCCAAGGTCTTCTTCAAAATGGACCTCCGTGGGGCCTACAACCTCATCCGGATTCGCAAGGGTGACGAGTGGAAGACTGCGATGAACATTTCGAGTATTTGGTAATGCCATTCGGACTGTGCAATGTGCCAGCTGTATTTCAAGAATTTGTCAATGATGACATCTGGACGACATTCTGCTGTTCTCCCCAAACCTAGAGTCCCACCAGTCCCCTGTACGGCAAGTTCTTATTCGCCTCAGGGCCAATTGGCTCTACGCTAAGCTTGAGAAATGCCAGTTTCACCAGCGGAGCCTTCCTTTCCTTGGCTATATTATCTCCGAGGCCTCCAAATGGTTCCTGCCATTGCGGTTCTACAATGGCCATGTCTGAAGGGACTGCGTGCAATACAGAGGTTCCTGGGTTTTGTGAACAATTACCGGCAGTTTATCCCGCACTTCTCCACTCTTGTATCTCCCACTGTGGTGCTCACCAGAAGGGCCCCAATCCCCGCCTTGGGTCTTCGGCGGCTGAAGAAGCCTTCTCAAGGTTGAAATCCACCTTTGCCTCTGCCCCTGTTCTCACTCGGTCTGATACAGGAAAGCCCTTTCATCTGGAAGTTTACACGTCTTCTGTAGGAGCAGGGGCAGTGCTCACCCAGAAAGTGCCTAAAGCCCGAACTCTCACTTGCAGCTTTTTCTCTTTTCTCTCCGGAGAGGAATTACTTCATAGGAGATAGATAACTTCTGGCCAACATACAGCCCAACGTCCCAACCCTAGGCAAGCCTATTGGTCACTCTTCTTTTCATGTTTCAACCTCCTGATCCACTTCCCTCCTGCTGAGAAGAATATCAAGGCTAATGCCCTTTCCTGTGACTCTGATGTCATAGGAGAGGAACCAGCTCCTCGGCACATTATTTCTCCAGAACAATCCGACGCGTTTCCTATGTTAATTCGCCAGGGATCAGATTGTAACATTGTATTGTGTTAGGATAAACATATAGAGCATGGTAGCGTGTGCTTGCATTGGTGGCAGCGGCACCCGCTCGCGAGAGACGCCGCAGTGGTATAGACAAGTCTCCACCTCCGTTAGACGTCACCCAGGAGAGTCAGCCAATCATGTCACATTAGACTGACCGGCCTCCTTCTCATGTGTCCGCTTGTTCTCCACTGTCACGGATGGTGCGAGTGCAGACATTCAGGGCGGAAGGATCCATCGTATCAAGCCGGTAGATCCATCGGGTCTCTTTTTGCTGGATGAGTCAATCCCAATCGCCACCTCTTCTGGGTGGTCTCACTTTCTCAATAACTTGAACACGCAGCAGACTCGGACCGCTCTTATGTTTCAGGGAGAAATGTTTTGCCACAGATGTGGCTCTTTGATTTCTTATGCCCCCCACAATCCTGGATTCTCGTTTTCAGGTTTTGCCCACATAGTTTAGAGGACAGGGACAGGTGAGTAAAATACACTACTCCCTCCGTTCTGCATTTCGCATACTCCCTAATGGAGAAAGTTTCTCCAGTACTAGCACTGCAGAAGGTGTTTCCAAGCATGATAAGTGGGCAGATGTTGCAGTTGCCACACATAAATGTCCCTGCTTGTGGTGTGAGCCATGACAAGTCGATTGCATAGGTTTCTCCCTTTTCTAAATGTGACCACTGGTGTGGGAGTGAGACAGTCTATGAGGTCCCTATCTTGTCAGAGGATTCTCCAGTATTTATTCAGGATTTGTCTAATTGGACCCATGTCAGCATGAAAGGTCCCGATCAGGTGTAGATAGCTTTCACTTTGTCTAGCCTTAGGTGTCAACAGTTCTTCTCTTTTGGCTGACAATGCATCCTGAAAAACATTTCTGACAATTTTCTTGGGGAATCCCCTTTGGGAGAAACAATTACTTAAGTCCTGGGACTGGTGGATGAAGCCTTCCATCCGACTACAGTTGCGACGCAGTCTCAGAAATTGCCCCCTTGGTATCCCTCTCTTGGGGAGGGGATGGCAACTTTCCCAATGTAGCAAACTGTTTGTCACCATTTCTTTTTTGTGGACCTGCAAACGTAGGTGGCCCCCATCTGATTTGGAGATTTGTAGGTCTAAGAAAGTGATGGAATCAGCGTGAATCTCGCTTGTAAATCTAAGACCCAAGTCATTAGAATTTAACAACTCTACAAACAATTGGAATTCAGCGGTGGTAGCAATCCACGGTGTCAGAACATCATCGATGTATCTGAGCTATATGGAGATAGATGTCCATCTGGCATTTTGGTCCCCCGAGTCTTCAAAAAAGACCCGATAGCCTCACATCCCTTGATATGAGGGATGGAGGAGTAAAGTGCCTCAACATCCAGGCTCGCTAAGAAGGTGTTCTCTTCAAGGGGGTACATTAGTCGTGTCTCGGACATATGATGATATACTGATGACAAATGGTCTGAGAATTTGATCAACCTGAAACTATTGGGCAACCCCTCAAAGGGGGATACCCCTTATGGACTTTTGGAAGTCCATAAAAGGTAGCCATGGTTGGAAACTTGGGGAGAAGGAATTTCTGTTCTTGCTCACTGATAAGTTTCACGTCATATGCTCGACTGAGCATATTTCGTAGTTCCTTATAGAATTTATCTAAAGGATTATGCGAGAGAGCTCTATGTCCATTAAGATTGTCTTATACATGGTTTCGTATTCTGATCGTTCAAGCAGACCAATATTGCCCCCTTTGTCAGATGGCTTGATTATAATACTATTGTTCTGATTGAGATCCACCAGAGCTCTCCTTTCCTCTGGACACAGATTGTTAATGAAGCCATGTGGTTGAGGGTCATGTAGTATAGCACATGGTTTTTTTGTATTTTTTGCTTCAGGATGACTGGTCGAATCTGTTGCCATGGGCTTAGTTCTACAATAACTCCCTGGACTCTGAGTCTTCTGGTGCAGCTCCTTTCTTTGTTGTCTACGGACGAATCCCACTTCCACCTCTTCCTCTGCCCGTTACCTCGGAAGTTCCTGCAGTAGAAGAGGTGGTGCAGGATCTCAATTCAATCTGGGAACAGACTTGTCAGTCTCTACTTCAGCCTCTGCCCACACCAGACCGATAAGAAACCTAGGTCTCCTCCAGTCTTCTCTCCGGGTGACAAGGTGTGGCTATCATCCAGATACATCTGGCTGAAAATCCTTAGCTACAAGCTTGGACCACGTTTTCAGGGGCCTTTCGAGTTGGTGAAGCGCATAAATCCTGTGGCGTATAAACTCTGTCTTCTTCCCACAATGCGTATCCCAAACTTCTTCTATGTCTTCCTCCTAGAAAACTGTCATATTGAACCGCTTCTCTTGGCAACCTCCTCCTCCTGCTCCTGAGGTTGACTCCTCTGACGTCTTCGTGGTAAGGAGGTTCTGGACATTAAGACAGTGAGAGGTAAGCGATTCTTCCTTGTTGTCTGGAAGGGGTTTGGGCATGAGGAGAGATCCTTGGAGCCTGAGGATAACATTCTGGACTGTAGCCTTCTGGAAACGTTTCTCCAGACCAAGAAGAGGGGGAGGCCAAAGAGGGGGGTACTGTCACGGGTGCTCTTGCAACCCACATGCCGGGATGCAGACGCACCTGTGCCCCTCTCAGAGGTGCCCGCTCCCCCCCAGCCTCACTCACCTCTCCATGCTCCTGCCCCGGCCTTCCAGCGTGGACGTTCTCATCTCCCAAACCCAATCATCCTTACCTATAACACCATCTTTTTCTGAATCCGAGTGTGTGCTAGGAACAGGCAGAGGAAGAAGGGCCTGGGAGGTCCGGATTTACTAAAGCCTCTGACTATGAAGACCCCTAGCTGACCTCCGTACTTCTGCCCTGATGACCCCTTTTAAGGATTTCATCCAGGCGGAGGATTCCTCTATTATAAATTTTCCAATGCATGAAACTTATGACTGGAAATTTTGCATTCTCTATGATGTGTTTTTTGTGTTGCAGAGGAGCAACCATCAGACAGGTACATTAAAAGTAAGAAAGAATGTAATGACTCACCACCCAACAGTGTACGTTACCGGGGTTGGGGTCCATGGAGGTTCCATGTCATGTCTCTCTGTATCCATTGTAAGGCAGTGGCTGGAAAAGTCATCAATGGCATCCATGTTCCAGGTAGGTTTTTCACCTATGCTTGGTAAAGGGATGGCCATTGATGATTAATCCAGGTTCTGGGGAAGCTCGTTAGCCCGCACCTGGACCGGGGCTATAAAAACCCTAGCTTCACAAAGGGAGGGTCTCTCTGAGCTAGAGGTGATGCTGTGAATGAAGCAAGCCTTAGGTAAAGACTGCCATTACGTTTGTTTGTAATATTAGCTAGAAAGGGAAAAGATAATGGGGGTCATTTACTAAGGGCCCGATTCGCATTTTCCCGACGTGTTACCTGAATATTTTCGTCTTGCGCCAATTTTCCCTGTATTGCCCCGGGATTTTGGCGCACGCGATCGGATTGTGGTGCATCGGTGCTGGCATGCACGCAACGGAAATTGGGGGGCGTGGCCGAACAAAATCCCGACGGATTCGGAAAAACCACCGCATTTAAAAAACAAAAATGTGTCGCGGAGCTTGCACTTACCTTCACTCGGTGCCCGGCTCGGTGTATTTCAGTGCGTTCCGGGGAACTTCAGCGCAGCAGCGCCACCTGGTGGACGTCGGAGGAACTACCTTAATGAATCCCGGCCGGACCCGAATCCACCGCAGAGATCGCGCCGCTGGATCGCGAATGGGCCGGGTAAGTAAATCTGCCCCAATATCTCTAAATCTAATATATTGGGCAGATTTACTTACCCGGTCCATTTATCAGACACAGCAAATGTGCAGGGTTATATCACACGCTGGCACATGATAAATGTCCCCCAGTATGTTTACCATCTGTAAATAACTCTCAAACTGATAAGTACATGAATCCTTTAGCTAGACACACATACAGCAGCATAAACACAATACTTGAGACCCAATCCCCCTAATACCATAGTAAAATGTACAATATGCTGTGCATAAAGCCTAAACCTGCCCCAGCTCTCTGTACCTACCCGATGCAATTGAGGCTTCTGCCATCACTGTGACATCTAAGGGTTGATCAGAGTTTTCTCTGCTTAAGATTTTCTGCACAACACTAATGCAGTTTCATGCAATGCGAACAACTGCCCCCTGGACCCTTGCTGCGTCCTGTATCATCAAGGGGTGACCTCGGCTCACACACTGATGACTTCTGAGCTCGGCCAGGAATTGGACCTGCTCTATTGTTCATGGAAGAAACACAAGATAACCATCAATCTTCTCTCTTGGGACACTGCTCGAGATCTCGCCTCGTAGGTCAAGGAGGATTCTGTGGAAGATCAGGAATCAGCCCAAAAACTACAAGGGGCGACCTGGTCAATGACCTGAATAGAGCAGGGTTAATGGATTATAAGTGTTTCACTACTTAGTTTGGTGCACGCCTCACCTTGTAATTGGGTTGGCTTCACGGATGTGGAGTGTAACACTACGAGCTACACACAATAATATCGACTCCATTATATCATCCATTCCCTTCCCTTCCTTGGTTGAACTTGATGGACAAGTGTCTTTTTTCAACCGTATAAACTATGAAATTATGAAACTATGACTCGAACACATATTGATGTACGCATGCGCATATGTGCCCTCATTAACTTTGTTCATGGTTGGCGCCATACTGGTAGCAGATCGCGTCCGCTTGACGCATGCGCAATAATGTGATTTTGGCGTCCAGTGCATAACATCTTGTTTAGCGGTTCGCTTCCGCTTGGCGCATGCGTCCATATGTCTTTTTTTATTATGTGTCGCGTACTTGCGATAGATTTAACAGTGCGTGCGCCTATTACCGCTTCCAGTTCAGAGGTTGAACCTCACTTGTGCTTGCTCGGACCCAGCGTCCTTCACACCTGTTAACAAGGTAATTTGGGGATTCTTTTTGTCATATAGGCGGGACAGAACATGGGACTTTTCATTACCCCTGAGGAAGTCACGGAGGCGTGACGTACCGCGTGGGGTCCCTCTCCCACTTCCTACCCTCCTTCCCTCCCCCGCCTGATCTACCTCATTCATCTTGTTCCTTTACAGGATTATCTGATCATACATTTGCCTTCTGTTGAGGTATCGTATACATTGATTTTCAGCATTCATCATCATTTTGTGATAGTAATTAGGGGTTACTAGAGGGATTGTGAGGCAGTGTTGTGGGTCATCCCTGGGTAGTTTTCAGAAGGGTACAACTGATATGAAAAAAACACCCACAGGTGTACACCACCAAAATATGAACAAACATTAATGGGGAAACAGGGAAAGAAGGAAAGGTGTGGGTGTAGTTAATACTTCACTTTTATTAGATATCAATTAAAAATGGGGAATATACCCCCTAACCGTTTGATGTACTATTAAGCAGTGTATTCCATACTAAAATTAGGTCACCACAGTAATATATGTATATTTTCGTGTTGGGACAAAGGGCTAAGCTAATATGTCCCCAAAGATATTTTTAGGATATTTAATATTGTTAGCTTGCCCAGAAAAATAGAGGTTCTCCCCTATATTTTGTGAAGGGAGAGAGTTCTAATAGTGGGAAAGGAAAGGGTTGTATGTGGTGATTTATTTGTAACGGCTCATCATTGTGTATGTAGTGACACTAGGTTTGCAACATTGTTACACAGATCGTCAGATCATGCTGATAGACTCCACACACATAAGCCTGTGAATTAGTTTCTGGTCTAGCCAGCTAATCCTTGTGTTTATAGTAACATTTGGATTTGCAACATTATAGCACAGATCAGTGGTGGCGAACCTATGGCACAGGTGCCAGAGGCGGCACTCAGAGCCCTTTATGTGGGCACCCGGGCCATCGCCCCAGCACACCAACTCGTCTTCCCTGAGTATGTGACTCTGTCCCTTTCCCCATTGGGAGATATTGTGCTGGACTGTTGCACGTTTTGAATTGTTTTTATCTTGCATGTATCTTGTCTTGTTATTTAACATTTCTAATAAAATTATTGTGTATTGGCCGTATATTTGCATCACTTTTTCTTCTAAGTGTTAAATTGGCATTTGTTGATGCATTTGGCCTATGGATTTGCTTATTGCTGTGCCGTTCCCTTCGTTGAAATTTATAACCTGAATAGAGCTGGGACAACAGACAAGAGATTACCTTCAGTAACAGTCTACACCATCATGGATGCAGGCAGTGGCGTAACGAGGAGAGGCAGGGCCCCATAGCAGACTTCTAAATGGAATCCCCCTTAAAAAAATATACATATCTGTATACTTCACACACACTTCAATCACACACCATGTATAAATACATACAGCATATACACACATACATACAGTACAAAATACACCAATGCATCATATACACAGACATATGCATATACATACTATACCATATATAGACATACTGCATATACACACCCAATACCTAAGAAGCTAGGGCCCCCTGACACCGTGGGCCCCATATCAGCTGCTATGGCTGCTACCCCTGTAGTTACACCCCTGGATGCAGGACACACAAGATCCCCCTAGTCACACCACCATCACATGTGCACTGACTGAAGTCCACTAATGACCATCTGTATGATCCAGAGAAGGACACATGGTCTGATGAGACCAAAATAGAATATTTTGGTGTCACCAGTTTCCCAATGATCACCAGATTGCGACACCAGGAAGGCATATATGGAAATCTCAGACAGTATCCTACACAATCTTACTTTTACCTGTGTGATCATTACAGAGCTGGATTAGATGTAAGAGCTGGCATTAGTTTCTGGTGGTGCTCGGTTCTTTATAACAGCCCAGTATGAATAAGACTCAACTGAAACAGAAAGCAAGCAGTGGTACTTACTGAGCACGGCATAAGTCTTGGGCTCCTTGGAGTTCAGATCTGACAAGTAATCCATGGTGTCCTGTAAACACTTTTCTGCAGTGTTCAGCAGTTTTCCCCTCTGCAGCCTCTATCTGTGATCCTCAGTTGTCTCACTGCCGGTGGCTGGAGACCGGCTGCTATGATGTCTCTTATTCACTGCACACAGAGAGGCTCATTTACTAGAGGTCAGGATCGCACTTTCGTAGGACTGTTCGTCTTTTACTGGGATTGCACGACTTTGACAGCTATTTAACAGGGGTCTGCACTGGTTTTGTGTTGCACGCGATCAGATTTTGGTGCAGCTGCGCTGGCTTCTATGGGGGGGGGGGGGGGGGCATTGGTAAATCCGACTAATTCGGACTGAGTGCTCAGACCTGACCGGGGAAGCGACACATGCACAATATCGGGAGCGTGATCTTAGTGAATCGCGGCACAGTGCATTATCGTCGGACAGTGAACTTTCGGTGAACTCCGTCGGACGGGTAAGTAAATGAGCCCCAGAGAGTAGAGGAGATTCTGCTCCATAAATTCTCACACTGAGAAATATCAGCTGGTTCATAAAGGACATAATCAAAAAATATTGTCCTGTACTTAGGAATTAAGCACTTGGGGTGAGATAGAAGCTTACTATTAGCCCAAGCAATCATTCTTCCTGTGTCTTCGTCTCTCCTTTGTCATTCAGCTAATGCCACCTCCCCTTTCCATAGACATCTGTGCAAAATGTTCAGTTTAGGAGAGAGAAGGAATAGAAATGCTTAACATATAGAGGAGGAAGCACTAAAAGAGATCTTCTAAATGAACAAATTGACACCTGGATGTAACCAGTAGGGGGCGTGTCTCTGCGCACTGTCCAATCATCACTGACCTTACAGGAAGTGTAATGGTAACAATTATGATGAGTTTCCAGGAGGAATAACTGAGGCACAGCACAAGGCAGAGCTATGGGAATTGTCGGGAGAGGTGAGAGCTCCTTATGCTTTATCTTACCCATAGAAGCCATTGCTGTTATGTCTCCGCTGCTGCAGGAATCTGGGACACAAATCCCAATCACAAATTTGACTCCTTCCTATAAAATAATTAAAGGGAGGAAAGGTAAAGTTAGATCTTCTAGAAGCTATGGGCAGAGACGTGTGTTATTTCTACATGTTCTGAATCCTTCACATAGACAATCCATCTATTATAAGAAAAGGTGAGGTCTGACCTATGGGACCTCCGCTCATCTTGTTACTGCACCCCACTATTAATTGGGGTTCCGGTCCCTTATCCGATTAGAGCTTTATTATAGTAGGAATATGGTGGACGGTTTTCTTCAACTTCCCCAAGGAGAGTGAAAAAACACATGACACAGATAACCATTGTGACACAACCCCTTTAAGAAGCGATTGTTAGTAAATGGACACAGGTGAGGATGGGGAACCAGAAGGGACTGAGAGTCCTAGTAGCAGTGGTGGTAGAGGTTCTGTACATGAAGCATAACATGGTTTCCATTGTCATGACGTGTCTGTGACTTGATGGAAATTTAGTAAAGATGTGCTAATAATGTACAATCTGGACCATCCCTTTAAATACATTGAAGTGATACAATTCTTGTACATGTCAGACCTGTTCCATGTGCATCTTGCAGTATTCTCCCTCAAACTTCTTTCCAGGAGCTTGAACCGAGAGGCATTCACTATAAGATCCGAGGCGGTCCACGTTCCCACTGATTATCCCACTTCCTTGCTTCCCCAGGCGAATCGTACACTGAAAGAATCGGGGATTAGAATTAGTGATGAACAAGTATCCTGGAAATAATGGAAGATTATTATTATTATTATTATTATTATTATTATTATTACCCCGGACATCGGCTGAGGTCCTTCTACACCACCTCGGAGATCACTCTAAATTATAATTCCCGCATGACGGGCCTGTACTCATTGCTGTGCCTTGATAGCTGCCTGGTTGCCTAAGAGGGCCTGGCCAACTCTCCTATGCCACCTTTAAGCCCATAACACCTATAAGGCTCGGTCACTCTTTTAAGAATCGTCATCCCCTTTATCTATGTGGTCAGCTATCTTCTGGTAATCCCAGGCAGCCGTATACTATCCAGAGGGAGTGTTATTGAATGCATTTATTCTGTCTTGTTCCTAAATGGTTAAACGTCTTTGATGTATTTTAAATATATATTTTATATCTTTACCTGAGGTAATGCAGGCAGTTTATTGGCTAGCTCCCTGGCACCTTCCAGAGGCTGAAGCCAAAGAGTCTATAAACAGGGTCTCTGTCCTGATATTTCTTTCTGTCTCTGTCTTGAGATTGTACTACAAATCTAACATGTCTTTTGGAGGTAAAAAAAACACTAAAAACTTCCCAAAATACCCTATTTTTCGGATTATAAGGCGCACCTGATTATAAGGATGAATGACCAGCAGGTGGCAGACCTGTGCACAGTTCAAGGCAGCTGTTGTCTGTAATTATGGTTCCTATATAAGGCGCACTGGACTATAAGGCGCACCTTTGATTTCTGAGAAAATCAAAGGATTTTTTGTGCGCCTCATAGTTCGAAAAATACGGTATATAACTTATTTTCAAAGAATATTCTAAAAAGCAATGAAAAAAAAATATAAATTATTTTCACAAAAAATAAGCCCTGAACCAGCTCTGTCAACAGAAAAATACAGAAATTAATGTATTTTATAAAAAAAAATTGTTTCTAAATCGCACTTCCATTTAGTTTTAACCCCTGTGAAACACTGTACTGAAGAGACCCAACCAGGTTGAAACCGTACAGTTGGGAGTCTGTTCCTTCTGAAATATAAATATTGGTTTGGCTTAATCCTACATCATGTCTTTAGGCTTCTTGTAAGTCATGCTTGGTGTTAAGAACTCTGCCTTTTAAGGTAGCTAAGAGGCATTCGGGCAGATTTATCAAGCTGTCTGAAACTCAAAATACTCCTAGTTGCCCATGGCAACCAATTACAGCTCGGCTTTCATTTTATCAGTGCTCATGAATATTTTAAAGGGGAGCTGTGATTGGTTGCCATGGGCAACTAGGAATATTCTGACTTTCAGACAGCTTGATAAATCTGCCCCACAGTTTTCCTTTTCCCACCCTGGAAAACATATTTGATTATTATACTTAAAGGGTTAACATACTTTGTAAAAGGGTTTTACTATTATTTTGGCCTCTCAAAATCACTTGAAAGCTGAGTCCCCCTTCAAATCCTGAGTCTTTGCGATTGCCAAGTTAAAACAATTGCACCTAAAGTTCCTCATAAAGGAACCATGTTCTCGTAAAGCAGATACTCTGGAAATGTTAGTTATCAAGCGGTTTCGGTGGTCTGCGGGTTTCAGACTTTTAAAACAAAGAATTTTTTGTTAAATTTCCATTTTCGCAAAACCTTTTCAACTAACACGAAGTACAATGTGTCACGAGGAAACAGTCTCAAATCACCTGGATACGTTAAAGGGCTCCGAAGTCATAACCAGTTATCCTGACACATGTCAGATTCTAGAAATAGAGTCTAGTCATTAACCTGAAAGCAAGCGTCAGGGATAAGGGGTTAAGTTCCTTTCTGACGCATGACATGGATAATACGTTACAATTTAATTATTGTTACTGTGGTAAAAACAGGATGTGGGAAACCCCCAACAAAGTGGGCAACACCAGATGGTCCATGGTCAAGATTTGCGAACTGCACTTGAAGTGGACCAGACCAGATGCTACAAAAGTGGGAAGGTTCTGTAGGTGAAGTGTGTGAAACTACACCCGTGGTGGGCAGATCCAAGTGGATAGTGGGCATGGCTAATATAACTCCTCACTGTGTGAGAAGAACCATGTGGCACTTGGGAAATCCCAGCAGTAGTGGTTGGGCAGGTCCTAGTGGTCATTGGGCATGGCGTATAAAAATCCACTGAAAGCGAGACAGATCCAGTGTTACTTGGGTAAGGCTTGTAAAACCTTCTCTAAATGTGGAAAGGACCAGGGTGAGGCTAGCGAAACCCTTCCCAGAATGGGCAGGTCCAAGTTGTCCGCAGGCATGGCTGATAAAACTCCACCCAAAGTGGGAAGGACCAGGTGGTAAATGGGCAAAGTTTGTGACACCTCAGCGAAAAACTGGTGGTCCAATAGTGAGGCTGGGGAAACCTCACTCAAAGTGGACAGGACATAGTGGTCTGTGGTTGAGGAATTATAAACTCCACCCACTGTGGACGGGGACAGGTTGTATGTGGGTGTGGCAAGTAAACAAGGTTTGAAACAAGATCAAAAAATAGGACCATGTGGTCCATGAACAAAGCCTGTTAATAGTGGGCGGGGCTATGGGTAACCTGGGGGTGGGGCTTGAACTATTGGGTGGGAAGTATTCTGTATAAATCGATGTTTCTATGTTGCTCGGCTGATGGACAGTAGTGATAAAATAGATTTTCAGTAAAAAGAGTAAAGACAATAGAATATACTGTACGTCTCCTACAATTGTTTACAGTTTTCTCTCAGAAGCCTTAACACCATTTCCCCACAATGGGTTCCCAGGTGTTTGGCCAAGCTTCCCTGTGCAGAGCCTTGGTCCCCTTGAAAAATGCTCGAGTCTCCCATTGACTTCAATGGGGCTCGTTATTCGAGATGAGCACTCGAGCATCGGGAAAAGTTTGTCTCGAATAACGAGTACCCGAGCATTTTAGTGCTCGCTCATCTCTAGTTAAGTTCCTTTCTGACGCATGACATGGATAATACGTTACAATTTAATTATTGTTACTGTGGTATAAACAGGATGTGGGAAACCCCCAACAAAGTGGGAAACACCAGATGGTCCATGGTCAAGATTTGCGAACTGCACTTGAAGTGGACCAGACCAGATGCTACAAAAGTGGGAAGGTTCTGTAGGTGAAGTGTGTGAAACTACACCAGTGGTGGGCAAATCCAAGTGGATAGTGGGCATGGCTAATTTAACTCCTCACTGTGTGAGAAGAACCATGTGGCACTTGGTAAAAACTTGGGAAATCCCAGCAGAAGTGGTTGGGTGAGGTCTTTGAAACGATGGGCAGGTCAAAGTGGTCATTGGGCATGGCGTATAAAAATCCACTGAAAGTGAGATGGATCCAGTGTTACTTGGGTAAGGCTTGTAAAACCTTCTCTAAAAATGGAAAGGACCAGGTGTTCATTGGGATGAGGCTAGCGAAACCCTTCCCAGAATGGGCAGGTCCAAGTTGTCCGCAGGCATGGCTCACAAAACTCCACCCAAAGTGCGAAGGACCAGGTGGTAAATGGGCAAAGTTTGTGAAAAACTGGTGGTCTAATAGTGAGGCTAGTGAAACCTCACTCAAAGTGGACAGGACATAGTGGTCTGTGTTTGAGGAATTAGAAACTCCACCCACAGTGGACAGGGACAGGTTGTATGTGGGTGTGGCAAATGCACAAGGTTTGAAACAAGATCAAAAAATGGGACCATGAAAGCCTGTTAATAGTGGGCGGGGTTATGGGTAACCTGGGGGTGGGGCTTTAACTATTGGGTGGGAAGTATTCTGTATAAATCGATGTTTCTATGTTGCTCGGCTGATGGACAGTAGTGATAAAATTGATTTTCAGTAAAAAGAGTAAAGACAATAGAATATACTGTACGTCTCCTACAATTTTTACAGTTTTCTCTCAGAAGCCTTAACACCATTTCCCCACAATGTCTTGTACTAAAACAAATTGACTAAAACATGATGTTTTACAGCAGAATTTGTTGGTATATATCCTCTGCCTGTGGCTACAATCCTGGGAATCCCGGGGAGACCCGTAGCGCTCCGCCGGCTGATTCTTCTCTCTTTTCATGAGGTTATAAGAGAGAAGATAAAAAGACGTCCACCAGTTATCTGTTATCTTACTGAGAGGAGAGCGGGAGAGGGGAATATTACCAGGGATCCCTCTATGACGGATGATGGAAATTACTGATGGCTTGTAATCTTGCAGGATTAACGCCAAATGAGCTGTTAATAGAAGGATGACAGGTCCTCCAAGGGCAAGTGATGTCTTCTTCATTGGCTAGCTAAATATTTCTGTTCGTCTTGATGTTTTTCCTTTCTTTCATATCGGATTGCCTTGATCAGATCACGATTTGTAAACCAAACATACTGACATACTGGTATGTGCCCCCTCTGGCAGGATCTGCTGTTCTTTTAGCTTTTTATACCCTTGTTTTTAAGAAAAATGGGCTTTAAGAATCATGCAAACGCCCATGGAGCCTGGAGCCCCTCAGTCTCATTTGCATACTGCCAGAGGGGACTCACGCCAGTAGGTCTTATGTTTCAGGGAGAAATGTCTTGGCTCTCTGATTTCTTATGTCCCCCACATAATCCTGGATTCTTGTTTTCAGTGGCTGATTTTGCCCACATAGTTTAGAGGACAGGTGAGTAAAATACACTACTCCCTCCGTTCTGCATTTCGCATACTCCCTAATGGAAAAAATTGTCTCCGGTACTAGCACTGCAGAAGGTGTTTCCAAGCATGATAAGTGGGCAGATGTTGCAGTTGCCACACTTAAATGTCCCTGCTCGTGACGTGAGCCATGACATCAATCTACATTTAGGTTCCAGGCGACTTTGGACAAGTTGATCGCGTAGGTTTCTCGCCCTTCTAAATGTGACTGCTAGTGTGGGACTGAGACAGTATTGGCGAACCTTTTCAAGATCAAGTGCCCAAAATGTGACCCAAAACCCACTAGCTTTTCCCAAAGTGTCAACATGGTAGTAACATAACTGCCTGAGTGCCCTAATACCGTTCAAAGATGGTAGGGCCCCCTGAACAGGAAGAATCGTGGGGGCCTGGAGCAAGTTCTCTAATAGCTCTAAACCAACCCTAATCACACCCTCTCACTATTCCTATAGTCCCAGGCAGCCTAAGATGGGTCTCTTTAAAATAATACATGTCAGGCTTGCGGGATGTGGATCCGCTGGACCACTGCAGACGATGACTCAAGCCACTACCTGGGACCCGAGTCTAAGTGGTACCCGGTTTTCACCAGAGCCCGCCGCAAAGCGGGTTAGACAAGCTGCGGCGTGGTACCACCAGGTCGTTCCTCAGGCGTGACTTGTCTGCAGTGGCGGCCAAGGTTGAGGTACAGAAACAGCAGTCAAGCTCGAGGTCACAGTCCAGGCACAGGGTCAGGGCAGCCGGCAGAGATGCAACGTCAGAATCCAAACCGGGGTCAGCAACAGGAGGTCCAAGCAGAAGGGTACGGGAACACAGAACTCACGACAGCAATACGGAGGGACACTGGTACCCGGGAACACGGAGGTAGTCAGGCAACACAGGAACACGGAGGGAGTCAGGCACGCAGGAGACACAGGAACGCAGGAGACACTGGAACGCAGGCAAATCGCAACAGAGCTTTATCTAAGGCAGTGAGGCACAAAGATCCGGCAGGGCTTTGCAGGAAGAGGCAGGCTATATAGATTTGGGCAATATGGCCAGCGCCAATTAATGGCGCGCTGGCCCTTTAAATTTCCTGGAAGTGCCACGCGCGCGCCCTAAGGCGCAGGACCGCGCGTACACGGAGCGAGCCCGGGACTCGGGAGAGGTGAGACACGCTGGCGAGGCACCTGCGGGGAGCGAGAGGCACGGGTGAGCCCGCGACCCGCGATGTGGGTCGCGGGTCCACCCGTGACAATACAGACTGTCTGGCAAACTTTGTGCCTGGGAACCAGCCTGAGTGCCCACAGGGACGTGCCATAGTTTCGCCACCACTGGTCTATGAGGTCCCTATCTTGTCGGAGGATGCTCCAGTATTAATTCAGGATTTGTCTAATCGAACCCATGTCAGCATCAAAGGTCCCGATCAGGCGTAGATAGTTGTCACTTTGTCTAGGCTTAGGTGTCAATAGTTCTTCTCTTTTGGCTGACAATGCATCCTGAAAAACATTTCTGACAATTTTCATGGGGAATCCCCTTTGGGAGAAACGATTACTTAAGTCCTGGGACTGGTGGATGAAGTCTTCCGTACCACTACATTTGCAACGCAGTCTCAGAAATTGCCCCCTTGGTATCCCTCTCTTCAAGGGAAGGGGATGGCAACTTTCCCAATGTAGCAAACTGTTTGTCGCTCTTTTTTTCTGTGGACCTGCATACGTAGATGGCCCCCGTCTTATTTGAAGATTTGTAGGTCTAAGAAAGTGGTGGAATCAGCGTGAATATCACCTGTAAATTTCAGACCCAAGTCATTAGAATTTAACGACTCTACAAACAATTGGAATTCAGCGGGGGTAGCGGTCCAAAGTATCAGAACATCATCGATGTATCTGAGCTATATAGAGATAGATGTCCATCTGGCATTTGGTTCTGATCCTCCAACCATTGCTGTTCCCCTCAGCTGGTGGAAGAGTTTGTTCCCAAAAAGAAAGATGTTTCTCTCCAAAATGAACCTCAATAGGTCCAAGACCAGACTGTTGTGTTTTGCAAACTGAGTTACTTGAGTCTTCAAAAAAGACCCGATAGCCTCACATCCCTTGATATGATGAGGGATGGAGGAGTACATCCAGGCTCGCTAAGAAGGTGTTCTCTTCAAGGGAGGTGCCATCCAGATGTTTTAGCACATTAGTCGTGTCTTGGACATATGATAAACTGATGACAAATGGTCTGAGAATTTGATCAACGTACAGACTGATGTTCTGAGTGAGACTGTTGATCCCTGAAACTATTGGGCAACCCCTCAAAGGGGGATACCCCTTATGGACTTTTGGAAGTCCATAAAACGTAGCCATAGTTGGAAACTTGGGGAGAAGGAATTTCTGTTCTTGCTCACTGATACATTTATGCGAGAGAGCTCTATGTCCATTAAGATTGTCTCATACATGGTTTCGTATTCTGATCGTTCAAGCAGACCAATATTGCCCCCTTTGTCAGATGGCTTAATTATAATACTATTGTTCTGCTCGAAAGCCACCAGAGCTCTCCTTTCCTCTGGACACAGATTGTTAATGAAGCCATGTGGTTGAGGGTCTAGTTTTTTAAGTTCCTCTGAGACCAACTCCACAAAGATGTCAATATGTGTGGCTTCAATTGCGGGGTACGCCACACTTTTATTTTTAAGCTTGGTAAAAGGGTCTTCTCCAGGTTCCCTTTCTTATTCGTGTATCAGATCCATCAGGGTATCTAGATGCCATAGGTCTGATTCACTCATCTCCAGTTCAAGACACCTTTTACAGCCTGCTGCTGCCGTTACCCATACCCAGTCGTCCGTGGTCGTATGTGGAAATGGACTTCATCACGGTCCTCCCGCCTTCCTTTGGCAATACCGCCATCTGGGTGGTGACTGACCGGTTTTCCAAAATGTCTCATTTTGTTCCTCTGTTCTTTCATCCCATCTTACGTGGGTTCCGTTTGTTTCTAAGTTCTGGTGATCCTTGTGTAACCAGCTGCAAATGAATCTGGACTTTTCTTACGCTGATCACCCACAGTTGAATGCTCAACTGGAAAGGGTGTACCAAACTTTGGGCTGTTATCTCTGCCATTTCATTTCTGTCGCTTCAGGATGACTGAAACAAAAACATGAAGGAGGAACAACACATATGAAAACTGAATCAAAGCTGAGCACATGAAAAAACAAGCTTAGCAAAAAATACAAAAAAAACATGTGCTATACCAGAAAAATACAATCTTTATTTAACAGAAAATCAAATATATACACCAAACAGAACCAATAAAAAAATCATTTAAAAAGTAACCCCTGAGGAAGCCACTTTTAGTGGCGATACGCATGGGGCTTTCCCAGCCCCTTCCCCTTCTGTCCGGCTTTATTGGTAATTATAGTGACTGGCATTATTTCCTTTTTATGGATATTTTTGCGACATCTTGGTTTTGCTCTGATTGTTTTTTTTATATATTTTCCATTTTTTATTCACATCTACGTAGTTGGGTTAGTGAGTCTAGGTGATTCATGTATAGACATATACCACAAGTGTATACATATTTATGGAATAAATAGAGTCCTGGGTCTGAATTTGGCCCAACAAATATTGAACCTACCAGGACACTATTATTGTATGTTGTTATTATAAATGGGACAAATGTCCAAGAAAAAACTCTAGTTTTTTCTTTTTTAAAAGGGAATTAATAAAAGTTAAGTTTTTTGGTGTTTCCGATATTTCTGTGAGTTTTCATCTATGTAGTTGGACAGCTATAGGGGTTGGGGCTGGGTTGGGAGGTGTTGGTTTGGTGGGCCTTATCATATGCCCTAACCCTCCCCTGGGTTTTGTGTAAAGGAATTTTCCTTTTTAATGTCGCCTTCTCAACTGTCTTTACCCAGGAAAATCCCCTGGTGGAAGACACAATGAGGAATAATGTTAATTCTTTTTATAATGTCAACAGTTTAACCCAGGAAGAGGTACGGCGCCGCCTCGCAACCACTAAGATAGATAAATCACCTGGGCCAGATGGCATACACCCCCGGGTTCTGCATGAATTATGTACGGTGATAGACAGACCGTTATTTTTAATATTTGAAGATTCACTGAGGACTGGTTATGTTCCACAGGAATGGCGCATAGCAAATGTGGTACCAATATACAAAAAAGGATCAAATAGCGATCCTGGAAACTACAGACCCGTGAGTCTAACTTCTGTGGTGGGGAAAATATTTGAGGGGTTTATTAGAGATGCTATCCTGGAGTATCTCACTGTGCACAACCTTATAACCCAGCGTCAGCATGGGTTTATGAGAGATCGGTCCTGTCAGACTAATCTGATTGGTTTCTACGAGGAGGTAAGTTCAAGACTGGATCTGGGGGACGCTGTGGATGTTGTATATCTGGACTTTTCAAAGGCATTTGACACCGTGCCACATAAAAGGTTGGTATATAAAATGAGACTGCTGGGAATAGGAGAAAATCTGTGTATCTGGGTAAGTAATTGGCTTAGTGATAGAAAACAGAGGGTGGTCATTAATGGCACATTCTCAGATTGGGTTGATGTTACCAGTGGAGGCCACAGGGGTCAGTATTGGGGCCACTTCTTTTTAATATTTTTATTAATGACCTTGTAGTGGGTTTACACAGTCAAGTTTCAATATTTGCAGATGATACTGTGTAAAGTAATAAATACTGAGGTCGATAGTTTAGCATTACAGAGGGATTTGTGGAAGCTTGAGGGATGGGCAGAGAAATGGTTGATGAGGTTTAATGTAGATAAATGTAAAGTTATGCACTTGGGCCATGGAAACAAAAAGTATAATTATGTTCTAAACGGTCAATTACTTAGTAAAACTGAAGCTGAAAAGGACTTGGGGGTATTGGTGGATGGTAAACTTAATTTTAGTGACCAGAGCCAGGCGGCTGCTGCTAAAGCAGATAAAATAATGGGATGTATCAAGAGAGGAATAGATTCTCATGATAAAGACATAGTTCTGCCCTTATACAAATCCCTGGTCAGACCACACATGGAATATTGTGTACAGTTTTGGGCACCAGTGTATAAAAAGGATATAGTAGAGCTGGAACGGGTGCAGAGGAGAGCAACCAGGATTATTAGGGGAATGGGGGAACTAGAATACACTGACAGATTAAAAAATTTGGGATTATTCAGTTTAGAAAAAAGACGACTGAGGGGAGACCTCATTACAATGTACAAATACCTGAACGGACAGTACAAGGATCTCTCCAAAGATCTTTTGATACCTCGGCTTGTGACCAGGACAAGGGGGCATCCTCTACACCTAGAGGAGAGGTGGATCTACCATCACCATAGACAGGGGGCATCCTCTACACCTAGAGGAGAGGAGGTTCTACCATCCCCATAGACAGGGGGCATCCTCTACATCTAGAGGAGAGGAGGTTCTACCATCACCATAGACAGGAGGCATCCTCTACACCTAGAGGAGAGGAGGTTCTACCATCACCATAGACAGGGGGCATCCTCTACACCTAGAGGAGAGGAGGTACTACCATCACCATAGACAGGGGACATCCTCTACGCCTTTACTGTAAGAGCAGTGAGACTATGGAACTCTCTGCCGCAGGAGGTTGTTATGGCGGACTCTATGTACATGTTCAGGAGAGGCCTGGATGACTTTTTGGAGAGAAAAAATATCACGGGTTATGGGGATAAAACATTTATTTAATTCTTAAAGGTTGGACTTGATGGACTTGCGTCTCCTTCCAGCCTTATATGTTATATGCTATGAATGATTTTATTGGTTTTTATTTGGTGTATATATTTTCTGTTAAATAAAGATTGTTTTTTTCTGGTATAGCACATTGTTTTTTTTGTATTATTTGCTTCAGGATGACTGGTCCAATCTGTTGCCATGGGCTGAGTTCTCCTATAAGTCCCTGGACTCTGAGTCTTCTGGTGCAGCTCCTTTCTTTGTCATCTACGGATGAAACCCACGTCCACCTCTTCCTCTGTCCATTACCTCGGAAGTTCCTGCGGTAGAAGAGTTGGTGCAGGATCTCAACTCAATCTGGGAACAGACTTGTCAGTCTCTACTTCAGCCTCTGCCCACACCAGACCGATAAGGAACCTAGGTTTGGTGAAGCGCATAAATCCTGTGGCATATAATGTCTTCCTACCACTATGCGCATCCCGAACTCCTTCTATGTCTTCCTCCTAGAAAACTGTCATCTTGAACCGCTTCTCTCAGCAACCTCCTCCTCCTGCTCCTGAGGTTGACTCCTCTGACGTCTTCGTGGTAAGGAGGTTCTGGACATTAAGATAGTGAGAGGTAAGCGATTCTTCCTTGTTGACTGGAAGGGGTTTGGGCATGAGGAGAGATCCTTGGAGCCTGAGGATAACATTCTGGACTGTAGCCTTCTGGAAAGGTTTCTCCAGACCAAGAAGAGGGGGGTACTGTCACGGGTGCTCTTGCGAACCAACATCCCGGGATGCAGACGCACCTGTACCCCTCTCGGAGGTGCCCGCTCCCCCCCAGCCTCACTCACCTCTCCACGCTCCTGCCCCGACCTCCCAGCGTGGACGTTCCCATATCCCAGTGCACCGCTGATTGGCGCTGGCCACTTCCTGGAATTAGTTAAAGTCCAGCTTCTTCCAGCATTCCCTGCCGGATCTTTGGACTCTATGCCATCGAGAAAGCTTTGCCCTGTGCCTTGTACCAGTGATTGGATTCTCCGTTGTGACCCCAGACCTGTTCCTGTTTACGCTCCTACTCCTCTGCCAGCCCTGACCTTCTAAAGTGGAGAACATCTGCCACCAGGATGAAGGATTGTAAACCAAGCACTGACATACTGGTGTTTGTCCCCTCTGTCAAATTCTAGACCAGGGCTATATAAACCATGGCTTCACAAAGGGAAGGGTCACTCTGAGCTAGAGGTGATGCTGTGAGTGAAGCAAACCTTAGGTAAAGATTGCCATTACGTTTGTTTGTAATATTAGCTGGAGAGGGAAAAGATAATGGGGGTCATTTACTTACCCGGTCCAGACGCGATCCAGCGGCCGTTCTCTGACGAGGATTCGGGTCCGGCCGGGATTCACTAAGGTACTGCGCCTGATGTCCATCAAGTGTCGCTGCTGCGCTGAAGTCCGCTGGAGTTCACAGAAGTTCACTGTCCTATCGTGGGTGCAGGTAAGCGCATGTCAAGCAACACTTTTTTTTAAAAAATACGGCAGTTTTTCCGAATCCACCGGGTTTTCCGACGCCTACGCCCCCCCTCCTGATTTCCCGTCACATGAATGGCGGCAACAATGCGCCACAATCCGATCGTGTGCGCCAAAAACCAGGGGCAATTCAGGGAAAAAACGGCGCAAACCGGTAATATTTGGGAGACCCGACGGAAAAATGTGATTCGGGCAGTTAGTAAATGACCCCCAATGTGTTAGCTAGCGCGCGGACGGGCAGGTCTTTTGTTTTGTATTTTTCTGTTTGTTTTGAGCCGGTACATGTTGGGCCTGTATATATACCTTATAATAAACACTGGAAGTCAAACCAGTTTGGAAACACAAGTCTGACTCTGTGTCTCTGTGAACTGTCTTGGCTCTCACCAGTGAGCTGAACCCCTACACCATGAACAGGGCAGGACAGAGAGCAGGATACATAAGGCAGCTGGACGCTACTGCAGGAATTCCTCCATATTTAAACCCCTTTGGCACGAGTGTAAGCTCCACCCACCTCCGGTCCGGCATTCCGGCCAACCTAGAGCATTAGGCCACGGTGGCCAGAAGTAAGGCGCTTTACCCTGAGGCGGCATGTATAGGACAAGAGACATAGCATCCATGCTATCCATACGGTCCACCACAGCAGACCTTGCATCCACACCCACACTCCCCTACTTAAGAGGGTTAGTGGTGTGCGGATGAGCCCCCTTTTGTACTTGGACCTCAAGAGTCCACTTAGGTTCCCTTCCAGGGAAAAGAAACCACAGAGACCGATAAGGAGGAACTTCTTTATATGCTCAGGTTTCCTGTCCCTGGGGTGGATCCTTCTGTCTGGTGGTGCCTTTGTGGTGAAAAGGAAAATGCTAGTATACGCCTTGGGCAGGAGATGGATTGGACACAGCCTTCCCTCACTAATGAAATGCCCAGCAGCCTCCCCTCACTAATGAATTGGCCAGGAGCCTCCCCTCACTAGTGAAATGCCCAGCAGCCTCCCCTCACTAGTGAAATGCCCAGCAGCCTCCCCTCACTAATGAAATGACCAGCAGCCTCCCCTCACTAGTGAAATGCCCAGCAGCCTCCCCTTACTAATGAAATGCCCAGCAGCCTCCCCTCACTAATGAAATGCCCAGTGTCTCCTCTCACTAATGAAATTCTTCCACTTCATTTTTTTAAGCTCTCGGCTTTTTATGTAACATCGCAGGTAGAGATGGGTTTATACACTCTGCCCATGCACACACTATGATGTCATCAAGCGGCGATTATATAATCGAGTAACAAATTGTCCCGGAAAGCTTGGCTTACACTCAAGTATGAACACTACATTTTTTTCCAAAACGAAAAAAAAATCACAAGGTGCTGCCTCTTTTGTTGGTGTTTTCCCAAGTCCCTGAATGCCCGGCCAACAGTGATGAGAGGGTTGTACAATTACTATGGGCCGTGGACTGTATGAAGGTTGGTGCCCCCTCCAAGTATACTACATAGATACAGTGGGGGGAATTTATCAGTGTTTGTTTGCCAGTATTTTTAGGTCCGGAACCTCCTGATTTATCAGACACAGCAAAGGTGCAGGGTTATATCACACGCTGGCACATGATAAATGTCCCCCAGTATGTTTACCATCAGTAAATAACTCTCACACCTATAAGTACATAAACCCTTTAGCTATACACATGAACAGCAGCATAAACACAATACATGAGACCCAATGCCCCTTATAACATAGTAAAATGTACAATGTGCTGTGCATAAGGCCTAAACCTGCCCCAGCCGCCTGTATCTACGTGATGCAATAGAGGGTTCTGCCATCACTGTGACATCTAAGGGTTGATCAGAGTTTTCTCTGCTTAAGATTTCCTGCACAACACTAATCCAGTTACATGCGATGCGAGCGACTGCCCCCTGGACCTTTGCTGCACCATGTATCATGAAGGGGTGACCTCGGCTCACACACTGATGACTTCTGAGCTCGGCCAGGAATAGGACCTGCTCTATTGTTCATGCAAAATGGAAGAAACACAAGATAACCATCAATCTTCTCTCTTGGGACACTGCTCGAGATCTCACCTCGTAGGTCAAAGAGGATTCTGTGGAAGATCAGGAATCAGCCCAAAAACTACAAGGGGCGACCTGGTCAATGACCTGAAAAGAGCAGGGTTAATGGATTATAAGTAGAGATGAGCGAGCACTAAAATGCTCGGGTACTCGTTACTCGAGCCGAAAATTTCCTGATGCTCGAGTGCTCGTTTCGAGTAACGAGCCCCATTGAAATCAATGGGAGACCCGAGCATTTTTTAGTAAAATTAAAAACTGAACGAGCACTGTTCAGTGCAGATGTTTTCACTAAAAGAACACAGTGAAAGAACACTGCAGAACAGATTGCAGATGTTCGCGAACATCTGCGATCTGTTCCGGAGACACGCGTGCAGAACGATGTTCTCTGCAATAGTATTTGAAGAACAATATGTGTGAAGAACAACTTGCAGATGTTGTCAAACATCTGCAAGTTGTTCTTCACACATATTGTCTTCAAATACTATTGCACCGTGCAAGCGTGTCTCCGGAACATCTGCGATCTGCTCCGGAGACACGCGTGCAGAACGGTGTTCTCCGCAATAGTATTTGAAGAACAATAGTGTGAAGAACAACTGCAGATGTGTGACAACATCTGCAAGTTGTTCTTACACATATTGTTCTTCGAATACTATTGCGGAGAACACCGTTCTGCACGCGTGTCTCCGGAGCAGATCGAAGATGTTCGCGAACATCTGCAATCTATTCGCACAGTGTTCTTTCACTGTGTTCTTCAATTAAATGATTAAATTAAATGTTTAATTGTATTTTTTACTGTTCTTTACTTTTTTTTTTTAAATTAAATGTCTACGAGCAGGGCAAATACTCGTCCGAGCAACGAGCCGAGTCCGGAGTTGTATATACTCGACCGAGCATTAAGCTCGGACGAGTATACTCGCTCATCACTAATTATAAGTGTTTCACAACTTAGTTTGGAGCACACCCCACCTTGTAATTGGGTTGGCTTCACGGATGTGGAGTGTAACACTACGAGCTACACACGAGAATATTGACACAAGCGCATATTGATGTACGCATGCGCATATGTGCCCTCCATACTGGTAGCGGATCGTCTCCGCTTGACGCATGCGAAATAATGTGATTTTGGCGTCATGTGCATCGCGTCCGCTTGGCGCATGCATCCATATGTCTTTTTTTTATTATGTGTCGGGTACTTGCGATAGAGGTTGAACCTCACTTGTGCTTGCTCGGACCCAGCGTCCTTCACATACTTCAGTGTACAGATCTATGTAAGGTTTCCTTTTTTGTAAAAAAAGATGTTTTAATATCAATTTGGGACCTAAATTACTGATCATTATTTATTCACATACTTATGGATGGAAAAATGGCAAAAAAATGGCAATTCGGACTTTTGGGTGCCATTTTCCATTATGGTGTTCAAGGCCGGGAATAATCTTTTATATATTTTGATAGAACGGCTATTAGAGATCACTATCCGTGGCAGGCCTAGGAGTCTCTATGAGCAGGTGTCAGCTGTGTATGGAGAGAGCTAAATCTGTGAGCTCTTTCCATACCTCCCTGGCCCCCAGCAAAGTTATAGTATATCGTGGTGCGTGAAGGGATTCATTCAAGGGTGGACACATGGGCTTTAACTTGGAGCGGGCTCACATACACCCTTGCTGCCCACCAACGTCCTAATATGGCAGATTGTACCATGTAGAATCATGTGTAAAATGTGTAAAATCTATAGTAATTCTGGGCATCTTTTTGGTCAACTTAATTGTTCATTTTGCAAAAAGTGTCTACCTTTTCCAAGTGACGCTAGCTGGCACAGTGTGGCTCATGCTGGCACTGTGTAGCTCTTGCTGGCATTGTGTGCAAAAAAGTCTCCACTCCCTTTGGGCTTCCTGGTGCTCTGTCTGTGTGATAATCATCTCCTCACCTGTATGGGAGTTTTCATGTGGGCAAGTCTTACATGGGGTGGACCTAGGGCAAGGGGAACTGCTGCACCATTCTACAGATAGGAAGTGGACAATGGGAGACAGCAGAAGGAAACTGATGCCGCCTCCTGATTTCCCAGCTTTATTGCAGCTCTGGAGTGGTATCTCAGTTCCCACAGCTTCAGAACCAAAACTGATGTATTTTGTCAATTTTTGTCTTGTATTTTATTGAATTTTCAAAATACCGTATATACACGAGTATAAGCCAAGATACCTAATTTTACCACAAAAACCTGGGAAAACTTATTGACTCGAGCATAAGCCTAAGGTTGGGAAATGCAGCTGCTACTCTATAATAAAATGTCCAGTAGTCTCCCCTAATCAATAAAATGCCCACAGCAGAATTCCTCCATTAGTGTTATGTCCACAGAAGAGTGCCCCTTAATGTTATTTCCACAGCAGAATGCCCACATAATGAAATGTCTGCAGAAAAGTGCCCCCTTAACCCCTTAATGTTATGTCTGCAGCAAAGTGCCCCCTTAATGTTATGTCCACAGCAGGATGCCCACTTAATGTTAGGTCCAGAGTACCCAATAAAAAAATAAACTTAATACTCCCCTCCGGTGGTGTCCTCCGGCGTCCTCTTCTCCAGGCAGCAGGTCTTCGCGTTCCAGGTCGGGCCGGTAGATGCACGTCTGAGCGATCTGCTGGCACAGAACTGTGACGTCAGCAGACGGTGACACTTCCGCGTCTTAGTTTCCCAGGCAGGAACCCGAAGACTTGCTGCGGGGAGAAGAGGACAGCGGGGGACAGCTCCGGAGGGAGAGTACTAACTTGCTGAAAAGCTCTGCTTATACTCGAATATATACAGTACAAAGAATAAGGCATTTACATTGTATTCGAATCACAATATATTTGAGTATGGTAAAGAGGTACATGTTATTCTGAGTTACAGATTTGAGATATGTAAAGAAAAATATTTTAAGAGACTTTGGGTGCTATTTTCCATTACGGGGTTAAACGCAGTCAAAAACCATTATTATATTTTGATAGATCGCCATTTTCGGACGCAGCGATACCTAATGTGTTTATGATTTTTACTGTTTATTTATATTTATATCAGTTCTAGGAAAATGGGGGTGATTTCAATTTTTAGATTTTTTTATTAGATTTATTTTTAAACTTTTTTTATTTTTACTATTTTTCAAACTCCCTAAGGTATTTTAACCCTAGGTTGTCTGATCGATCCTATCATATACTGCCATACTACAGTATAGCAGTATATGGGGATTTTCCTCACATACAGAATAGGCAAAATAAAAGTGCCTACTAACTACAATAATGATATTGCAGAATTCCAGAAAGTTGGTTTACATAGATATACATTACCTGAGTGAAGTTGCCCCCACCTTGTTCAAATCAAATAAAATTGGTGTCAAACGCTTGTGCTACGTTTGTGCTGGTTTGTGCAGCAAAAATTTTTGTTTGTGCCACTATCGTTTTTAAGATATTAATGAATGTTTCCAGAGGTCATGAGAGGTCAACCAGCCACCCCCCCCCAATTGCCCAAACCAAACTGGTGCCGAACAATTCTGCTACGTTTGTGCTGGTTTGTGCTGCTCAAATTTTTGTTTGTGCTGCTTTTGTTTTGAATAAAAAAATTAAAGGTCAAAAGTTCAAGCAGCACCCCCCACATTAACCGAATCAAACAAAACTGGTGTCAAACGTTAGTGCTACGTTTGTGCAGCAAACATTTTTGTTTCTGCCGCTATCGTTTTGAAGATATTCAGACTTTTTTCTAGAGGTCATGAGAGTTCATTTCTTCCAAAGTACAATGTGTTTGCTAGCTCCCCCTGGTGATCAAACCAGGGAAGTGTCACTAAGTTTGTTTTTTACCAGTTCATCCTAAACACCTTTAACCTATGTAAACACCTGAACATACCTTAAAAATGATAGGGGCACGAATGAAAACCTTTGCTGCACAAACCAGCACAAATGTAGCACTAACGTTTGACACCAGTTTTGTTTGATTCGGTAAATGTGGGGGGGTGGCTGCTTGAACTTTTGACCTTTATTTTTTTTTTCATTTATTCAAAACAAAAACAGCACAAACAAAAATTTGAGCAGCACAAACCAGCACAAACGTAGCAGAATTGTTCGGCACCAGTTTGGTTTGGTTTGGGCCATGTGGGGGGGCTGGTTGACCTCTGATGACTTCTGAAAACTTTCATTAATATCTTAAAAACGATGGCGGCACAAACGAAAATTTTTTGATATATCTATGAGATAGGAAGCTTATGTCTCTAACTGTATGGGGGTAGTGTCCCTCATTGTATGGCGGTAGTATTCCTCACTTTATGGCGGTAGTGTTCCTCACTGTATGGGGGTAGTGTCCCTCATTGTATGGCGGTAGTGTCCCTCACCATATGGGGGTAATGTCCCTCATTGTATGGCGGTAGTGTCCCTCACTGTATGGTGGTAGTGTTCCTCACTGTATGGGAGTAGTGTCCCTCATTGTATGGCGGTAGTGTCCCTCACTGTATGGGGGTAGTGTCCCTCATTGTATGGCAGTAGTATTCCTCACTTTATGGAGGTAGTATTCCTCACTGTATGGAGGTAGTGTCCCTCACTATATGGTGGTAGTGTTCCTCACTGTATGGCATTAGTGTTCCTCACTGTATGGCAGTAGTGTTCCTAACTTTATGGGGGTAGTGTCCATCACTGAATGGCGGTAGTGTTCCTAACTGTATGGGGGTAGTGTCCATCACTGAATGGGGGTAGTATTCTTCACTCTATGGAGGTAGTGTTCCTCACTGTATAGGGGTAGTGTCCATCACTGTATGGGGGTAGTGTTCCTGACTGTGTGGCAGTAGTGTTCCTCACTGTATTGCTGAATTCCTTACTGTATGGGGGTAGTATTCCTCACTGTATGGGGGTAGTGTCCCTCACTGTATCGCGGTAGTGTCCCTCACTGTATGGCGGTAGTGTTCCTCACTGTATGGCGGTAGTGTTCCTCACTGTATGGCGGTAGTGTTCCTCACTGTATGGGGGTAGTGTCCTTCACTGTATGGCAGTAGTGTTCCTCACTGTATGGGGAGTAGTGTCCCTCACTGTATGGCGGTAGTGTTCCTCACTGTACGGCGGTAATGTTCCTTGCTGTATGGCGGTAGTGTCCCTCACTGTATGGGAGTAGTTTTCTTCGCTGTATGGAGGTAGTGTTCCTTGCTGTAAGGCGGTAGTGTTCCTCACTGTATGGCGGTAGTTTTCCTACATCTTTTGGTGCTAATAGCTTTTTTATACTTTGGTGTACGGAGCTGTGGGTAGTGACATTTTTTGTGACTTTTGATGACGTTTTCATTGCTATGATTTTAAAGACTGTACGACCTTTTCATCACTTTTTTATTGAAAAACCGTTATTATTTTCATAGATCGGACATTTTCAGATGCAGCTTTTTTTAAATTTATTTTATATCAGTTCTAGGGAAAGGGGGATGATTAGAATTTTTAGGTTTTATTATTTTTTTTTAACTTTTTTTTATTTTTACTATTTTTCAGACTCCATAGGGTACTTTAACCCTAGGTTCTCTGATCGATCCTATCATATACTGCCATACTACAGTATGGCAATATATGGGGATTTCCCTCATTTAATACAATGTGCTGATCACACATTGTAATAAAGGGGATCGCCGTTCTCCGATGACCTCACAGGGAGCGACAATCCTTGGAAAGATGGCGGTGGCTTTGCTGGGGGCGTTCTGCGGGTTAACCGCGGGTGTTTTTGAGCAATGTGGGGGGGCTGGTTGACCTCTGATGACCTCTGGAAACTTTCATTAAAATCTTAAAAACGATAGCGGCACAAATGAAAATTTTTGCTGCACAAACCAGCACAAACGTAGCACAAAAGTTTGACACCAATTTTGTTTGATTTGAACAAGGTTTGGGGGCCAACGTCACTCAGGTCACACACAAGCCTCTTCACTTGTCTCTGGCCAATTGCAGACAACAATGTTAGAGTGCAGCAGCGTCTATGGTAAGGATTTTTTACACTTCTATGGGGCACAGCTCCGGTCTTGCTGCTGACTCCGTGCCTCTCTACAAAGCCACAGTCTGTTTGTGATCATGATCGGAGCGGTCAGCTGGCACTCAGTATATCTATTTGTCACAGAGGATTAGTCAGCTAGCATTTCCCCCCCCCCCTTAGGTATCGTTATTCGAGCCGCCTTTCCCGATGCTAGATGTGCTCGTCTCGAATAACGAACCCCAGAAAGTCAATGGAGAGAGATCGAGCATTTTTCAGGGGACCAAGGCTTGCACATTGAAGCTGGCCAAACACCTGGGAACCTAAGAAAAGGATGGACACACCACGGGAACTGGACAGGGGGAAACAGAAGGGGACCGCCTGCATGGATCGCCTCCTGAGGCCGCGTAATCGCACCATTGCCAAAATTTATGGGCAAACAGCTGGACACATGAAAGGAGTGAATATACGAATGAGGTAGGATAGATAGCATCTAAAACAATCCAAGATAATTGACCCTGGGACACATTAGGGGACGCGATGAAGAGGCCGAGGCAGGCTAGAGAGTTATTAGGAGAGAGTGTCATGGCGGACATACCCTAAATGGACTCAGGTTTCAACAAGGAGGTGCGCAAGAAAGAAGCGCTGAAATGATTTTAGGTAACCAAAAAGCGTTTGACGGTAGATTTAGTCGATAAAAAACAGCGATGGGTGGCGACATTCATAGGACCAATGTTCCATAAACGTATCTGGTTGAAACAACGAAAAATGAGCGTGACACAGCGCGTTGATTAAGGGGACGACATGGGGCGGCCAGCCATGGAGACGAACTTCCATGATAAGAGTGCCTATGGGGCATGCATATTGCTCTATGATGAAAATCAGGGTCTCCAGCATGGTGCCAAGGGGGGCCAAAAAATGGGCGAGTTCAACTATGTATCTGGTTGAACACCTTGAAAAGTTTTGCCTCTGAAACAGCTTGTTGATAAGGGAGGGGGGAGGGATATGATGTGTTGCCAGATCCTCTCGTGCTCCAGCGTCTGGGGTTATATAGACGTTGAAAGTTGCACATGGGGACCGTGTGAGGACGCGTGTGGAGGATAGGTGGCGCACAATGGAAAGGAAACAGCAGGGGGCAGCATGCATAGAGCCTTGAGGACTGCTAATATGGGATGGAGGCTGGCGGTCGCTGCAGAGGCGAGCTTTCGCTTTCCATGACCCCTATGTTCTCTTGGTCCCCCAACACCAAATGGGCGGGGGCCAGAGCAAGAGCGTTTTACTGTGAAAAAATTAAATTTCCAAGCAGGGGGGGGTCATATGAATATTTCACATCGGAATAATGGAATAGCATAGTGTATATTTTTAATTGTTTTTCGGAAAATGGTTCATGATTATTAAGAGAGACAGGTATGGGGCATCCAATTGCGCTGCTGTGATTGCAACTTCAGGGCGCCAGCAATGGCGGCGACAGATGGGGCGAAGCGTCGAGAAGAGAGAGGAAGAGTTCCCTATGTATCTGGTGAAACCACCTAAGATTCTACCTGACACAGCTCGTTGATAGGGGACCATGTAGGAGCCGGATAGTAGTAAATTACAGGTTGTGCTTGTGTTTTTTGCTGCCGTTTAAAACTATGTTAGTTGGATCTGGGATGCAGCTGGAGTTCGCTGCCAGGCAGCTGGTCGCCAATCCAAGCACTTGTCTCTAGGCTACCCCCAACAGCACTCTAAGAACCTTTTGTATAAGCTCAAGTGTAGTAGCATTCTTTAACTTTGGGTTATGGCGAGCGGGGTGAGGGGAATGTAGCTGCCCGGGTGAGGGGAATGTAAACAGTAATGGCAAGAAGACGCTGAAATCATATCGTTAAATGATAAAAGTTTGCCAGTATTATTTGTGGATTACACAGCAAAGGGGGCGACAAGTTAACAGTACAAGTTTGATGTGGAGGAAGCCATGGAAAACACCCCAAAATTCGCCTGGATAAGGTTCGTTTGATAGGAGACCAGTCATGGAGGCCGCTATAGGACGGACTTTTGAGGGCAGCTATGCGATTGAGATATGACGTGTGATGAGGTAGACATGGACGACACGGTGGAGCCACTCTTAAAAAAGACGAATGTGGAGGCGCTATGGAGACAATTTAATGTGGATAGTGCCGGTATGTGGCACAGTCAAAAAAATGTGTTCAACCAGAGGAGCAGGTAGGTGGTCTCAGAACAAATTAAATAGTAGAGTTTGAGTGCCGGATGTGGCATTCCCTCCAAAAAAGGTTTCAAACCAGAGGTGCAGGTAGGTGGGTCTCCAGAAAAAAAAAAATAAAGTAAAAGATGAGTGCCGGATGTGGGCACTCCCAAAAAATTGCTTAAAACAGGGGACCCGGGTGGTAGCGTGGCCCCTCCAGAAAAATTAAAATAACTAGAAGTGCTATAGCTAGAGCCAGTTGGCCCGAGCAAAAAATAGCCAGTTTTTCAAGCGGTGTACAGGTTCCTCTGAGTTACAAAGGGAGGAGAAGGAGGACAATGAGGAGGAGGAGTAGTGCATACATTATTCAGTTGAGATTCTTTACCTGGTGTGCGGAGGAGAATGAAAATCGCAGAAACCAGGATTTATTCATCTTAGATAAGAGTCAGCCTGGTCGCGCTGGCAGGAGACAGGAGTGTACGCTTATCGGTTTGTGGATGATTGATGCCACCAGCCTGCCCGCACTGAAAACCGCTCGGACAACACGCTAGCGGCAGCAGGGCAGGGCAAGAAACTCCAAGGCGTACAAGCGCCCGTTCGTATGCCCCATGCCAGCTTGCAAACCCAGTAGTTGTAGGGGAGCTGCGTGATAGTTAGGACGATGTGGTATATGGTCAGGCTACGTACTCCCTCACCATCTTTCTGTTAAGATGGTGCATAATAGTAGGCCTTTGAGACCTGGACCGAGGTAGGTTCTCTGACACGTGCTTGTGCAAGGGCTTGTACGGCACATCGGGAAAGTAGTGGCGGCTGGGACCGCAAATTACCGAGAGGGGCGGCCGCCTGCATGAGGTTTCGAAAATGACTAGTCTCTACCAGCCTATAGGGGCCAGCAATAGCATCTCCAGGTAAGCCACTTGGCGATTGGACGTTGAGGGCTTGGGCGTGTGGGTGGGTTGCGCTATACTTCCTTTGACGCTCCAGTGTCTGGGGTTATGCGAGAGCTGAACGTGGTGGATGCTGGGGGGAATCGTGAAGGCGAAGATGGGGTTTTACGCAGGGGAGTGTTTGGGCCGTGGTGGGCCCTGGAAAGGCGGTGACTAGAAGATGACACAGGGGGAAGGAGACAGTGCGGATGTGGTGCCGGCAGGACGGGTGAAGGTTTGTGAAGGTTTGGTGAATTTGAGTGGGTGTTTTATTTAGTTGTTAGCAGTCATCTTGCCTGCGCATACTGGTGGTATTAAGCTCAGTAGTGTGTAAACCCTGCTGATCTGGTTTGGCCAAAGGTTTGCACACCACAGTCCGTCGGTCTCGGTCACGGTTGTTTCTGTAAAAGGTAAGAACCTCCAGGACTTCTGAAAATTCTGCCCTCGGAGCTTGGACTACGGGCAACATTTGGCGATTGATTGCACCCGGCTCTGCCATCTTTGCATCTCAGTGGCCCCACCCACTGCTTTCCAACTGTTTCTGCTATGGACTCGCCTCCGTCTCAGAAGCACTGTGTTTATCCCGCCTCCTATCAACCCAGCTTGGTTCTGTCACCTCATCAACCCTTCCGATTCCTCAGTTGTCCCCCACAGGACTTTATGACCTAATGACAACAACTTCCCCAATGTCTGACAACCGGTCTCCTCATCGTCGGACACCTCTTTTAACACCTTATTCCACTACAGTCACTAATGTCATCATTAAAAAAAAGACTGCGAATGGTGGAGGAAAAACTGGGCATCGGAACAAATTGATAAGCAGCAACCAGACAAGTGGTTGTGACTGTGGGAAGGGTCCAGAAAACAGTCCTCAGAGTAGCCGCGTCCAAATTTGCTGAGAGGGGACAGGACTGGGGGGAAGGAAGGCTGAGTGTTGAGTGCTGAGGGAGGACTGATTTCGTGTGACGTGGGTGGTGGACTGCGTGGACGAACTGATGGTGGACAAATGGCCTAGACGCATTGTCCGCAATCCACACTCACATCTTCAGCATGTCTGGCCCTCAACAGTGGTGCCTATACAAGCGTCCAGTAATTGAGACATGTGATCCCATGAACCTAGGGAGTGTCGGCTACGTGGCGTTTCCCTGCTCCTCATCAGCAAGTTGTGTCTACCCCGCCCAGGACCACGCCCCTTGCAGTTTAGGGGACGCCCACGTCCACGCCCTAGTCATCTACCCCTTAGCCTCGGGTTAATAAGTTAAACATTTTCAAATAAAGTGTAAACTTGTAAAAATTTGTTTTTTGTGGTTTTGTTTTTTAAACAAACAACTGCTATCCATTTGCTAATGGTAGTTTATAACCTACACTGACAGACACCAACTGGATTTTGTGCTGTGCAGATGACTTGGTTAAGATAAATATAAAACGAAAAATAAACAATTTTAATACATCAGCAGAACTGTGCCTGAATTGCAAATTCAAAACCCCTAATTAAATTGTCCCACCTTTCGGTTTGTTTGAGGTGGGGAGCTGGTGTCACTAAGAGCTACTAAACCCAACGGTCGCAGTCTCCCAGCAAATTCTCACAATATGGTACTAGCTGCACTAGTAAGCCCGCCAGCCAAGCCACAGCAAACAAAAAAAAGGAAAATATCACGCTAGTGTAGGGTCTAAATAAGCCGTTGGGGTTCTCCTAGTGGCGCTTTCTAGCCCCACTCCAAAAGCACACTTGCTTTGGCAGCTTACTGTGAGTTCTAAAAAGAAATAAACGTTTAAAAAACAAATAAATCACCGACTCAGCCGATAATTCACATCAAACCCCTAATAAATTGTTCCCACTTCGGTTTTTGAGGTGGATATGTTGTGTCACTAAGAGCTAAACAAGTCTCCATGCAAATAATCACTATGTATAGCGCACTAATAATGCCGCAAGCCCCAGCTACAAGCAAACCCAAACAAAAAAAGGAAAAATATTAACACTATGGTAGGCCAAATAAGACGTTTGGGGTTCACCTATGGCTAGTTTCTAGCCCCACACTCCAAAGCAACGCTTTGGCAGATTACTGTTGAGTTTAACAGAAAATAAACGTAAAAAAAAAATAAACTCGCGATAGGCCGTTAATTCAAATCAACCCCTAATAAATTGTCCCGATTCGGGGTTGAGGTGGATATGTGTGTCACGAAGAGTAAAACAACAAGTCTCCCTGCAAATTACGCATAATATGGTATAGCGGCATACTAATAGCGGCAAGCCAAGCCAACAAGAAAACACAAAAAAAGGAAAATAAAAGTTATAGTAGCAATAAAGAAGGACTGTTGGGTTTTCTTGTAGAAGAAATCACTCCGCTAACACTATTTAAAGAAACACCCTAACGTTTTTTCCCTGACCAAGCAGCAGATCTCTCCCCTAGCGGATCAAGAAGAGAATGCGCGAATCAGCGCGCGGGGCAGGGCTAGTCTATTTCCAGCCAACCTATCTGATATCGAAGTGTAAGGGTTACCACGTCATGCTGGGTGGAGTGCAGAGTCTTCTCCTGGCTTGTGATTGGCTCTGTGTCTGGCCCCGCCAAAAAAGCAAACGGCGGGAGATGCCATTTTCTCGAGCTGGCGAAATACCTCGTCGAGCCCCGAGCAGTTTTCAGTGAGTACGCTAAGCCTCGAACGAGCATCAAGCTCGGACGAGATGTCTCGCTATCTTGAAACACAAGCCTTTTACTTGTTCTGGATGATTGCAGACAATGAGTTAGGGTACATTACACAGCGGTATGCCCGCCGCTGCGGGGAATACCGCATGGGTTGGAGAGGAGGAGGAGGCGGCCCCTCCTCCCTCCATAGAGAATAGCGGCGCACGGCCGCACACACGCCGAAAGATAGAACATGCTCTATCTTTTTTCGGTGTGTGGCCCGGATCGGTGCCACACATGTGTGGCACCGTATCTGCGCCGCGCCGCTATTGCCGTCTATGTACCCCGCAGACGGCCATGTGAATGTGCCCTTAGAGTACAGCAGCGTCTATGATAAGGATTTTTTACACTTCTATGGGGCACAGCTCCGGTCTTGCTGCTGACTCCGTGCCCCTCTACAAAGGCACAGTCTGTTTGTGATCTAGATCGGAGTGGTCAGCTGGCACTCAGTATATCTATTTGTCACAGAAGATTAGTCAGCAAACAGTGTGATAGTAGGTAAACGCTATCCCTCAATTGTGCTGTCCCTATATTACAGTGGGACTGATCGTCCCAACGCACGTTTCACCGAGGAAACTCGGCTTCTTATGGGGGCGCAGGCGGCCGGTTCAGGCCAATTCTTATTCAGTGGTTGAAAAGATTGACAGATAAAGCTGCCAATGGCTGCTGTTGTGCTGTCTTTACAGAAGACAAGCTTCCTTTCTTGCCGATTGCTACCCCTGTAGTTACGCCCCTGGATGCAGGACACACAAGATCCCCCTAGTCACACCACCATCACATGTGCAGACCCGACTGAAAGCAAGCAGTGGTACTTACTGAGCACTGCATAAGTCTTGGGCTCCTTGGAGTTTAGATCTGACAAGTAATCCATGGTGTCCTGTAAACACTTTTCTGATAGATTTGCAGGAGCCACAACGATGACACCAAAGGCAAAAACCAACGTAAGGATCCGCACTGTCCACATGGCGCTTCCCAGAGTCCGGCTTTTATATCACAGGGTCCGGCCAGCGACAAATCACCCAGAGTCCGGCTTTTATATCACAGGGTCCGGCCAGCGACAAATCACAAGAACGTCTACTCACAAGAAACAGCTGTGGAGCGTAAGCTGGAATCACTCTGCATAAAGTAAATCAATTACCATCCCGGCTTTACCTGTGAATAGGAGGCGTCTCGTGTTTCCTGTCCCATATGAAGTCTGAACCGGCCGGAAGGTTTTCGTGACACAAATGCATCGACGTAGAACAGAAATGGTGTTTGGGTTTTCTTACGTAGACCTTAGGGGTGAAAGATGGACGAAAACTGGTTGGGAGAGGGGGGTGGTGCTGTCGCTGCAAGATGGCATAGTGATTCTTTGGGTTATTTGAAATAGAAATGGAAGATAGGAAAATGGGGAGTGAAAAAAGAGGAGTGGGTGTGTACACTGTGGAGAAAAATGGCAAAAACAGATCGAAAGTCCGAGAGTATTAAGGGAATAAAAGGGTGGCAACATCCCCGTTGACACACCTAAAACGTGATGCTTATAAGAAAACACAGATAATGTATAAGCTGTTAGGTAAGAGTGAGGGACCTCTGAACACTTCCAGCTCGGTTCTGTTTGGCATACATCCAAGTCACAAGCGGTGGTGCAACTCTCGAAAAAACGGAAATGAGAAGTGTAGTGCCCACTTCATCTTTATATTAGGTATTAGACCACATCCAGAAGTCCCTAATAGTGAAGAGATACATTACAAACAGTTGATCGGGGGCAGAAACTGTAATGGGAAAATTCCGAAAAGTAGTGCACCAAAAAACAGTCCAAAATGCCGAAATTTTTTTGGTGATCCTTTCAAAACACATGAAAAAGTAGTTATCAAAGGGTGGGAAGCGGAGAAGGGGGTCAAGACGAAAACGAGGAACTGAGTGGGCGTGGTAATAGTGGGTAATAGCAAATGTAAAGAAAGGCATCTCATTCACGCAAAAAAATGACACCATTACCACTGCTTACAAAGCTAAGAAGAAATTTGCTTGTTTCTGCAAACCAGGTTTGATTCTTCAAAATTGTATTAAACATACAAAAAAACCTGTAATAATAAATGGTTATTCTGTGATCATTTACAAACCCAAAGAATATAGGAGGACATTGTCTATTGGGCAGGGTGCACTGCGGGAAAATAAGCCATGGAATAAAACCAAGCTTGGTCCTTGCCCTGCTTGCCAGAAGAAAGTTAGTGACACGACATATTAACAACTGTTCCGCTACCAAAGTATAACTTGTGTTATCAGAGAAGACAGAAGAGAAAATAAGCATCACACCTTTTTTATCTTTGGAAAAGAAAACTGTAATTGCCATTAATGCCCTGTAAATTACACAAAAAATATTAGGGCCAGAAATGTTACCAACATGTCAAAGTCGGGATACTCAAATGTCAGTAAAACCTCAACAATTTTAAAATAGAGCAATTGAGAACCCCCCCAAAAAAACAATCAAGTGAAACCGATTCGCAGTCACCAGTGACACACTCCAGTCCGGGAACCTTAGTCTTTAATAGATAAGCTGGATGGAAATTTCTGGAACCTTTTGTGTGTGTTCCCGTTTTTTTGACTTTGAAGGAACACTTGTGTTGACTAGCCAAGGATTCATCACGGACGTGCCAAGAGTCCTGTATGTCATGGATTATTAAAAACGCGTATAGGAAGGCGTAATCACATGTATATTTAGTTTTTAGATCTCGACAGGGCAACGGTGGGCAGTGGTGTTTTATTTTATGTCATATGTGGCTGGCATCTGCTAATATTTGCTGTTGAGAGTGAATATAGACAAAAGGTAAAAACTCATACCATTGAACTGGGTAGTACCATTGGACTCTGTGCATTTAGCCAACAACCTTGCATGCCAATAGATCTGACAAAACCATATTACAGTTGGTTGACAAAGAATAAACCACATGGGAACAATTTGCACGTATTGTTTCAAAAAAAATATACTTTATCAGCAATAAATATTAACTTGAACATCTGTGTAAATAAGAAATTGATAAATAAATTTAATTTAGCATTCTGTGATGTTTGTCGGCTTTGCAACATCGTTTTAAATTAGAATGAAAAACTGATGTATGGACCTGCAGTGAGAACACTATTTGGAACACATGTCTAAGTTTGGATTATACCACTATTAGGTATTGCAGAAATGATGAATATGTATATTGATTGTTTATATACGTACCTTTTATGACATGTTTTTTCCCGCACAGCTTTACAGCCAAAGTCCATCATACGCTTCATATAAATTTTTTACCAAGTTCATGCCAAAGTTTTGAAAGTTTTTGTCTTGATGGCTATATAAAAAATCCTCAGACTGTCACAAGTGTCTCATCGAATTCGTAGTGTTTCACACTGATGCACATCAGAACTCGAAACACAAATTAAAAAATTAAAGAATATTTGATGGTCATAGCACCACTTAGTCCCATTAGGGACTTTAATTATAGAGTGCAACAACAGAAGATCATTTCTGAACCTTGAAAATGACCAGAGGCTCTATTGAATAATAATAATAATTCTTTATTTATATAGAAGACACAGATTACCGCAAGCAATGCTACAATGCCTGTCAAATTGTTGCACTGGTCCCCATTTGGGATCCAAATCTAAAACAAACCCCTAACAGTATATATGTTTTTTGGAGCCGTGGGAGAGGAAACATGGGAGGGACAGCCAGGGGAGGAGGGGCAACAGGAGGACACGGAGGATACCCGACGCAACCAGCGCCAGCTCCTGGGTGGGATTCTAAACCCGAGGACCCCAGCACTGCACCAAGGCAGAAAAGAAAGTGCTAGCCACAGCCACCTATGTGCCACCCTAGAGAAAACACTGTCATATGGGTAAGACAGACTCTTGATTGGAGCAGATTCCCTTTAATATCTGCTAGATTTCACAGATAGTATGAAAAAAACATTCTTTATATCTCTTCCCATCTATTTAAATTTGGATGTACATTACAAAACAGGAAAAAGGAGGGGGGAAGGGCGGGACTTAATTAGTTTCTTGGATAATGCCTTTCAGGTAGGGGCAAGATGGTAAGATTAGGAGATGAAGCGCACATGCTAGTCCAGAGCTCTGATTGCTCGGTCGAGAATAGGGTGTCTCGAAAACTGCTAGTTACGTCGGACGGATATTCGCGTTGGTACCGCTGAGGGGGAAAATGCAAGCTCACCGCGTTTTTGCTTTTTTGGCGGCAGCCAGAAAAAAAACCAGAGCAAATTCACAAGCCAGGAGGACTCTGCACTCCACCCAGCATGACGTGTGGGTCCACCTTACACTTCGATAGAGTTGTTCGGTTGCGCTGGCCCAGATCAGGTGAAACTGGGGGTAGACTAGCCGCGGCCGCGCTGCTCGGAATCATGTGTCTAATGGATGCCACGCTTAGGGAGAGAGAGCTGAGATGCTGGGTCAGGGAAAGCGTTAGGGTTTCTATTGTATAGGGTGTGCGTATTAGTTACTGTTAGGCAGGAGGATTCTCAAAGAAACCAAAACACAGCCCTTTACTTCGGGATACCATAACGTTGCTACGTTTTTTATTTTAATGTGCATCATTACCATGTTTGTGAGGAATTAGACAGGGGGTGACTGGGACTCGCGAAAGTTGGGGTTAGTCTTAGTGGACATCGACATATCCATAGCTAAAGGACCGAAGGGGGGTGGAAACTTTCAAGTTAGCGGTGTTGGATTTCTAGTGAGGCGACTAAATTCGTGGTTAATTTCATATGGCATTAAATAGTAGGGTGCTTCCTGTGATACTTGGCTAGAAAAATAAAGGCAATTAGGAGAATTACAAACAGTTTTGAAAGCCACAAGTAGAGTTCTATATATTGATTTCTGGTTGTGATTCCTTATGCTGGTGGCTGTTGTAGTTTTCTGCAGTGCATTATGTACTTGCCAAATTCTGAGCAATTTGTTGTAGTGGAGACTTTGCGACCGCATGTGTGGTATATTCTGCGCTGAGTGGCGCACAGTCCATAGCAAAGGCCCCGAAAAGTGCGGAAATTCCAGTAGGGGTGGAGTTATTAGGCGAATGAACCTCGTGTCAATCTCATAGGGCATGGAGTGGTGCTTCCATTTAGATTTAGTGGACTAGAAATAGCCATAGGGAGAATACAAAGACAAAATACAGACTCTGAAGCCCACAGTAGCGGGCGTTCTTATATATTTAGATTTCTGGTTGAGTCTGGGTCGGTAAGCGGGAATGGTTAAGTGTGGAAGAAGCATTGAAGTGCAAGGAGCTAAGTGGTATTCAAATCGGAGTGCAACGAAAAGGGCAAACAAAGCATGGAGAGGGAGGAACGCTCGGGTCAGCAGTGGGTAAAGACCAATAGGAAGGTCGGAGGGAGAGAACAACAGAACAGGGATCAGGTGTACAGAACAGAGCACACGGCGGAGACCTTAGTAGGGAATGGGCGCGTTGAGCGGAGACTAGACGTACAGGTCATAGCGTATGTCATAGTAGTTGATTAGTCGCTCTGTGATCTGTGGGTGGACATTGTCAAGTTGCTGCAGTGCGATTAGTACTGCCAGATTTGAGCAATGTTGTAGTTGAGAATTGCAAAAAGAAAAAGCCCGGCTCAATTATGCGATGGAAGAAGTCGCCAAGCGGACACAAATTCGCTGTGTTATGCGCAGTAGTGAGAGGCAAGTGTATCCCATAGCAAAAGGCCGCGAAGTGGGGAGGAAAAGTCGCACTAGGGGTTGAATATTGTTCGTATATTAGGCCTGCGTGGCAAAGAACCCCAGGTTTGCATTCTATAATGGCATAAGTAGTGTGGGTCCCGATGATTATTGGCTAGAGCAAAGATAGCCAATGGAGAAATACGAAAACAGAGTCTTGAAGCACTAAAGTAAAGCTGTATCGTAATATATTGTGCTTCTGGTTGGATGCTGGTGGGGAGTGGTGTGGCGGGAATGTAGTTTGCTGCAGAGCATGGTATTCGACAATGCTGCAAGCCAATTCTGTAAGTGAAGAGCTTGCGACCGCTGGGGTGTTTTCTGCGCTTAAGGGGCGCACAATATATCCATAGCAAAGGCCGAAACAGTATGGGACTAGACCGACATCGCAGTCTGAGGAAATTCAGTAGGGGTGGGATTTCATTAGGCAATAACTCAGTGTTATTCTGATTCTGCCAGTGTAGGTGGGCTTCCTTTGATACTTGGCCTAACGAGAATAAGAAAATAGATTCCATGGAGAATGACAAACAGCTTGCTTGAAGCCCGTACATGTAAGCGTTTATATATTTGAGTTTCTGGTTGAGCTGGAGCCAATGCAGAGGTGGGGCTTTAGCGGTGTAGGCTGGAAGGTTCTGCAAGGTTGCATGTACTTGCCAATTGTGAGGCAATTGATAGTTGATGAGAACTGCGACACCGTGTGTTCTGCGATTAATAGGGGCGCACAATTATCCATAGCAAAGGCCGAGATTCCGAAGTGGGAAAATTCAAGTTAGGGGTGTGGAGTGTGGGATTTCTATAGGACAATAACTCACTAGTTGAGGTTGGTGCACTGCTACAGTCTGGCATCGTAAAATAGTGCTGCTCCATTGAATACTTGGCTAGAAAATAGGCCAGAGGATGAGTAAAGAATTAACAAAGCAGCCTTCGTGTAAGCCACGAGTAGTAGCGTTCTATATAATTGATTTCCGGTTTTATTATGCTTGGTGGCAGTTGTAGTTTTCTGGCTAGTGAGCCTTACTTGACAATTGCTGAGCAAATTATTAGTGAGACTTTGCGACGGCGTGTGTTCTGCGTTTAGTGCGCGCACACAGGACATAGCAAAGGCAGAAGTGGTGGGGCAAAAAAATCAGTAGGGGTTGGAGTTGATTAGGCCTAAAAGTCAGTGTCATCTCATCTGGAATAAAGTAGTTGTGCTTGCTTCATTGATTACTGGCTAGGCAAAAGCTTAAAGCCATAGGGCAAATAGGATTAGGATTGTTTGGTTTTAAAAAACTCAGAAAAAAAAAAAAAAAAAAACAACAAAAAAAAAAAATGAAAAAAAAACACCAGAAAAAAAATCCACCAAAAAAAAACAAAAAGACGTAAAAACAAAAAAAAGTCGAAACTCTCTATTTTTTAAAATGTTTAACACAGGGGATAGGGGGTAGCGGACGAGGGCGGGTGGGGACAGTGGGCCGTCCCAACTACTGCTAGGGGTCAGAGGACCGTAGGTCCTGGGGCAGGGGGGTGAAGACTACCACATGATGATGAAGGGAAGCAGTGGGGAAACGCCGCGAGCTACACGCACTAGGTTGCAAGGTCTCATGAAGGTAGATGGGACTCGTGGTAGAGCAAATGTTGAGGCCAGACAGTTGCGCAACAGGTGATTGCGTGGATTGCCTGGAAACAATGCTTCGAGCAATTTGTCAACCAACAGGAGCTCTTGCCAGACGCCAAGTCCACCCACTAGTTCACCGGAAATACCCAGACTCCTCCAGCATCGCTTGCACCCCAGCCTGACCTCCCCCCCCGCAGTCTGCCTCCCCCCTCCCAGGAAAAATTGCCATTTGAACCGGGCATACTCTGAGGAAAACTGTTTTTCTGGACCCTTCCCACAGTCCAAACCACTGTCGGTTGCTGGCGGAGCAATTTCACCGATGCCCAGGTTTTCCAACAGTCCCAGTCTGGGGTGTGATGATTGACCGTCTTGACGTAGTGGAAGTGTTGTAAGATGGTGGCCGACGATGAGGGGAGGGGCGACAAGGTTCAACAGTGGGGAGAAGTTGTTGTCAGGGCAGGAAGTCGAGGGGGGGAGAGACTGAGGGGATCGGGGATGATTGAGGTGTGACAGCCCCAAAGCCAGGGGGAACGGCGCTATGATTAAAACTAAACTGCAACGCTCTCGTCGAAACACAGTTATATAAGGGGTGGTAGGAGAGGGGAAGCGAGGGATAATGAAGACACAAAGCTGAATCGCACGCAGACAATAACGAGTCCCTGTGCCAGAGTCATGGAGCGAGGAAATGAGCGATAGGTCCATAGATACACAAAGTATGTTAAACGCGATATTTGGATGTATAGTCGCCCCATGTATGTGGAGGATGAGAAGGGGTTTTTTCCGTGGACCAGATGGTTCTTTGTGGATTCGGAAAACGGTGTAATATAGTTGGAGAATGTTGATGGATTTCTGGGAGAACTATTTTTTTTTTGTAAGTTGTTGATGAGGTAGGAATAACAGTGTGTTTGATATAGCGGAATGATGTTTTGGATGGGGACTTTGGTGTAAAATTGCTTTTGGATTCACTGTGGGTTGGAGGTATTTTTATTGCTTGTTTGTGAGTTATTCTCTAATGTGAAGAGAGATGTATGTGTTATATTTTTTAGTTATGATTGTGATTGTTTTAATGATCTAGTGGTTTTACTTATTTGGTGGTGCTACTTGTTGTTGTTTGTGTTTTAGTGTTTTTAACGGAAAATTGATAGGGAGAAAATTTTGTGATGTAAAGAAGGGAACAAGTATTTGGTGTATAGGTTTTTGGTTGGGGAATGGAGGGGTAAAGGGCGTGGGGGGGGATGGTGGGGCCTGTGAAGCGGTCGCGGCGGGCTAAGGCGGAGTGATGAGCAGGGGGGTGAAACAATGCTGGGACCCGAATTAGGGCAATGGAGCGAAAGGAGTAATTGGGAAAGGAGGAGGAGCGGGTAGGAGGAGGGGAGAGGGGGGAACTGTATTTGTTGTTGAATTGTGTGTTGTTGTTACTTTGATTTTGTGAGTTTTTCTAGCTTTCCTTGTGATTAGTTAGTGTGTATGGATTTTTATTGAGTGTTTTTCTGCGTGTTTTTTTTTTTTTTTTTTATTGCCCTGATCGACGGCAGGTGTGACACAGTATGCTTCTGGAGGGGACGGAGAGAGTACCTCGACTGAACAGGTTGGAAGAGGCGTGTGGGGCAGAACGGAGAGGCAGGGCCAGAGGCTGGGGCATAGCGGCCACTGTCAACTAGTGAAGCATCCCGTTCGGTGAGGGCCTATTGCGGCGAGGGCTTAGATCTCAGAAGGTGGTGGAGGCGGTCTTTAAGGCAAACCACCGGATGACCGACGCGGACTTGGGTGTGCAACATTTGCCAAACCAGGTCCGCGGGGTCAACCATACTAGCTGAAACTACCAACAGTACTGCGCCAGGCATATGAATGCTAAGCACCCCCACTCAGTTGGACAAGCCTGCGTCAACTCGGCCGCACAGTGACTACCACCACTGCTCCTTCCCCTGTGTGTAAAGCTGCTAGTCAGCCCATGCCAGGGACCCTGGCACCAAAAAACCCATCGTCGCCTCCACGAATTCTCCACAAGCATCCACTACACCAGAGTTCAGCTCTCCATACCCAAAGACAGTGGAGCCGGAAACGCAAATATAGTTGCAACCCACCCGCAACGCCAAAGCCCTTATGTGCCATCTACAGATTGACTTAGCATGGGAGATGCTGCCCTATAGGCTAGTAGAGACCGAGTGCTTTCGCAACTCTGGCGGCGGCCCCCGCCCCTCGGTATTCGGGTCCCCAGCCGCACTACTTCTGTACAGATTGTGTGGCCGTCCCCAGCCCGGCCCAGCACGGTCAGACAAACATATCCGTGCCTCGACCAACGCAGTTTATGACAAGGTCCACCTTGAACACGGGACACGTGCGAGTGCTGGCCGGGCAGGGCCACTAAGTATATCGCTGAAGGCCACATTGGGGTTAAATTGGGGAGGGCTGGGGACCGAGTCTGACCTGGGTGCTTATATACTGCGACGCCGCGGATTGCGGGGGGGCCTTACATCGGTCCAGGTGTCAAGGCCGACTAGCCTTTTTCACCCCCTTTTTTTGTTCCTCCTCCCACACCCTCCGCCACTCTCCTACGAACTACCAGCCTTATGTGGGCACGGCGCCACAGTCAGGTTTAGCTCTAGGCCACGCAGCAGTGCGTGCTAAGCGAAAGAAGGAGGTCTTGCTTTCAATACTGCTTGAGCCTAGGACGACCAAAAAGGGCACACCGCCCACAGAGCTATTACAGGGGCATTCACGGCCGCAGACTGATCGGGCTCGCACCGCTGAACTCAAGCGGGATATGGTTGGTGTGACAACGGCCGTAACCTGGTTGGCGGTCTAATACTCTGCAACTCGGCAGAACTGACACATTGTGCCATGCCTCGGCCATGTTTAAAATTCTGATAGTGCAGCGTTTTCCTCAAGGGGGACATACCACCAAATCTGTCTGATTGGCTCAGAAGGTTTGCCGAACGCATTCTGTGGCATTTCAGAAGTCCAGCCCAGACAAGATGCTCTGCCACTCTCAGGGCAGCGCAAAGCGCCGCTCCAAACTGCTGTAACGTCACCGACGGTTTTGTGCGAATAGTTGGCCCACGAGGTGGGAATTCAACAATGACCATGTTATCCAAGAGTTTACAAGTCAAGAGGCAGAGCGATGTAGGACGGACAGATGTACAACTTCCACCAGAAAGGTAGTCAGGTCAGTTCAGCTCCTCAAGTCTACAAATGGGAATGGTTGGAAGTGGATGTATGAATCTGGTCAGGTGTGATGAGAACTTTGAGAGTCAAACACAGGATGGTTTTCAGTGGCGATGTGCCGGCCATCATCCAAGGCCGCACCATCCAGCTTGCTTGGACTGTTGAAAAAAAAAACCTCTGGTCGCATTTTTGAGGAGTCGGACGCTTGCGCTCGTCACAAGAGAAGGGGGAAAGAATATTCCCTTGTTGATAGCAAAAAGCACCCGAGGTCGAGTTTCTCAAGCGCCTAGCGGAGTGAGGTGGAGGCGGAGGAGGATGAGGAGGAAGAGGAGGAGATGGTGGCAGAGTAACACAAGAGGGGGAACCATTGTTGAGTCCTCTTCACGTTCAGCGTTGTATGGGCAGAAGAAGAGGGATGTGGAGGAGTTGGAGGAGGGAGGAAAGGACAGTCGAGGCCAGTTGAAGGGAGTGGAATTCTGTACGATTGGTACTATGGGCATATGGCAGATTTCATGCTAGGCGCCTCATCCCCGTGACCCTCGCGTTTTTTCAAAGAATTTACTCCAGAACGCGATTACTGGGCGTTCACTCTCTCGGACCCAAGGTATACAAGCAAATCTTTTCCACTCTCATCCTGCAGGAGGAAAGGAGTGTGTGTGAGAATGCATGAATTACCAGCAAGGCCCTGGTTGCACAACTGATGAAACAGATTATTTCCTATGAAAGCGCTTAGCGGCAGAGTGAGTAGATTCATGCGTGGACCAAGTAGCGGGGAGAGTAGGCGAGCAGGCGCTTGTCCAGCAACCTGGGCAGGGTTACGCTTTACAAGGCTTTTGCCAGCATTTATGTCACCCCAGCAAGAACACTGTCAACCTGTCCCCAGTCTCGCAGAGTAGGGCTTGATCTTTACAGAGAACAAGTATGGTGAGGGAGTTAAGTAGCTGACCAACCATCGTCCTAAAGTGAATAAACAGCTCCCTACAACTACTGGGTTTCAAAGCTGGACATGTGGGCACGGAACTGGCGTGTCCGCCTGGCAGGTTCTTGCCCTGCCCCTGCGAGAAGTGTCTGTCCCGAGCGGGTTCCAGGCAGCTTGGTGGCATTTACTCACCGATCAGCGTACACGCTGTCGGACTGACAGCGATTTGACAGGCTGACGATTATGAAAAATGAAATTAATAAGGATGGATTCTCAGAGCCATTTCCAATCTCCACAAGGTGAGGCAAAAGTAAACTGAAATAATTGATTCCCAATCTCCTCCTCCTCAATCATTCTCATTCTCTCCGCTTTGCTAACAGTAAAGCAGAGGAAAATGGCTATTTTTTGCGGGGCCCTGGCTCTTGCTAATATATTCATGCATTAATTTTACTGGAGGGCCACATACCGGGTCCTAATGTTGAAAACAAGTTTTTGTGAGGCCACATACAGGCCACTCAATCTATTATTTTTTTGGGGGGGGGGGGTGGGGGGGGAGGCCACCTACCCGTCTTCCTATGTTTTAAAAAATGTTGGGACAGGCCACCATAACCGGCACTCAACTAGTCAATTTACTGGGAGGGGCCACCTACTGCTCCCGGGTTGAAAACATTTTTTGGGACGCCACAACAGGCACTCCTCTATTCCTTTACTGCAGGGCCACCTACTGGGCTCTCCTGGGTCTTGAACCAATTTTTTGGGACTGCCACATTACAGGGCACTCATCGATTCCATTTACTGGAGGGGCAACTACCTGCTCCTATGGTTTGAAAATTTTTGGGACTGCCACATACAGGAACTCCAATCATTTCCATTTTACTGCAGGGCCAGCCTACCTGTCCTCTGGGTTTGAACAATTTTTGGACTGCCAATACAGGCAATCAATCGATTCAATTACTGGAGGGCCACCTAACATGCTCATAGGGTTTGAAACATTTTTGGGAATGCCCACATACAGGCAATCAATTATCCATTTACTGCCGGGCCACCTACTGCTCCCGGTTTGAAGAATTTGGGAATGCCACATTACAGGGCACTCAATCTATTCCATTTACTGGAGGGCGACCTACCTGCTCTATGGTTTGAGAATAGAAATTTTTTGGGACTGCCACATACAGGGCACTCACTCGTTCCATTTATGGAGGGCCACATACTGTCATCTGCTGGTTTGAAACATTGTGGGGACGGCACTACAGGCATCAATTCTATTCAATTTTCTGCGAGGGGCACCTAACCTGATCCTCTGGTTTGAAAAATGTTTGGGTGGGGACTGCCACATACAGCAACTATCCAAATTTAAATGTCTCCATAGCAGCCTCCACACGTTGTCTCCATTGCTACCTCCAAAAGGTCGTCCACATAGCTGCCTCCATACATCGTTTCCCGTTATTCAAACGAGGTAATGTGTCAGGCGAAAAGAAAATTTGGGTTGGTTTTCATGGATTCCACATCAAAGTTGTTAACTTGTCGCAACCCTGATTGTTATCCAGCAAAATAGTTACTGGCAAACTTTACCATTAGGGATATTTATGTTCAGCGCTTATTCGCATTGTTACATCCTCCCCTTCACCCGGGCAATATCTAAACTTATAGAACGCACTACACTTGATCTTATACAAAAAGGGCTATTAGATTTAGAAGTTGCGTTTGGGAAGAAGTAGCCAGAGGGACAGGGGCGGGATTGGCGAAAAAAAGCTCGCCTCATGGCACAGCGGAGCGCCAGCGCCATGCGGGCATTCATGCCTTTCTGGCGCATCTGTTTACATTCCCCTCACCCGCCATATCCCAAAAACTTATAAGGAACGCTACTACACTTAACTTGGTGCAGGCTGGGACCGAGTCTGACCCTGGGGTGCTCATTATACTGGCGACGCATGGGAAATTGCGGGGCCTACCTCGGTCCAGGTCTCCTCAAAGGCCTACTATACCTCCTCCACCCGTCCTCCACCTCCTCTCCTACGCAATTACCAATCAGTGGGCATGGCGCAATTCAGGTCGGGTAGCTCTAGGCCACAGCAGCAGTTGACGTCGCTAAGCGACAGCGGCGAGTGCTGAGGTGCTGAAAAACTGCTGAGCTAGGGATATGCAAAAGGCACCACCGCCCAAGAGCTAGTAAAGGGCCTCCACTCAAAAGTTGTTAACTGTCGCCACCCTTGCTGTGTTAATCCCAAAAAAATATTCACTGGCAAACGGTACCATAGGGATATTTATTCAGCGCTTCTTGCGCATCTGTTTAAGTCCCCTCAACCGGCATTATTCGACTAAACTTTATAAGGAACGTACTAACAACTTGATATTATTTACAAAAAGGTTTAGAAAGTGACTGTTTGGGGAGTAGCCTAGGAAAAAGGGGGCTTTGGATTGGCGAAAAGCTCTAGCATTGCTGCAGAGCGCCAGCTCTCACAGATCCAACTACACATAGTTGCAGCACCTTAATCTACTACTGTTCACTGCCTCCCTAATAATAAATAATCTTTATTTATATAGCGCATCATATTCTGCAGCGCTTTACAAACCTCATAGGAGGAAACAAATACAAATGTAATTGGAAGTGGAAAGAGCACAAAAATTTGTATGGAACAAGCAGGAGTGAAGGGTCCCTGCTCAGCCAGAGAGCGGACGGTTATGAAAGCTGAGGGGGTAAGTAACACGAGGGTTAAAAGAATAGTTAAATGGTCAAAGCCATCTTCTTAGGGAATAGAAAAAAAAAGATAATAAATGGATGCTGTCGCGATTGTGAAACACTAGAGCCGTTCATCTGATATACCAGGCCCAGGGTGAATGGGACTGCAGAGAAAGGCTGGGCCTGTGGTTTGCTGGATTAACAGATGGGAGGACGACCAACAGACGGGTTAGTAGAAGAGTTTAAAAACTTCATGCAGTTTAAGGAGTGTTAATAGGCTTGCCTAAAGAGTGGGTTTTGTTAAGAGCAGCGGTGGGAAAAACTTTGGAGGTTTAGGTATTAGTTTTTGATTAGTTCCGGGGGCGCAGAGCATCCATAGAATTGGTGCAGCAGCCTAGAGAAGTCTTTGGAGACGCGAGTGGGAGGTCCGCACTAGGGTAGAGGTAATTCTAAGATCACTGGCGGATCTAAGAGCACGGGTTTGGCGAATTAAGACTGAGATAAGAGAGGATGAGGGTAGGGGGGTGCAAGCAGCATTATACAGAGGCTTTTATGGTGAGGGTTAGTATTATTTTAAACTATTCGAAAGGAGATGGCAGCAAGTGCAGGCGATGGCATTGAACTGTGAAAGCATAAAATGGTCCCATTATAAAACGAGCTGTGTGGGTCAGGCAGCAATTTGGGTAGGGGGGTTGTTTTCATGGCTTCCATGTTAACTTTGTCCGCCACCCGCTGCTGTGTAATCCACAAAATATACTGGCAAAACTTTTAAGTCATGTTGTACGATATTATTGAGCGCTCTTGCTCACCTCCTTTGGTTTCCTCTCGCCACACATTGGTTTGAAGCCTGAGTCCATTAGGGGTATGTCGCCATGCAACTCTTCTAGCCTGCCGCTGCTGCCGCGGGCCTCTGCAGGCAGTTCCCCGATAGTGGTCAGGGTTTCAATTATGGATTGTTTAGAGGATATATAGCTTCATTCTGTCACTCTGTCAGGGCCATGGTGACCATAATTTTGGCCATTTAATGGTGCGTTCGGCAGCATCAGAGGATCCATGCATGCTGCCCCTGCGTTTCCTGTCCATTTCCGTGGGGTGGTGTTCCATCCTTTTGAGGGTTACCAGGTGTTTGGCAGCTTCCCGTGCAGAGCCTTGGTTCCCCTTGAAAAAATGCTCGAAAGTATCCCATTGACTTCAAATGGGGTTCGTTATTCGAGACGAGCACTCGAGCGCATCGGGAAAAGTTCGTCTAGAAGAAACGAGTACCCGTCATTTTAGTTGTTCGCGCTCATCTATAGTAAGCATGAATGTGAAAAAACCAACTTATACAGGTACTTCTTTATCCTTTTATCATATCAGTTACATAGGGTAAAAGGTAACAGTATATGCTGCCCGATGTTTTTGGAAAGTTTGTTCAAAAAAGAGGGTAGATAGGTTTCTTGTATGGACTTACCAATATAAACTCATGTGAATGGTATTAAGATCTTAGACCACAATCACAACCTATTGGACAAACTCCTAGGGCTAAGGTGTGCCTGGTAATTACCGTGTGGCCACTCAGTTTTAAATATAAAAGAACCGAATGAAATCAAGGAAATGTGTGTGACCATTGCACTACTTACTGTTTTACCTCGACATGGTTGATTGCATAAAAGAAGAAATCACTAAAAAATTAAAACATTACAAGGGATACATAAAAAAGTCATATTTTTTATATATAATATCTTGGACAACATCAACCCATACGTAGTATGAGGTAAAAAAAAGTTCTAAGTAATGTGACGATTCTTATGGTTATTTTTATATAACTTGACCCTCGTATAAACCAAAAAGTTTTTAAAGCAACAGAAGGATTAATTATTTTATACTGAAGGATACATTATTTATGGTTATGTTTTCTGATTTTCTTCCAGTTATGTGTACATTTGAGATTACATCCTGATTAATATCAATGACTATTTTTACTGGTATTTGGCTAACAAACAACATGACCAATTGACACATCAATTTCTGGATGCACATACTATTTTAAAAGGGGAAGATAAGAGTTTTAAAATTAATATAGCAAAGTGATGTAGGGTTCTAGTCTAGTTGTCCCATGGGCGATAAAGTATTTCTCTGTTCATCCGTGTGCAAAACGTGGAAACGCACTACAAAGCGGTGGGGGCCCCCCACCAATTGCCTTAAAAAGGGGCCCTCACCAAATCTTGGGTTGATCGGGTCCGGTCGCATAACCGCCCTCGAAATCGGCCAACAATGTATTTGGCGCCCGGGCTCTTTGCTTCTGCCATAGCCAAGGTAAATTAAGAGATGGGTGGCGCCCTTGCCGCTGGATCACGGAGCAGAGGTGAAGGTCACGTATGTGACATCCACGCGCCGCGACTTACGGCGCGGGCTGCAGGCAAGGCGTTCGCCATTTATTATTTACATCCGATCTCCACCCTGACACCGCGAGGGAGATTGAAAGACAGAGCGTCATTCGTGGGAACCCAATGGTGGTGAGTATAAAGTGATTTTATCTAGGGACTGTATTAGTTATGTATAGGGGGGTAATTAAGTTGTTGTTGGGGGTTGATAATTTAGTGGGTGGGGGGGTTGGTATAGCCATATAGGAATGTGTTATATGGTTGTTTATGGGGGGGGGATATAGTTATTATACGGGGGGGGTTGGATATAGTGTTTTATTAGGGGGGTTTGGTATATTAGTTATTATAGGGAGACTTTGTATATAAGTTATTATTCGGGGGATTTAATATTCTTTGAGGGGACGTATATAGTTATTTATAGTGTGATTGTATATAGTTACAGGTAGATGTAATATAGTTATGATCGGGGGATTGTATATAGTTATAGGGAGACTGAAGAGAGTTATTTTTGGGGGTGTATTAGTGATTATCGGGGGTTTGTTATTCATCGTTATTATAGAGGGGTTATATTATAGTTTTTTATTAGGAGGGGATGATATATTTTTTATGTGGGGTGGTGATATTAGCAATAATAGGGAATATGGATATAGTTGTTTATAGGGGGGTGTATGTAGTTTTTAGAGGGGGGGTATATAGTTATTATAGGGGTTGGTATATAGTTATTATAAAGAGGGGACTGATATAGTTATTATAGGGGGTGTATATAGTTATTATCGGGGGGTGTCTAATAGCATTAATGGGGAACAGTCTCATATAGACGTAGCTACTTTTATGCAGATAACGCTATTTGCTGACCAGGTGGTCTGGTGCTTACAGCCTCTTAGTTCTATAAGTAGACGTCTGTCATGTATGCCGGTGGGTGTTATATATTATTATGGGGGGGGGGTAGGGTACGAGGAAATGAATGAGGAATGGTAGGTACGAGGTCAGGGATACGGTCGGGAGGGTTCGGATGGTGGTAATGTTAGGAGATCGCCTTCATAGGGGAGGGTGTGTTATATAGTTAGTATAGGAGATGTATATAGTTATTATCGGGGGGGTGGTGGATATAGTTATTATGGGCGCTGCTATAGTGGCTTATAGGGTGTTTGTGTATTATAGTGAGTATAGGGGTGTTGTATATAGGTAATAGGGGAAAAAATTGGATATAGTTATTTATAGGGGGGTGATTATAGTTTTTTATTGGGGGGTTGTATAATAATTTTATATGGGGGGGGGGTATAGCCCAATAATAGGAATGCATCTGAATATGAGTTGTATAGGGGGGTATATGGTAGGTGTTAGGGGGGGTTGGGTCTGTACGTTGTTATAGGGGGTGGATTAGTTTGTTATAGGGGGGGTGTATGTAGTATAGGGGGTGTGTAATAGTATTCGAGGGGGGGCGTGTATATGTTTTATTTAGGGGTGCTTTGTTGTATATAGTTCAGTATAGAGGGAAATGTATATGAGTTATTATAGGGCCACGGTGATGGCGAACCTTTTAGAGACCGAGTGCCCAAAACTACAAAACAAAGACCCGTTGATTTTATCGCACAGTGCCCAACACAGCAAATTCTGGTTGTGATTTCTAATCCCTTCTCGGTCACAGTGTTCATTGAACCAGCACCTGAGGACACCAAATAAAGCAGAAAAAAAGAGTCCCAGGTAGAGGATGTGTTCACTAAAATCCCGTGCAAACAGCATGTCCGGGCATGTCTGGGACGGCAGGAGAACTGGAGTCATATATGGTGCTTGCCTGGAGTGACCACAGAATGGCTCGAGTGCCACATCTTGGCAACAGGGCATAGGTTAGCCATCACTGTGATAGGGGGTCTATATATTAATAGGCGAACTGTATATAGTTATATAGGGGGTGTTTGTAAATAGCATTAGAGGGGACTCTATAGTGTTGATAGAGGAATGTATATAAGTGATTGCTGGGGGAGCTGTAATAGTGTGCTTGTGTGGGAGGAAGTGGTATATAGTGATTGCAGGGGAAGCTGTATATTAGTGGTTGTGGGAGGGGGCGGGTGTATGAGGAGGGTGTTGTTGTTTTGCTGGTGGGGGTTTGGAGCTGTAGTGATATGGTTGATTTGCGGGGGGAGCTGTATTAGGGATTGTTGGGGTGGTTGCGGTACTATTTGTTGGATTGCTGGGGGGTGGGTGGATTTATTGAGTTAGGTGGGGATTTGGGGTTGGTTAGTGGGGGTGGGAGTCTGTTATAGTGATGTGGGGGAGGTGGGTATAGTGGATTTGTGGGGAGCTGTAGACAGTGATGTGGGGGAGCTGTATACAGTGATGCTGGGGGCGCTGTATACAGTGATTGCTTTGGAGGCAGCGTAATACAGTGATTGCATGGGGGAAATGTATATAGTGGTGGGCGGGGGGAGCTTGTATTATTTAGTGAGTGCTGGGGGCGCTGTATTCATGATGTTGGGAGTTGTGTTTGTATATAGGATGCGGGGGAGCTGTATCTAGTGATTTGCTGGGGAGCTGTAGAGACTGATTGCTGGGAGGAGCTGTATACGTGATTGCTGGGGGAGCAGTATTATAGTGATTGCTACCCGCATCACTATACTGTACCCCAGCAAATCACTGTACAGCTCCTCCAGCAATCAGTCTCTACAGCTCCCCAGCCAATCACTATACAGCTCCCCAGCATCAAACATAACACACTCCCACAACATCACTGTATACAGCTACCCCAGCAATCACTAAACATACAGCTCCCCCGCAACCACTATAATACATTTCCCCCAGCAATCACTGTTACGCTGCCACCAGCAATCACTGTATACAGCGCCCCCAGCAATCACTGTATACAGCTCCCCCAGCAATCACTGTATACAGCTCCCCCACATCACTATACACACTCCCCCAATCACTTAACAGCTCACCAGCAAATCACTAATATAAATCCCTCACCACAGCAATCACTATGTACAGTACACCCAACAATCCCTACAACAGCTCCCCCGCAAATCCACCTATATACAGCTCCCCCAGCAAACCATATCATACACCTCCCCGCAACCACTCATATACAGCTCCCCCTGCAATCACTATAGACAGTCATCCCCCAACAATGCACTATATACAGCTCCCCCAGCAATCACTATATACATCCTCTATCACACTATAGAGTCCCCTATAATAACGTATTTACAACACCCCCTAATAACTATATACAGTTCGCCTATAATATATAGACCCCCTATAACAGTGATGGCGAACCTATGCACTGGTGCCAGAGTGGTGGACCAGAGCCCTTTATGTGGGCACTCAGGGCATCACCAGAGATGACTCCAGTTCTTCCTGCGTCCCAGACAGCCAGGACATGCTGTGCACGAGGTATTTTAAAGTGACAGCTCTACCTGGGACTATTTTCTGCTTTTATGGTGTCCTCAGGTGCTGGTATCAATGAAAAACTGTGACAGAGAAGGGAGTTATAAATCACAACAACAGAATTCTGTGTTGGCACTTTGCGATAAATAAACGGGTCTTTGTTTGTAGTTTGGGCACTCGGTCTCTAAAAGGTTCGCCATCCCTGTATCAATAACTATATACAGTCCCTATAATAACTAATACAACACCCCTAAAATAAACATATACAGCCCCCCTATACTAATAAATATTACACCCCCAACTAAAGAAAACACCACAACCTATAACAAACTAACTAACCCCCATAAAACTAAATACAACCCCCCCTAACACCTACATATACCCCCCTATAACAACTATATGCAGATTCCTATTATTGCTATACCCCCCCCCTATAAAATATATACAACCCCCCAATAAAAAATATAAAACCCCCTATAATAACTATATCCATTCCCCTATGCTATATACCCACCCCTATAATACTATAACACCCCCTATAGCAACTATATGCAGTCCCTATAATAACTATGATACACAACCACCTATATAACTTATACATCCACTATAATAACTATATACACCGATCCCAGATAATACGATACATACACCCCCTATAACTAGACCTCACAGTTCACTATTAGTGCTATAACACCACCCCCCATATAACGATATAAAACCCCAAATAAGAACTATATAGGACACCCCATATAAGACATATACAGTGCACAGTTTAATATACACCCCCCTATATACTATATCACCCCCTAAAAATATAACAGTCCCTCTATAATAACTATAGCACACCCCTATAATAACTATATACACCCCCTAAACAACTACATACACCCCCTATAACAACTATATACAATTCCTATTATTGCTATACAAAACCACCCCACATATAAATATATACGCCCCCTAATAAAAAACTATAATAACCCTCTATAATAACGATATACACCCCCTATAATAACTATATACACCCCCAAAAATAACTCTATTCAGTCTCCCTATAACTATATACAATCCCCCGATCATAACTATATACAGTCTACCTTTAACTATATACAATCCCCTATAATAACTATATACAGTCTCCCTATAACTATATACAATCCCCCTATAATAACTATATACAGTCTCCCTATAATAACTATATACAACCCCTATAACAACTATATACACCCCCGAAATAACTATATACACCCCCCTAAACAACCATATACAAGTTCCTATATTGCTATACACCCCCCCACATAAAAATATATACAACCCCCAACAACAACATAATTACCCCCTATAATAACTATATACAGTCCTAGATAAAATACTTTTACTCACCATCCATTGTTCCCACGATGCGCTCTGTCTTCATCCTCCCTCGCGGTGTCAGGGTGGAGATCGGATGTAAATAAATATGGCGACGCCTTGCTGCAGCCCGCGCCGTAAGTCGCGGCGCGGTGATGTCACATACTGTGACGTCACACTCTGCGCCGTGATCCAGCGGCAGGGCGCCCCCATCTTTATTTACATTGGCTATGGCAGAGCAAAGAAGCCCGGCGCCAAATACATTGTTGGCGATTAGAGGGCGGTTATGCGACCGCCCGAATCACCCAAATTTGGTGAGGGCCCTTTTTAAAGGCAAAGTGGTGGGGGCCCCCACCGCTTTGTAGTGCGTTTCCAGTTTGCACACGGATGACAGAGAAATAATTTTATCGCCCGGACAACTAGACTGAAACCCTACCAGCACTTTGCTAATATTAAAACATCTCTTCCCCTTTTAATAGTATGTGCATCCGAATATGATGTGTCTTGGTCATGTTGTTTGGCGCAAAATACCAGTAAAAATAGTCAGTTGATATAATCAGAGGTAATCGCAAATGTAACACATAACTGAAAGAAAATCAGAAACATAAAAGAAAAAATGTATCCTTCAGTATAAATCATTAGATCCTTCTGTTGTTTAAAACTTTTTGGTTTATACGAGGGTCAAGTTAGATAAAAATACAAAGTAAGATCTTACATTACTTAGTACTACTCCTTTTACTATCTATGGTGATGTTCCAATGATATTATATATAAAAATATGATTTTATGTCAATGTTGTTAATTGTTAGTGATTTTTTATGCAATAAACACATGTGGAGTAAACAGTAAGTAGTGCATGGACACATTTTTATTCGGTTCTTTATATTTACCGAGGGGCACAACGGTATTACCAGAGCACACTTACCACTAGGGTTTGTCCAATAGGTTGTGAGTGTGGTCTAGAGATTCATTATACCATTACAAATGAGTTTATTGGTAAGCCATACAAGAAACCTATCTACACTCTTGTTTGACAACAACTTTCCAAAAACATAGGGCAGCAGTATACTGTTACCTTTACCCATAGTACTGATATGATGAAAAGGATAAAGAAGTACCTGTATAAGTGTTTCATGCTTACTAGAGATGACGCGAAACACTAAAATGCTCGGGTACTCGTTATTCTAGACGAACTTTCCCGATGCTCGAGTGCTCGTCTCGAATAACGAACCCCATTGAAGTCAATGGGAACTCGAGCATTTTTCAAGGGGACCAAGGCTCTGCAGGGAAGCTGGCCAAACACCTGGGAACCTCAGAAAGGATGGAAAACCCCACGGAAATGGACAGGAAAAAGAGGGGCAGCTGCAGGATGCCTCTGAGGTCTGCCTAATCGCCACCATTATAGGCCAAAATTATGGGACAACAGCATGGCCATGACAGAGTGACAGAATGAAGCTAGATGATCTAAACACATCCAATAATTGACCCTGACACTATAGGGGACGGATGCCAGAGGCAGCAGGCCAGCAGCGGCAGGCTAGAGAGTGGCATGGCGACATACCCTAAATGGACTCAGGCTTCAAACCAAGGGTGGCAGAGAGGAACAAAGGAGGTGAGCAGAAGCGCTCAAATAATATCGCTACATGAGACAAAGTTTGCCAGTATATTTTGTGGTTAACACAGCAGCGGGTGGCGACAAAGTTAACATGGAAGCCATGAAAACAACCCCACCAATTCTGCCTGACACAGACTCGTTTTGATAATGGGACCATATGCTTACAGTTAATGCCAGTCGCTGCACTTGACTGCCAGTCTCCTTTCGATAGTTTAAAAAAATAAACCCCCATCCATAAAGGAACTGTATAATGCGTGCACCCCCCTACCTCTCTCTCTTATCTCAGTCTATCGCCAAACCCGTGTGCTTAGATCGCCAGTGATCTTAGATTACCTCTACCCTAGTGCGGACCTCCCACTCGTCTCCAAGACTTCTCTAGAGCTGCACCAATTCTGGAATGCTCTGCCCCGGACTATCAGAACTAATACCTAACCTCCAAAGTTTTCAAACGTGCTCTTAAAACCCATTTCTTTAGGCAAGCCTTTAACACTCATTAACTGCATGAAGTTTTAACTCTTCTACTAACCCGTCCTGTTGTCGTCTCCCATCTGTTATCCAGACAACCAACAGGACCAGATTCTCTGCAGTCCCATTCACCCTGGACCTGGTATATAGATGACGGCTGACGTTTTTCAAGCGACAGCAATTCCATTTATTATACTTTTTTTTTCTATTCCCTAAGAAGAAGGCTGCTTGACCATTAAAATTCTTTTACCTCTGTGTTACCATCAGCTTCATAAACCGTAAGCTCTGGCGAGCAGGCCTCGGACCCTCCTCCTGTTGTTCCATACAAAGTTGTGTCTGTTACATTACAATTTGTATTGTTTTCTATGCTTATTTGTAAAGCGCTGCAGAATATGATGAGCTATATAAATAAAGATTATATTATTATGAGGCAGTGAACTCAGTAGTAGATTAAGGTGCTGCAACTATGTTAGTTGGATCTGTGATGGAGCTGGCGCTCTGCAGCCAAGAGAGCTTTCGCCAATCCACAGCCCCTGTTTCTAGGCCTACCCCCAAACAGCACTTCTAAGAACCTTTTGTATAAGATCAAGTGTAGAGCGTTCTTATAAAGTTTAGGATGATGCCGGTTGAGGGGAATGTAAACAGATGCGCAAGAAGCGCTGAATAATATCCCTAATGGTAAGTTTGCCAGTAATATTTTGGGATTACACAGCAGGTGTGCGACAAGTTAACAACTTTGGTGGAATGCCCTGTAATAGCTCTTGGGCGGTGGTGCCTTTTGCCTAGGCTCAGCAGTTTTCAGCACCGCCTGCTGTCGCTTAGCGACGGCACTGCTGCTGTGGCCTAGAGCTACCGACTGATGATTGGCGCCATGCCCACGGATGGTAAATGGAGGAGGAGGAGGTGGAGGAGGTGGGGAGAGTATAGTGGCCTTTGAGACCTGGACCGAGGTAGGCCCCCAATTCTCTTGCGTCGCCAGTATAATGAGAGCCCCCAGGGTCAGAACTCGGTCCAGCCTGCACCAAGTTAAGTGTAGTAGCGTTCTTATAAGTTTGGGATATGGCGGGTGAGGGGAATGTAAAGATGCGCAAGAAGCGCATGATGCGCATGGAGCTGGCGCTCCGCTGCAGAGGCGAGTTTTCGCCAACCAAGCCCCTGTCTCTAGGCTACTCCCCAAACAGCACTTCTAAGAACCTTTTTGTATAAGATCAAGTGTGTAGCGTTCTTCTAGTTGGAATGCCCGGGTGAGGGGAATGTAAAAAGATGCGCAATAAGCGCTGAAATAATATCCCTAAATGGTAAAAGTTTGCCAGTATATTTTGTGGATAAAAAGCAGGGTGCGACAAGTTAACAACTTTGATGTGGAATCATGAAAACAACCCAAATTTCTGCCTGACATACCTCGTTTGAATAAGGGAGCATGTAGGGAGAGCTATATGGACGAATGGAGGGGGTAGCAATGGAGACAACGTGTGGAGGCTGCTATGGAGACAATTTAATTTGGATAGTGCCTGTATGTGGCGTCCCAAACATTTTTCAAACCAGAGGAGCAGGTAGGTGGCCCCTCCGTAAAATGGAATAGATTGTTGCCTGTATGTGAAGTCCCAAAATGTTTCAAAACCAGAGAGCAGGTATGTGGCCCTCCAGTAAAATGGATAGATTGAGTGCCTGTATGTGGCAGTCCCAAAAATTCTTCCAAACCAAGAGCAGGTAGTGGCCCTCCAGTAAATGGAATAGATTGAGGGCCCGTATGTGGCAGTCCCAAAATTCTTCAACAGAGGAGCAGGGTGGCCTGCAGTAATGAATAGATTGAGTGCCTGTATGTGCAGTCACCCAAAAATGTTTCAAACCCAGAGGAGCAGTCGGTGGCCCTCCAGTAAAAGGAATAGATTGAGTGCCTGTATTGGCAGTCCCAAAAATTGTTCAAACTCAAGGAGCAGGTAGGTGGCCCTGCAGTAAAATGGAATAGATTGAGTGCCTGTATGTGGCAGTCCCAAAAATGTTTCAAACCAGAGGAGCGGTAGGTGCCCCTCCAGTAAAATGGAATAGATGAGTGCCTGTAATGTGGCAGTCCCAAAAAATTGTTCAAGACCCGAGGAGCAGGTAGGTGGCCCTCCGCATAGTAAAATGGAAGTTGAGATGCCTGTAGTGGCAGTCCCAAAAAATGTTTCAACAGAGGAGCAGGTAGGTGGCCCTCCAGTAAATGAATAGATTGAGTCCTGTATGTGGCCGTCCAAAATATTTTTAAAACAGAGGACGGGTAGGTGGCCCTCCAGAAAAATGAATAGATGAGTGCCTGTATGTGGACTCACAAAAATTGTTTCAACAGAGGACCGGTAGGTGGCCCTCCAGAAAATTAATGCATGAAGTATATAGCAAGAGCCAGTGGGCCCCGTCAAAAAATAGCCATTTTCCTCTGCTTTACTGTACAAAGAGGAGGAGAAGGAGAAATAGGAGGCGGAGGAGGAGTGGATCAATTATTCAGGTTACTTCCTTCACCTGTGGAGATTGAAATCTCGAGAAATCCAGCCTTTATTCATTTTCATAAGCGTCAGCCTGTCAGCGCTGTCAGCGACAGCGTGTACGTTCATCGGTGATGATGCCACCAGCTGCACTGAAACCCGTCGGGACAGAGCTAGCTCTCGCAGGGGCAGCAAGAACCTGCAACAGGCGGACAGCGGCCCAGTCTCCGTGCCCACATGTCCAGCTTTGAAAAACAGTAGTTGTAGGGAGCTGTGTCTTCACTTTAGGACGATGGTGTGCGTCAGCTACGTAACTCCCTCACCATACTTTTCTGTAAAGATCAAGCCCTACTCTGCGAGGACTGGGGACAGGTTGACCGTGTCTTGCTGGGGTTGAATAAAGCTGGCAAAAGCCTGTAAAGCGTCCCTTGGCCAGTTGCTGGACAGCTGCCTGCTCCCTACTCTCCCTCGCTACTTGGTCCAGCATGAAATCTACTAGACATCTGCCGCTAGCGTCGTTTCAGCAGCGGAAAATACTGTTTCAGCGTTGTGCACCAGGGCCTTGCTGTATCCATGCATTCAACACACTCCTTCCTCCTGCCAGGATGAGAGTGGAAAAGATTTGCTTGTTACCTTGGGTCCGAGAGGTGGAACACCAGGTAAGCGGTCTGGAATAAATTCTTTGAAAACGCGAGGGCCGGGGATGAGGCGCCTAGCATGAAATCTGCCATAGCGCCATAGAGCCAATCGGTAGAATTCACTCCCCTCACTGGCCTCGACCTGTCCTTTCACTCCCTCTCCAACTTCTCCAACTCTCTTCTTCGGCCAACAACGCTGAACGTGAAGGATCAACAATGGTTAACCCTCTTGTGTTACTCTGCCACCAGTCTCAGACTGCGCTACTCCTCATCCTCTCACGCTCAACCTACATCCGTGGCGCTAGAAGAAACACGACCCGGGTGCTTTGTGCTATCCAACAAGGGATATTCTTTCCACCCTCTTTGTGACGAGGCAAGCATCGACTCTCAAATATATGCGACCAGAGGTTTTTTTCAACAAGCCAAGCAAGCGGATGGTGGGACCTTATGATGGCCGGCACATCGCCATGAACCATACGATGTTTGAACCTCTCAAAGTTTCATCCGACACCTGACCAGATATCAGACATTCCCCGCAACCATTCCCCATTGTAGAGCTTGAGGTGAGCTGAACGACCTGACTACCTTCTGGGGAAGTTGACATCTGTCACAGTCCTACATCGCTCTGCGCCTTGCTTGTAAACTTGGATACATGGTCATTTTGACATGCCACCTCGTGGGCCACGTATCGCACAAACGCGTCGAGTGACGGTTACAGAGTTGGAGCGGGCAGCTGGCGCTGCCCTTGAGAGTGGCAAGCATCGTCTGGGCTGGACTTCTGAAATGCCACAGAATGGCGGCACAACCTTCTGAGCAATCGAAGAAGATTTGGGGTATGTCCCCTTGAGGAAAACGCTGTTGCACTATCAGATTTAAACATGGCCGAGGAAACATGGCACAAGTTAAGTCTCTGCCGATGTTGCCAGAGTAGCCGCCACCAGGTTACGGCCAGTTGTCACACAACCATTCACGCTTGAGTTCAGCGGTGCGAGCCGATCAGTCTGCGCCGTGATGCCCCGTAATAGCTCTGTGGGCGTGTGCCTTTTGGTCGCCTAGGCTCAAGAGTTTTTGAAGCACCAGACCCCTCTGTCGCTTAGCACGCACTGCTGTGTGGCCTAGAGCTACAATGGGACTGATGGACGCGTGCCACGGAAAGGTGGTAGTTCGTAGGAGAGGTGGACGGAGGGTGTGGGAGGAGGAACAAAAGGGGAAAGCTAGTCGGCCTGAATGGACCGAGTGTAGGCCCCCCCGCATCGCGGCGTCGGCAAGTATATGACCGCCCCAGGGTCACGACTGCGTCCCAGCCTCCACCAAGTTTAACCACAATGTGCGCTCAGCGATATATTAGTGGCCTGCCCGGCCACACTCGCCAACGTGTCCGCGGTTCAAGGTGGACCTTGTCATAAACGTGCGTGGTTCCGGGCAGGATGATGTTTGCCTACCGTGCTGGGCCGGGTGGGCGACGGCCTAGCACAACGAAAAGTAGTGCGGTGGGGACCGAATACCGAGGGCGGGGCCGCCGCCTATCGGTTGGAAAGACCGGTCTCTATGCCTCATAGGGCAGCATCTCCTGGCTAAGTCAATTGGTAGATGGCACATAAGGGCTTATGGCGTTGCGGGTGGGGTTGCACTATATTTGGTTTCCGGCTCCACTGTCTTGGGTATGGAGAGCTGAAGCTCTGGTGGTGGATGCTTGTGGAGGGATTCTGTGGATGGCGAGAGGGGTTTTTTGGTGCCCAGGGTCATGGCATGGGCTGACTAGCAGCTGTTAACACAGGGGAAGGAGCAGTGGTGTAGCACGGACGAGCGAGTTGAACGCAGGCTTGTGCCACTGAGTGGGGTGCTTAGATTCATATGCCTGGCGCATAAGGTGGTAGTTAGCTAGTGATGGTTGACCACGCTGGACCTGGTTTGGTAAAGTGCACACCCAAGTCGCGTCGGTTTCATCCGGGGTTTCCTTAAAGGAACCCCTCCACACCTTCTGAGATCTAGCCCTCGCCGCAGATAGCCTCACAACGGATGCTTCACTAGTTGACAGTGGCCGCTGATGCCACAGCCTCTGCCTGCCTTCCGTCTTGGCCCAACAACTGCCTCTTCCCACCTGTTCAGGTAGAGGACTCTCCTCCGGTCTCAGACAGCCCTGTGTTCCCCGGCATCTAACCAGCTTGGGTCTGTCAACTCATAATCCTCCGATCCCTCAGTCTGCTCCCCCCTCGAATTCCGCCCTGAAACAGCTACCCATGTTCTGAACAACGTGGTACTCATCGTCGGACCCTCTTTGACACACGTCCCCTAAGCAAGAACGGTCATCATTCACCCACCGACTGTGACTGGTGGAAAACCTGGGCAGTCGGAAAAAAATTGCTCAGCAGCAACAGGAAAGTGGTTTGTGACTGTGGGGCAGGGTCCAGAAAACCAGTTCCTCAGGGTATGCCGGTTCAAATGGCAAATTTCCTGGGAGGCGGGCGAGGGGGCAGACTGGGGGGGAGGAGGGCTGAGGTGCAGGAGGTGGAGGAAGTGGGGATTTTTTTTCGGTGGACAATGGTGTGGCCTGGTGGAAGACTGATGGTGGTGGACAATGCCAAGCATGTCAGCAATCCACGGAAATAAAATGGTCGCCTGTTCTGGGACCTCAACAGTGCTCTACCACGAGTCCCAGTAACTTAAGAAATGAACATAGGAGTGTTAGCTACTGCGGCGTTCCACTGCTCCTTATCAGAAGTGGGTTCACCCCGCCAAGGAACGGCCTCTGACCCCTGCAGTAGTTGGACGCCCACGTCACCGCCCTCGTCCTATCCCCTAGCCCTCGGGTTACACATTTTTAAAATGGAGTTATAATTTTTATTTTTTTTACGTCTTTTTGTGTTTTGGTGTTTTTTTGTGTTTTTTTTTTGTTTTTCTGTGTTTTTTTTTTTTTGAGTTTTTAAAAAACCAAACAATCCTACTATTGTATGGGATTTTTCTAGCCCAAGTATCAAAGAAGCACACTACTATGGACAAGTGATGATGCAATGAGTTAGTGCCTAATAGAAACCAAACCCCTTACTGATTTTGCCACTGCGGCCTTTGCTACTGGAATGTGCGCCATAAGCGCAGAACAGCTGGTGCAAGTCTCCAATACAAACTGCTAAGATTGGCAGTACATGCACGGCAGAAAAACTCCAGCCACCAGCAGATTCAACCGGAAATCCAAGATATAGAACGCTACTGTAGGCTTCAAGAAGCTGTTTGTTTCTCATATGGCTATTTTAGCCAAGTATCACCGATGCACCACTCTGCCAGATGAGATGACACTGAGTTATTGCCTCATAGAAATCCACCCTACGAATTTTCCCACTCGGCTTGCTATGGATATGGCGCCACTAAGCGCAGAACACAGCGGTGCAAGTTTCACTACAAAAATTGACTCAGAAGAATTGCAAGGAAATGCACTGCCGGAAGAAACTACAGCCCCCGCATATTCAACCCAGAAATCAAATATAAGAAACGCTAATGTAGGGTTCAAAGAAGCGTTTGTATTCTCCTATGGAATTTTCTAGCCAAGATCAAAGGAAGCACATACTATGCCAGGATGGATAGATTGACACGAGTTATTGCCTAAAGAAATCCAACCCCATACTGAATTTCCACTTCGCCTTTGCTATGGATAGGCGCCACTAAGCGCAGAACACACGGTCGAAGTCTCAATACAAAATTGCTCAGATTGGCAAAGACATGCACTGCAGAAAGAAAGAAGGAACTAAGCACCCGAGATCAACAAGAAATCAAATATATAGGAACGATACTGTAGGCTCTTCAACGAAGATGTTTGTATTCTATCTGGCTATTTTCTAGACAGTAAGTACAAAGGCAGCACACATAGCAGATGAGATGACACTGAGTTATTGCCTATAGAACATCACACCCTAACGATCTTTCCATCGGCCTTTGCTATGGACATGTGCGAAACTAAGCGCCGAACACAGCGGGTCCGAGTCTGCATACAATTGCTCAGAAGTGGCAGTACCATTTGAAATGCGGGAGAAGAAACTACGCCCACCAGCAGTAACCAGAATCAAATAGATAGAACGCTCCTTAGGCTTCAAGAAGATGGGTGTATTCTCCTATGGCTATTTATAGCCAAGTGTACAAAAGAAGACATCTATGCCAGATGAGATGAACTGAATGAGTGTTATTGCTAATAGAAATACAAACACTCCTGAATTTTCCACTTCTGCCGGTGCTCTGGTATGTGCGCCATAAGCGGCAGAAACACAGCGGTCGCAAGTCACTACAAATTGCTCAGATGTGGAAAGTATGCACTGCAGAACTACAGCCACCAGCGACAAACCAGAACTCACATATATAGAACGCTACTGTAGGCTTCAAGAAGCTTGTTGTGTCTTCTCCTCTGGATATTTTCTCGCCAAGTATCAAAGGAAGCACACTACTCTCCAGTGAGGATGACACTGAGTTAGTGGCCTAATAGACATCCAACCCTACTGAATTTTCCCCACTTCGGTTTTGCCTGGATATGTGTGGCCACAAGAGCTAACACAACTGTTAGCAAAGTCCCCCTGCCGCAATGTTCATAACAAAATGGGGTAATAGATGCAAAATTTAAAATAAAAAAAGTAGTAGAACTTTTGTAGCCCTAAGAGGGTGTTTGGTTCTTTTTGCGAATCACTCCTGCCTAAACAGTAAGCTAATAGAACACCTAACGCTTTCCTGACCCAGAAGCAGCTCTCTCCCTAGCGGCATCCAGGACAGAATGATCCGAGCAGCAGGCCAAGCGGCTTAGTCTATCCCAGGGTCACTGAGCTGGCCAGCCAACCACTGCTATCGACGGTAAGGGTACACCGTCATGATGGTGGAGTGCCGAGTACAAGAGTCTCGGCTTGTGAGGCTCTGTTTTGCGCCAAAAGCAAAACGGGCGGGAAGCCAGCTGCCATTTTCCGAAGCGGGCGAAGTTTCGTCCGGCAGTGTAACGCGCAGTTTCGAGTACCCCAATGACTCGACGAGCATCAAGTTCGGACGCGCAGTTCGCCTTCTAATGCTTCCCGTGCAATAATGAAAAAGGCAATTAACTAACGACTAAATTTTTAAGTCTGCCCTTCCCCGTTTTTGCTAATGACATCCAAATTTACATGTGAAGATTAAAAGAAATGTTTTCACTACTATAGGAAATTAGAGATTAATAAAGGGGAAATCTGCACATCACCGAAGGTCATGTTAAATACTGACGGTTATCTAGGGTGCCTGGTGGCTGGGTGGCTAGCAACTCTGCCTTGCAGTGCTGGGGTCATGGGTTAGAATCCCACCCAGGGAGCTGCGTGGTTGCGTGGGTGTCCTACGTGTTCTCCTGTTTCCTCCCACGCTCAAAAAACATACTGTTAGGTTGTTTAGATGGTGAGCCCCAGGGGACAGGGAACAATTGACATTGCTTTGTGCAGTGCTGCCGTCATTGTGTGCTCTATATGAAATAAAGAAGTATTATATTCATCCAATAGCCTATGGCATGGTCATTCAAAAAGTCTTTGTTGTGCCTCTATCTAAGTCCACTAATTGGACTAAGTGGTGCATGACATCAAATATTCTTAATTTTTTTTTTTTTATTTGTGTTCAGTGATGATGAGGCATCGGTGAAAAACTCACAGATTCGCAACATGGACAGTGGAGGATTCTATCATCATCCAGACAAAAACTTCACAAATTTGCTGAACTTGTAAAAAATTATATGAAAGCGGATGATGACGGTGATGTAAGCTGGGGAAACCAGCATAAAGGTTTACAGTATTCTAAAATCATTAATACTCATCATTTAGCAACCCAATGTGTATAAGCACGAGAATGTGTTTCCAAATAGTTTTCTAAATGCAGGTCCAAAACAGTTTTCATTCTAAGTAAACGTGAAGCCACAAACATAAACCGATCTCTATTAAATTTTATGTATCACTTTTAATAACAGAATGTTTCACGTTAATTATTATAAATTGCTGAGAACAGTTAATTATTTTTGACAATAAGGGGATAAAGGTAAGGTGTATGATTCTTGACCAAACTGTATATTGTTGTCCGGATATAGTGGTTGCCCCGTGCCAAGGTTTGTTGGCAATGACACAGAGTCAATGGTAACAGTTCAAAGTTGAGTTTTATTCACTCCAACCGAAAAATATTGCAGATTGCAGCACATACGGAATAAAATACAACACCTGCCCGTTGCGATCTACTAAAAACTTCAATGGGTTACCTTACTATACGATATAATCCCATGAAAGAAAGGACTGGCAATGATGATACTTGGCGTCCCAGTGTTCCTTCAAACGGACCACCACAGGTCGAAGGAAATTTCCATAAGCTATATTAAAGATAAGGGGTCCGAATGAGGTCAGGGATCGCGATCGTTTTCATGATTGTGGGGGGTCTCCTCATTGACTCTATGTAATGGTTTGAGGGTTTAGCATTTGGAGTATCACATAATTTGGCCCCATTATTTTTTGTGTAATTTACAGTGCATTTAATAGGCAAGTTACAGTTTTGCCAAAGATAAAAAAGTTGATGGCTTATTTTGCATAACAAATTATACTTTGTATGACACAGTTGTTTAATCTGTCGGTTTTTTCCACTTTTCTGGCACGCAGGGAAGGACAAGCTGGTTTTATGGCTTCGCCCGTGCACTCCAAATGACATGTATCTAATTCTTTGGGTGTATGATAACAGGTAATAACACATTTTATACGGTTTTATAGTATTTAATTAAATTTTGAGAATCACAACCTGTTTGCAACGCAATTTCTAGCTGGTAAGGTGTCATTCTTCGCGTGATGAGATGACATTTTCATTTGCTTACGATTTTAGGAAAACAAATAACCATTTGATAAACATTATTTATGTGTGTGGAAAGGACAAAAAAATGAACATTTGGATTTTTGGGCACTATTTTCCATTCGGTGTTCTGCAACCAAGAATAATGTTTGTATGCTCTTTAATAGATTAGGCCTTCTGGGCGTGTGGTAATACCTAATATTCAAACGAGAGTGGACCTAAAATTCTCATTTGGTGGTGTTCGGTTGCACCTGGTGACTTGGATAATTGCCACACAGGAAACGAGTGGCAGTTCAGGTCCACTTCAGCTCTACACCTAATGCTTATGCATTTTAGTTTTTTTTATATCAGTTTTTAGGGAAGGGGGGGTGATCTAAACTTCTCGTTCTGTTTTCAACATTTTTCAAACCATTTTATGTCAGTTCATTAAAACACTATTTTTTAGACCTCTCAGGATTTAACCATCGGAGTATGATACGCTGTATTGCAGTAAATCTGAGAATTTGCTATTGATCTGTAAAGGTAGGCGTTGCCACTGGTACCCTGTTAAGTTCTGCAGCAATGAAATGTATCTTACAACTGACTCCAGGCTGCATGGACCACAGATTTTTTCTCCCAATGACATGATGGGGACTGACGATCGAAGCCAATGTGGCCGCACACCGGCAGCCTTTTAGAGGCCGTAAAGAGATCAGTGCCAGCACTGTTCGTGGGTGTTTGCTGCATTGATGCAGCGGTTTAGGGAATTGTAATGTGTACTATTTGCCAGTGATTTTTTTTTTAGGGGTATTCATTATACAGAATACCGATTATTGAACTTTTAAAAATTGGTTTCAATGATTATCATTTTTTAAGTTTCAATTTTGTATGAATGAATGAATTAATATATTAGTTTGTATAGGCACAATTTGCACTATCAGGCACATAAGGCACATATGAACCCTTCCAGGGTCTACACTGTAACTGGATTGTCTAAAAGCCCCAGTTACAAGGGAACAACAAAAGTCTTTGAGCATGACTGAATATGTCACAAGTTAATATGTCAGCTCTGCTAACTTTATGATACCCAGCAATCAGTGGACCTCAGGTTTAAGAGGTAGACTTGTATAGCTTGGTCAGCATATTAAGTGGAGAAAAGAGAAGGCAGAAGAGGTAATAAAGGAGAAGAACTTGAGCACCCCTCTAACTCTTGGAGGTTTGTAATGGTGGATGGTGGTAATCAGGTTAAAGGAAATCTACCATCCAAATTTAAGGCCGGATAAACAAGGGCCACTTCTTTCTATTTATTATCCATGGACTCTTTTTACTAAAATTCAACCTTTTATGTGGAGCTTCAATGGTCAAAAGGGGCCCCTGGGTTTTGTCACAGAGGCCCTTCTGTGCTGTAGATGCACATGACGTACTGAGCCATTGAGCTCCCCCCCCCCCCCCCCCCAACTGTGTACTTAAATTTCATTACTAAGTGAGATTATAGGCAGAGGGAAAGGGCTGTGAGTGCAGGGAGCGGGAGGGAGACACACTGTAACGACTGTGAAGCTAACAGCACTCTGATAACACCCAGAGCCCTTGTAGGGCTCCATTAACATATTTCTAACAGTTGATTTTAGAGGATTATTAAGGGCCTAAAATTATAACAAATATAGACAATGAAAAGTGAAAGCTCCAGATCTTAGTAATAATGGGCCATGGTGTATATGCTTGATTTTGATGGTGATTCTTTAAATTGTTGTGCTGTGGTTGTGTCATTAAGGGACATGGAGAAGAATGGTAAGAACACATCATTTAAATTCCCGGCCAAATAACTCCTTAAGCTCCTTGACAATCACTATGTCATGGAGCTGTTAAGGATGTATGAGAGGACTCATGGGGGTGAGCCCTTCATTATATAGACATGGGGTTTGATGCCTATTGCAGAAAAACACCCAACTACTAACATTCAGTTAATCAATGCTAAGCACCGTTCATGGGTGTTAACCCTTTGATTGCCAATTGGCATTTTAAAAGAAGGGCCAGAACAGTGCCACCCATCTGTTCTTGATCGGGGGGGAGCAGCCATTGTTGCCAGGACATCCTGGGTCATACAAGAGCAGAGTGTCGGTTTAGTCCATCTATTCAATGTGGATTTAACATTGTCAATAGAGGATGTGGAAAAATTCACAATATACTGACCTACTGTCCTACCCTAGGGGGTCTTGAAAACATAGTAAAAAAAGAAAAGAAAAGTTTAAAAAAACTTTATGTTAAACTACCACCCAAAGATAGTGTAACAACCAAGTGGCAAAAGGTTTTGCACAGTCCCTATTTAAAAGCAATGAAAAGTCAGCTCACCTCACACAAAAAGAACACCTACACAGCTCGGGTACATCAAAGTATTGAAAAGTTCTTCGCGTCAGAAGATGGCGAAAACGCAAAAAAAAAAAAATTTTGTTACAAGGTTAAAATTTTGAAAAATGGAGTTACAAACCATTATTCCCCTATACAAATTTAGTGTACCATGATGTACCGAAAAAGAATATAACGTAGAAGTATTTGAGAGCGCACTTTACTAGTCAGGCAGTCCCAGGTTATTGTACAAGATAGGTTCTAGCGTTTTGTTCTTAAGATGAATTTGTATTTAGGCGGCATGTTATATTTTACAAGTGTGCTCAGCTCATTTATTGGTTTGTCGCTGTGACAATTGGCTTTTTAAAATGTTGGGTGTCATAGCAACCAGGAGTAACCAGTAAAAGACTTCATTGTAGAACTTTAATAACTGGTCGAACGCTTTTTGTAGGACTGGGGATATAAAGTACGTAACTACCAATTACCAGACATCCGTTGGTAAACTAGGGGTCAACGTGTATAAAATGGAGCCACAAGAAAATGGTTTTTGCAAATCAGAGATTTCACTGACATTGGAATTTTTTCCACTCTTTCCAGTACCACGGCATGGAATAATAAATACCATCACTGCAAAGTTGCCAATAGACCAATACAGCTATATAAATGCAAAAATTAAAAAGACTATTTGACAACTCGCCCAGTTTAATTGCATGCCATCATTGTTTTACCTTCTTGCTCTTCAACTGGTTTCTGTGAAGCTTTCCCTTTGAAACAAACTTCCGTGATTAACATTTTTTTTAAAAATTGTCTCAGGGCTCCATCTTGTGGACATTTGTGAAAGGTATGTAAAAGAAATTAACAGCACTAAACCTTGCAATTTGAGTGAGACCGTAGACGGCTCTACTAACAGCTCGTGTCGGGTTGACAAATGAAAAATGGCAAACATGAGATCAATAAGTAGGCATGAGCACTAACTTCTATGAAATACACATTAGAAGAATTCTGCGAAAATATAGATAGTAATCATGTAAAAGATCGCATATTTACATGTACATCTGTAGCATGGAAATAATCTCGTTGATTATTCATGCCACACATAATTAACTCATGCTGCATCTGAGATGAGCTGTTGCTCGTGTGTTTCTTACTGGTTTCGCTTTACGTATAGGAGGTAGTGCACACCATTGTTTGTGAACGTTAATGGTGCTCTGGATAGGTCCCGAGTCCCATAAGTAATATAGTATGTAGAATGACGCGAAACATGCTGTAAGAGCATTGATGCTCGGTAGGAGCATAAGCGTACTCGAAACCTGCCGTTGCGCGGACGAATAATTCGCCCATTCTCATTAAACCACAGCTACGAGAACATGGCCAGCTTCCGCCGTTTTGCTTTTTTGGCGGGCCAACACCGAGGCACATCACAAGCAGGAGATCTGCACTCCACCCAGCATGACGTGTGTCCAGGTCGGTACCCTTACACGTCTGATAGCAGTGGTGGTGGCCAGATCAGTTGACCCGGGGATCAGACTAGCCGCTGCCCGCGTGATCGGATATTATGTGTCTGGAGTTTACCGCTAGGGAGGAGCTTGCTGTGGTCAGGAAAGAGTTAGGGTGTTCTATTAGCTATGTTAGGCAGGAGTGATCTCCAAGAACCACCAAAGCCCTTCTTAGGGCACCAATAACGTTCTATTTTTTTTTTTTATTTGCATCTAGTAACTACCTTTGTGAGGGAATTGCAGGGGGACTTGCTAACGTTTTTGGGTATAGCTCTTAGTGGCACAAAATATCCACCTCAAAGACCGATCAGAAGTGGGAGAAATATTAGTAGGGTTGGATTTCAATACGGCAATAACTCAGTGTATTCATCTGGAATAGTAGTGTGCTTTGATACTGGATGAAAATAGCCATAGGGAATCCAAAACACGCTTACTTACCCTTACCAGTAAGCGTTTTCTAATATTTGATTTCTGGTTGCATATGATGGTGGCTGTAATGCTGGCAGTGCATGCAGGTAAGAGCCAATTCGGAGCAATTTGTAGTGCAGACTGCGACAGCTGTTGTTTTGCGCGTAGTGACGCACCATATCCATTAGCAAAGACCCGAAGTGGGAAAAGGTAGTAGGTGTGGGCTTTCAATTAGGCACTAACTCAGTGTCATCTCACTGGCATAGTAGGTGCTTTGATACTTGGTAGATGGAAAATAGCAATAGGAGAATCCAAACAGCTTACTGTAGCTAAATTAGGCGTCTATCTATTTGATTTCTGGTTGATACCTGCTGGTGGGCTGTACTTGCTGCAGTGCAATGTACTAGCCAATTCTGAGCAATTTGTAGTGTAGAATGCGAACGCTGTGTGTTTGCGCCTTAGTGACGCACCACTATCATAGCAACAGACGACGTGGGAAGGAAAATTTAAGTAGGGGTTGGCTTTCAATTAGGCCCACAGGTATGCCATTGTCCTTTTTTATTTTACGTTTATTTTGTTTAGAACTGCAGTGGTCATTCATTCTGGCCATAGTAGTGTGCTTTCCTACGTGGCTAGAAAATAGAAATAGACAATCGGATGATAGCACGTTATGGTTTTTAAAAAACTCAAAAACACAAAAAAAAAAAAAAAAAAAAACAAAAAAAAACAAAAAACACAAAAAAAAAACAAAAAACACAAAAAAAGTTAAAAAAAACAATTGAAAGTATAACCTCATTTAAAAATGTTTAACCCGAGGGCTAGGGCGGTTAGATGGACGACGGGCGGGGGTGGGAGGAGCCACGTGGGCGTCCAACTACTGCAGGTGTCAGAGGAAGTGGTCCTGGGCGGGTGGGAGGGTGAGAACACCACCTGCGTATGCGGGGAAGCAAGGGGAACGCCGCAGAGCTGACACTCCCTCAGGTTCCCATGTCATGAAGTTACTGGGACTGTGGTAGGAGCACTGTGTGAGGCCCAAGAAAACAAAAGTGCGAACAGGTGATGTCGTGGATTGCGGGACATGCTTCGAGCATTGTTACCCACCAGTCAGTATTCAACGCAGCCACCAATGCACAGACAATCCGGCCACTCCTCCAGCTACTGCACCTCAGCCTCCTCTTCCTCCCTCCCCTCCCTCCCCCCCCCCAGTCTGCCCCCTCCCAGGAAAATTTGCCATCTGAACAGGCCTACTTGGAGAGAGGAACGTTTTGGGACCCGTCCATAGTCAAAAACCAATTGGTCCGGTTGCTGGCTGAGCCAATTTTCGATGCCCATGTTTCCACAGTCACAGTATGTGGTGATTGAGACCTTCTTGACGTGTGGAAGTGGCTGTAAAGAGGGTCGACGATGAGGAGACACAGGTTGGCAGACAGTGGGGGAAGTGTTGGAGACAGGGAAGTCCGAGGGGGGGGCAGGACAAGACTGAGGGATCGGAGGATGATTGAGTGACAGACCCAAGCTTGGTTGAGAGTCGGGGAACACAGTGCTTCTGAAACGGGAGGAGACGTCCGCGCCCCCGAACAGGTTGGAAGAGGCAGGAAGGCAGAGGCAGTGGTGGGGACCAGCGGAGAGGCAGGGCAGCAGCGCTGGTTGCTAGCGCAAATGGTCAATAGTGAAGCTCCAGTGGTGAGGGCTCTTGCTGAGCGCGGGCTAGCTCTTCAGAAGTCTGGCGGTTCTTTAAGGAGGAAAACACCGGATGACCGGACGGACTGTGGTGTGTGCAACATTTGAAACAACCAGGCTCAGCAGGGGGGTTAAAAAACTCTAGCTTAACTACCAACAGTATGCGCAGGAATATGAATGCTCAAACACCCCAAGCCGTTAGGCAACAAGCCCGACCTCAGGCGTGCCCACCCACTTGCTCCTCCCTCTGAGTCAGTGATAGTTCAGCCCCCTGCACAGGACCCTGCCACAAAAACCCATCGTCGCCTCACACGATTCTCCCAGAATCCAACAGCGTTAAGATCGCCCCTACCCCAGACGATTGGTTGGAGCGGAAAAACACAAATATAGTGAACCACAAGCAGCCCAAGCCCTTAATGTGCAATTCCAGCTTGCATTAGAATGGAGATGCGCCCTATAGGACTAGTAGAGACAGAGCCTTAGCAACATAATGGCGGCGGCCGCCCCCTCGGTATTTCGGCCCCAGCCGCCAATACTTTTCACAATGTGCCGTTCCCAGCCCATCGCACCCCCCAGGCATGTGTCAGAAAACATCACCCTGTGCCCTTCCCAACGACGTTTCTGACAAGGTCCAAAAGACCACGGACACGTGGACGTAGGGCTGCCCGGGGCAGGGCCACTATATAGCGCTGATGGCACATTGGGTAACTTGTGGAGGTGGGGACCGAGTCTGAAACTGGGGCTGGTCATATATGAAGACGCAGAGGATTGCGGGGACTACCTCGGCCATGTGTTTCAGGCTCTACTGCATCCTCCTCCTCCCAACCCTCCTCCACTCACTAATCAGAAATACATAGTGGGACGGGAGCCATCAGTCGGTTAGCTCTAGGCACAGCAGCGAGTGCCGGACACGCGACCAAGCAGGCGGTGCTTCAAAATGATGAGCCTAGGCGACAAAAGGCACACACCGCCCAAGAGCTAGTACAGGGAACAAGGCGCAGACTGAATCTGTGGCTTGGGCCACCGCTGAAACTGAAGCCAGGCATGGTTGTGTGTGACCAACGGCCGTCGTAACCTTTGGTGGCGGCTCTGCAACTCGGCCGATGACACATGTGCATGCTGGCCCCATGTGTTCAATCTGAAGTTCCGCGGTTCTCAAGACATACCCCAATCTGTCAGATTGCTCACAAAGGGGCGCCGAATCTGGCGCCATTTCAGGAAGTCCAGCACAGATGATGCCACTCTCAGGGCCAGCGCAGCGCCGCATTCCAAAATGGCCGCTCCAACGACTGTTGTGCGACGGCCCACGCAGGGTGGTGGAATTCAACACGACCATGTTATCCGAGTTTACCAGCAGCGCCGAGCGATGGTTTGTAGACTGACAGATTGTCAACTTCCACCAGAATGGTAGTCAGGTCAGTCGCTTCACTCAAGTCTATACAAGAGGAGTGGACGGGGATGTCTGATATATGTCCGGTGCTGAGTACTTGAGGACTGTCAACACAGATGGTCAGTGGCGCTGCCGCACATCAGCCTAACACATCCCGTGCTTGGCGTGACAAAACTCTTGGTCAGCATGAAGTCGGAAGGCTTTGCGCCGTCACAAGAGACGGGGGGAAGAAGAAGATTCCTTGTTTGTGGATAGCCAAAGGCACCCTGAGGTTCTGTTTCTCGCGCCTATCGGAGGAGGTGGGAGGTGGAGGCATGCTGAGGAGGAAGAGGAGGAGGAGGAATGTTGGCGAGAAACCGAGGGGACATTGTTGAGTCCTCACTGTCAGCGTTGTATGGGCAGAAGAAGAGGAGGTTGGAGGAGTTGGAGGAGGAGGAAATGGACGTCGGCCAGTGAGGGGAGTGAAATTTTAACGAGTTGGTTACTCTGGCGATTATGCAAGATTTCATGCTTAGGCTATGACTATCCCTGACCCTTGAGTTAAAGAATTTATTACAGCAGAGTACGGGGTTCACACCCAAATTTCCCAACTGGACCCACGGATACAAGCAAAATCTTCCACTCTATCCATGCAGAGGAAAGGAGGTGAGAAATGATGAATACAGCAGGCCCTGGGAGCCCAAGCTGAAACAGTATTTCCCTTCGACAGCGCGAGCGGCAGAGTGAGTAGTTCTGCGAGGACAAGTAAGCGAGGGAGAGTAGGCGAGCAGGCAGCTTGTCCAGCACTGCGAAGGGTACAGCGGTTACAAGGCTGTGAAGCTTTATGTCACCCCAGCCAAGCCACTGTCACCTGTCCCAGTCTCGGCAGCCGTAGGGGCTGATCTTACAGAAAGATGGTGCGGGAGACGTAGGACCATTACCATCGTCCCTAAATGATCACACAGCGCCCTACAACTACTGGGTTCAGAAGCTGGAAAACATGTGGCACGAAACGGAAGATTTAGCATTGGAGGTTATTGCCGCCCTGCCCGCTACGTCTTGTCCGAGGGGTTTTCAGTGCAGCTGGTGGAATCATCACCGATACGCGTACACGCTGTAGACTGGACGCGCGGAACAGGCTGACGCTTAATTAAAATGAATAAAGGTGGCATTTCTCAGAATTTCCAATCCCACCAGGGGAAGGAAGCTAACCTGGAATAATTGTCCATCCCCTCCTCCTCCTCATTTTCTCCTTCTCCTCCTCTTGTAAGTAACGCAGAGGAAACTGGATATTTTTGACAGGGCCCCAATGGTCTGCTATAGCTTAGCATTAAAGGTTTATGGAGGGCCCCCTACCCGGTCTCTGTTTTTTAAAAAAAGTTTGGGAAGTGCAATTACAGGAAACACTCATGTATTCCATTTTTTGGAGGTCCACCTACCCGGTCATCTGTTTTAACCATTTTTGGAGAGTGCAACCTACAGGCACTCAATCTATCCATTTTATGGAGGGCCACCTACCTGCCCCCTGGTTTGAAAAATTTTGGGACTGCAACAACAGGAATAAATCTATTTCCTTTTACTGGAGGGCCACCTATGCTCTTGTTTGAAAACTTTTTTGGACTGCCCATACAGGCACTCAATCTATTCCATTTTACGGGAGGCCACTACCTGCTCCTCCTTGTTTTGCAACAAATTTTTGGGCTGCACATCCGGCACTAAAACTATTCATTTACTGGAGGGCCAACTACCTGGCCTCTGGTTTGAAAAATTTTGGGACTGCCAATACAGGCCACTCAACTATTCCATTTTTTGGAGGGCCAATACGCTCCTCTGTTTGAACACTTTTTGGGAGTGCCAAATACGGCACTCAATCTATTCCATTTTACTGTAGGGCCACCTACTGATCTATGGTTTGAAAAACTTTTGGACGCCACTACAGGCAATCAATCTTTCCTTTACTGGAGGGCCCCTCATGCTCCTTGGTGAAAAATTTTTGGGACTGCCACATACAGGCACTCCATCTATTCATTTTACTGGAGGGCACCTACCTTGCTCCCTGGTTTGAAACTTTTTGGGACCTGACAAATACAGGCACTCATTTGTATTCCAGGTTAGAGGAGGGCAACCTAACTGCTCCTTGGTTTTGAAAACTTTTTGGGAGTGCCACCTAAAGGCATCATTTCCATTTTTACTGGAGGGCCACCTACCTGCTCCTTGGTTTGAAAATTTTTGGGACTGCACACGGACTATCCAAAAATTAATTGTCTCCATAGCAGCCGCCCCACGTTGTAGACATTACATCAAAAGTCGTCATATAGCTGCCTCCCATAACATGGTGCCTTATCAAACGAGGTGTGTAAGGCACACATTGGGTTGTTTTTCATGGATTCACATCAAAGTTGTTAACTTTGTCGCCACCCTGCTGTGGAATCCACAAAATATACTGGCAAACTTTATCATTTACCAGATATGATTTGAGGCGCTCTCTTGCCGCACTCCTTTGGTTCCTCTCTGCCACAAATTGGTTTGAAGCGGAGGCCATTTTTAGGTATGGTCGCCATGCCATTCTAGCTGCTGCCGGGGCCCTCTGCCATCCGTCCCAGATAGTGTCAGGGTCACTGATTGAATGTTTAGATGCCTATCTAGCTTTCATTCTGTCACTCTGTCATGGCCAGCTGTTGGCCCATAATTTGTATATGGTGCGATTATTCAGCCTAAGAGGATCCATGCAAGCTGAACTGCTGGGTCCTGTCATTCCGTGGTGTTTTTGCATCTTTCTGAGGTTTCAAGGTTGATTTGGCCCAGCTCCCTTTGGGCAGAGCCTTGTCTCCCTTGAAAAATGATCGAGTCTCACAGTGATTTCAATGGGGCGTCTTCGAGACGAGCCTCGGCCATCGGGAAAAGGTCGGCCGATAAACGAGGACCCGCGCTTTTAGTTTCGCTCATCGCTACTAGTATGGAAATCCAGCACACTGAGCGTGACTTGGAGGAAGGCAAATTTATTAAGCAAACAAATATAGAGTGACCTTTTATGTCAATCGCCAACCTCATGAGACACAGGTGGCTGTTGCAAAGTCTCTAGAGGACTATATAACAGCGCATCCAGTTAAATGCAGAAGTTTCAAAAGGTATTCCTACCAGCACCATTGCATGCAATAGCAGAAGATGGAGTCCATTGTACAGCAAACGTGTCTGATGAAGCTAAGTGATTGACTCTGAAAGTCACATCTAGATGTGGTTGCGTTAAATAAATTTTTCCCTATGGCAAGTCCAACTCGGTGTGAATGTTCCATACTGTGTTCACTTTCATCGCCGTTAGTACATCCACTATTAGATGTGTGATCAATTAGAAGCGATGCCAAGATAACTAGCTGCGATTTGTATTTGGTAATATTCGATACACTACTGCAGTATGTGCTGTATGTGTGAGAGTTTTTTTGAATCTTTGAAGAAATAGCACTACTTTTACCTAGGTTTGGGTCAGGAATGGAACCCTTGCCTTTTGTATCAATGGGTATCAATGGATCTCATTTCAGACACAAATAAGATCATCAATAGATCGCAAACCGTGTTTCGAGCCCATTCATGCTCGTCCTCCGTAGAAGAAAAGCCCACCATGGCCCATAAGCCTCTTGATAGTTAAAATTTGAAGTGGAAAGCAGGCATAGGATCGTTAGGCATATATTTGTGACAAGAATAACAAGAAACACTACCATATGATCAACATAAGAAGAAAAAAAAAGATCTGTATGTATTACAAAAGATCTAGGGAACATACTTAGATGTAATCAAACAAGGTATGGGGATAAAAAAATATAAAATAGGAAACCTATAGATAGATGCATTTTTCTTAAAATAGATGCAAAAGATACAAAACTACAATACTCAGTCACCAATATAAATATATATACATGGAACGGTGCTCCCGCGAACCCATGTTCTCGGGGACGGCTGACCGTTGCCCCCTCTCAGGGCCACAGCACCCGAAGCTCTACACTTACCCGTCCCCGATCATTGTCTTCGGCCCGGCCGGACATGTTGCGTGTATCCCAGTCTCTAAGGAGTGACGGCCGTTCAGAGGATTTAACGGGATAGCGTACTGTTTAATTTGCGGCTGGCTATTTCCAGAAAGATTCCTTAAGAATCCTATAATCCGGACTCCAGCAATAAAACTGAGGAATCTTGTGCCTTCGCCCTAGAGTAAGCTTTTCCACGCTCGTGAGTTCTGTTATTTCCATTTAGGACCCCCAGTTTTGTTCTGCACCCCTAGGCTACTCCGATGCTGCATGCTTGACCTATTGCGACATCCCCACCTCTGTCCTGGCTGCAGTCCTCACACCTGTCGTGTCCCCGATATCGAGTGCTGGGGGAGCTGCATATAGTGATTGCTGGGGGAGCTGTAAATAGTGATTACTGGGGGCTGTATATAGTGGTCGCTGGGGGAGCTGTATATAGTGATTGCTGGGGTAGCTGTATATAGTGATTACTGGGGGCTGTATATAGTGATTGCTGGGGGCTGTATATAGTGATTGCTGGGGGAGCTGTATACAGTGATTGCTGGGGGGAGCTGTATAGAGTGATTGCTGGAGGAGCTGTATACAGTGATTGCTAGGGGAGCTGTATACAGTGATTGCTGGGGGAGCTGTATATAGTGGCTGCTGGGGGAGCTGTATATAGTGATTACATGTGGGTAAGGGGTTAAGAACCAGGTCATTTCTTTCACTCCAGTCCACAAAGCTGCTGAAATTTTTATCCTTAGGTGGCAGATATTTGAGTCATGTCTAAAATCTTTTTACGTAAAAGAGAAAAATCGTCCAGTTGGGACGTATATACAAATATATATATGAAATAACAAACACCTACTGAATTGACATAGGTCAGTGTTGGCGAACCTATGGCACGGGTGCCAGAGGTGGCACTCAGAGTGCTCTCTGTGGGCACTCAAGCTCAGCACACAATTCACCAGACAGGACTCAAAGAATGTAACTGCAGTTCCACACAAATCAAGATTTACTAATCTTCGTGTTATTTTAACCCTTTAATCTCCAAGGAAGGCTCAGAGGTTGGCACCTCAGTAGTCAAGCCTGTATGCAGGCCCGGCGCCAGCACCCGGCTAACCCGGGCAAGTGCCGGGGCCCCCAGGTCAGCAGGACATGGAGGTTCCTTCCCACTCTCCGGACACAGATCGCGATGAGTACCTGTGCAGTCACTGCTTTCCCCGGCAGGAGCTGCAGAGGCTGAAGGACCTGTGATGACATCACGGTCACATGACCTGCCGGGAGAAGCAGTGACAACACAGACCTGCATCTGTGAGGTGAGAGGGGAGAGACATAACAGGGGCCAGGGAAGGGGGAGAACATGGGGGGCTGTGTGGGGACATTACTTATTGGGGGGCTGTGTGTATGCAGGAGGAGGGGGGGAGGTCTCCCCCAAACCTTCGCTTCATATATACTCATTCAGGCGTCCAGACACTCTATAACTGGATCATTTGTGTGCTTATTACATAAATATCAATAATTAACATTAACTTGGCTCAATAAACCGCTGAGCCCTCTTCATAGCCAGTAAGATACACTCGGACTTTTGCGCGGCGACAGCATGGACTCCTCTCTTCACTGCCCATCTTGCGCGACTTATCGTCACTTTCTTTTTCTCTTATCCTCCCTGTGACCGTCCATTGGTCAGGTGAGCTGCTTCTGCAATCCCACTCCGCTCCTGTTACGTTGTGACCTGTTCTGTCCCTCGAAATTTACCCCAGGCTCATCGCCCTCGTTTTTTACATCAAAACTCGCCGAGGGTTTCATTACAATGTGCAAGTGGGGTGGTGGGTGTGTAAAATAAAAAATATAATAAGAGAAAGTGATCAACAATTTTATAACATTCCTAACATTTATATCTTGAATACACCCACAACTCCGTACAAACAATTATGAAAAAGTTATTAGTGCCAGAAAGAAGGTTTTTAAATTTTTTTTGCTAAATGAGTAGGAAAAACATTATAAACCTAGAAAAAACTTTGTAGCACCATTAATCTCACAACGACCCAAAAGAAATAAAGTAGACGTGGGGGGCTCACAGTGTGAAAGCCGTAAAATATCCAGCCCCCAAGAAACTGCGTGAATGCGTTTTTTTTTTCACCACTATTTCCCACTGCATTTGGAATTTTTTTTTCCATCTTCCCATTATACCTCACTGGAATAGTCAATACCAAATCAAGTAGGATGTGCAAGGTGTTCACAAAAACAAGCCATCACACAGCTCCTTACGTTTAATAAATAAAGAAGTTATAATGGTTGAGGTGGGGAGTGAAAATGCAAGAAAAAACAAGGACAGGACCTGGTCCTTACCGTTTAGTATGTGGCTGTCTGTTTGAAATGAAGGAATCCCACTGGAAGATTTTGAAGCAGCATCTATTTTACCAGCAAGAGTAGATAGTGGACCTTGAGGAAAGACAATGAGAGAGCGTTAGGTGGGTTTAATTCTCCTTACCTTTGGGGTTGACAAGAGTGTCCAAAACAAATCTTTTCTCCAGTTCAGAACAACATGTCTGCAACAGGAGAGAGATCCGAAAAAAGGAGATGACATCACATAGGGTAGGAGGAGTAAAATAAAAGCAAAGATGCATGGGAAAATTACATCATAGACACCTTATAACAATATCTAACGGTGGCAGAGGGTGGTGATAATTCACAACTGAATTGAAACATCATACAATATTGCCTTAACCTCACATACCATGAAGGCATTTGAAAAAGTACTTATAGTACACCTAAAAGAGGAAGTCTTGACCCATTCCACATAATACACTCACACCTAGATCAAAGTAGATCCTTAGTAAGTATCATTTACTTTAATTTCTTTACTGTATTCAAATAACCAGAGCATTCAGTATGAATGAAGAAAATGAGAGTCACTCCACTCAAACAGCAACCCTATTTAACTGGACCTTTGACTAATCTTCGGAACAGACCACAGCTTTCACTAATAGGAGAAGTACATTCCAACAGTTTGTCAAGAAAAAAGGGGGCCACTGTACTTCCCATGTCTTTTCACCCTCTATACCTCATTTTAAGACATAGCACAAAAAAACAGACTTTATATCTTCGACCAATTTTGTGAAACTTGGGTTTAAATCGAATAACGGTTTTCATGTTGAAAGAGAAAAATCGTCCAGTTGGGACGTTATATACCCAATTGTCCACTAAAACTCAACTTTTTTAGTGCATGTCAAATTCGAAAGTAAAGACCTGGAATACGCTTTCTATATCCAAACTCAACATGTAGTTTGAAATAACAGTCGTGATTATTACGCCTTCCAAGTCCCGTGTTAGGGAGGAGCTGACCGATGTCAGTGATGGTGAACCTTTTTAGAAGGACCGAATGCCCAACAACATACCGAACTAATTTTTATCATGAGTGCCCAATAAAAGTCGTATTTAATTTTTTATTTGTTCTCCTGTTCCTCCACACTTTCAATCAAACCTACCTGCCTCCCGATGAAAACCATTACATTGAATGCATGGAGAGCAATCTCATGCTTCTCTCCAGGGTCTTGCATACAGGAAGAGTCAAGGGGCCAGCAGAGGACCTTCAAGATATCCAGTTCTTCTCCACACCTTCTTGCTGTTTCTTCAGTCCCAGCTGTCCAAGAGATTCTAGGTGCGGGATCCAAGTATGGAATCATATAAAATCCAGGATGTATCTCATCATCAGGGCGGGCTGGCTTCCAGGGGTTTTAGTGGGGCCCCTGGCAACGGGCCTAGTGGCCCCCTTATTGGGCCGCCCTCTAGTAAGTCCACCTGCCCCCCCCCCCGCCGCATGGACACCGGCCCCTCCATCCCCATGTACCAAACCCCCCTCCTGTACTCCACCTAACACTGCCCCCCCCCACTGTATTCCACACTCCCCCCCTCCCCCTGTAGACCACACGCCCCCTCCTTCCTGTATACACAAATGCCCCCCCCACCCCCGTTATACCACAGCTCCCCCTCCCCCTGTATACACCCTGACCCCCCCCTCCTGTATACCCACTATGCCGCCCCTCCTACTTTATACACACTTCCTCTCTCCTCCTGTATACACACTTCCCCCTCCTCCTGTAATACCCTGACCCCCTCCCTCCTGTATCACCTGACTCCCCTCCCCCTGTTACACACTAACCCCCCCCCCCCTCCTGCCTGTATCACAATGCCCCCCTCCTCCTGTTACACAGCCGCTCCCCCCTCTCCTGTAATACAACCACTGCCCCCCCCTCCTCCTTATACACACTGACCCCCCTCCTCCGTAATACCACACAGCTCCCCTCCCATCCTGATACACCCGCTTCCCCCTCCTCCTGTACTACACCCATCACAGGTCCTTCAGCCTCTGCAGCTCCTGCCGGGGAAAGCAGTGACAACACAGACCTGCATCTGTGAGGTGAGGGGGGAGAGACATAACAGGGGCCAGGGAAGGGGGAGAACATGGGGGGGCTATGTGGGGACATTACTTACTGGGGGGCAATATGTATACAGACACAGCACACCGCTACCGTACGTAGGGGGAGTGGGGTATCAGATGGGGACTTGTATCTGTACAGCAGGTTTGTAAGGGCTTTGTAGGAACCTACCCCAGCCCCAGCCAGTGCAGTAGCTGCATTACCCATGTCTATATCTATCCACCACTGGGCATATACTAGCTGGGAAGCCAGGTAATAAAGATACAGATCTGGGGCAGCCAGTCCACCCCTAGCCTTGGGAGCCTGAAGCAGCGCTAAACTGAAGCGCGGGGCGCCACCCTGCCAGTAGAAGGACCTGAGAATGCCGTCTATGCGTTTAAACAGGCTCTTGGGGAGTAGTATAGGACAAGGGTGGAAAAGGTATAAAAATTTAGGGAGGAAGATCATTTTGAATATGTTAATACGCCGGTACAGGGACAAGGGGAGAGTGGACCAGGCTTTTAGGCACGAATCCGTTGCAGTTATCAGGGGTGTAATGTTTAGCTCCGTATATGCCTGAACCTTGCATGATACCTGGATTCCTAGATATTTAAAAGTGGACACCACCTGGACCGGGCCAGGGAGGGAGTGTACCCCTACATCTGATAAGGGAAAAAGGGCTGATTTATCCCAGTTAACCCGGAGACCCGAAAACCCCCCCATAACGTTCTATCAGGGAGAGAAGGGATTCCAGAGAGGGGCCCACATCCCCAAAGTATACCAGTGTATCATCAGCATAGAGAGATACGTTTTCAATAATAGTACCTCTAGTAATGCCCTTAATGCCATCAGAGTGACGAATGGGCTCAATGGCAAGTGTGAAGAGGAGGGGAGATAGTGGGCAACCCTGTCTAGTGCCCCTGGCCATAGGGAGAGTGGGTGAGATGTTAAGGTTGGTCCTTACCCTGGCCTTAAGATCGTTATACAGTAATCTAACTAGTGCTGTGAAGCGAGGGCCAATACCCAGCCTGGGCAAGAGGGTCCATAAATAGGGCCACTCCACAGAATCAATGCCTTGCAATTGTCTAAGGATAATATAAACCCAGGGTCTGAAGACCTCTCTGCCTCTGCTGTGTTCAGGTGTAGTCTTTGTATGTTTATGTCAGTTCCCCTCCCAGGCATAAAGCCTGTCTGGTCCGGGTGAACCAAGGATAATATTACTTTGTTAACCCTTGTTGCCAGAATTTTTGCTAGTATTTTAACATCCGAGTTTAGGAGGGAAATTGGACGGTATGAGTCGGGAAGTAGCGGGTCCTTACCAAGCTTAGGAAGAACTACAATAAGGGCATCACGCATGGAGTCAGGGAGGGAACCATTGTCAAGCGCAGAGGAGTACAGACCAAGGAGATGGGGGACCAGAGTCTCACAATTATCCCTATACCACTCACCTCCCAGCCCGTCAAGCCCAGGTGTCTTACCAGGGAGCCAGTTCCACCTCCTCCGCTGAGAGCTGGGCATCAAGCTCCAAAGACTGCGCCGGTGTGAGCCTCCATAATGGGAGACTATCGAGGAATCTGGAAATCTCGACGGAAGAGGCGGACAATCTGGAGCTGTATAGAGAAGAGTAGAATTCCTGAAAAACCATGTTAACAGCCCGGGGTTCTGTGATTAAAGCTCCTTTACCGTCAATAATAGACAGAACGGAAGCACAAGGACGCTCAGCCCGAGAAAGGTACGCAAGTAGCTTCCCATTTTTATCTCCAAATTCAAAGATAGACGCTTCCCTGGCTAGCAGGCGCTTGCTGGTGCGCTCCTTCACTACAGCTAGATGGTTCCTCTGCCCCTGAGCCCAAGTCTTTTTGCTCCCCGCAGTAGGCTTCTCTAGATATTCCTTTTCTGCTGTCACTAGCGCAGCGGTCAGCCTTTCCTCTTGCGCATTCAGACTAGTCCCAGACTAGAAGGGGATCAGGATGAGTTGAGCGTACGTCCCAGAACTCGCTGTGCGCTGCCCTAACAGTACTCTGGACCGCTGGGGATAGGAGCCAGGCCGGGTGCAGGCGCCATAAGCGGAAGTCGCTGGGGGGCCTATAAGTAGACTGATGAGCAAGGCAGAGTGATCTGATGCACTGTGCGGGCAATAGGATACTTGATCGACGTGCGGTAGCATATCTGGGGAGACAAAGGCCAGATCAATCCGGGAGAAGCTCTTGTGCACAGAGTAATAAAACGAGTATTCTCTCTCTTGAGGGTGCTTACTACGCCAAACATCGGTGAGATCTAGGGAAGTGAGCCACTCATTCAGACGGACCGAGCCTGTGTCTAGGCCGCTTGTGCGATCCAGGGAGGGATTAGGGACTGCATTAAAGTCTCCAATGCAAAGGACCGGACTGGGAGGACTGGGAGGCATAGCAGCCAGTTTACTTGAAATTATGAGCAGCACAGCTGGATCAAAGGGAGGGGGGACATAAATAGACGCTATAGTGAAGGTAAAGCCCCATAGAGCACAGTGTATGACCACATACCGGCCGAAGTGATCTAGAGCTACCTGTATGACTTCTATGGAAAGCGCTTTGGATATGAGTATGGATACTCCCCTAGCGTAGACAGAGTAGGAGGACTGATAACCTCTAGCCACCCATGCCCGCTTCAGAGAGAGGACTTTCTGACCCGTAAGGTGTGTCTCTTGGATACATACAATGTGAGGGGCCTGTCGCTTAATGACATCTAACATCAGGGCCCTTCTGAATTTGGAGTTGAGTCCCCTCACATTCCAACTCATTACCTTAAGTGAAGACATATTAGCGGAAGGGAAAAGGGTGTGGGGGAGGAGACGTGAGCAACCAAGCATTCATCCTTTCATACCACAAAGACATAGACAGACAGACAACAGAGAACATAACAAATATAACCACAACCGAACAAACAATCCCAAGAATATAAACCCCCCTGTCTAACACCCTAACAGCAGTAGTGTAGACCTATACCCCAACCCTCAGAATAGGAGGTATTTAGGCATCCATATTTAGAGAGAGCAAAAGAGGAGGTAGGGGAGGGGAGACATGGAAGGGGAGTGGTAAGAGTATAGGGGAAGGGGGGGGGGGTAGGAGCAGGGAAGGGGGGGGGGGGAAGAGAAATAAGTGCCATGTGTGGGTCACAGGCCAAGTGACCAAAAGAGATAGTACATCAATCATGGGGTACAATTCACAAGGCGCGAGCCCCATTGTAAACCAATATTAGAAAACCATAACAGTTATTTGGAACCCCTAGACATCTATTCAGGACTAAGTCCAGCATTGTCATAGCACATCAGATAAAAGGATATGAGTCCAGTCACTCAGGAAGTGCGGGCCTTCCAGCGGGAGCCCGAGGGGCTGCATCAGCCCAGTGAAGTGCTTCAGTTGGGCAGGTGAAGAATCTGGCCGTCCACAATTCGGAGCTTGGAAGGGTACATCATGGAGTATTTATACCCCTTGTCACGGAGATGGGCACGGACCTCGGTGAATTGTGCGCGTTGTTTCCTGACCGATGCAGAGAAATAAGGGTAGAAGGACTGTTAGCATAGAGAATTTCTCCCTTGGTACGGACCGCCCTGAGGATAGAGTCCCTGTCTTGGATTGCGGGATGGCACTCGATGGGCCCTTTCCACTGTGAAGAACGGGGAGAAGGTATCTGAAGGTAGCATATTTTTGAGCCAGTTTTCAAAAAAGGATACAGGGTCAGACCCCTCCACTTTTTCGGGGAGGCCGACCACTCGGACGCAGGCGGTTTTCGAGGTCATCAGCTCTGTCGATGGATTCAGACATTTGGCGCTGAAGCTCTCTTGATCTGTGTCGGCATAGGCCTTTGGGCATCCTCCACCTCAGATATTCTGCGTTCAGTTTCGGTGATTCGTTCTTTGGCTTTATGGACATCATGCCTTAGCAAAACAAAGTCCTGTCGCAGCTCATTCACCTCGGTGACAAGTTTTGACTGGCACCCGTTGGCCGCCAGCACCTCTGCAAATTTGCGGTCCAGCTCCGTGGCCGGGACAGGCGGGTCGGTGCCATCCTCATAACTCACAAGCTGTGGCGGGCTCTGGGAGCCTTCAAAGAGGGAGGGAGAGGAGTTTGGGGACCCCTGAGGAGAGCAAGGCTGTATGCGGGAGAATTTCCCCAACCTTTTGGCAGCGTTCGACTGTATCTGCGCAAGAACGGCTTGGGATGTGGAGCATTCCTGCGCGTCCAGGGGTTCCAGGGACTGGAATGGAGGATCTTTATGGACGGGTTCATCATCCGATGGAGGCGCAGACGCCCTGGACGCTGCTTTGTGTAGTTTAGCCGTCTTCCTCTGGTTGCCCATGGCGTCAGGGCAGAGAGGGCAGGTCCAGTAATTAGTAGAGAGTCCAGACCCACTTGGGGTATTGCAGCGGCACTGCAAGGGTTAATATAAAACAGAACCCAGGAGCAAGGGATCACTGGGAGTATGGTGGGCTGCACAGCTTGGGGTCCCCAGGTGAAAGGTGGGCAGCAGGGGGGCAGAGTTTAACCCTGCGCGCCTAGGCCTCAGGCAGCGCAGGGGAGTCCAACAAGATGGCACCTCCAACAGGATACAGGGCCGGCTGGCGCACTGCCGCGGTCCACCTGCAGTGTGGAGTGGCAGCTCCGTTAGCGATGCGGGGATATTTCCCTCCCCCCAGTGATCGGGTCCGCTGCAGTGTATCTCTGATGCCGGGCATCTATGAACCGGCCGCCGCACGGATCACGGGGCCGGCCTCTGTGGGTGAAGTGCGGGCGAGCCGCGCGGAGCCGGTGGCCACCGCAAGATCCCCACCGCTGGACAAGGGAAGACACCCGGGGCACAGGTGAGCAGACTGGAGGGGGCTGCCTAGGGAGGGAGATAGGGTGCCGGGTCCCGGGAGCTCCGTGGCGCACGTCCTCCTAGCTCGGCATCAGGCCACGCCCCCCCCATTCTTGGCTTCTCTTGATTAGTTTCAAGAGGTAGTCACCTGAAATGGTCTTCACATCACAGGAACCCTGTCTTGTAAATGGGGTTGGGAGCATCAGTTGTGTTGTGCAGAAGTCAGGTGGACATACAGCTCCTCTATAGTCCTACTGAATAGACAGGTAAAAAAAAGCAGCTAAGAGAAGTCCAAAAAATTGGGAAAACTTTGACAGCTCTACAAAGAAGGGTACAAACCATGAAGTGCTACAAAGAAACTGGATGACATGAGGAGCGCCCCAGGAAAGGAAGACCAAGAGTCTCCTCTGCTGCGGAGGTTAAGATTCACCTCTGTTGTGGAGGATAAGTTCATCCAAGTAACCAGCCTCAGAAATCGCAGGTAACAGCAGCTCAGATTAGAGACTCAGGTCACTGACACACAGAGGTCTAGTAGCGGACACATCTCTAGAACAACTGGTAAGAGAAGACTGTGTGCAGCAGCCTTCATGGTAACATCGCCGCTAGGAAACCACTGCTAAGGACCGGCAACAAGCACAAGAGACACGAGGAGTGGACGTTAGACCAGTAGAAAACTGTGCTGTGGTCTGATGAGTCCAAATTTGAGATCTTTAGTTCCAACCACTGTGTCTTTGTGCGACGCAGAAAAGGTGAACAAATGGATTCTACAGGCCTGGTCCCCACCGTGAAGCCTGGAGGAGTAGGTGAGATGGTGGTGGGGGGGGGGGTTGCTGGTATACTTGACCAGCAGGGTTACCACAGCATCTTGCAGCGGCTGCTATTCCACCCGGTTTGCGTTTAGTTTCACCATCATTTATTTTTTAAAAGGACAATCACCCCAAACACATCTCCAGGCTGTGTAAGGGCTATTTCACCAAGAAGAAGAGTGATGGGGGCTACGCCTGATGACCTGGCCTCGTAGTCACCAGACCTGAACCCAATCGAGATGGTTTGGGGTGAGCGGGACCGCAGAGTGAAGGCAAAAGGGCCGAAAAGTGCTTAGCATCTCTGGGAACTTCTTCAAAACCGTGAGAAGACCATTTCAGGTGACTACCTCTTGAGTGTGCAAAGCAGTAATCAAAGCAAAAGGAACCTAGAATATAAGACATATTTTCAGTTCTTTCACACTTTTTTGTAAAGTATGTAATTCCATATGTGGTAATTCATAGTTTTGATGCCTTCAGTGTGAATCTACAATTTTTATAGTTATGAAAATACAGAAAACTCTGAATGAGAAGATGTGTCCAAACTTTTGGTCTGCACTGTATACGATGTGTAATTTCTATTAGTATATTGTAAATCTGACAGACATTTACTAGCATATATGGAGATGTATAAATGATTGGTGAATAAATGGTATAAATGGGGAAATGTTATTCAAGAGCTGGATAGGAGAATGGTGTGATGGCCATTTGTGCTCCATTCCTGCTTTGCTTTGCTTTGCTTTGGGGAAAGGCCAAAAGAATAATAATTCTACACCCAAAGACGTTAATAGAAGATAACTGGATTTTAGCATTTTCTGTTGGGGTCGGGGTCTAATTGTTTCTGGGCCTTTTAGGGCCATTATGTTGGAATGCATAACATAATGGGGGTCATTTACTAAGGGCCCGATTCGCGTTTTCCCCACGTGTTACCCGAATATTTCCGATTTGCGCTGATTTTCCCTCTATTGCCCAGAGATTTTGCCGCACGCAATCGGATTGTGGCGCATCGGCGCCGGCATGCACGCGACGGAAATCGGGGGGGCGTGGCCGAACGAAAACCCGTCGGTAAGTGTCGCGAAAATTGCACTTACCTTCACTAGGAATAGGCCGGTGAATTTCAGGGCATTCTAGCGGACTTCAGCGCAGGAGCGCCAACTGGTGGACGGCGGAGAAACTGCCTTAATAAATCCCGGCCGGACCCGGACCATTTCAGGTGACTACCTCTTGAGTGTGCAAAGCAGTAATCAAAACAAAAGGAACCTAGAATATAAGACATATTTTAAGTTCTTTCACACTTTTTTGTAAAGTATGTAATTCCATATGTGATAATTCATAGTTTTGATGCCTTCAGTGTGAATCTGCAATTTTTATAGTTATGAAAATACAGAAAACTCTGAATGAGAAGATGTGTCCAAACTTTTGGTCTGTACTGTATACGATGTGTAATTTCTATTAGTATATTGTAAATCTGACAGACATTTACTAGCATATATGGAGATGTGTGAATGATTGGTGAACAAATGGTATAAATGGGGAAATGTTATTCAAGAGCTGGATAGGAGAATGGTGTGATGGCCATTTGTGCTCCATTCCTGCTTTGCTTTGCTTTGGGGAAAGGCCAAAAGAATAATAATTCTACACCCAAAGAAGTTAATAGAAGATAACTGGATTTTAGCATTTTCTTTTGGGGTCGGGGTCTAATTGTTTCTGGGCCTTTTAGGGCCATTATGTTGGAATGCATAACATAATGGGGGTCATTTACTAAGGGCCTGATTTGCGGTTTCCCCACGTGTTACCCGAATATTTCCGATTTGCGCCGATTTTCCCTGTATTGCCCCGAGATTTTACCGCACACAATCGGATTGTGGCGCATCGGCGCTGGCATGCACGCGACGGAAATCGGGGGGCGTGGCCGAACGAAAAACCCTCGGATTCGGAAAAACCGCCGCATTTAAAAAAAAAAAAAAGTGTCGCGAAAATTGCATTTACCTTCACTAGGAATAGGCGAATTTCAGGGCATTCCAGCGGGGTCTCGGCGGACTTCAGCGCAGCAGGCCGGACCCGAAGCCACCGCAGAGAACGAGCCAAACATACATATATTTATTTTAAAAGGGAATTGACACCAGTTTGATTGCCATCTAAAACCGGATGTACGGAATTTGATTGACATTGTAATTCACAAATGGATTGTCTTATCCTTCGTTATCTAAAGGGTGACCGGTTTGTTTGTATACAACAAACATAAATAACTATATATATATATATCCCATACTTGCAAAAAAGAGAAGTATTCTACAATAGATTTTTACTATAAATCCATTTTTAGTTACTAATATTGTATAAAAAACTAATTTTAAAAACATTTTAAAGACTAATCCTGTCCTTAATATTTTGGGAAAGGTATATAGATAACACATATACTAGCAAACAATGAAAAGATTTTAGATTGACTCTTCAATGGGAGATCAGTTATAAAGTCCATGGCTACGGCAGCTTCTTACTTGCAAGACTTATGTCTGATGAGCTCTTCGGAAGAGGATACTGACTTGGGGTTATTGCTCTTGTGTGGCTGGGCACGCTGGGGTACAGAGATTTGTTGCTCTCATATATCGCTATTACTGGTGGCCAGATCTGGTCAAGGATTTAATAGCAAGATATGAGAGCAACAGATCTCTGCACCCTAGGGTGCCCAGCCAATGTCCCCAAGTCAGTATCTTCTTCTGAAGAACTGGTCAGACATAAGTCTTGCCAGGAGGAAGATTCCTTAGGTCCACAGGAGCAGCAACAACTAGTCGTTTCGGGGAACGATATGGCGCAGAGCCGGTTCTTCCACAACAACATCAGAGGCACAAGAGAGGTTCTTCAGGTTCTTCTCGGTTGGACGGAAGGGGATCAGGAATTTGAACCGAGAAAAGAAGAGGGACCTGCGAGCCTGTCGAGGATTGAGAAGCTGAGCAGTCTGGAGATACAGGAGATTCTTGTGGTCAGTATACATATAGACCGGATGACGAGCTCCTTCCAGAAGATAGCGACTCTTCTCCAAAGCAAGTTTTATGGACTATAGCTCTCGGTCCCCTATGGAACATCTCTTCTCTGCGGAAGTATAGCTCACAAGTGAGAGTTCGGCCCTTGGGCCCTTTGTGGCTGAGTACTGTTTCAGCTCCTACTGAGGAGTTGTCAACTTCCAGCAGGAAAGGCTTCTCCTTATCAGGCCGTGTGAGAACTGGGGCCGAGGCAAAGGCTGGCTTCAGACTAGAGAAGGCTTCATCAGTCCCCGGGAGCCAGAGTCTGGGATTGGCGTTCTTCTTGATCAGCGCCACAATGGGAGACACAAGAGAAGAAAAGTCTTGAATAAACTGTCGGTAGTAATTGGCAAAGCCCAGGAATCTCTGTATTGCACGCACTCCTACAGGGCGAGGCCATTAAAGATCCACAGACAACTTAGCAGGATCCATCTGTAGACCCTTGTCAGAGATGATATAGCCGAGGAAGGAAAGACTCTTCTGGTGGAACTGGCACTTCTCAAGTTTGTTGTAAAGGCGATTGGCTCTTAAACAACTGAGGACTTGCTGCACGTGGGAATGATGGGACTCAAGGTCCGTAGAGAGCACCAAGATATCGTTGTGATTGACCACAACACAGTTACATAGCAAGTCTCTGAAAATGTCATTGACAAACTCCTGAAAAACAGCTGGTGCATTGCAGAGTCCAAACGGCATGACAAGGTACTCAAAGTGCCCATCACGAATATTGAAGGTGGTCTTACACTTTTCACCTTTGCGGATCCAATGAAGTTATATGCCCCACAGTGGTCTAGTTTTGTGAAGACCTTGGCTCCACGTAAGCGGTCAAAGAGTTCTGCGATCAACGGCAATGGATAGCGGTTCTTCATGGTGATCTTGTTTAGGCCACGATAATCTATGTACGGACAGAGTGACCCATCCTTTTTGACTACAAAGAAGAACCTTGCTTTGGCAGGAGAACAGGATTTACGTATGAAGCCCCTCTGTAGATTTTCTTTCACGTAGGCCGACATTGCAGTGGTTTCAGGCACAGACAGTGGGCACACCTGACCCCGTGAAGAGATTTGCCTGGCAGCAGGTCAATTGGGCAATTGTAGGGTTGATGTGGTGGCAAAGTCTCCGCTTGCTTCTGTGAAAAAACATCTGCAAAGTCCACATATGGAGCGGGGAGACCCACCAGAGGCTTGGAGGACTTTGGAAGCTAGACGGTGGAGACGGGACAAGGTTCCAGACAACTTGACTTGCATTCTGGTCCCCAGCGGAGAACTTCACCCGTCTGCCAGTTGAGCACCGGTGCATGGTGCTGCAACCATGGAAGACCCAGAAGAACTGAAGACATGCATCGAGTTAGCACGTAAAAGGAAAGTCTCTCTTTGTGCAAGACCCCTACTAGTAGGCATAGGGGTCAGTGCTGTACCGGATCAGGTCTTGAAGAAAATGCCCTGATGAGATAATGGCTTCTCAAGATGGACCACAGGAAGATGGTACTGAGAGACCAGGGCAGCATCCACGAAGGAAGGCAGAGGCTTGAAACTCATTACCCGTCCCTGAGCTGAGCAAGACAGGTATGTTCAGATGTGAAGAAGCTTTGTTCTCATCTATGGACGCTTCTCCCAAGAACCCTAGGTGCATGTGTTTCCTAGACGCTGAGGATGGAGTGGACAGGACTGAAGGAAGTGTTCCGGGCTGGCACAATAGAGGCAGAGGTTCTCCTGACATCGCCTGGAACGTTCCTGGAAAGACAGCCGAGCTCTGTCCACAAGCATCGGTTCCTCTGCAGTGGTCTTGGCAAGAGGCTTAAGCGGTCTTTGGAATGCAGGAGCCAGGCGAGGCAAACGTCGGACCTGGACATGCGCTTGCTCAAAACTTTTCTCCTTAGAACACTCCATAAACCAGATATCAATCCGAGTGGCCAGAGGGATAAGATTGCTGAGAGTAGACAGCAGGTCACGTACAGACAGGGCATCTTTAACTTGTCCTGAAAGTCCCTTTTTAAAAGTCCCAGTCATCATTCTACGCTAGCTCAGAGGCCAGAGTACGGAACGGAACTGCATAGTTACTAACAGATGAGTCCCTTGATGCAGGTGGTTCAGCAGTGCAGTCTCAGCTAAAGATGCTCCTTCAGGTTCCTCAAAGACAGACCGGAACTCAGCAAAAAGGAGGTGATGTCAGCTGTAACCAGGAGTACTCTGTCCTAGAGGGGAGTAGCCCATGCCAGGCCCTTCCCGGAGAGGAGACCGATGATGAATGCCACCTTAGACTGTTCTGTGACGAACTGTGTCGGCATAAGCTCAATGTGCAGGGAGCACTGGGTAATGAAGCCCCTGCACAACTTGGGATCCATCATATTTAGACGGCATGAATATTCTCTGTCTAGGTTCAGCGGTAGGAGCCACAGGAGCTTGCCGCTGTTGTTGAGTTGCCATCAATAGCTGTAACATGGCGGTGACTTGACCAAGCTGTTCACCTTGCACGGCAATCTGCCGGGACTGCTGGACCACGATGGTGACAAGATTGGCCAGTTTGAGCCGCGGGACCTTGGCGGGATCCATGGCCCGATCTTACTGTCAGGTGGTGAGATATAGGTGGCTGGAGCACCCGTGACAGCTAATATTTCCTTTATCATATGTGGTCAAAAATTGAGTTGATATTTTTTATTGTTATGTTAAGAAATGCATCTGTTTTTTAATAGTTTCTCAGATAAGCAGTTTTAATCAGATTTTTTGGATACCCTTTTTCTAGAAATTACTTGGTGATAACTACAGATTGTATTTTGGAATCTTAGTCTTTGCTGCAATTCCTTCATATCCTTGAGAACTGGCTGTTCGGGATATTGTTCAACCATTTTCGATAATCAGCAGTATCGTATGGCAAGTATCCATTACTGTCCACTTTCTTAAAGTGATTTTTTGTTTTGTATTGTGGGAAATAAATAAATCTAAGAATACCATGTGAGATTCACTTATACCTACTGTGAAATTAATACCGCAGTTGTTTTTATTCAGTTAATCTATAAAATGAAAAATGTTAACAATAAATTACTGTTCACAATCAAAAACTGATCGTCTATTTGTCTATACAGTGACAATAATGAGATTGCCAGAACTTAAAACCCATTCTATCAGACGTCCTGGCGATAGTAGGCATCTATATTGCACATAAAAGAATGTTTGTGGATAAGGTGAGTATCAGACCTTACAGACTTCATTGGAAAACTTCCTGTAAGCTATAAAGTTGTTGAGTAGATTCAGATTTATGATGAGACGGTTGGAACCATTTGGTTTCTTCACCAAAAAAAAACATGTCTTTCTTGGCCCTGAGAACAGGAATTACCAAACCAGAACGGAGAAGAGAAGAACATCATGCCAGACATCCCAATGAGTTGAAGGAGAAGAAGAAGGTGAAGAAGATGTGGGGGGAAGAGGGTCAAATTCTATCTTGTACCCTTGGCATATGATGTCTAAGACCCAGGGGTTTGATGTTGTCTGCGACCACTGATCCTTATACAACCCCTTATAATAACTGTATACAGCCCCCTTATAATAACCATGTACAGCCCCTTGTAATAACTATATACAGCTCCCCTGCAATAACCATATACAGCCCCCTGTAATAGCTATTCACATTACCCTTATAATAACTATATACATTTCCCACACAACACCTCTCACTTTCTCACATACCCTCCCCCTCAGTTCAGACCCCCCGGGGCGAACTCCTGACATTAAGCAATGCGTTCGGGACAAGGCATCTGCATTGCCCTGTAGTTTCCCGGCTCTGTGCTCCACCATGAAACTGAAATTTTGGAGGGACAAGAACCACCTAGTGACCCTGGCATTCTCCTCCTTAGTTCTACTCATCCATGTGAGAGGAGAGTGGTCAGTTATGAGACGGAACTGTCGTCCCAGCAAGTAGTACCGTAGGGACTCTAATGCCCACTTTATCGCCAGACATTCCTTCTCTACGGTACTGTAATTTTTTTTCAGCTGGCTGAGCTTCCTGCTCAGGTAGGTAATGGGGTGTTCTTCTCCATTCACCTCCTGAGAGAGGACAGCTCCCAGGTATGCCATCAACCAGCTCCGTAGCCAAAAAAGTAACAATGTTATGCCACTTGGAAGAGGGCAATACATAAATGATAGATTTTTCCCCACATTAGGGTTTTGTTTGACAAATTTAGTAAAACGTAAGAAAATATATTCAAGTCTGGTATCCCCGTAATCGCATCGACCCATAGAATAAAGATAACATGATTATTAGTCTATACGGTGAACACCAAAAAAAAAAAAAGATAACATGATTATTAGTCTATACGGTGAACACCAAAAAAAAAAGAGTAAAAAATCCAGTACAGAATTGATGCTTTTCTACTCCTGAAAAAGTTCCTAAATTTTCAACAATAGGTGATACCAACCCCAAAATGGTAACAATGGAAAAAGCATCTCATCGCGCAAAAAAAATGGCATCACATGGCCCCAATAACGAAAAAGCGATCTCTCGGGTGGCCACCCTCTCAAAGCCTGTCAGATAGGCCTCCACACCATCCTCGGCGGTCATCTTGGTCATAGCTTTGCGGACCTCTTTCCTGGCATCCTTCACCGTCATTGCTGGGACAGTCCTTTGCTGAGCAGCGGTCAGGGCTGTTACCTGCTGGAGCAGCAATTTGTTTGTCTCTTGCTGCTGCACATTGGACTGGACAAGCTGCTTGATTAACTCCTCCATGGCTGTGGCTTGCAGCTTCAGTGCTGTCAACTTCCAGGACATGCATTAGTGCAGTGGTGGCGAACCTATGGCACGTGTGCCAGAGAGGGCACGCAGAGCCCTCTCTGTGGGCACGCGTACCATCTCCACTGCCGTCTCTATGGGCAGGAAAAGCTGCCAATCGCCGAGAGCTCCAGTGATCTCTTTCACTGAAGGCTTCATCTGACCTGCTCTGTGCTCACTAGTGCTGCCTAGGGACACAGCAGCAGGTCAGTGCCCGCCCCTCCACTCCCTCCCCCTCCCCCTTCAGCCCGGGAACACGAGGAGAGTGAGAGGGAACTGCCGGAGCTTACAGCATCAGCGCACAGTGAGAGAGATTTATCATAAGTCTCTTAGATCAGAACTGTTCTAGTTGCCCTTGGCAACCAATCAGAGCTCAGCTTTCATTTTGCCACAGCTGTTGATAAAATTAAAGCTGATCTCTGATTGGTTTCCATAGGCAACTAGAACAGGTTTACCTCAGAAACTTGAAGATAAATCTCCCCCAGTGAGTACAGAGGAGTGCAGCAGGAGGCAGGAGCTGCTCTGTGTGTATTACACAGGCAGCAGACAGGCAGCTATGGGACACTAAGCAACTATAGGTGCTTATTGTTTAGTGTCCCAAACTGCCTTGTATGACACATGTCTGTGGCCACATATATTCTGCCCCTGGTCCAGATCTCTTGTCACTGTGCCATGCTGCCAGTGACCCTGGGGTGCACTACACTGCCCTCACTGACAGCATGGCACAGGTGCCCAGAGCTCCAGACCAAGGGCAGTATATATATGTATATACGTATGTGTGTGTGCCCACAGACATGTGTCATGTGGTGATTTGATGGTAAATTCACCTGCCTGATTCCATGTAGATTTGCTACTGCACCCACCCTCCACCCTACAACATACACTTTACCCTACACATGCCCTGCCGAATTCAACAATCCTTCATATTGCCCCTGTATGGGGCTAGTGTTCCTCACTATATGGCGGTAGTGTTCCTCACTTTATGGGGTTAGTGTTCCTCACTATATGGGGGAAGTGTTCCTCACTGTATGGCGGTAGTGCTCCTCACTGTATGGGGGTAGTGTTCCTCACTGTATGGGGGTAGTGTTCCTCACTGTATGGGAGTCAATGGATTTTACCAGCTTTTTGTGTTAAAATTATATAAAATGTTTGTAAATGTAAAATGTATAAAATTATAGGCCTCGGCTTATATTCGTGTCAGCTTATACTTGAGTACATAAAATGTATATAAATATATACATATAAAGATTGGCAACACTGCAAAAATCTTTCTCAAGGCTTAGAGTGACATGGAGCTGCTGATGATCCGCTTGGTGGTGAAGAGGGTGATGGGGTGAGAATGCCAAGTTGGTACCACAGGGAGAGGTGAGGGGGTGGATGGGGTTCATAAACCGGAGCCCATGCACAGGCAGCCACCTACAACGGTGCATTCTTCTAAGTGCCACTACAAGTCCAGGAGTAAAGGTGATGGAGGAAGAGGTAATGGTGCTTTTCAGATTTTGAAAGACAAGAGTTAAACAAGTACTTATAGTCCCTTTGTTTCCTTCTGGTTCAATTCTGATATAATTCTTTTAGTGCATCTTCTCAAGTGCAGCTATTTAAGTGCACAGTCAGTTCTGAGATTTGTTGCAATAAGTCAGGCGGACCCTGCATACACTTTGATGTCCTCTCTAACGGGATTTTCCTGTGTATATGCATTTTGTGCAGCTTGGGATACCAAGGCTCGGGAGTGCCAAACTGTGTAGACTAGGACTAATTGTCAAATCCTCTCCTGAATTTTCTGTAGTGTGTGGAATTAAATTTGGGGGAGGGGATCATTAAGGTCCTGATGTTTATCCATACTTTATGCCTTCGGAGACCACGTTCTTGCTACACACACTGGAGTTTGAGCTGTTGTTTCCGACACAAACAGATCTATTTGTCTCTGGCCAAACTGTTGACTTACCATATTTTTCGGACTATAAAGCGCACCGGATTATAAGGCGCACCGTCAATAAATGCCTGCTAAAATGCCTAGGTTCATATATAAGGTGCACCGGATTATAAGGATGAATGACCAGCAGGTGGCAGACCTGTGCACAGTTCAAGGCAGCTGTTGTCTGTAAGTACGGTTCATATATGAGGCGCACTGGACTATAAGGCGCACTTTTGATTTCTGATAAAATCAAAGGATTTTTTATGAGCCTTATAGTCAGAAAAATACGGTATTTTTAAGAAACTCTGTGTAGTCATGACTATCATTGCCAAGGACAGCTTCTGTGTGGACATCTGATATCTCGAATGTCCTGAAAATACAATTGTCACAGGGAGGAAAAAAGGGTCTAAAATTTGAGGAAAAAAAGTTAAAATTTTTTTTTTATATTTCAGCAGAGTCTCTATATTGGAGACCGCTGCTCTATACAAGTCCATCAATTCTTAACTAAGCAACAGTTTTTATTTTGTGCGTCAAGTTATATTGCCTAGTACATATGTGTGCACAACGTATCATTGTCTCCAAGCGAATGTATCGGAGAATGTTGCAATCCATGCAAAATTTTACTGTGTCTCAAAAGATACTACATGTACTATGTCCCCCGACTCCTGCATGAGCAAATAATAATAATTCCTTCATTAATATAGCACACACATGCAACATCCCCCACCGGGGCCTAGCCTTTTCTCGGGGCCTGGAGTCAGCCGGGGCCCGCAGTACCTGAGTGGCTGGCGGTTGTGGCCTGGGCACGCTAGTGTCACGGTGCTTGGTATGGGGGACCGGAGGGCTGTCCTACAGCCTGGCAGGTCTCCAGCAGGTGGTGTTGGCAAGAAATGATGAGGGAGAGGCTGCTATAGCGGTTCTCCCTGGGGCAACCCTTTGGGGTCTGGAGTATAAGTCCCTGTGTGGTGGATAGGGTGCCCGTGATGGTGACAGCCATAGTAGCAGGGACCAGACGGAGGCAGACGTTGAACAAAAATAACTTACAGTTCTTTATTGGAACCGACAGGAACAGTAGATAACGTGCCTTGACAAATAGTAGAATGCTGGAGATGTAGTTGGAGGGAGCCACAGGAGTAGATCACCAGCCTGGATGCAAGGGCAGGCTGGGAGGTAGCTGTGTCCTAGAAGGATGCTTCAGCTTGTCCTGGGTTGCTTCAGATATCACCCTTGAAGGTAGGATGATACACCTTTCTCTCACTAACTAACTCTTCAGAGCTGCTCAGGAAGTGAGCTGAGCTCTGGCTGCACTCTGACGAACTGGTCTGATCTGGTCTGTCTAACTGCACTGACTGACTGACTGACAGTCTTCTTCTGATCTCTAGAACTTTCCTGACCAGGGGTTTTATTACTCCCACTGGTCAGGTGGTGGTTACTCCTCCAATAGCATCCCAGCTTACAGCTACAAGATTATAACAACTGTGATTGGTTGCTAGAATTACATCACATTTAACAATTAACTCCTGCCTTACCAGGCAGGATCTACCGCTGCAGTGTTCCCCTGTGTTATGTAGTGACCTGCTGTGGGGTTGATCAGACCCTACACAGGCTGCAAGCTACATGGTGGGACATATTCGCAACAACCCCTCTGCCTTCCATCGGCAGTGGTGTTGCACACATATTCCGCAGCAGTGCACAGAACTAGTCACATCGTTCCCTGTCCCCAATGGGGATCACAATCTAATCATCCTACCAATATGTTTTGGAGTGTGGGAGGAAACCGGCGGACCTGGAGGAAACCCACACAAACGCAAAATATTCCTCTGTGCTTAGTTTGCTAACATGTTTATATACTCTCTTTTAAGCATATGCCGTTCAATAAAGTGAATGATAAAAAAAAAAATTAAGAGAAATGAAAAAATAACCCTAAGGCCCCTTCTAAACTCGCAAGTGTGATGCGATGAACGCTGCAAACCGGAACTGAACTGACATGCTGAGCTCAGTTCCGGTTTGCAGCGTTCGGGCCGGCAGCATGTGTTGCGAGTGTAGAAGGGGCCTAACAGTTCAAATCCCCCATTTCCCTAGAATTCATATAAAAATAAAAAATAAAAATCATAAACATGTTAGGTACTAACACTTTTCACGCAGAAAATATAATAAGGTATAAATAATCTAGATACTGGGAGCCCTCCCATCTTACCTTCTCCAAAGGGTCTCTCCTAAATTGGACACTGACTCGCCTACAAGTTTCAGACACCTCCTGCTGCCCTGTACTGACTATTCCTGCCTAATTCCTGCCCACTTTCTGCATGGTGGGTTTTTTTGAGACACCGGAACTCACAAGATATTTTTTTATTCATTTATTTTAATTTGCTTTCTTTGCTGCTTCTCTCTATTAGTTGCTGTCTGGTTATTAGGGGTCGACCTCTGACTTCTCCTCTATACTCTCCCTATAACTGAATATGGTTTTATACCTTTTAATGACTCCAGATTGAAGCTTCTTTCCGCTCTTTTTAATTTCATGTTTTTCGCTGCCCGTCTTTAAACGAGCCATAAAAGTGGTTATAAATGTAGCATTTAAGACGGAAGAGTTTCATTTCTTCTTGGCCGCCTTTCCGGGCTCCTCTGCAGAGACGAAATGTCCCGTCTGATCAGACGGATGTGACCCCTCCACTTCCCCGGCGCTACAAAGACTCTAATTACTGAGGTGAAGCTGCACCCGGACTCCTTCCAGCCCCCGATAAGGAGATAAAAGGAGAACTCCGCTGTTATAGAGGGGGAGGTGACGCTGTGCAATATGATAATATCTAACCCCAAATGTCAGCAAGCGGCACGGTAATAGGGTCAAGACAAGCAAATGTAAGAGGGTGATTACCGTACAGGCGCAGGACAGAATTATGGCTTCTTCCAGGAGCTGACACTTGCCGATTCTAGATGGCATTTTGATAAATATAGGACAACCGACAGGAGACAAAATATAATTTTAGAGGCCACTAATTGGGATAAACTTCACCCGCTGGAATAAATCTCGCTCCGCCGTCATTGTCTTACATACTCAACCATCGTGAATCATAACTTTATCCAGTTATAGGGGATGTTCCACTAGCAAAGTTGAGTAACTTTATAAATACAGAACTTTTCATTCCTAATCCTTCTATAGCTGTCGTATTCACAACCCCCTTTCCGAAGACTAGACTAAACTTCCTCCTTATACAGACCCCAGACCAGACTCCCTCTGTATATAGACCCCAGACCAGACTACCTCTGTATATAGACCCAAGACCAGACTCCCTCTGTATATAGACCCAAGACCAGACTCCCTCTGTATATAGACCCAAGACCAGACTCCCTCTGTATATAGACCCCAGACCAGACTACCTCTGTATATAGACCCCAGACCAGACTACCTCTGTATATAGACCCAAGACCAGACTACCTCTGTATATAGACCCAAGACCAGACTCCCTCTGTATATAGACCCAAGACCAGACTCCCTCTGTATATAGACCCCAGACCAGGATCCTCTGTATATAGACCCAAGACAGACTCTCCTTGTATATAGACCCAAGACCCAGGAACTCCCTCTGTATATAGACCAAGACCAGGAATACCTCTGTATATAGACCCAGACCAGACTACCTCTGTATATAGACCCCAACCAGACTCCCTCTGTATATAGACCCCAGATCAGACTACCTCTGATATATAGACCCAAGACCAGACTACTCTGTATATAGAGACCCAAAGACCAGACTAACCTTGTTATAGACCCAAGACCAGACTCCTCTGTATATAGACTCCAGAACCAGACTACCCTGTATATAGACAGACCAGACTCCATCTGACATAGACCCAAGACCAGACTCCCTCTGTATATAGACCCAAGACCAGACGCCCCCTCTCTATATAGTTCCCAGACCAGACTCCCTCTGTTTATAGACCCGAGACAAAACTCCCTCTTTATATAGATCCATGACCAGACTCCCTCTAGATATACCGTATATTCCGGCGTATAAGACGACCCCCCTACTTTCCTGTTAAAATATAGAGTTAAGATATATTCGCCGCGTATAAGAATACCCCTTTTCCAACGCATACAAAACACCCGGTATAAAAAAAAAAAAAAAAAAACAGATTTGAATTTAACATGGTCTTTTTTATTTTAAATTCTTTGACATGCAGGTATATAGCAGAAAACTGTCGCTCATAAACATAAGGCATACAAACAACAACATTACCATCGTCCATTTACTGTAAATGTTACCATACTGTACCTTAAATTTTTATTTATTAAAATATCCATGCCATGTACTCAGAAGCGGGAAAAAATTCCAAATGCAATGAAAATGGTGAAAAAACGCATTTGCGCCATTTTCTTGTGGGCTTGGATATTACGTCTTTCACTGAGCGCCCCAAATGACATGTCTACTTTATTCTTTGGGTCGGTACGATTAAGGGGATACCCAATTATAAAGGTTTTATAATGTTTTCATACATTTACAAAAATGAAAACCTCCGTACAAAAATATTTTTATTTCTGGCGCTTAATGACTTTTTTATAACTTGTGTTGTACGGAGGTGGGGGTGGTGTCATTTTTTGCGAATTTTATAATTTTCAATGATATAATTTTTAGGACTGTACGACCTTTTGATCACTTTTGATAGATTTTATTTTTCAAAATGGAAAAAAGTGCCATTTTCGACTTTGGGGGCTATTTTCCGTTAAGGGGTTTAAACCATTGAAAAACCGTTATCATATTTTGATAGATCGGGCATTTCCGGACGCGTCGATACCTGATGTGTTTATGATTTTTACTGTTTATTTATATTTATGTCAGTTCTAGGGAAAGGGGGTGATTGATTTGAAATTTTGGTTTTTTTTATTATAATTTTTTTTTTTTAATTTTTTTTGTTTTTATTTATACTATTTTTCAGACCCTCTTGGGTACTTAACCCTAGGTTTGTCTGATCGGTCCTATCAATACTGACCATACTACAGTATGGCAGTATATGGGGATTTTCCTCATTCATTACAATGTGCTATCAGCACATTGAATGAAGGGTTAAAACAAAATAGCCTCGGGTCTTCAGAAGACCCGAGGCTACCATGGAGATGGATCGCTGCCCCCGATGACGTCACGGGGAGCGGCGATCCCAGGTAAGATGGCGGCGCCCATGCTGAACTAGCACCGATCGCGGGTGTTACCGGTAAGCCTTTGCTGCAATATGCTATGCAGCGCGACCCGACCGCCGCCGTGTATATAGACCCCAGACCAGACTCTCTTGTATAAAGCCAAGAACAACTACTCTGTATATAGACCCCAGCCGACTCTCTCTGTATAAGACCCCAAACCAAACTCCCTCTGTATATAGACCCCAGACCAGACTCCCTCTGTATATAGACCCCAGACCAGACTCCTTCTGTATATAGAACCCAGACCAGACTCCTTCTGTATATAGACCCCTGACTTAACTCGCTCTACTTATAGACCCAAGACCAGACTACCTCTGTATATAGACCCCTGACTTAACTCGCTCTACTTATAGACCCAAGACCAGACTCCCTCTGTGTATAGATCCCAGACCAGACTTCTGCAGAGATATCAGATAAAGCTCCCATTATAGATCCCAAACCAAACTCACTTTGTATATAGAGCCCAGACCAAACTCGCTCTGTTTTTAGACCCCAGACCAGACTCCCTGTGTATATAGACCCCTGACCAGACTCCGTCTGTATATAGTCCCCAGACCAGACTTCTGCAGAGATAGACCCCAGACTCCCTCTGTATATAGACCCCAAACCAGACTCCTTCTGTATATACAACCCTGACCAAACTCACTCTGGATCCCAAACCAAACTCCCTCTGTATATAGACCCCAGAACAGGCTCCCTCCCTATATAGACCCCAGACCAGACTCCCTCTGTATATAGACCCCAGACCAGACTCCTTCTGTATATAGACCCCCGACCAGATTCCTTCTGCATATAGAACCCAGACCAGACTCCTTCTGTATATAGACCCCGACCAAACTCGCTCTATTTATAGACCCCTGACCAGACTCCGTCTGTATATAGTTCCCAGACCAGACTTCTGAAAAGATATCAGATAAAGCTCCCATTATAGATCCCAAACCAAACTCACTTTGTATATAGACCCCAGACCAAACTCGCTCTGTTTTTAGACCCCAAACCAGACTCCCTGTGTATATAGACCCCAAACCAGACTTCTGCAGAGATATCAGATAAAACTACCATTATAATCCTCCTGTGTATAGATCCCAGACCAGACTCCCTCTGTATATAGACCCCAGACCAGACTCCCTCTGTATATAGACCCAAGACCAGACTCCCTCTGTATGAAGACCCCAGACCAGACTCACTCTGGATATAGATCCCAAACCAAACTCCCTCTGTATATAGACCCTAGACCAGACCCCCTCTGTATATATAGACCCCAGACCAAACTCCTTCTGTATATAGACCCCAGACCAGACTCCCTCTGTATATAGTCCCCAGACCAGACTTCTGCAGAGATATCAGATAAAGCTCCCATTATAATCCTCCTGTATATAGACCCCAGACCACACTACTTCTTTATACTGACCTCAGACCATCCAATCTGCATACACACCCTAGAAAAAAAAAACTCTAGACTCCCTCTTTATGCAGATAACAGGCCAGATTTCCTCTCAAAACAGACCCCAAACCACCTGTATATAGATCAGAGACAGGACTCCTCTGTACATACAAAAGAAAAGACCCCCAAACATTACTCTATAAAATATTATCATCTCTTACTTTGACCCAAACTTTTCCGTTTGCACAACTTGAATGTGCTGAGATTTTGGAATGAAATTCCATTTTGACATCACCAATTTTCTTTTTAGTGGATTTCTAGGAGCAAAGTCATTCCTAACATTAACAGAAAAATCTGGACAGGAAGTTACACTGGTCATGGCCCTGAGATACATCTACAGAAGGTTTATGAGGTAAGTTCTTTTGGATAAAGCACTTAGGGACTGGGCACTTCAATATCAGATGGCTGGGAAATTGAGACCCAAAACCTACCAATCAGCTGTACCGGTACCGATCGGAACTGCAGTACCCCAGAATTGCCACTATGCTGTGGATGGAGCCACATTCTTCCACTTCCTTCCACTGTGTATTTTCAGTATCAAAAGATATTCTCTTAGCCTACTAGGGGGTAATTTGGAGAAATGTATTGTTTAAAGTGAATATTCGTGTATAAGCCAAGTTTCTCAGTACAAGAAAAAGCCTCACTTGGCTTATACTCAGGTATATGAAAAAATAAACTCGTTACCCAACGTTACGTGACTAGCTTTATACTGGGGGGGCATGGGGCTGGCTGGCTATATACTGAGGGCAGGGGGCTGCCTGGCTATAAACTAAGGGGCAGGGGGCTGCCTGGCTATAAACCAAGGGGCAGGGGGCTGCCTGGCTATAAACTAAGGGGCAGGGGGGTGGCTGGCTATATACTAAGGGGCAGGGGGCTGGCTTGCTATATACTGGGGACAGGGGACTGCCTGGCTATATACTAAGGGGCAGGGGGCCGTTGGCTATATACTGGGTACAGGGGACTGCTTGGCTATGTACTAAGCGGCCGGTTGGCTACATACTGGGGACAGGGGACTGCCTGGCTATATACTAAGGGTCAGGGGACTTCCAGGCTATATACTAAGGAACAGGGGGCTGGTTGGCTATGTACTGGGGGCAGGGGACTGCTTTGCAATATACTAAGAGGCAGTGGGCTGGTTGGCTATATACTTGGGGCAGGGGAGTGCCTTGCTTTATACTAAGGGACAGGGGGCTGGCTGGCTATATACTAAGGGACAGGGGCTGGCTGGCTGTATACTTGGGGCAGGGGATTGCATGGCTATATACTAAGGGGAAGGGGGTTGGCTATATACTGGGGTAGGGGACTGTGAGGCTATATACTAAGGGACAGGGGGCTGACTTGCTATATATTGGGGGCAGGGGAAAGCCTGGCTATATACTAAGGGGCAGGGGTGGTTGGCTATATACTGGTGACAGGGGACTTCCTGGCTATGTACTAAGGGGCAGGTTGGCTATATACTGGGGGAGGGGACTGCCTAGCTATATACTGAGGGGCAGGGGGCTGCCTGGATATATACTAAGGGGTAGGTTGGCTATATACTGGGTGCAGTGGACTGCCTGGCTTTATACTAAGGGGCAGGGGGCTACCTAGCTATACACTAAGGGGCAGGGGGCTGGCTGGCTATATACTAAGGGGAAGTGGGCTGGTTGGCTATACAATGGGGGAAGGGGACTGCATGGCTATATACTGGGGCAGGAGGCTGACTGGCTATATACTGGGGGCTGAGGACTGCATGGCTATATACTAAGGGGCAGGGGCTGGCTATATACTGGGAGCAGGGGGCTGCCTTGATATATACTGGGGCAGGGGCTGGCTGACTATATACTGGGGAAGGGGGCTGGCTGCCTATATATTGAGGCAGGGGGCTGGCTGCCTATATACTGGGGGCAGGGGGCTGACTGCCTATAGACTGGGGGCAGGGGGCTAAATAGCTATATACTTGGGGGAGGCTGTAACCAATGCATTTACCACCCTAGGTTTATACTCGAGTCAATTGTTTATTAACAAGTTGGCTTATACTCTATATAGGTTATAGAGTATATAGGTTATTATGGTCCAGAATAGAGTACCAAACCACAAGTGGGTGGAATGTCTGAATTTACAGCACTACAAATCTCTGATGCTGTAGGTGGGTTGCGGACATTGTAAAAACTCGGCTCACCTGACCCTCACACATCCGGAGTGTGCACGGATCTCCGCCCCGAAGCTGGTGCCATAATAGCAAAGTGTAGGAAAAAGTTGCTGCAACAAACAATGTATAAAAATCTTTATTCATGGATATAAAAATCCATAGTGCACACAGACAGATATTGGGCTACATGGTTGTATGCACTATGGATTTTTATATGCATGAATAAAGAAGATTTTTATCTCATTGTCCAGCAATTTTTTCCTTCACTGTGCTACATATATCGTGGCTCCATTATCTTGGTCTGAAAATGCCAACATAGAATTTTAAGAGAAATAAGACGGATTATTTCCTTCTCGCTCTAGGATACAACCTCTGCACCTGACTTGCATCCCCATATTTATTGGACTCATGTCATTGGTGAAATGGGGAATTTTTTGGGAGATGCTCAAATTTTACTGGGACAGCTGCAGGCAGTGGTGGTGGGCGAACATCCTGCTCATCACCAACTTTATGTCACTTCAAAAGGCTGTGAGTATGTGTATCAATCACTTGGATTGTAGAACAAGATACAATCTTACCATCATGTGTATACAGACTTGTGTATCTCCATGGTTACAGACTACAAATAACAAATGTGTAGTCTGAGCATAAATCAGACTAAAAAGATTTTGTTGGAGGTAAATTTGTTCACATAGGAATATATATTTCAGCCACATCCATTGCAATGGAGTCGTGTCACCCCAATAGGCACAAGCTGGTAGTAGGATGGATCTCAGCGCCTTTGTGAAATTTACTAGTTCTACCTCAGACAGAAAAGACCTCTTCTTTGTATCATCCATGGGTTTAACTGAGTCGGACCTTCTACCCTAGCATCAGTGCCTGATCCATGGACGCTATTGTGGCCAAAGGGGAACATACAAGCTTATGCACTCTGCTAGAGTGGAGTTTGTTTCATTAACCCCATATGAACATCAAGAGTCATACAGGGGCCCTAAGAGGAACCAGTCACCAGTTAACCCCACTAAACTACTTGTCCTTGTCACTTCATTTTCACGCAAGATGAGTCAGGTTTAGTGGTTGCAGGGATAATGTCCCTTCAGAAGCCCCTATTGTTTTCTATAGGACCTAGATACATGCTGCTGGTGTCATATTAAAGATAAGAATCCCATCTTATGGTTCTAGGAACTACAGAATGGGAAGAACAAGCAGTTAAAAATTAGGCAGGAAATGCATCCATACCTGCAGCTTGCATTCAATGTTCAATGGTTTCTATGTTTTTAGTTGCCTGTATCTCCGGGTCTGTGGATCTGAACAATAATATCCTTATCTATAATGTGACAATATGACATATAGCATGTTTCTAGGTGCTATAGAACAGAAAATAGGGGCTTCTGAACTGAGACCCCCCCCTGCAACCACTCAACTTGACTCATGTAATAGAAAATGAGGTGAGACGAGTAATATTTGCCGGACATCAGGGTAGATTTTTTTATAGGTAAATGAGTGAGATTTTGCATAAAAGAGAGAATTCTAGAAAGGACATTTCATACCCTACCAGAGAGTGCTCACGGTAAAACCTGGTGACAGGTTCTCTTTAATAGGAGCAGAAACTTAGGTTTTTGTCCATCCATATAATCTGAGTTTTGTTGGGAGGATCTTGAGTGACACAGAGACCTAATCTTTGGGATGAATTGAATCACTATGGGGCACATTTACTTACCCGGTCCCTGCGCGATCCCCGATCCGGACTGTCTGACAAGGATGAACTCTGCCGTGATTCATGAAGATCGTGCACCCAATATCCTGCATGTGTCGCTTCCCCCGATCAGGTACGACTGAGTTCACCTTCTTCTTCCTGGTGCATGTAGGTTCTTGGCTTGTGACGCAATTTTGAAGTTAAATCCCGTAGTTTGTCCGAATCCATCGGATCGTCCGACGGCCCGCCCCCCAATTTGTGTCACATGAAAGCCAGCACGATTGCGCCAAATTCCGATCACATGCACCAAAAAAACATTTTAAATCCATGTTCAAGTGGCGTAAAACAGAAATCGCCAGGATGTCCGACGAAAGTGCGGTCCACGGGACACTATCCATAGTATTCCGAGAAGAGGAGCGGCTGTTATAGTAACTCCAGATATAAGTTAATAGCTTCATAATTGAATGGGGAGGGGGGCACATACTTTTACCAGTACTATTACAGAATCAGAAGGTAATAAGCCCTGCACTTCCCATCTATTACAGTGCCTCGGATGGACCTGGTATCTCTCCATTGATTTCCAGTTCCATCTCACCGTCCCTCTTGTAATCTTCCTGTATGTCAGGTAAGTGTGTCTCCGGGCCCGTGTCATTATGTGGCCATTACTGTGTGTTAGGGTTCAGCGCTCCCCAGTGATTGGGGATATTAATAATATAGATCATGGCGAGCGCAGAGCCTCAGCCTTACCGCTCTGTCTGGGAGTCCTGCGCTTAATACCTACCCTCCGGCCACTGATATATATATATATATATGTATATATATACACTCACCGGCCACTTTATTAGGTACACCTGTCCAACTGCTCGTTAACACTTAATTTCTAATCAGCCAATCACATGGCGGCAACTCAGTGCATTTAGGCATGTAGACATGGTCAAGACAATCTCCTGCAGTTCTCCCGAGCATCAGTATGGGGAAGAAAGGTGATTTGAGGATAGGAGTAGTAGTACTGTGCTGTGCCCATATATACAGGATAGTAGTACTGTGCTGTGCCCCTATATATAGGATAGGAGTAGTAGTACTGTGCTGGGGACAATTACTCATTGCTCCATGCACTGTGACTTTGGCAATCTTACTATATTTGTTAAACATGTCATTGTCACAGCCTATGAAGCTACAGCACGAATGGGCTAAGGTAACACCCACCAGAACCCTTCTTGCTCATTCTCATAATTAATTAAAAGTTGATATTAGAAGGAAGTAGACTATGGATAACAGATATAAGAAGATACCACAGTCCTGGTGCCGGGATCTATGAGTAATGTCCCTGGTTTATCAGGATGGATTTTGATAATAGATTTCCTTTAAATATTAATAGCATAAAAACTTGGAGGGATCGGTCAGAGCTGTATATCTATATATATCCTGCCCTACCTCCAGGCTACTATCATAACATGATAGAAAGTTTATTAGGGCTGATTTGCATAAGCGATGATTGTTCCCGCATGAATCAGCCCCTGTCCCATGTCATCAGGACCACAATGACGACTTACAGTCCGCGGTCCTCGCTACACGTTGCAGTTGTCTCCGTAGCATCTTGCACAACGCTGTATTATTATTATCGCTCCTCGTCCTCTGTTTCCTGCAATAAACTTTTGTAACTTTAGATTTTCTTCTGCTCTTGTGGGACACCTTTGGACTATGTCGTCTTTCTATACGGCGGCTATCGGCCTCCCATCGCTTTGTTTCCTGAAACATTCCAATAAAGGAAGAGCAAAATGACACAATGGGGAACATTTACTTACCCGGCCGCTGGAGTTCATCCAAAGTGCATTGTTCCGACGATCATGCACTGTGCCGCGATTCACTAAGATGTTGCCCCGATTTCCTGCTTTTGTCGCTTCCCCGCTCAGGTCCGCCGGAGTTCACCATCTTCTTCCTGGTGCATGTAAGTGCTTGGGCTTGCGACACAAATTGAAAGTTAAGTCCCGCGCTCAGTCCAAATCCGTTGGATCATCCGATTTCTGTCGCATGGAACCCAGCGCAGCTGTGCCAAAGTTTGATGATGTGTGACACAATCCCCTGCTAAATACCTGTCACAGCAGTGCAAATCCCAAAAACCATGAACAGTCCGACAAAAGTGCAATCCTCAACCCTTAGTAAATAAGCCCCAATGACTTCAATGTATTTGGAAATTGCTTCTTTGTTCCGTAAAGGGACACATTTCATTTACACGTGACCCTCAAACACATTGGGGCAGATTTACTTTCCCGATCCTATCGCAATCCCGCGGTGCGTTGTCCGACGAGGATTCGGGTCTGCCGGGATTCACTAAGGTCGTGCGCCCGATATTCAGCAGGTGTCGCTGCTGCGCCGGGGTCGGCTTGAGTTCACCTTCTTCTTCTCGGTGCATGTAAGTGCTGATCTTGCGACACAAATCGTTTTTTAAATTCCGCGGTTTTTCCGAATCCGTCTGGTTGTCCGATGGCCACGCCCCCGATTTCTGTTGCGTGAAAGTCGGCGCCAATGCGCCAAAACCGACCGCGTGCGCCAAAATCCTGGGGCAATTCGGCGCAAATTGAAAATTGTCGGAAACCCGACGAAAGTGCGCGATTCGGACCCTTAGTAAATGAGCCCCATTTTTTTCTCTAAATACTTTGAAAAATTCTCTGAGACCAATTTTATTAAAGGGATTTTTGGCCCCAAAACCAAAAATGATCAATCCACATGTGGAAGTGCGACACCGCCCCCCCCCCCCCCAACAATCCACCCCATGGATGGAGCCGGGAGCTGACAGCGTTATCCCTGGTCTTGCGGCCATCTGGTTGCACTGCGGTCACCGCTCCGGGCACTGCCTCTTCTGTGAATGGCCCATTGTTGCTGGAATAACCCTATAATATGCACTGGAGATCAAAATTAGAGAACAATCTCTGATCAGTTGATTTATTTTAGAAATATTGGGGCTCACTTTCATCGGACTGTGCACTTTTTTTGGGGATCGCACGGCTTGGACAGGTATTTAACATCTGTCTGTGCTGGGACTGTGTCGCACGCTATTGTTTTTTGGTGCAGCTGCGCTGGTTTTCATGCGACAGAAATCGGGGGCCGTCAGACGATCCGACTGATTCGGACTGAGCGCGGGATTTAACTTTCAAATTGTGTTGCAAGACAATGCACTTACATGCACCAGGAAGAAGAAGGTGAACTCCGGGGACCTGAGCGGGGAAGCGACACATGCAGGATATCGGGAGCACCATCTTAGTGAATCACGGCTAAGTGCACATCACACGGACAATGCACTTTCGGTGAACTCGCGTGGGAATGTAAGTAAATGTGCCCCTATGAGATCTCCATTGGTGAACATTCAATGGATTTATTTGTAAGGGGTCACCATGTCACTAGAACAGGGTTTTACAAAATTACCAAAGTGTCAACTTAAAATCTTTATTTTTCAAAAAATGTGATGATGATAATTAGAGAACAGCAATGAATGGAGCAGAGAGAAAGTTTATAATTACATTTTCCGAAGGTCCCAATCAGTAGGAAGTGCACAGGACCTCAGCACCGGCCCCAGGACATCACAGGTCTCTCCACTCTTGTTCCAGTCTCTTCCACAATTCTGTGCCTTTTGTGGGTTTCTAGGACATAACTTTGTCAACAAGGATTTTCCATATTTCTATTTACATTTTCTATTGGGTTTAGATCAGGGCTCTGGGCTGTGGCCATTTCATTGTTTCATTGTTTTCTGTTTTGAGGAACTGCTTTACCCATTGTGCTGTCTGACGGGGCATTATCCTGACTGCTTGAGTGAAGAACACAATGAAGGAACCACAAGTTATTGAAGAAGGTCCTGATACACACTTGCATTCCTTCTGTCGTGTAGCTGTATGAGAGGTCAAACTCCTACTATAGAAAACATTCCCTAAACCATGACACTTCCTCCACCACCTTTCACTGACTTCTTTACACACTTTGGATTTAGATTTTTCCCAGTTTGTTGACAAACATAATGGGGCTCATTTACTAAGGGTCCGAATTGCGCACTTTTGTCAGGTTTCCCGACAATTTCCGATTGACACCACATTGCCCCAGGATTTTGGCGCACGCGATAGGATTTTGGCGCATCAGCGCTGGCTTTCACACGACAGAAATCGGGGGGCGTGCCCGTCGGACAACCAGGCGGATTTGGAAAAAACACGGATTTAAAAAACGTTTTGTGTCGCAAGATCAAGCACTCACATGCACCGGAAAGAAGAAGGTGAACTCCAGCAGACCTCAGCGCAGCAGTGACACCTGTTGGATATCGGGCACACGAATCCTCGGCAGACCCGAATCCTCTGTCCAAACAACATGCTCCTCAGCAAAGGTGAGTCAAGTCCATCAATGATATGCTTGATCACTGCCGAGTGGACCTTCAGTCCAAATGCTCTTAAACATTGAGACATTGGGCCACATTGACTTAACTCCGTGGGCCAGTTTGCTATTGGACTTTGCATGTTCTTTCTAGTGCAAACTGTTTGCACAGGTACTTAAAAAGTGCCAGCGCCACATATGTGTTGCAGCTGCACTATTCTTCACGTAACACAAATTTCTGCACTGAAGGGGGGGATCTGGTGCACATTTGGACCCTGCACCACATTTATTATGCAGAGTCCGACAGAAGTGTGTCACATGCGATTCATGAATAACGGGTGCCAGAAATCATGAATCTGGCACCCCCTGCACACTACACAGGACACTGCACATAGTACAGACTGCACTGTACTTAGTAAATGGGCCCTACTGTGTATGAGACAGATCCTTACCCTGTCTAGTGCTGAACTGATGAGTAATTCCATCTGTAGCGATGAAACAATTACCCATGGAGATTCTCTGCATTATCCTGTTCTCTCTTTCAATTGTCTTTCGGGGGCAACCAGCCTTCTTGGCGGACTCTTTGTAATGTTGTAAAGATACAATATTGTATAAATCACAGAATTGGAACAACCAACTTCTCTTGCTATGGCTGATGGGGTCGCCCCTTCGTTCCTCATATGGACAATCTTCTGATGAAGGGTTTCAGTCACTTTGGAACAGCAGAACATTTTTGAAGTGAAAACTGGAAAGTGAGGTTACATCGGGTCCGTCAGATAATTTAGGAAATTAGCACCAGGTGCCGGATTAACACAAATAACTTTTAGGAATCTGAAAGTGTTCTCTAATTTTGATCGGCGTCTTTTACAATTAACTCAAATACATTTTTATTCTGTGCTTTAGAATAATTGCAATTTACGAAATAAGCTCAAAATATTGTTATGTTACTCACGTTAGGATATGTTCACATAGCGCTACACAATCACCTGGACATTTTGGAAGTTCTGCATTGTTCCCCAGTGTATGTTTATAACATTTAGGGCTCCATTTTTCTGATACAGCTTCATTGACATAGGTGTAAAAAAAGTAGATACCTGCAGCTGCCACCAGGGGGCAATAATTATAGGTTATAATTGTGGTCAATGTATAAACAGTGTAGAATAAAGGAAAGGGGAGAAGATGCTTATTCTAGAACACCCTATAGATGACCTAGAGTTACCAAGTGACTATTAAAATTGAACTTTATTTAAATTTAATTTTTATTTTACGAAAATGTTATTTTTTTGTACACTCACAATAAATTAAAAATCAACTAGAACTCTCGCTATTGTGTCCTTTTTTATTGTTTTATCATTTTTTTATGTATGTATAAAAGATCACTAGTCGGTTTGTGCTACAAAGTATTATGAATAGTCAAGTGGCAGAACATGTCATTCATAATATGTCACTATTATTATTATGATACAATGTAATTCACACAGTCTGACTCTTCCAACTGAAGACACTAGGTGGCACTGTGGTACCTGCAGCTGCCACTAGAGGGCAATAATTATATATTATACCGGTAATTGTGATCAATGTACACTCACCGGCCACTTTATTAGGTACACCTGTCCAACTGCTCGTTAACACTTAATTTCTAATCAGCCAATCACATGGCGGCAACTCAGTGCATTTGAACGTGGCATGGTTGTTGGTGCCAGAAGGGCTGGTCTGAGTATTTCAGAAACTGCTGATCTACTGGGATTTTCACGCACAATCATCTCTAGGGTTTACAGAGAATGGTCCGAAAAAGAAAAAACATCCAGTGAGTGGCAGTTCTGTGGGCGGAAATGCCATGTTGATGACAGAGGTCAGAGGAGAATGGGCAGACTGGTTCGAGCTGATAGAAGGGCTGGTCTGAGTATTTCAGAAACTGCTGATCTACTGGGATTTTCACGCACAACCATCTCTAGGGTTTACAGAGAATGGCCCGAAAAAGAAAAAACATCCAGTGAGTGGCAGTTCTGTGGGCTGAAATGCCTTGTTGATGCCAGAGGTCAGAGGAGAATTGGCAGACTGGTTCGAGCTGATAGAAAGGCAACAGTGACTCAAATCGCTAGCATGAAGGTTGAGAGGTTGATTGGGACTCTAAAAGATCCAAATTGCAATGGTTGGGACCGGGAAATCATGGACTGAGGGTCAACCATTAGCCATTAGCCCTTTCTGTAAGATATAGGCCAGTATAAAAGACAGGATAGAGTCCTTATGAAATTTAATTTGGTTTGGTTCCTAGATTAGTTTGTTATTATTCACAGTTGTTCCAAATGCAGTATGGGAGACTTACAGACTATATGATAACTGTCTCGGATCGCGGGTGCACCCGTGCCTCTCCGGGTTCCGGTGCCCGGCTGCACTCACCTCCCCCGGCTCCAGCGGCGTCCTCCGCAGCTTCCGTGGCTCGGCGAGCGCGTCCCCGTCTCCTAGGACACGCGCGCCGGCTCACTAAGATTTAGAGGGCCAGTGCGCCAATAATTGGCACTGGCCTGATTTAAATTCCAGCCTCTTCCTATTGCCCTTGCTGGATATTCAAGTCTTCTCATGAAGAGAAAGCTCTCCTGTGATTCCTGGGTTCCTGTGATTCCTGCGTTCCTGTGATTCCTGCGTTCCTGTGATTCCTGTGTGCCAGTCCGTTCCTGTGGTCCTGGCTGGTGGTGGTGTCATGGTGTGGGAAATATTTTCTTGGCACTCTTTGGGCCCCTTGGTACCAATTGAGCATCGTTGCAACGCCACAGCCTACCTGAGTATTGTTGCTGACCATGTCCATCCCTTTATGAGCACAATGTACCCTGTAACATCTGATGGCTACTTTCAGGAGGATAATGCGCCATGTCATAAAGCTGGAATCATCTCAGACTGGTTTCTTGGACATGACAATGAGGTCACTGTACTCAAATGGCCTCCACAGTCACCAGATCTCAATCCAATAGAGCATCTTTGGGATGTGGTGGAACGGGAGATTCACATCATGGATGTGCAGCCGGCAAATCTGCGGCAACTGTGTGATGCCATCATGTCAATATGGACCAAAATCTCTGAGGAGCTTCCAGCACCTTGTTGTATCTATGCCACGAAAAATTGAGGCAGTTCTGAAGGCAAAAGGGGGTTCAACCCATTACTAGCATGGTGTACCTAATAAAGTCGCCGGTGAGTGTAGATTGTGTAACGCTCTTCTGTCGGGCTCTGTAATAAATGTGTCACAAACTCCGACTAAGCAGTACCACGGCCCTTCAGGTGCACATTTTTTCGGTCTTATCGGACACAACATAGCCGTGACACAAAACTGGCGCAAACATGTACAAGCTACAAAGACGTTCTTTTCAGTGAAAAGTCAGACCAAAAAGTGGCGCCAATAAATCTGGGCCGATAGCCGGGAGCCGATGCTGGTGGAGGCCACTATGAAAGAGATTATAGTTCTGATTTCCGGATATAATCTTCCCATGTGTGAGAGTAGAGCCAGACACAGAAGAGTCTGCAGAGTTTATAATCCGGGTGGACAGCTGTGCGCTCCGTCATTCCAGTGCGGTGATCCCACGTTACTGATAATACCAGGACCCTCCACCACCGAATACCAACATAAAGGCAATGGCTGCAGTGTAAGGGGTTTACATAATGATGCGGAAACAGATGTATTTATTCTACAATCACCTGTGTGGTCAGAGTAGAAGAAGCTTTCACAGCATACGTCTGCTTTCTGGCTTATAAAGATGGGTCCGATGTAGTAACAATATAACATTCAATCCCTGCAGTCCCTCAGAGTAAGACATGATCTGTAGAGATTTATCATTTATATAAATTACTGATAGGTTTGGATGTTGAAAAAATACATTAAATTTAGATAAATCATAATCATCGTGGCATAGATTCAACAAGGTGCTGGAAGCTCCTCAGAGATTTTGCTCCATATTGACATGATGGCATCACACAGTTGCCGCAGATTTGTCGGCTGCACATCCATGATGCGAATCTCCCGTTCCACCACATCCCAAAGATGCTCTATTGGATTGAGATCTGGTGACTGTGGAGGCCATTTGAGTCCAGTGACCTCATTGTCATGTTCAAGAAACCAGTCTGAGATGATTCCAGCTTTATGAAATGGCGCATTATCCTGCTGAAAGTAGCCATCAGATGTTACAAGGTACATTGTGCTCATAAAGGGATGGACATGGTCAGCAACAATACTCAGGTAGGCTGTGGCGTTGTACCAAGGGGCCCAAAGAGTGCCAAGAAAATATTCCCCACACCAGGACACCACCACCACCAGCCTGAACCGTTGATACAAGGCAGGATGGATAGGTCACTAGGTCCACGTGTGGTTCTGGGATTTCTGCAGGTCACTAGGTCCCCTTGTGTTTCTGGGATTTCTGCAGATCACTAGGTCCACGTGTGGTTCTGGGATTTCTGCAGGTCACTAGTTCCCCATTTCTGCAGGTCACGAGGTCCCAGTGTGGTTCTGGGATTTCTGCAGTCACTAGGTCCCCATGTGGTTCTAGGATTTCTGCAAGTCACTAGGTTCCGGTGTGGTTCTGGGATTTCTGCAGGTCACTAGGTCCCCCATGTGGTTCTGGGATTTCTGCGGGTCACTAGGTCCCCCATGTGGTTCTGGGATTTCTGCAGTCTCTTGGTCCTCATGTGGTTCTGGGATTTCTCTAGGTCACTAGGTCCTTGTGTGCTTCTGGGATTTAAGAAGGTCACTGCGTCCCCGTGTAGTTCTGGGGTTTCTGCAGATCACTAGGTCCTCCGTGTGGTTCTGGGATTTCTGTGGGTCACTGGGTCCCCATGTGGTTCCGGGATTTCTGCAGTCACTAGGACCCTGTGTGGTTCTGGGATTTCTCTAGGTAACTAGCAGATCACTGGGTCCCCATGTGGTTATGGGACTTCTACTGGTCACTAGGTCCCCGTGTGGTTCTGTGATTTCTGAAGTCACTAGCTCCCCATGTGATACTGGGATTTCTGTAGGTCAGTCACTAGATCTCCCGTGTGGTTCTGGGATTTCTGCAGCTCATTCACTAGGTCCTGGTGTGGTTCTGGAATTTTTGAAGGTAACTAGCTCCCTATGTGGCTCTGAGATTTCTGTAGGTCACTAGGTCTCCATGTGGTTCTGGGAGTTCTGCAGGTCACTAGGTTCCCGTGTGGTTCTGGGATTTTTGCTCACCGTTATTGTGATTGTTTTAACAGCCATTACTACAGGTAATGAGAGGAGGACAATAGGGCATCCATATTGCGCTGCTATGATTGCAACTTCAGGTCTCCAGCATGGCGGCGACAGATGCGCCGAGTTCCATTATGTATCTGAAAATTCTGCCTGACACAGCTCGTTTGATAAGGGGACGATGTATGGAAGCAGTGAAGTAGTAGTAGATTTAAAAGTGCTGCAGTAAAAACTATGTTAGTTGGATCTTAAGATGGAGCTGGCGCTCCGCTGCCAGGCGAGCTTTCGCCAATCCAAGCCCCTGTCTCTCGGCTACTCCCCAAACAGCACTTCTAAGAACCTTTTGTATAAGATCAAGTGCAGTGGTGTTCTTATAAGTTTGGGTTATGGCGGGTGAGGGGAATGTAAACAGATGCACAAGAAGGCTGAAATAATATCGGTAAATGATTAAAGTTTGCCAGTATATTTTGTGGATTACACAGCAGGGTGGCGACAAGGTTATGTATGGAGGCAGCCATATGGACGACTTTTGGAGGCAGCTATGGCGATGTGGAGGTAGCAATGGAGACAACGTGTGGAGGCAGCTAAAAAGACGACGTGTGGAGGCTGATATGGAGACAATTTAATTTGTATAGTGCCTGTATGTGGCAGTCCAAAAAAGTTTTCAAAACAGAGGACCGGGTGGGTGGCCCTCCAGAAAAATTAAATACATAGAGTACTATAGCTAGAGCCAGTTGGCCCTGGCAAAAAATAGCTAGTTTCCTCTGCTTTAGTGTACAAAGAGGAGGAGAAGGAAGACTATGAGGAGGAGGAGTGCATACATTATTCAGGTTGAGCTTCTTTTGAAAGATATCATATTACTACTGTAGATAATTATTCAATCTTAATAATAATGGTAATAAATATTTATATATTGGTACCTATTAGAGATGAGCGAACACACTAGTCCGAGCTTGATGCTCGTTCGAGCATTAGCGTACTCGAAACTGCTCGTTGCTCGGACGAGTATTTCGCCAGCACGAGAAAATGGCATCTCCCGCCGTTGTGATTTATTGGCGGCCAGAAACAGAGCCAATCACAAGCCAGGAGACTCTGCACTCTACCCAGAATGACGTGGTACCCTTACATGTCGATAGCAGTGGTTGGCTGGCCTGATCAGGTGACCCTGGAATAGACTAGCCCCTGCCTGCGCTGCTCGGATCATTCTCTGGATGCCATTAGGGAGAGAGCTGCTGCTGGTCAGGGAAAGCGTTAGGGTGTTCTATTAGAATAGTGTTAGGCAGGAGTGATTCTACAAGAACCCAACAGCCCTTCTTAGGACTACAATAACGTTATATATTTACTTTTTTTTGGTTTGCTTGTAGCTGGGCTAGTACCATATTGTGAGGAATTTGCAGGGGGACTTGCTACCGTTGTGTTTAGCTCTTAGTGACACACATATCCACCTCAAACACCGAAGTGGGACAATTTATTAGGGGTTTGATTTGAATTAGGCGTTCTTTACTTGAGAACTGGATATTTGTTCCAAAAAGTTATGAATTACTTTCCAGAAGTTACATTTGCTTTCGTCTTGCAATCTTTCACATTTTTAACCTAATACTTGAGCTTCTTCATACAGTAGTAGAGACGGGTGGTGGATGTTGTCTCTTGGCATTCACCTTCATTGTTTCTTCCAAGGAATGAATCCATGAACATAAAGCTCACTATAATCCTTCTATACGTTGTGTTTTCTCCATAAACTAAATCTGCATCAACCTTTGGAAGGGTATTTCTACCAGAACTGTCGAAAGTAGACCAATGATGAACGTCAAAGCGCAGTGTCCAAAGAAGAGATACAACTAGTGGAAGGAAAACATGGGAGATCCTTGGGTTAAAGTTCTTCATTTCCGGCTAAAAAACTGTTGGTGATTGGAAATTATAGAAAGATGTTGTCTATGTGGAGAATCCCTTCTCAGCTGGGTGGACTATACCACATCTATACATATGTAACCCTGAGTGATTGTATCTTCTAGTGGGTCCAAAAAAGGTTGGCATTTGCAGGACCTTTGGGGCCTTTTTTATGTCAGAACATCATGATACATCTTCACAGGCTGTTACACTGTCTCCCCACCCACCTGCTCCTTCAGCACTCCCCCATTCCTCTGCCTGCCCCTCACACAGTGAGAGGGGGAATACTCTTGCACAGTGTAACAGCTTGTGAACAGCTTGTAAAGCAGGTTACAACCGTTATTAGCATAATTATAAAAGTTGATATTAGAAGGAAGAAGGCAATGGATTACCACAGTCACAGTGCGTGGGGGGTCACACATGGCTGTACATAAGGAATCCATGGGCATGAGGGGGGCTATATGTGATGGATTTTGATGGTAGAGTTTTTTTTATTGAGCACTCACAGTGTTGAGATCCTGATAGTGAAAAAGCTCCTCCTGTAGGCCACAGTAAAAGTAGATAATCATAGGATGGATCAGATAACCAGCGTAGCTTAACTTAGATAGGAAACCCCATACATCGAAAGACAGCAAAGTGGTCACTATACCTGGAGGGAGAAAGTGGAAGCCATTTATTACAATCTGCCCTGTAGAGGGCGCTGTATTCTTGTGTGGGGGCTGCCTGACATCTCTGTGGACGTGGGAAATGAGATTATTACTGACAAAGTAACAGCACCAGATATTCTAAAAGGGAATCTCTCAGTAGGAACCAGGTAAAACTATTATTCAGACCTTTGTGTATGTTGTTAGTAGCAGCAGGACTGTGAAATATGGATTTATATTTTAGGATCTTAATGCATTAGACAATCACACTGCTATGGTGTAAGCTCTTTGAACTTCACCTCAGCCACTCACTATCTGCTCTGAGTAACTGCTTTAATTTTTAACTAGAATCTTACTTCAGCTTTCACTCAGAGCAAAAGACAAAGGCAGTATAGCAGTTTAACACATAAAGAGCACAGCAGTGTAAGGACACACCCCCAGTCAGGGTCGGCACCAGCACAGGGCATACCTGGGCAAATGCTGGGGCCCAGAGCTGCTGGGGGGGGTCACACATGGCTGTATATAAGGAATCCATGGGCGTGAAGGGGGCTGTATGATAAACTAGGGATCAGGAGACTGATTTAGTTTCCGAATTTTAATGCCACCATGTGAGTTCACTGCAAAGGGGCCCACTGAGGCTCTGTCTCCCAGAGGCCTACTGAAACCTGGAGCCGACCCTGCCCCCAGTTTCCTTGAAGAAGCTACAACTTGGTATACAAATCCATATTTTACAGTCCTGCTGATACTAAAAACATAAACAAAAGTATGATTACACATCTTTTCAGGGACAATACATAACACTGACTCAGCAGTGTGAGGGCACTCCCCCAGTGCACTTGGAGACGCTACAATCTTGACATCCTAAATTAATATTTCACAGTCCTGCTGCTACTAACATATACAAAGGTATGATTCCGTATCTCTCCATTTTTGCGTGGTAACACCTGATGACAGGTTACCTTTAAATAATATCACCATTAAATGCATAATAATAGCACAATTTAGTGTCTGCCCAACAGAATAATTATAATCTTTATATAGCGGCATCATATTATGTATCGCTTTACATATCATGGGGGACATATTATATTACAAACAGTCATATAGTGATCCCATAGACTGAGATGGAGAGCTCAGGGTTGGGTTCGTGAGTAGATGGTGGAAAGACAAGAAAGATTAAGTTTCATGAAAGGAGAGGACAGGATGTTAGAGACAGTAGAGAGACAGTCACTAGTGTTCTGGAGTAAGATGGGAGGGATATCACATGCAGACATATAGATGGGTGTCATCAGCATAGAGATGCTACTGGAAACCAAATCTGCTGATGGTTTGTCTGATGGGAGCAGTATAGAGGGAGAAGTTAAGGGACCCAGGACTGATCCTTGAGGAATCCCGACAGAGAGAAAGGAAGAAAACCAGGAGAGTGCAGGGTCCTTCAGGTCAATGGAGCGAAGCCTCCTGAGGAGGAGCTGGTGGTCCACAGTATCCAACGCTACCGATAGATCCAGATGAATAAGGAGCAAATAGTCACCTTTGGGTTTAGCAGTGAGGAGATCATTGGAGACTTTAGATAGAGCAGTTGTAGTGGAGAACATAGAGCGGAAACCAGATTGTAGGGGGTCAAGGAGGGAGTTAGCTGAGAGATAGCGGGTTAGTCACGAATAGACCAGGCGTTCCAGGAGTTTGGAGATGAAAGGGAGATTAGAGACTGGTTGATTTATAGGAGCACTGGATGGGTCCAGGGAAGGTTTCTATAGTATTGGGGTATAAACTGCAGTCTTGAAAGCAGAGGGAACTACACTAAAAGAGATGGAGAGAGAGGCTGAAGAGTTTAGTTAGGTGAGAAGTGACTGCTGGGGAGAGACTGTACCAGATGTGAGGGGATGGGGTCACTGATGCAGGTAGTGGGGCGAGCAGAGGAGAGGAGCCCGGACACTTCTTCCTCTGTGACCGGCTCATAGGAAGCGATCGAACAGGGTGAAGTACCGGAGGGAAGGTGTCAGATACATGATTGTCTTGATAGTAAAGCGCCATAGTGATGCATTACTATAATATAAAGCCATAATAGTACTATACCTCCGTATCCTTCATGGCACAGAATAAAGATCAAACCAAGAACCACGGCCCACAGAGTGCGGTGAAGTCCTTGGTAAAGTGCGGCCATGACGGAGTAAGAGCTCTGGGTGTCATCTAAAACAAAAGCCAGCGATATGACTGTGAGCATGAGGGCCAGGGCAGAGATCCATCCCAAGGCGGCTTGTATCTATAGGAAATACATAAGGCATGAAAAGACAAGTAACGGGTTTATAATCAGACCAGAGAACGTGGTTACGCTCCCTCCCTGTGACATTGCATAGCTGACTAGAGAAGACTATGCTACTTCTACCTCCACACATCATCTCCATAGCTGCCTCCCAAAGTCGTCCATATAGCTGCCTCCATACATCGTCCCCTTAGCAAACGAGCTGTGTCAGGCAGAATTTTGGGTTGTTTTCATGGCTTCCATATCAAACTTGTTAACTTTGTCGCCACCCTGCTGTGTTATCCACAAAATATACTGGCAAACTTTAATCATTTACCGATATTATTTCAGCGCTTCTTGCGCATCTGTTTACAATCCCCTCACCCGCCATAACCAAAACTTATAAGAACAGTACTACACTTGATTTTATACGAAAGGTTCTTTGAAGTGCTGTTTGGGGAGGAGCCGAGAGACAGGGGCTTGGACAGGAGAAAGCTCGCCTGGCAGCGGACCGCCAGCTCCATCCCAAGATCCAACTAACATAGTTTTAACTGCAGCACCTTTAATCTACTACTACTGTACTGCCTCCATACATCGTCCCCTTATCAAACGAGCTGTGTCAGGCAGAATTTTCGGGTGTTTCACCAGATACATAATGGAACTCAACCCATCTGTCGCCGCCATGCTGGAGACCTGAAGTTGCAATCATTGCAGTGCAAAATGGTTGCCCCATACGGTCGCTCTTAATCAAGGAACGATTTCCGAAAAAACAATTAAAAATAGAACCGCTATGCTATTCCATTATTCCTAGATGAAATATTCAAACGACCTCGCCTGCTTAGAAAATTATAAATTTTTCAAAGTAAACGCTTCTGGCCCCCAGGCCCATTTTGGGTGGGGAGGAGCCGAGAGACAGGGGCTTGGACAGGCGAAAGCTCGCCTGGCAGCGGACCACCAACTCCGTCCCAAGATTAGGCAGCCTCAGAGGCATCAATGCATACTGCCCCTGCCGTTTCCTGTCCATTTCGCCTCCACGATCCTCCACAGCATCCACCAATGTCTCCATGAGCAACTTTCAACTGTCTATACCCCAGACGTTGGAGCACGAGAGGATATACAGCACATCATCCCCTTATCAAACGAGCTGTGTCAGGCAGAATTTTAAGGTGTTTCACCAGATACATAGTGGAAATCGGCTAATCTGTCGCCGCCATGCTGGAGACCTGAAGTTGCAATCATAGCAGCGCAATATGGATGCCCCATACTGTCGCTCTTAATCATGGAAGTCGTCTCCATGGCTGCCTCCACATGTCGTCCCCTTATCAAACGAGCTGTGTCGGGCTCATTTTTTTGGTTTTTCACCAGATACGTTATGGAACTTGGTCACTACGTCGCCACCATGCTGTGTTATCGACTAAATATACCGTCAACCTTTTGATCACATAGGAAATCATTTCAGCGCTTGTTGCTCACCTCCTTTGGTTCCTCTCTGCCACCTTAACCAGGCAAAATACTGATATGTACAGTGCTACATTTTATCCTCGCCAAAAGGAATTTTTAAAATTGGTTTGAAGCCTGAGTCCATTTGCGGTATGTCGCCATGCCACTCTCCAGCCTGCCGCTGCTGCCGCTGCCTCTGCATGCCGTCTTCTATAGTGTCAGGGTCAATTATTGCATGTTTTAGATGCTATCTAGCCTCATTCGGTCACTCTGTCATGGCCATGCTGTTGCCCATAATTTTGGCATAATGGTGCGATTAAGCAGCCTCAGAGGCATCCATGCATGCTGCCCCTGCTGTTTCCTGTCCATTTCCGTGGTGTTTCCATCCTTTTCTGAGGTTTCCAGGTGTTTGGCCAAGCTTCCCTGTGCAGACCCTTGGTCTCCTTGAAAAATGCTCGAGTCTCCCATTGACTTCAATGGGGTTCGTTATTCGAGACGAGCACTCGAGCATCGGGAAACGTTTGTCTCGAATAACGAGCACCCGAGCATTTTAGTGCTCGCTCATCTCTAGTGCCAATCAATTGTGCTACGTTTGTGCTGCTTTTGTTTTGGAGATATAAAGCAAATTGTAAAGGTCAAAAGGTCAGGCAGCCCCCCATCCCACATTAACCGAATCAAACAAAACTGATGTCAGATATTTGTGCTTGTTAGAGCAGCACAAACCAGCACAAACGTATCACAATTGATTGCCACCGATTTTATTTGATTTTGGCAATGTTGGGTGGCTGATTGACCTCTGATGACCCCTGGAAACTTTTATTAATATCTTAATAATGATAGCGTCACAAACGAAAATTTCTGCTACATAAACGTAGCACAGACGTTTGACACCAATTTTCTTAGATCTGAACAAGTTGGGAGGCCACCTTCACTCACGTCATTTCTGTCACTGGATGCATTGAAATCCTTTGACAAAGTGCACTAGGGATTAAGGGGTAATTTCCTAAGAGCTATTCTCGCCTTGTACAACAATCCATTGGCTCGGGTAGCTAACTCAGGCTTTCAGAATTATTTTGTATAATGGTACTAGGCAATGTTGTCCCTTATCCACCAATATTTTTAACCTAGCTATTGAACCACTTGCCCAAGCAGTAATAAGCAACAGTGCAATCAGCGGTCTATGTGGTGATACAGGTAAATTTACAATAAGCCTGTATGCTGATGATATACTATTATACATTATTGAAACTTATTCAGCCATCTCTTACTATAAACCTAACCTTAACAAATGTCAGCTAATGGTGATTAATGGCGGGGAAAAACTGAAAGAAAGACTATCAAAACATTCCCCTTTAAGTTGGTGAATAAGGGTTTTCCATATTTAGGCATTTTATAGCAAGCAATTTAGAAAAAACGAAGTATAATTCTGGAAATCTAATTAATTTTATTAAGAGAAAATTACTTAAAATTGGAAAAGCTAATTTGTCTTGGATTGCTAGAATTAATTTAATTAAAATTAATATTCTACCTATCATATTTTATTTTAGATCAATACCGTTACAATTCTCCAAAAAAGTAATTGGGGAACTACAAAACTTAACCCTGAACTACATATGGAAAAAGGTTACACATAGAATAACTAAAAGATTGCTAAATATATACCTATAACTAAAGGTGGTATGGACGTGCCATCGTGCAAATCCTGTAGGCTGGCATCTGTATTAGACTTTGTTAAAGAGTCTTGGATATCAGTCAAGGCAAGAAATTGGGATTACTTGGAAAAATATATAAATAATAACATATCAACTAAAGCCATCTTACTCAATCTTTTATTTAAACTGAAAACACCACAGATCACTGGTGACATTACTAAAATTATTTCCTTTGCTTGGTCCAGATTTATAAAAATAGTGAATGGTATAAAAATCAGCTATAATGACTTTCTCCTTGAATACTTAGACAGGGCAATTCCGAATTTTAAACTGTTGCTTCGAGCTAGCATGAAGGTTGAGAGGTTGATTGGGACTCTAAAAGATCCAAATTGCAATGGTTGGGACCGGGAAATCATGGACTGAGGGTCAACCATTAGCCATTAGCCCTTTCTGTAAGATATAGGCCAGTATAAAAGACAGGATAGAGTCCTTATGAAATTTAATTTGGTTTGGTTCCTAGATTAGTTTGTTATTATTCACAGTTGTTCCAAATGCAGTATGGGAGACTTACAGACTATATGATAACTGTCTCGGATCGCGGGTGCACCCGTGCCTCTCCGGGTTCCGGTGCCCGGCTGCACTCACCTCCCCCGGCTCCAGCGGCGTCCTCCGCAGCTTCCGTGGCTCGGCGAGCGCGTCCCCGTCTCCTAGGACACGCGCGCCGGCTCACTAAGATTTAGAGGGCCAGTGCGCCAATAATTGGCACTGGCCTGATTTAAATTCCAGCCTCTTCCTATTGCCCTTGCTGGATCTTCAAGTCTTCTCATGAAGAGAAAGCTCTCCTGTGATTCCTGGGTTCCTGTGATTCCTGGGTTCCTGTGATTCCTGCGTTCCTGTGATTCCTGTGTGCCAGTCCGTTCCTGTGTGCCAGTCCATTTCTGTGTGCCAGTCCGTTCCTGTGGTCCTGCGTTCCTGTGTGCCAGTCCGTCCCTGTGGTCCTGCGTTCCTGTGTGCCAGTCCGTTCCTGTGGTCCTGCGTTCCTGTGTGCCAGTCCGTTCCTGTGGTCCTGCGTTCCTGTGTGCCAGTCCGTTCCTGTGGTCCTGTGTTCCTGTGTGCCAGTCCGTCCCTGTGGTCCTGCGTTCCTGTGTGCCAGCTCCTGCGATTTCAGGTCGAGGTTTGCTTTGAGGCGGGCTCTGGTGAACACCGGGGTTCCACTTAGACTCCGGTCATAGGTCGGCTAGTACCACCTCCAGCGGTGGTCCAGAGGGTCCACAGACTCCCGGTCCTGACAATAACCTTACACACGCTCTGTACTAAAGTATGTTTTTGAGTTTTCTCTTTCATTAGCTTCAACCTGGAGATGGGTTGGCGATAAAAAAAGGCATGTGAGGAAGAGAGATGACCCCGGATTTGATGATGCCTTCCAGGTTCCGCGGACAACAAGTACTCCATTACAGCTAGAAAGAAGACCTAATTGCATTCTCTAAAGTCAAGATGCCTTATTAAAGTTTTGATGGGGATTAATAAACTTCTTAGGGAAACAAATGAACTCTAGTATTAACCACCCATGTTTTAAGGGCAGTCCCTTATGTGGGTCCTTGTTAGTATTTCTATTATTCTGTGTTCCATTACATTTTGATTATATTTTGTGTGAAGAAGTTAATGTCTAAGGCTAGTGAGGCCGTAAGGCCTGTCGGGAAAGGAAAACCAAGAGGAGAGACCAGAAGTACACCGAACTCAAAAGGGCCTCTTCCCCCCTGATGGCAAGCGCAACAGGCTTCACCTGTGGGTACATTGGAGTCTCAATCTACTTCTTTATCCCTAAGTAACCAAGCCCAGGTCCTGCTCCACTGGAGGTTTCTGTATAATACTTTGTGACACAAATAAGGCATCACACATCTGCCTAGCCTTGCATGGCATCACTTTTCCACAGAGATTGAGATATCATACCATACATTGTCTTGGTGTCTATTCAGATTTTGTCACCAACATTAGAAGGGCTAAATGGCTGACCCCAGCAGGAATGTTAGACTTAACCCCCAGAAGCACATGAGTATTTGAACCTGGAGACAGTCAACCTTTTCAGTCCATAGTTCATTCAGGAGGTTAAAGGAAATCTACCATTTGCTTTTGTGCATTATGAACTAAACATACTTTGAGAATGCTGTAGCTACACTGATGCAGAAACATATCTTGTTTAATCCCTGACCTAAGTGGTTTTGCTGAAAAAAACAATTATAAAATTATATTCCTGGTACATGTAAGTGCTTGGGCTTGCAACACAATTTTAAAGTTAAATTCTGCGCTCAGGCTGAATCAGTCGGATCACCCGACGGCACGGCCCCTGATTTGTGTCGCATGGAAGCTGGCACGATTGCGCCAAAATCTGATTGTGTGCGACACAATCCCCTTCTAAAAACTTGTCCCAGCCGTGCATCCCCCGAAAACATCAGAATATCCGGACACGGTAGGGTATAGGTGTTCCGTATTTTAGAGATGAGCCCAAAAGTATAATTCCATACATGTACCACTCGATCGCAGCCCCACCACATATGTAAGGTTGTTGCACTCCCTCCAGCAATATTCTTTGGAATCTTGATTAATTTTTGCTAGTTTTTGGGGGGTTAGGTACCATCTACTACAAACTTTAAAAGGTTATCCATCCGATTTGTACATAGACGATTTATATCGGAGTCGTCTATTGCCTTCCTCCACTGTTAATTTTATCCTTAAAGAGTTTACAGTATTTGCTCCAAACATGTAACGTCACGCGTGTCGTTTCTTACCTTAGAAAGAAGAAGGTGTCCACCCCCAAAAAGACAGGGCCACTGACCACGTAGATGTACTTTGGCTTCTCTAATACATTGGATAGCCATTCAAAGGAGTTATCTGTAGTGAGATACCAGAGATACTTTGAATATTTTATTAATGATCCATACTTTATACAGCTGAGAGTTAGCTACAGTTACCTCAAGCTTAGACAATTTTCTTACTGTCCAGATTCTAAACCGATATGTTCTATCTGCTCGGATAGCAAAATTTGAAATATTGTAGAGACTTGTGCCATAGATGTATTTCTGTTATAGCAAACCCTCAGCTGTGAGAAGTCTGTGCAGGCAGCACCACATTTTCTAATCTAATATTCCAGTATACTCCACAGGCAAGGGGCAGATAAGACCACCATGGGCCCTGGGCTGTATGAATGTTATGGTCCCTACACGTCTGGAATCACTTCCTACATCTGGTACTAGAAGCTTTGTGGGGAATGGAGGATGAGTCCCTTCTACCTGCTTTCAATCTCTGGTTTCAGGAACTTTGTACACATGTACAAATGGCTCTTGTGTACATGTGTACTGAGAGCAGGAAGAGACGTTTGAGGATTTTATGGGTTAAGGTCCTTCATAGTATATAATTTGTTGGGTGGTTTGGGCGGCCATATTTTAATCCACTAATGCCCACAGGTTATTATACTCACCAATGTTGAGGACATCGTTCAACTTACTGGTATGTACTGATATGACCCACAACAGACTAAGGATTCGGATCCCATTCAGACTGGGGTACTCCTGATTCTTGGAGGTCCCCGCCATCACAGCCGGGAAGTTCTCTTGTATGGCAAAACTTTTCAGGACTTTCTCAGTACAAGCTGGAGACAAGAAATATTCCTGTTAGAGAAGGGATCTGCAACCTGCTAATCTATAAGTATTTAGAAACTACATTCCATAAAAGAAGGAACAACCAGGGAGGTAACTTGAGGGGGTCCCAACGACCATTCATCATGACTAAAATCCTGCTGACAAGTTCCCTTCAATAGGCTCCACCAACTGGAAGAAAAAGAATACCAGAGGGGAGCATCACACTCTGAAGACTTCAGTAACTAGTGTGGGGCCCTATGACGCACCTGTGTGCCTCCTTGTGCCTCAGCCCAGCTACAGCTACACTCACTTCTCCCGGCTCCAGCTGCATCTCCTGTGGTTCGGGGCGCGTGTACTCGCCTCCTAGTGCGGCTCAGTGAGATTTAAAGGGCCAGCGCCTGCCCTAATAAATGGACTGCCTCTTCCTCTGCTCCCTGCCTGAGTTTTGTGCCTTCTGCCCTAGAGAAAGCTTGTTCCCTATGTCCTGTGCGTTTATAGTGATTTCCCGTTATGACCCAATTCCGTTCCTGACTTTGCTCCTCTGCTGCCAGCCCTGAACTTCTGCCTTGTACCAGATCCTGTGCCGCTTGTCCTAGGTGTCGGTTTACGTCATCGCGCGCGGTGGTTCAGTGGGTCCAGTACCCCTGACAGTAAGATCCGGCCATGGATCCCGCCAAGGTTCTGCTACCTGAAGTGGCAATTGTTGGCTACCCAGCAGCAGCTTCCAGCTCCTGCGGCACCTCCCGCTATGGCAGCTACGTTATCCGTGCCCTCCAAGTATGACGGAGATGGCAAGTTATGGAGGGGATTCATCACCCAGTGTTGCTTGCACATTGAACTGATGCCTTCACAATTCATCATGGAACGTTCAAGGTGGTTTTTATGATGAGCCTTCTCTCATAGGCCACCCCTCTCTGGGACGAGAACGACCCGGTCACAGCTAATATCACCGCTTTCCTCAATGAATTCTGGTCTGTCTTCGAAGAACCAGTTAGAGCGACATCTGCTGAAACCGCCCTGCTGAACTTGCGCCAATGGGACTTGTCTGTTGGTGATTACGCGTTCCAGTTTCGCACATTAGCTTCTGAGCTGGCTTGGAATGAGGCGGCCTTGGTCACTACCTTTAAAAAGGCCTCTCTGGACATATTTAAGACCACCTTCAATACTTGTGATGGACACAAAGAGTATATTGTTATGCCACTTAAACTCTGTAACGCACTAGCTGTCTTCCAGGAGTTTGTCAAAGACTTGCTATATACCTCTGTCGTGGTCTATCTAGACCAGTGATGGCTAACCTATGACACGCGTGTCAGTGCGGACACACGTAGCCATTTTCACTGACACGCGGCTGCCTGAGAGTTAAGTTTCATCCTACATGATCAGGTGCAGTAGCCGGGAGGCTGAGAGATTGCACTGAGCTTCCAGCACTCCCCCCTCCTCCTCCTCCCCCGGGCCGGCCACTCCCCATGTGTGAGCTGTGCCTAGTGTCTCCAGTCAGCACAGGTATCAGCACAGGGCACAGCAGGAGAGGTGACCCGGCCATACACCCAGGAGGCTCCTCTGCAGCTCCTGATAGTTGTGGTGGGGGTAGGATGGCAACACAGTCAGAGGCCACATAGCTGCTGCCTTGTGTGATGTCCCAGCAGCTGCCACCTCTATACTGACCAGCTCCAGAGCAGGGATGAGGGAGGACAACCACTCCCATCATACAGTGAGTAAGGTCAGTGCACTGTATGATAGAAGACAGTCATCAGGGCTTGTGTGTCAGTTTTGTGACGTACAAGCCCTGAAATAATCACAACGCCTTGCAAATCGCCAGACATTGCGATTATTTTGCTCCGCACACCTTCTCCATGCCAAGAGGGCATGAAGGAAATGCGGACAGCGGTGCCTGCGCCCTCGCTATAACCTGTGAACTTTCATGACTGAAAGTTTGCAGGTTACTAAGCAATTTCACACCTGTCTGATTGTATGGCAGTACATGGTAGGATCAATCAGACAATCCACGGTTAAAGTACCCTAGAAGTTAAATAGTATACATATTTGTTATTTAAACTATAAATATCACAAAAATATGTTTGACACACCACCCAAGTTATGCTCGGTTTTTTGGCGAATTTTGACACACCAAGCTCAAAAGGTTGCCCATCACTGATCTAGACGATATTCTGGTGTTCTCTATGGACCTTGACTCTCATCAGACCCATGTACAACAAGTTCTTGGGCGCCTAAGGGCCAACCGCCTCTTTGCTAAGCTCAAGAAGTACCTCTTCCACCAAAAGCATCTTCCTTTCTTTTGATACATTGGGGCACATTTACTTACCCGGTCCAGTCACGATCCAGCGGCGCGTTCTCTGCTCTGCATTCGGGTCCGGCCGGGATTTATGAATGTAGTTCTTCCGCCGTCCACCAGGTGGCGCTGCTGCGCTGAAAGTCATCTCATCGCGCCGGAATTCACCACCTCGGACCAAGTGAAGGTAAGCGCTCCCCAAGCGACACTTTATCGGTTTTTAAATGCGGCGGTTTTTCCGAATACGTCGGGTTTTCGTTCGGCCACGCCCCCCGATTTCCGTCGCGCGCATGCCGGCGCCGATGCGCCACAATCCGATCGCGTGCGCCACAATCCCGGGGCAATTCAGGTACAATCGGCGCAAATAGGAAATATTCGCGAATCGGGCCTTTAGTAAATGACCCCCATTATCTCTGACAAGGGACTTGAGATGGATCCTACTAAGTTGTCTGTGGTACTTCAGTGGCCCCACCCAGTAGGACTTTGTGCTATCCAGTGATTACTGGGCTTTGCTAACTACTACCGGCAGTTTATACCCCATCTCTCCTCCTGTCACCCATTGTGGCATTAATGAAGAAAAACGCTGATCCTAAACTCTGGCCTCCGGTGGCTGAAGAAGCTTTCTCCAAACTGAAGGGTACCTTTTTCTCTACTCCTGTTCTCACGCAGCCTGATATGGAGAAACCGTTCCTGATTGAGGTTGAGTACGAGCGGTTCTCACCCAAAAAGGGCCCAAAGGCCAAACGCTCACATGTGGTTTCTTCTCAAAGAGCTTCTCAGCTGCAGAGAGGTACTACTCCATAGGAGATTGGGAACTTCTGGCCATAAAGCTTTCCCTGGAAGAGTGGCGTTATCTTCTGGAAGGAGCTTGTCATCTGGTCTGTGTCTATACAGATCTCAAGAACCTCCTGAATCTCCAGGCTGCTCAGTGTCTCAACCCACGACAGGCTCACTGGTCCTTCTTCTCTCGTTTCAATTTTCTGATTCACTTTTGTCCAGTAGAGAAAAACTTCAAAGCTGATGCCCTTTCTTGTGCCTCCGATGTTATTGGGGAAAAACCGGCTCCTCGACATATCGTCCCTCCTGAACACCTGGTTGTTGCTGCTCCTGTGAACCTACAGAAAGACCTATGTCCGACCTGCTCTTCGAAAGAGGACACTAAGTTGGGGACATTGGGGCACATTTACTAAGGGTCCACGGACCGTGATTCCGTTGTGTTTTCACGAATATTTCAGTTTTGCACTGAATTGCCCCAGGTTTTTGCGCGCGTGATCGGTTTGTGGTGCATCGGTGCTGGCTTGTATGCGACAGAGATGGGGGGCGTTGCTCTCATATGCTGTTTCTCCTGGTGGCCAGATCTGGTCAAGGATGTACGAGGATTTGTGAGTTCCTGCACTTCTGTGCATTTATAGTGATTCCCTGCTGTGACCCCGTTTCCATTCCTGACTTCGTTTCTCTGCTGCCAGCCATGACCTTGTGCCTTGTACCTGACTACGATCCTGTGCGCCTGTCCTGACCTCCAGCCCGTCCACAACTCAGTTTCAGTCTTACGATTCTGCATGTAGCCTTGGCCACCACCGCGGGCAAAGCCTGTGGAGCGACCTGGTGGTCTCCCGCCACAGCAAGTTCAACCTGCTTTGCGGCAGGCCCAGGTAAAAACTGGGTGCCACTTAGACTCCGCTCCCAGGTGTCAACTTTCGTCATTGTCCGTGGTGGTTCAGTGGGTCCACTACCCCTGACTCCTGACAACCTGTATATCCCAGAAGCTAATTTTGCCAGAGCTGAGATGATATAACAGTTTTAATCTTAGATAGATTGATAATCTTTCAATATTGGATGTTGTTTTTGGTTGAAAGCTGAAGTCTGCTGAGTGAAAATGTTGAACCCTTCGGCCCGTTTCACACTCACAGCGCAGGCGCATGCTGCCGGGATCTCCCGGCCCGAACTCTGCAGCGTTTTCAGCGTTCTGGCTGGGAGATCCGGGCAGCACAGGCTACGAGTGTGATGCGAGTTCATCGCATCACACTCGCAAGTGTAGAGCGGGCATAATAGATCCGCTACCCGTTGCAAGTATATAACCTGTACTCTTAAAGGGCTTTTCCCATAGAATAGGTCATCAATATCAATAACCTGGGAAACCGCTTTAAGGGTAGGGGGCAAATACATGCAATCCAGTAAATACTAGTAATAATTTAAAGGCATTTTTCGGGCTGCATTACTACTGATTTCCTAGCCATAGGTTAGGTCATTGGAGTTCATAGGTCATGGTAGTTGATTTGTCGCACCCCTTCCAAATTGGTGTGCTGGTCCGATCATTAAGCATATTACCCTGTCTGTATTATATCAGCTGAACAGTAGAACTGCAGGTGTATGGATAGGTCATTCGCAGTTATGCAACCCTGGAAAATCCCTTTAAAGAGGAGAATCTCTGTAATACAGCAGCATGAAGTGCAATTACTGCCAATTAGAAAATGCCTTCTCCATAATACAAGCAGCCGCGTCTATCTTCTCCTCTCTATCTGCCTTCCCCCGGAGCTGTATTCAATATTCTACCACTTTAGATGTCAGAAAGTAAACGTAACGTAAATACGGTGATATAAAGCAAGCAGCATGTATAGTAATCTATGGATATTACTGTATTTCTTCTCGCTGCCATATTCCTCGTCCAATGGGAGATTGGATTTTTCCGCAGGCTTCTGGCTTTCCGGAGTCCTGGCTTTCCGATGAAGAATGATGGTCTTGCAATCCTCAAATGATGATGAGGCTAGAAAGTTGAGCACTACGGTGTGGATGGACCCAATTACGGGGAACATGATGAACAAGCCGCTGAGGCACCTGCCAAGACGCCAAGGGTATTAGGGCAGAGTTATGAGCAGCGAGACTGAACAATATTGGACACGAGGCTCCTACTTACAGGCAAATAATGGCGAATGTATCCATAGGAAACAGGCCGCGGGAGCAGACGATCTCCTCCACAACCGGAGTGGTCTCATTCAGAATAATGAAACTTGGCAGAGGTTCCAGAAATGATTCCCCCTTGTATCGGAAAAGATCTGATGATATAAGTAGCAGGAGAGTCAAAAATCACAATCAGAACTTTACCTTTAAGGACATCCACATGTGTTCTATACCTTTTTACCAGACTTTTACATAAACCCCGGACCCCTGTGTGTTATTGCAGAGGGGACACTATTTCTGGGTATCACATGACTTGTATTCTGTAGTGTTCAGCAGTTTTCCCCTCTGCAGCCTCTATCTGTAATTCTCAGATGTCTCACTGCCGGTGGCTTGAGCCCGGCTGCTATGATGCTATACACTGTACACACAGAGTACAGGAGAATCTGCTCTGTAACTTCTCACACTGAGAAATATCAGCTGGTTCATAAAGGACATAATAAAGAAGTATTGTCTTGTACTTAGGAATTAAGCACTTGGGGTGAGATAGAATCTTACTATTAGCCCCAGCAATCTTTCTACCTGTGTCTTCCTTGTCAGGAGGCTTTATCTTACCCATAGAAGCCATTACTGTAATGTCTCCGCTGCTGCAGGAATCTGGGACACAAATCCCAATCACAAATTTGACTCCTTCCTATAAAATAATTACAGAGAGGAAAGGTGGTGTAAGATCCTCTAGAAGCTGTGGGCAGAGACGTGTGTTATTTCTACATGTATCTGAATCCTTCACATAGACAATCAATCTATTATAAAAAAAAGATGGGGTCTGACCTTTGGGACCCCCGCTCATCTTCTTACTGCATCCTGAATCCGGTGGTATCAACAATGATGGCCTATTTTAAAGGGGTTGTCCAAGATTACACAAACATAGCTGCTTTGTGCTCAGAACAGCACCACCCCTGTCTCTAGGTTGTGTCTAGTACTGCAGCTGAGAGCCATTGTAATAAATAAAATTCCAGAAACAACTTGTGGTAAAATGTCATATAGTTTAGGAAAGGAAGTGGACATGTTTATCATATCCTTTACATCCTCTTTAAAGGAAATATAGCATCAAAATCCATCATGATAAACCAGGGACACTTACACATAGATCCAGGCACAGGGACTGTGGTAATCTTTGTTAAGGAGATCACGCTGGTTTTGGATGCCATCTTGTGTACTGTCAGCCATTTTAGATAAAGCGGACATCTTAGCTGACCACTGTCCAGCTAATGTCATGATTCAGCCATTTTTGTGTAACTTGCCTTTAAAAGTTTCTCTGTGACACATGTGAGAGATAGTTATCCTTCGCCTGTGTTCTTCCCCTTCATGTTTTGGTTAGAAGCTGTTGGAGACATTTTCTGTACATTCTGTAGCTGGGATAATATAAACACGTCTGAGAAGAAGTTTATGGTTCATTAACCATTTGGGAGAATGTCTTAGAGAATGTCCTGGTAAAATTAATTATGGCCAATAGCATAACAGTATTCTATCTTCTGTTCACGCTCTTTTGATGATGATGTTTCTGTCTTTTATATATGCAACTGCGGACTGATAAACTAAAAAGAATATTTTTACATGCACTAAGAGGCTGACGTGTCTTGGTTTGTGTCCCCACCGGGCAGCCATGAAAGAGTTAATTTAAAAGGCACCTTTACAACATGAAGGGCGATTTTATCCCTAGATATCTCTAACATTAATTGGCGTCGACTGGGTCGGCATACTACAATGGACATTTGACCATCGAGGTAAACTCCGCAAGAGTCCAGGTGGCCAGTGACCAGAACTGACAAAGAGCACTCGGGGGAAGTCTACTTTATTGTCCACCTTGACTGTCACTTCTGTTTCACTGGCTGAAAGGATTGGGTAAGGCCATGTCCTTGTGTGATATGTACTTTGCCTTTAAATGTCCAAATATAAAAGTATGCTCACTATAATTGTGGCAAAGAAACACTTGTAAGGTGACTGACAGAGACTGGACAGTGACAGATGGTCAGACAGTCTGTGATGTTAGCTGAAGCTGTGAGACGGGAAGTAGTAACCATTAGATGTCTGCAATGCTAGAGTGGGAGGTATTCTGTTGTGATTGTCATAGTGTCAGTGATACAGTTTTGTCATTAAGGGTTGCCCACAGAAGTGAGTCTCAGAGATTTGTGGAGACCTGCTCTGACCATTCGACTCTCTTCGGGGAGTTTGAGCGGTCTTGTATGACTGTAAGAACTAGTGGAGTGTGAAGGAGAACATCTTGGATGGTCAGTCTGAGGGTGGTGACTTGAGAGTCAGTCCAGTCAGGCAGTGATCCAGTGTAGAGTCCCTTGTGGACTTGGTGGATCAGTCTGAGGGCAGTGACTTGGTGTAGGGTCAGTCCGGTCAGGCAGTAACCCAATGTAGGGTCCTTTGTGGAAGACTCAGGTGTCTAGTTTCTTTGTGCCTGTAAATCGAGGTGTCGGCATCCATTGTGAAACCTGAGTCTGTGGAGACAGATTCCTTTGACAGTACTGTGGTTGTGGACACTTATGATGGGAAGTGAACAGTGTAAATTGGAATTGAGCCAAGTGCATTGCAAACAAGGAACTTGTTTTTCACATGAAGGGAAAGATGGACAGACAGTTGGTTGTTGAGTTAAGTACAACTGATGGAAATGTGCAAAGTGGACATAATGGAATATAAGGGCTGGTAGCATTGTGGTGAAAAAAAAGTAGAAGTGAAGGTTTGAAGGTTTTGGGATGTGTCAGATGATCTGTTGATGGTACAAGTAAGAAAACTTAATCAGATTTGCAAACAGACACTTAGAGCCTCTGACTTTGATGGACCAGGAAAGAGTGACAGGAATCCGTAGAGTGCCCATTGAAGAAAGAGACAGACGATAAAGGAAAATTTAAAAGTTTTTTATGTGGAAAGAAAAAAAAAGAGATTTTATTATATTTTCCTTGGGAGGGAAGGATGGCGTCTAGAATGTAGACTCCACCCCTGTACCTGGTGGTTAGAGATGATCACGCCCTACCATTCTTCAGCGGCGGCGATCTTAGGACATTATATTCGCTTCAAGTCCCTGAAAGTTAATTGCCTATGACTCTACTCTGTTGGCAGCCATAAAGGCTGGTGGAAGATAATAGTTGTAGAAAACACCTGTTTTTTGTTGTATTTTAGCAGCTGAGCACCCTTGAATAGTCTTGACAGATGTCTGGAATAGATGCCAGCTGAAGATGATTTCATCTAAATTCTAGATCTCTGCTCAGATAATTCTTGGAGAGGGAAGATATATGGTTTATTATGGACTAGTTAAAACTTATTTGATCCTGACGATTAGAGAAAAATTACTAAAAAGTGTTGCAATGTTTCTGGTACCTGCTTTTTGGAATTTGTAGGGTTAAAGAGGGAGATGACGGGGGGGCGGGCTGTGGAGCTGCGTTATCTGTGTCTGTGTTCAAATGTATGGTTTACAAAAAGGGGGGGTGACAGAGCTGACAGCTTAAAAGACTCAAGGATTCTGCTTGTGATACAAGAATGCAGTTTGCCCTGTATGCCATGTAATGTTCCCCTATGTACTCCACGAACAGACTAAGCAAGGACAAGCCCCCAACTCTATGACAGAGCTTATGGCGGACTTTTGTTTTCTTCTGTTTGAGATATTGCAGTCTGGCCAGAACTTTATAGATCGCGTAGAACACTGGGCTTGAGATGGTGAAGGGAGAATCCTATAAGTCTAGATGAGATAAAGTGGAGACGTAAACGGCCATGGAGGAGTTCCACAGGAACTGTTTACAGCTTTAGGACACATGGGGGATGACCTGACAGTATAATGTACATATAGTGCACTTTGCCAGCTGTTTTGTAACGGTTGTTATCAAAGGTGTTAACGGACTAGAGACATCTCTGTCAGACTTGAGTACAGAGGGATCGATAAGACTGACAGAAAGCCAGGAAAAACAGAGACTAGTTTCACAGACCACTGCTAAAATGAGACTGACAACAGTTCCGGTCCGGCGAGAGCCCAGCTCGAGGGGATGTGCTCCAACTGCAGGGAGGAGAGACATTACCGAAGTGACTGCCCACACTCTAGGAAATGGAGACACCCCCCCCACCACCACATTGTAGAACTGATGTGGGACTCCTCCCCTGATAGCCCAGTGAAAATTAACCTATTCCTGGTCAAGAAAAAGACCCAGAAAGAACAGCCGAATACATGTAGAATGGTCCATGACCTCCAAGCTGCCAATGAGTGTCCCACACTAGTAGCAATCCCCGAGAGTGAGATATTTTTCACGGTTATTGATTTGGCAAATGTTTTCCTCTCTGTGCCCTTACATTAAGATTGCCAGTACCTATTTGCCTTTACCAGTTCAGTATTCCAGTATATCTGGTGCAGATTCCCACAAGGGGGGGGGGGGTAAAACTCACCCAGCCAGTACTCCATGGCCCTACAGGGAGTAGACTGGCAGACTAGCGCCTTACGGGATGTTCTCTTCTTTTTGTACCTCCATTTTTCAGGTTTGCCAGAATGCATCTATTGACCTTATGAGGCACATTTACTAAGGGTCCACGAACCGCGTTTCTGTTGGGTGTCCCGACTATTTCTGTTCTACACCGGGGTCTTTGTTGCACGCGATCAGATTGTGGCGCATCGGCGCCGGCTTGCATGCGACACAAACCGAGGATGTGGCCGTCGCACAACCGATTAATTCAGACAAACCACAGAATTTAACAAAACATATTGTGTCGCAAGACACGCAATCACATGCACCAGGAAGAAGAAGGTGAACTCCTCGTTGGACACTCTGGATCGGCGGCAACAAAGAGACAGGTAACTAAATGTGCCCCTATGTGTTTTCTGTTCTAGAAGGGTTGCAAAGTTTCCGGAGACAGTACTTCTGGGAGAAGGTGGTCTTCCTAGGTCACTGCTTCTCAGCCACAGGCAGACACCTGACAGAGGAAAGAAAGCTGGCAGTCCAGAATATGCCCCAGTCCTGAGGTCCTAAGCCTCCTCACATGTTTCTAGCACTGGCCAGCTACTGCAGGCCCGAGATAAGGTCTGCTGCCTCCAGCCTGATGTTGCCCCTTGATGAATGCATTGCCTCTTCCCCATTTTCCCTTAGTCAGGAGGCAATTGATGCATTCCCTGGCCTTAAGCTGGCAAATCGTGTCTGCCCCGGCCCTAGGCACACCCCACTGGATCAAACCTTTGTTTTATTTTGCACTGAGTATCTAGGCCACACCACAGGTGTCTTAGTCCAGGAACGTGGTGACCTCCCCAGTGGCCCACTATTAGGCCCGGTTAGACTCAGTCGTGAGGGGAGCCCTTCATGTGACAGTAGCTGCAGCCAGCAATCTGCTCAGCAAGGCCATTGAGTTGATCCTAGATCACTCAGTTACTGTGCAAACCCCACATGACTTGTACAGTGTCCTCACCCAAGTACAGTCCAAACATCTGAGCAATGGACAGACAGCTCAGACTGTCTCACACTGATAAGGTGCACAGCTCTGAATCCTTCATTCTATCGCAAGTCTCACAGGATTCAGAAAAGGGGGGGAAAGGAGGGTGTTTAACCCAGATGTTGAGTTTTTTCTCATAGATGTCTGCAGGAAAAGACAGACGGTTCTACACTGGATATGCAGTGGTCAGTGGCGCACATGAGGTAGTAAAAGCAGAACCACTCACTCCACATAGGTCAACGCAGGAGGTAAAGTGACGGCACTCAGGCAAGTGCTACAGCTGGTGGAAGGTAAAAGGGCAAACATCTATACTCAAGGTATAGTTTGGGGGTCTAAACCAGACTATGAACCCATATGGAAGGTCAGAGATTTCCTCACCTCTGCAGGGACCCCCTTTAAGCATGGCACGCTGGTTATAGAGCTCATGGATGCTCTCTTACTTTCACAAAAGGTGGGGATAATAAAAGTAAAAGCACACACAATTTGGTAACTCCACAAACCAAGGGCAAGTATGTGGCCGACAGGGTGGCGAAGGCAGCTGCACAGATGGAACCCAGAGACTGTCCTGAAGTCTCAGCGGTGAGTTCTGAGCTAAAAAGTTTGATCCACAGGTGTTCCATGTTCTAGTGGCCCGAGTCATTAGAAGAGGAGTGCCGGAGGAAAGCTGGAGCCCAGGTGCCGATGAGACCTTGATGCTGGGAGAGAGGGTGTGCCTGCCCAGAGCCCTGCACCCCACAGTAAGTCAAGTAGCCCACGGACACACACACATCCAAAATGGCCATGCTAGTGCACATAAACCACCAGTGGTTTTCCCTGGGCATTACTACCCCTGTCAGTAGACTAGTGAAAGCCTTTATAGTCTGTGCCCGCCACAACCCGGGTAAGGTGGTAAAGACCCCACAGAAGGTGACACTGAAGCCACTGTATCCTTTCCAGAGACTGCAGATAAATTTTATCCAGTGGTACGTAGGAATACGTGCTTGTGGGCATTGATATCTTTCCAGGGTGACCAGAAGCGCTGCAGCCTAGAAGTTGGTGAGTGAGATTTTTCTGCAGGTTTGGACTCCCAGAGACCATAGAATCTGGTCACAGAGCCCACTTCACTGGACAGATAAAAACCTGAAACCTTGTCCTTCCTGGCTGTAGAACAGGTCCTGCACACCCCTTACCATCCCCAAGCTAGTGGTCAGATTGAAAGACTAAAAGGTACTCCTAAGTTAGAGATCCGGAAGGCCATGGAAGTAACGGAAACCATGGCGCGAGTGCCTTCCTGCTGCCCACTTCTTGCTGTCCTCCTTTGAGACTAGGCCCCTACTTTCCACAGACCCTATAGCTGAAACCTGGTGGAACATACCACACAGTTGAGCCAGGCCTTGGAAAAGGTCCGCAAAAGTGTTTCTGATTCCTTTCCAGAACCAGACAGAGACCTCAGGACACATAACCTGAAGCCTGGAGACTACGTGGTGATGAAGAGACACACCAGAGAGAGGGAGTCTGGACCCTCACTACGACGGTCCTTTCCAAGTCCTGTTGACCAGTGCCAAGTCTGTGAAGCTAGAGGGAAGTCAGCACGCTTCCACGCTTTCTATAGCAAAATAATTTACTCTTCTTTCTAGCTGGTCTCTTATGACTGACTGTATGCTCAGGGACACCCCAACCATGACTATCACTGTAACTATAGGGATAACCAGGATGCCCGCAGGGTAGGAGACTTTACCTACGGATGGTACCACAAGACAATGACCTTCTTTAACATTGACAGCACAGGTAACCCTGTATTAGCAGTGTCTGATGTGTACAGGATTTGTGGGGATAGGAGAGTCAGACAGGCCCTGAGGCTGGGAAGGTGAGTGTACTGTGATAAAACTTGTGCATTCCTTCCTCGTCATCCCCAAGGATAAGTTTGATCACATACAAAGAAAAAGGTAGAGAATCCCAAAGGATTCTGAAGGTCTGAGAGCGAAGCACCTAGATGACAACATTTATATAGATACAGTAGGAGTACAAAGAGGGGGGGGGGGTCCCAGATGAGTACAAGGCCCAAAATCAGTTATGGGCAGCTTTAGAGTCCATTATTACCCAGATAGTTATGAGCAAAGATGTTGATTGGGTTAATTGTTTTTATTGTAATCAACATAGATTTGTGAATTATATCCGAGATGCTATCCAGAACCGCATGACTTTGGACATGACCCTTGCTGAGAAGGAAGGAGTCTGTAAGACTGTGGGAGCGGCTTGTTGCATATACATTCCAGATGACATCGCCCCCTATGGATCCCTTACTCATGCTCTTGTAAAGATTGAAGGACTGTCCAGGGAACTGAAGAGAAACTCTAGAGTGGACACTTTGGGCAGATTTACTTACCTGGTCCTGCGCGATCCCCGAGGTGTGTTCTCTGATGCGAGTCCAGCGCGATTCTTCAAGAGCGTGCGCCCGAGATCCTGCATGTGTCGCTTTGTCGAAGTCCGCCGGAGTTCACCTTCTTCCCGTGTGCATGTGAGTGCTGATCTTGCAACACAATTTGAATTCTAAATCCCGGGCTTAGTCCGAATCTGTGGGGTTGTCCGATGGCTACGCCCCCTGATTTGTGTTGCATGCAAGTCGGTGCGATTGCAACAAAATCAGCACTTAAATGCGGCGCAAATTGGAAATAGTCGGGAAACCAGACGAAAATTAACTATGCGAACCCTTAGTAAATGTGCCCTTATGTCTTTCACTTGGTAGTTGGGGTATTGGAAAGGTTTCCTTTAAATGGGGGTGCTATTGGGGATTGTGATTTTGCTCTTGTCACTTATTGGGGGTCATTTCCTAAGGGCCCGATTCGCGTTTTCCCGACGTGTTACTCGAATATTTCCGATTTGCGACGATTTTCCCTGTATTGCCCCAGGATTTTGGCGCACGTGATTGGATTGTTGTGCATCGGCGCCGCAATGCGCGCGACGGAGATTGGGGGGGCGTGGCCGAACAAAAACCCAACGTATTCGGAAAAACCGCCGCATTTAAAAACGGAAAATGTGTTGCTTGGGACGCGCTTACCTTCACTTGGTCCGGGTCGGTGAATTTCAGGGCATCTGGATGCTTTTCTGCGCAGCAGCGCCACCTGGTGGACGGCGGAGGAACTACCTTGATGAATCCCGTCCGGACCCGAATCCACCGCAGAGAACGCGCCGCTGGATCGCGAACGGACCGGGTAAGTAAATCTGCCCCATTGTGTGGTGTGTGGTCCCGCTCTTCAAGTCCGCTATGTCCCAGATGGCCGTCCAGGTAAGCACCACAACAGGAGAAATGCCCGGAGTGGAGGATGATGCTGCCTGTTTGAGAACCAGCCTGTTTACAAACCTGTAAATTATAGAAACTCAGTGATGTGATTTGAGTGTGCAGACCTGTAACCCCTCAGTGACTGGCCTCTGGGGGATCTGGTGAAGAGTTAACAAGTCCAGCAGGTAAGGGCTTAGCCTACCTATAGGTACCAGGAGCTTGAGGAGGTCGCTCAGGATGGAGTTACAAGCCAGCAAGACTCAAAAGGGGGGAAATGTTAAGGAGATCGCACTGGTTTCGGACGCCATCTTGAGTACTGTCAGCCATTTTAGATAAAGCGGACATCTTAGCTGACCACTGTCCATCTATTGTCATGATTCAGACATTTACAACATAAAGGGCGGTTTGAGCCCTAGATAAAAATCTCTAACAAAATCTTATATTTTTTATTCATTGCTAATAAGCCAGATGGCTCTGGCAGCATTACCAGAGACCCTTTGTTCTGCAGCCTTACATGATGCTACACTGTGCAGGACCACCGTGTGCTGAAACTTACAACAGGCAGAGAGAGAGTGTACGAACTGAAGGGGGAGGAGAGACAGTGTAACAGCCTGTGAAGCTACAGCACACAAGGGCTCTGGTGCCACTCCCTAGAGCCTGTCAGGACTGTGAGCCCGTGGACCCCCTGGACCACTTCGGGAGATGGTACTAGCCGACACCTGGGACCGGAGTCTAAGTGGCACCTGGTCTTCACCAGAGGCCGCTGCAAAGTGGGATGTTCTTGCTGCAGCGGGGTGCCACCAGGTCGTTCCACAGGTGCGACTAGTCTGCGGTGGCAGCCAAGGTAGTAATGCAGGAGACAGTCTGTACCCGGGATGACAGCGGGAGAACAGCACAGAAAGGCACACTAGGACTCACGGAGCTGGCACACGGATCAGGAATGGACTGGCACACAGGACAGGAATGCAGGATACATAGGAAAGCAGGATACACAGGAGGGCTTTCTCTTCAGGGAAATGGCTTGAAGACCTGGCAGGGAATGATGGGAGCTGAGGGATTAAATACCAACCCGGAAGTGGGCAGCGCCAATCACTTGTGAGCTGGCCCTTGAAATCTCCGAGCATGGGGCCTAGTCCAGACGAGAACAGCAGGAGCATGGAGAGGTAAGTTCAGGGTTGGGGCTGCGTGGCCAAGACAGGGAGCACGGGCGCACCCGTGATCCGTGACATGGAGCTCTGGGGTGCCCGTGACAGAGCCCCTTCAGGTTTATTAGCATAATTTTGAAAGTTGATTTTAGAAGGAAGGAGATAATGGATAACAAATATAAGAAGATTACTGCAGTCACGGTGTCTGGATATATGAATAATGTTCCTGGTTTATCATGATCGACTTTAATGGTAGATTTCCCTTAAAGAAAACCCCTTTAATAAAAATTGTGAACAAGAAGAGATGAGCTGTAATCATGCCCTTAAGTGATACAATTCTTGTACATGTCAGACCTGTTCCACATGCATCTTGCAGTATTCTCCCTCAAATTTCTTTCCAGGAGCTTGAACCGAGAGGCATTCACTATAAGATCCGAGGCGGTCCACGTTCCCACTGATTATTCCACTTCCTTGCTTCCCCAGAGAATCGTACACTGAAAGAATCGGGGATCAGAATTAGTGATGAACAAGTATCCTGGAAACAACGGAAGAAGATTATCCTGGACATCAGCTGAGGTCCTTCTACACCACCTGGGAGATGACTCTAAATTATAATTCCCGCATGACGGGCCTTTACTCCTTGATAGCTGCCTGGTTGGCTAAGAGGGCCTGACAAACTCTCCTATGCCACCCCTAATCCCATAACACCTATTATTATTATCATTTTATTTATAATTATCATGGAGACGATTATTATTATAATAAACATAATAATAATAGTCTCAATAATTACAATAATAATCTCTGAGAAGACCCTCTCCATATACCTGTGCATGGAGCCTGTGTCACAGTGTAACAGTGAAACTCTTAGTAACATAAAATCCTGCCATAGACAACCGCTAAGCCCATAGCCTAATGGATAGAGGCGCTCTATCTCTATGGCAGGGGCTGTTTCGCGCTCTGTGGCGCTTTCTCTTGGCTTAAAAAAATGTCACTGAGCGCGAAACCGCCCCATTGCCAAGGCTTGCTTCTCCCTGCATGTGATTTTACGCTTCTTCACCTGAATAAAGGACATTACACTTTTCTAACAAGTGGGGTTTGGATGGTAAACCAAAATGTAATCTCAGCACTATCCCAATACTGTTACCGGACTATTGTGGGTAATAGATGTGCTGGCGGGCAATTACAGGTGCCTATCTGTAATAATGGAAAACGATCACGAAAAAAATGATCAAGAAAAAAATATATAGAGCCTGCTGGACATGTTATTAGTGGGGGGAGGCCGCTGTTGGACATGTTATTAGTGAGGGGAGGCCACTGCTGGACATGTTATTAGTGAGGGGAGACTGTGATAGGGTCTCTGGACTCGTTCAGCCTGTGGATACATTCCTGTATGTCGGCCTGGCCCCACAGACCTACACCTTGCAGAGGATGAAAATCCTTGTATTATCAAAATATAATAAGTACTTCTCATCATTAGAATGCAGCACCAGCACTGTATAAACTGTATTAGCTGCAGTCCGGCCGGCAGATGAGAAGTCCTTGCATCATATTTTTATATCATAGTATCATAGTTTATATGGTTGAAAAATGACACTTGTCCATCAAGTTCAACCAAGGAAGGGAAGGGATTGCATGAGGAAGGGATTTAGGGGAAACAATTCTATATAACATAACCTTCAATGTTATTTAGTTGTGTTATGTAGTTGAAGCTCTCTGCTGTCCCTACTGTGCCCAGCGCCTGAGGCAGTCTATTCTATAGATTGACAGTTCTCATAGTAAAAACGGAGCTTACTTACAGTTCTGTGGATTTTCAACTCCACTTATGCTCACAAGTCACTTAGAAACACGAGCCAAAATTGAGCAAGCTCAAAACTGAGTTACTCCCACCTAATTTATCGGATGCGTTTTTTAATGCATGTGTTTTTTACGATCTGAAAACGGCCCAAAAATGGCCTAAAAATGCCATGTGTGGCATCACACTTAGCACACACCAAAATCCGATTATGCTCACAAGCCACTTAGAACCACAAGCCAAAATTGAGCATACAATGATTTTCATCATCTGCAAGGTGTGTATTCTGTTTGGCAGGTCTGACAATGCAAAACAGGCAGAAGAGGTGCTGTGGCTGGGGGGCAGCGGGGGGGCAGACAAAAGTTTGCTCTGGGGAAGCCCTAGGAGATGTAGACACCATATATGGACACATGATGATATTACCCTGATGATGTGGTCCCTGCTCTGCGCTAACCCGACACATCTCTCAAAAGGCTTCCCTGCCCGATGTCTGAAGAAGCCATTCAGTACGGCTAGTTCTGTCTTTGAAGGTTTACAAGGCGGGACACAGAACCGGGACAACCCCAGCTAGTGCAGGACCTGGAGGGAATATCCTGGACAATCTCCCAGCTGCCCGTGTAGGAGGGGCAGAAGTGAAAAACCGGGACTGTCCCACCAAATCCGCGACGGTTGGAAGCTATGCCTATAGTAATCTTAATCATCCACATCTGGGCAACCCTGTCCCCTGCTCCTCCATGTGATGGAAGCTGCCAGGCTTTTACCATATACATCCTGTATGTACTTTACATGTCTTAATCTCCTTCATGTGATGAAAGCTGCCAGGCTGTCCCCATACATATCCTGTATGTACTGTACATGTTCCGGCCAGTGACAAATCACTAGAACGTCTTCTCACAAGAAGCAGCTATGGAGCGTAAGCCGGAATCACTCTGCATAAAGTAAATCAATTACCATAAAGATTGTATAGCCTATTCCCAACGCGCGTTGTCATAGAACGGTGCGGCTGGTAGTGACTTTCCAACACGGTTCAGACACAGTGATCGGGGCAAGATGGCGGCTGTTCCTGACAGCCATCCATCCTGCCCCATGGACCAGAAGGGTTACGTCCCCCCCCACCGCCCCAGTTCATGATCGCTTCTATTGGCTCAACAATGCAGACCAGCCAATAGCAGTGAATTTACTTATGACGTCAGTAATACCGATCACCATGTCTGTAGACACGGTGATCGGGGCAGGGTGGCGGCTGTTCCTGACAGCCACCAATTTTGCCTTGCAGTCCAGAGGGGTTTTGTTGCCCCCCTCTGTCCATGTTTGCCGCTATTGGCTGGTCAATTCGGTTCAGCCAATAGCAGCAGTATTCGTCACAATGGGCATCGCTAGGGTGAATAAGAGCAACACTTGGCGATAATTTCCCTACGGAAAACGAAGATATGGTACAAAAGTGCTGGCCGTGTACATTGTACAGATGATGCTGTACAACTCTTACGAGCTGTTCCAATGTGCACGTCCTGCCGTATCATTTCTCCATTTTCATGAGGGAGATATTACTAATATTTGGACAAGAAGGACGGGGCCCCAGTACCTCTGGTTTAGATGTTCCTGTGTTTTGCCAGGACAGCATTTTCCCGGTGAATTCTGCTGCTTCTAATGGTAGGACTCAATAAAGAGTCTGTTCCAAAAGAGAAGTTAGGATGGACACTGTATACTACTAAGAGACCTGCGACACCTCCAGAGTGACAAATGTTTAGTTGGTCCCTTGGTATTTTCCGCCTCCTTATACGCAACACATTCACAATTCACGCCCAACCTGTTGTGAATTCATTTCGGTAAAATGAATAATTGTAACAACTGTTAGGTCACGTTGCTCCCTATACCCCTCCATTATTTCATTGCGGGATGTAGTTTGCAAACTAGGGGCACTTGTGGGTTTTATGTTTTTTATTTAGGTTTTCTATTTCCCCTCTAAGTCTCTGGATTTGTTAGCAGATCCTTTATAATTCTCCAAGTTCTTTATTTATTTATTATTATTATTTATTTATATTCCAAGTGCTTTATCATTCCGGAGCCCTGCTGGATTTTCTGGCTAGAGTTTAGAATCACATGTTGGGTCTCTCTCGCATCAGGAAACATGACTTCCTAATCAGAGAGCTGACATTTTACAGTGGCACAAGCTGGGCATAACATAATGGGCACCACATAATGGGCATAACATAACGGGCATTGAACTTTCCAGAAATAATTGCAATTTCCATCTTTTACTCCATTGCACATCGGGGCAGATTTACTTACCCGGTCCATTTGCGATCCAGCATCGCGTTCTCTGCGCTGGATTCGGGTCCGACCGGGATTCATTAAGATAGTTCCTCCGCCGTCCACCAGGTGGCGCTGAAAAGCATCGGTACGCACTGGAGTTCACCTAGCCGGGCTAAGTGAAGGTAAGTGCAAGCTCCGCGACAGATTTTTTTTTTTAAATGCGGCGGTTTTTCCGAATCCGTCAGGTTTTCGTTGGGCCACGCCCACCCCCCCATTTCCATCGCGTGCATGCCAGCGCCGATATTCGGGTAACACGTCGGAAAAACACGAATCGGGTCCTTAGTAAATGACCCCCATTGACTGCATCAGCAGCATAATCCAGCGCAGCGATTCGCGCCGCTGGATCGCGAATGGACCGGGTAAGTAAATCTGCCCCAAATGTGTACATACATGACATTACTTATCCTGTACTGATCCTGAGTTACATCCTGTATTATACTCCAGAGCTGCACTCACTATTCTGCTGCTGGTGCAGTCACTGTGTACATACATGACATTACTTATCCTGTACTGATCCTGAGTTACATCCTGTATTATACTGCAGAGCTGCACTCACTATTCTGCTGCTGGTGCAGTCACTGTGTACATACATGACATTACTTATCCTGTACTGATCCTGAGTTACATCCTGTATTATACTCCAGAGTTGCACTCACTATTCTGCTGCTGGTGCAGAATGAATCCTGTAACTTTATATCTATTGGTAAATAATGGTATCAAATTAAACACCAGGGTGCTTGATAATAATTCTCCTCCAGGTTGAAATTAATAGAAATGTGAAATGCCAATAAGTAATCTGACCCTGTTCCCATTTCCAACAATCCTGTTACTCAGCTGAGAATCATGTGCTTCCCATGTTGTGGTCACTGCTTGACCTTCATAGGACGCGTCGGTTATCGGTAAAAACATCAGACACAGCAGAATTTCAGAATAAAGCATTTAATCATCAGAAGGTCCCCCCCCCTTATTTACAGCTTCTGATTGTCTTAAATACATGGAAGTCCTTTATCCTAAATCCTAAAAACAGCTACAACATGTTTCTGCTGCCTAATCAATCAGAACTGAAAAATCTCAGAGAAATTTTTTTCACGAAAATTTCAGAATTTTTCATGAAAACTCAGAAAGCATAAATTAAACACATCTTATCTGCTTCTGGGAAAGTCAGGCAGAAACCAATAGTAGTAGCACAATGAAGTCAACCCAACCTTCCCAGAAACAGAACTGACCCGAATACTCACTGGTAATTTTTTTGAATTTAATATGATAATTTTTAAAATTTTGTAAACAGGAAGTCATTTACGGGATCCAAACTCTGTAAACTATCTAAAAGATTAGCTGCAGGATCCTAGACGCAGTTGAATGGAAGATGGATGATATTTTTGTGCTTGGCACATAATGTTTCTGTCCCCTTGGTCCACATAGTCCTTTAGTGTGAACGAATGAACACGTTTCGGACCTGGAGCCCACACTATATGGTTTGCCAAGGTTTGCCAATAGATTGGATGTGTTCCTTCGCCTTCATCCTCAGAGCCGCTATACTCGTGTTTCTAGGATCTATTTCTTCCATAGGATACTTGTCCACATAGTTGGCCCCACACTGATAGGGAGGTGGTGGCCCCATAGAGCTCAGGGATTGTAAAGTATGGCCAACAGGTGCAGTGTTCATGAAAGGTGGTGGGGTGTAACTGCCAGGAATACTCTGTGGGGCGGTCACAAATCCCGGCAGGGTCTGTAGGGCGGTGGTGTTGGACATGGGAGGAGTAAGCCAGGAGTCTAGGGGTAGATTAGCGCTGATGGTGCTCATGGCTGGAGGCTGGGGGGATCGATTAAATGATAAAATCGGGGAGTACACTGTAGGCTTTTCCTCACTCTTTAGGCCAAAACAGTGCATCGGCAAACTCTCCCAGCAATGGCAGCTGTGTCTCACTGACACAGCTGACATCCTAGACCCCTATGTGCGATTCGGACGGTCACGGGCCGCTGCGCATCGCACACAGAGACAGTCAGTGACTCAGCTGAACTGAGTCACTGACTGTTGGAAACTGGTGGGGGACCCTTAAAAAGTGAAAGTGGTAGGGGCCCCAGGGCTAGAGCCCCAGGAGCCCCTCCTTTAATCCGGCCCTGCTGCATTATTATGGACATCTTATCTTTCTGTTAATACATCTTAAGTCGTTTATGCAGGAGTAAAAAGAGGATCCAGTTATTTGTGCGGAGCGAGGATGGAGCCCTGCGAGGCCCCAGACCTTACACTACGGGCGTTATCTCTGCGCTCTTTATTCTGCGGCCTCCATGATTGTACCGGAGCGTCGCTCTCCATGCACCAGGACGGAAGATGAGATAAAGAATAAATTAGAATATAAATGGTGCAAATCTTTCAGATATTTAATGGGATTTTCAGGTTTTATTTTACTTTGTCTTTCAGTTCTGCATCATTTATAGGGTCACCGCTTCCTGTACGTGTGGGAACAAATCTGTGTGTGCTAAAGGGAATATAATCTGAGTATAATAGAGGTGATAACCAGATATAATTTATAACGTAATGACTCTGATTGTCCTCCCCTAGTCTACACAGAGAAGTGATCAACAGGGAATAGGAAATGTCCTGGTACTGGGACCAATGCTAAAAAATGACTTTACTTAATCTGTACTGATCCTGAGTTACATTATACTCCAGAGCTGCACTCACTATTCTGCTGCTGGTGCAGTCACTGTGTACATACATGACATTACTTATCCTGTACTGATCCTGAGTTACATCCTGTATTATACCCCAGAGCTGCACTCACTATTCTGCTGCTGGTGCAGTCACTGTGTACATACATGACATTTCTGTACTTCAGATTGCTTGTACAGGCAGATTTGCTTTTCAAAAATAGTCAGATGCAGATATATCCACATAGGACTTTTCTCCCCTCTCCTCCTGACCCGGCCACTAGTTGCAGTGTTGGGGCCAATAGAAGGTCGCGTAGTGGCGAGGAGCGAGCTGTCGGTGTGACAGTTCTATCCTATACTATGACAGGTGGACAATCGGTCTCCTGTCACTGCAGCATCTGTATACAGAGCCGATTCTGACCACTGTGTCTGCACGGGAATCCTGTTACTTCAATGGGATTCCCGGAGCAGAGGGGGTTAATAGACCTGCAGAGAAGATGCTATGTACTTCATGTCTGTATATGCAGATCACTGCTGATTTGCTCTGCTCCCACTGCAATCGATTTAGTTGCGGTTATTAGTCATAGGCGTTTAACCTCTTAGATGTCATGTTAATTACTAAACACACCCCAGAGCGGTACCAACAAAAATCACAGCCCATCTCCCAAAACACTCCACTAGGTCTGACAATGGGAAAATAAGATGACCAATGCAAAAAGTCAATTTCTTCTAAATGTTGAAAGCAATTCTATAATTTGGGTGATTTTGGACAGGACCTTCTTCTAATACTTAGTGTTTACAGCTTATTCCCTACCATATGTAAGCGCCCAACCCTTCACCTTCCTGTCTGATTCGCAGAAGACCTACCTGTCTGTTCCATGTCCAGGGATAAGGATCTGGTGATTCCCGCTCTCCTCTATATATGGCTGCTCTCCATTCTCACACCAGATGCTCATCTTCATCATTAGTGAAGGTGTCGATAGTTGATTTGATTAATTAGCTCAGTAATTAGACAATGTGGCCCTAATGTCCCCTCATGTTACCCTCTGGTGGATACAGGTGGGTCCCTTTCCTGGAGTACATCAGTCACACCTCATCAGGGAAGGGACTAATTAGAGAACGTATTATACCCCAGAGCTGCACTCACTATTCTGCTGCTGGTGCAGTCGCTATGTACATACATGACATTACTTATCCTGTACTGATCCTGAGTTACATCCTGTATTATACTCCAGAGCTGCACTCACTATTCTGCTCTGCTGGTGCAGTCACTATGTACATACATGACATTACTTATCCTGTACTGATCCTGAGTTACATCCTGTATTATACTCCAGAGCTGCACTCACTATTCTGCTGCTGGTGCAGTCACTGTGTACTACAGAACCTTACTTATCCGTACTGGATCCTGCGGTACCCTGTATTATACTCCAGAGTTGCACTCACTTTCTGCTGATGGTGCAGTACACTGTGTACATAATGACATTACGATCCTGTACGGATCCTGAGTTACATCCTTATTATACCCAGAGCTGCACTCAATATTTGCTTGCTGGTGCTGTCATGTGTACATATATGACATTACTTATCCTGTACTGATCCTGAGTTACATCCTGTATTATACTCCAGAGCTGCACTCACTATTCTGCTGCTGGTGCAGTCACTGTGTACATACATGACATTACTTATCCTGTACTGATCCTGAATTACATCCTGTATTATACCCCAGAGCTGCACTCACTATTCTGCTGCTGGTGCAGTCACTGTGTACAATCCTGTACCGATCCTGAGTTACATCCTGTATTATACCCCAGAGCTGCACTCACTATTCTGCTGCTGGTGCAGTCACTGTGTACATACATGACATTACTTATCCTGTACTGATCCTGAGTTACATCCTGTATTATACCCCAGAGCTGCACTCACTATTCTGCTGCTGGTGCAGTCACTGTGTACATACATGACATTTCTTATCCTGTACTGATCCTGAGTTACATCCTGTATTATACCCTAGAGGCTGCTGGTGCAGTCACTATGTACATACATGACATTACTTATCCTGTACTGATCCTGAGTTACATCCTGTATTATACTCCAGAGCTGCACTCACTATTCTGCTGCTGGTGCAGTCACTGTGTACATACATGACATTACTTATCCTGTACTGATCCTGAGTTACATCCTGTATTATACCCCAGAGCTGCACTCACTATTCTGCTGCTGGTGCAGTCACTGTGTACACATGACATTACTTATCCTGTACTGATCCTGAGTTACATCCTGTATTATACTCCAGAGCTGCACTCACTATTCTGCTGCTGGTGCAGTCACTGTGTACATACATGACATTACTTATCCTGTACTGATCCTGAATTACATCCTGTATTATACCCCAGAGCTGCACTCACTATTCTGCTGCTGGTGCAGTCACTGTGTACATCTGAATGCTCCATAGGCCCACTCCGCATAGAAGAGACCGGCCAACCTGGGCTCCCACCCGGTTGTACACCTCTGTGTTAAAGGGGCACTGAAGCAGGAAAAAAAATTCCACGGTGCTGCCTCTCCTGTTGGTGTTCCTGAATGCTCGGGCCACAGGGATGAGAGGGGTTGTACAGATGTAGCGGGCTGAATTACTATGGGCCGTGGACTGTATGAAGATTGGGCCACAACAAGTTATAATACATAGATAAGGGGGGCGGGGGGGGGATTAATCAGGTTGTTGCCAGTATTTTTTGGTCCGGAACCTACTGATTTATTCAGGACACAGCCAAAGTGCAGGGTTTATAACACGCTGGAACATGATGAATGTCACCCGTTATGTTTACATCAGTAATAACTCTACAAAACCTATAAGTACAGGAACCTTTAGTAGACACATGAACAGCAGACATAAACACAATTAATGAGACCAATCCCCTAAACCATAGTAAAAGGTACATTTTGTGCATAAGGCTAACAGTCCCAGCTTCTCTTTTTTTTTCTTTTTTTTTTTTTTTTTTTTTTTTTTTTTTTTTTTCTTTTTCCTTTTTTTTTTTTTTTTTTTACCTACCCGATGCAATAGAGGCTTCTGTCATCACTGTGACATCTAAGGGTTGATCAGAGTTTTCTCTTCTTAAAGGAAACCTACCACCACGGATCTACCTATTAAGGTAGATCCGGTGGCAGGTTCCTCTAATGTATAGCAGCATTGCCCTTTTTAGGGCTAATTCTTTGGTGGCCCAGAATTTTTATAGATTTTAATTACTCCAATATGCAAATTTCCAAAAGAGGTAACTGGGGTGTGGAGTAGCCGGAGCAGAGGCTACACGGTACGGCTACTCCACGTCCCATTGGCCTCTTGCGTTCTGCCTACCAATCTATCTTCAGCGTACAGCTACTAGGAGCTGCGCACACTCTGGGCGTTCTGGGCATGCATAGTAGCTCCAGCTTCAGAGCCAAGACCGCGCAGCCGGCATTCTGCACACGCGCAGAATCCAGTATCGCAGACGAGTGCATGCACCTCCTCGTAGTTGCATTCTGAAGATGGATTGGTAGGCAGAATGCAAGATGCTACTGGGGCATTGTGTAGCCGCTCCGTGTAGCCCCAGCTCCTGCTACTCCACGTCCTGGTTGCCTCTTTAGGAAATCTGCATTTGGGAAAATTAAAATTTATAAAAATTCTGGGCCACAAAAGAATTAGCCCTAAAAAAGGCTATACTACTATACATTAGAGGAACCTGAGACCGGATCTACCTTAAAAGGTAGATCCGACACCGGTGGTAGTTTCCTTTACTATTTACGCCACAAACACTAATGCAGTTCATGCGTGCGGCCAACGCCCTGGACCTTTGTGCGTCTGTATCACAAGTGGGGACCTCTGCTCACAAATTGAGGCTTCTGAGCTCGGCCAGGGAATGGACCTGCTCTATTGTTCACAACTTAGGGCAAAATGGAAGATGACCATTAATGTTCAAGATCCCGCCTCGTAGGTCAAGGAGGATACTGTGGTAGATTAGGAATCAGCCCAAAAACTACATGGGGCGACCTGGTCAATGACCTGAGAGAGAGCTGGACCACAGAAAGAGATTACCTTAGACAAGTCTACACCATAATGGATTACAACCATACTACACACAATGTCACCCTAATAACCACCACATCCACAGTGAAGACCCGATGAAGTTCACCATGACCATCTGGATAATCCAGGATACATGGTTGATGAGACCAAAATGAACATTTTGGGTGCCACCAGTTTCCCAGTGATAACCAGATTGCTGGGAAAACAGGAAAGGAATATTTGGAAGCCAGACGTATCTCCACGTGGGGCAGATTTAATTACCCGTCCATTCGCGATCCAGCGGCGCGCTGCTGTGCGGTGGATCGGGTCGGCCGGGATTCATTAGGCGTTCCCCAGTGGCGCTTGCGCGCTGAAGAAGCATTGGAAGCACTCACGTTCCACCGTCCATCCATTGAGGTAAGTGCAAGACTCAGCAACATTTTTTTAAAATGCCAGGCGGTTTTTCCGAATCCGTCAGCGTTTTCACGTGCGCCCAAATCCCGGGTAATTCAGGGGAAATAGGCTCAAATCGGAATTATTGGGTACACGTCAGGAAACGCAAATCGGGCTTAGTATAGACCCCAAGGTTTGTTTAACTGTGTGCTCATTACAGAGTTGGATAGAGTAGAGTGGCATGTTCTGGTGGTGCTTGGTTCTTTATAATCCCAGTATGAATAAGGACACAAATGAAATCGAAAGCAAGCAGTGGTACTATGGCACGGCATAAGTCTTGGGCTCCTTGGAGTTCCGATTGACAAGTAATCAATGGGTCCTGTAAACACTTTCCGACGATTGGCAGGAGCCAACGATGATACCAAAGGCAAAACCAACATAAGGATCCGCATTGTCACATGGCGGCAGATTAGCGGTGGCTTCCCCCCCCCCCCCCCCCCCCCCTTCCCCCTCCCCCCCCCCCCCCTGAGTCCGCTTTATAGCACCGGGTCCGGCCAGTGGACAAAATCACAGAACGTTCTAACAAGAAGCAGCTAGGAGCGTAAGCCGGAATCACCTGCATAAGTTAAATCAATTACCATCCCGGCTTACCTGATGAATAGGGGCGTTCGGTTTCCTGCCCTATTGAAGTCTGAACCTGACGGAAGTTTTAGTGACACAACATGCATCGACGTAGAACAGAAGGTGTTTGGGGTTTCTTACCTAGACCCCAGGACTGATGATGAACTGATTGATTGATGTGTTATTGAATATCGTTTGCACGTCAGTAACTACAGCCACAACCTTATTTGGTCTTCCCACGGATGTATATATGTATCAGCTTCACCAATCAAGGGGCACTAATCATTACTATAGCCCAGGTATCATTGATGTTATGCCTGTATGCTTCCAAAGTGATGTTACCACTCCTCATCTACCCTTGAATCGGGGAAGGATCATTTTTGTATGTGACATTTTCATTTTTCGCTCTCCACTTTTATAAATCTGTAACGTTTTAATTTCTCTGTGTAAAAAGTTGTGTGAGAGCTTATTCTTTTGCTCAACAAATTGGGGCATATTTACTTACAGGGTCACCGGAGTTCACAGACGATAATGCACTGTGCTGCAATTCACTAAGATGTGCGCCCCATATCGCAGTGTCGTCCCGCTAAGGTCCCCGGGAGTTCACCTTCTTCTTCCTGGGCACATTTCAGTGCTTGGGCTTGGGACACAATTTAAAGTTAAATTGCAGCGCTCAGCAGAATAGAGGGATCGTTGACGCACCGACCCTAATTTGAGTTAAAAAAAAAAGTCTCTGAGGAGCTAAATAGAGATAACACCCCAAAAAAACAAAAAGGTTGAACTGGGATCACAGGTATAATTGGGGAAAAAGATAAAATATAACTTTTATTAGTAACAATTAAGAACACTCCAATGTGTGAATCAGTGTGTGCATAAGTTTAAGGCTGGGATTCACACAAGTACTGCGGGCACACGGCAACGGGCGGAGAGAGGAGGAGAGCGCTGCTCACCCCCGCCCCTCTCCATAGGGATACATGGCGCGCTGCGCCGTATGCCCTGAAAAAAATAGGACATGTCCTACTTGTCACGGGTACGTGCCCATGCGTATTGGGGGACATATATCGGCCGATATACTCCCTTTGCGGTAGTGTGAATGCAGTCTAAGGTTTATGACCACACTTGTCACAATACAAGCAGTCCGACGGGATACACAAAAGCTAGGGTCTGTATGTGTGGGTTCTTAAGTTGCATTGGTATGTAAGTCGGAATGTATATTTTTCATTGAATCACAGCCAGAAATTTTTTGAGTCTTGTGAAGATGTGGATTTAAAAATGTTGGGCTTTCAGGATTAGTTATAAGCTTCATTGCAGACCCTTTGATAAATGTTACAGCTGATTATGTTAGCCTAAGGCTAACAGTACAATACCTACCAACTCCAGAGGTCTGTTTGTAACTAGGGGTCGTATGGAAGTCGAGTGTTCTTAAGTAGGGGACTGCTTGTAGTCATAAAAAGGACTTCATAGGTCAGAGAGCGCACCTTGCACATAGAGCGTGCTTTAAAGAAAACTTGTACAGGCGACATCATTTCACTAAAGACAGGTGGCAGAAGCCATGACACTGCAGTGCAAACGGCCTTTCTGCCTTTTATAAGCATTTTGCATTACTATATAATTGTGTTTTAAAACTTACTCTTGCCTCCCTGAACAAATATCCCTGGTCTCTGTGCGGTGGGTCCCACTACGGTGGCACTGGGATTTTTTGGGTTTGGATGAAGCCGTATGTCAAAAACAAATATCTTGTGGTGTTGGTCTTGTTACTCACCTACATACAGAGCTCGGCCCCCACACTTTGTTCGAGCTGTCAGCTCCACATCTATGATCTTGTCTCAGAGGTCAAGCAAGGTCAGCCTTACATCAGTGGGGGAGGGAAAACATGGGGCAGCCTGACCAGCCAGTCAAGGTTGTTTTTTGAAATGCATGCAAACCAACGTCAAGCCCTGTGAATAGACCAGGATGTTGTCAGGATGCAAGAGTATAAGTTTAAACACACAATTGTATAGTAATGCAAATGCTTAGAAAAGGCAGAGAGGCAGATTTGCACAGCAGGTGTCATGGGCTCTAGTGAAAAATGGTGCGTTCCCGCAATTTGCAGTACTATTATGTCAAGCTGAACGTAAACTTGCCAAAAATTTACATTTTTATAAAATGCTTTACACAAAATGTTCTAAAAAGAGATCAGAAAAAGTTACAAGCACCAAAATGCATACCACTGAAAGAACAACTTTGTACGACAAAAATAAGTCTCACAACCAGGCGTCGCAACTCAAAAAAAACTTAGTTATGCCGTATAAACATGGCAGATACTAAAAACAAATGCAATTTTTTCTATTCTAGTTTTCCTTCAATAAAATTGGAAAAATATACAACCAAACACTATAAAAATGAGTTACTGTAATCGTCGTGATTCTGTAGATAAAGATAATACCAAAACACGAAGTGAAGATTTCATTTTCATCACATATAAGGAGTTAAATAAAATTGCTTCATAAGCTAAAAACTACTAAACTGGAGGTTTTTTTTTACCGTGCATTTGTCTCGCAAAAAATTAGCCATTATTTGTCTCTAAAATTGCTAAAAAAAATAAAGATTGTATAGCCTATCCCAACGAGGTTGTCATAGACGGTGCGGTTGGGTAGTGACATTCCAAAACGGTTCAGACACGTGATCGGGGCAAGATGCGCGTCTGTTCATGAAGCATCCATCCTGCCATGACCAGAAGGGTCTGCGTCACCCCCCACAGCCCCAGTTCATGATCGATTCTATTGGCTCAAACAATGCAGGACAGCAACAGCAGGGATTTACTTATGACGTCAGTTACATATGATCACCATGTCTGTAGACACGGTGATCGGGGCAGGGTGGCGGATGTTCATGACAGCCACCCAATGTGCCTTGCAGTCCAGAGGGGGTTTTTGTTTTGCCACAACTCTGTCCATGTTGGCCGCATTGGCTGGTCAATTCGGTTAGCCAATCGCAGCAGTATTCGTCACAATGGGCTCGCTAGGGGGAATAAGAGCAACACTTGGCGATTTATTTCCTAGGAAAACGAAGATCTGGTACAAAAGTGTGGCCGTGTACATTGTACAGATGATGCTGTTTAAACTCTACGAGCTGTCCAATGTGCACGTCCGCCGTCTATTCTCCATTTCATGTGGAGATAGTACTAATATTTGGACAAGAAGGACGGGGGCCCGTACCTCTGGTTTGGCTGTTCCGGTGTTTGCCAGGACAGGCATGTTAACGGTGTGAATTCTGCTGCTTTAATGGTTAGATCAAAAGAGTCTGTTCCAAAAGAGAAGTTAGGAGGACACTGTATACTACTAGAGACCTCGACCACCTCCAGAGTGACAAACGTTTAGTTGGTCCCTTGGTAGTTGCGCATCCTTATACGCAACCATTCACAATTCACGCCCAAACCTGTTGTGAATTCATTCGGTAATGAATAATTGTAAAAACACGGTTAGGTCACGTTGCTACCTATACCCCTCCAGATGTAAGTGCGGATGTAGTTTGAAACTAGGGGCATTGTGGGTTTTATGTTTTTTATTTAGGTTTCTATTTAACCTCTAAGTCTCTGGATTTGGTAGCAGATCCTTTATAATCTCCAAGTTATTTATTATTTATTTTATATTTATTTATAGTCCAATGCTTATTCATTCCGGGAGCAGCGGATTTCTGGCTAGAGTTTAGAATCAAATGTGGGGTCTCTCTCGCATCAGGAAACATGACTTCCTAATCAGAGAGATGACATTTACAGTGGCACACGTGGGCATAACCTAATGGGCACCACATTATGGGCATAACATAACGGGGCCTTGAACTTTCCAGACATAATTGCAATTTCCATCTTTTACTAATTGCACATCGGGCAGATTTACTTACACGGTCATTGCGTCCCAGCATCGCTTCTCTGCGCTGGATTCGGGTCCGACCGGGGATTCATTAAGATGAGTCCTCCGCCCGTCCACAAGTTGAGCTGAAAAGCACGGTACGCATGGAGTTACTCGGGGCAAGGCAAGGTACGTGGCAAGCTCCGCGACAGAGTTTTGCTTGTTTTTTAAATGGCCGGCGGTTTTTCCGAAATCCGTCAGGGTTTTCGTGGGGCCCCGCCCACCCCCCATTCCATCGCGTGCAGGCCAGCGCCGACTTCGGAACACGTCGGAAAACACGAATCGGGTCCTTAGGAAATCTGACCCCCATGGACTGCATCAGCAGCATAACTCCAGCGCAGCGAATTCGAGCCCGACGCGAATGGGACGGGATAGTAAATCTGCCCCAACTGTGTAAAACATGACATATTATCCTGTACTGATCCTGAGTTACCCTGTATTTATATCCAGAGCTGCATCACGATTCTGCTGCTGGTGCAGTCATGGTACATACATGACATAATTATCCTGTAGGATCCTGAGTAATCCTGTATTACTGAAGAGCTGCACTCACTATTCTGCTGCTGGTGGCAGTCACTGTGTACTACAGAACCTTACTTATCCGTACTGGATCCTGCGGTACCCTGTATTATACTCCAGAGTTGCACTCACTTTCTGCTGATGGTGCAGTACACTGTGTACATAATGACATTACGATCCTGTACGGATCCTGAGTTACATCCTTATTATACCCAGAGCTGCACTCAATATTTGCTTGCTGGTGCTGTCATGTGTACATATATGACATTTCTTATCCTGTCCTTGATCCTGAGTTAAATCCTGTATTATACTCCAGAGCGTTATCACTATTCTGTGCTGGGCGTCACTTGTAAATACATGACATTTATTATCCTGTATGATTCCTGATTACATCCTGTAATTTTACTCCAGAGTTGCACGCACGTATTCTGCTGCTGGTGCAGTCACTGTGTACATACATGACATTTATTATCATGTACTGACCTGAGTTACATCCCTGTAGTATACTCAAGAGATGCACTCACTATTATTGTGCTGTGTTTCTTAGTTGCAGTCATGTGACATACATGACATTACTTATCCTGTATGAGCCTGAATTACATCCTGTAGATGTTTAGTTTTATAAAAGTAAAAACCATAACGCAAAACCAACATAAATACAATATATACAAAATATACAATAACTTACCTGCTGGATCCAGCCACATTCACACTAGCAAAAAACAATAAACTAAATTACCGAAATGAATAACACTAAATACCACACCCCCACCCAACGAGTAACACATCCCAACCAAACCAATAAACACAGCCAAGCCACCAAAAATAAAATAATGACCATAAAATACATAAACCCACCCACCACCCTCTAAGAACAGCCACCCCGGCTCTGAATGCTCCATAGGCCCACTCGCATAGAAGAGGGGGGGACCGGCCAACTGGGCCCACCCGGTTGTACACCTCTGTGTTAAAGGGGCACTGAAGCAGGAAGTGGTCCATGCTCTCCAGCAGGCCACCGCACTCCTCCCGGGGACAACCCCTTTCCTCAGAGCTCCTACACTTCAGATAGTCCCTCACACACAGCTTTCCATGGAAGCAGCGCCAAGTCACGTCCCAAAACTTCAAGGGGATCCTGATGGAATTCAACAAACTCAAACCCACCCTCAGATCCCGACTTAGGCAATCCCTGAGGGCCTCGACATGGTCCTGATCTCCCACATTCCCAGACCCCACCAGCGAATCGCCTTCAGAATCGGGGTAGCGTAAGCCGGAAGATGCCCATGCGGTGTGCGGAGATCCTTCACTTTCCTTCCTGTCTCCCATTCCTGGAAGAAAGGCCTAAACCATCCCCTGCAGGAGTATACCCACGGAGGAGCCCTCTCTTTCCAGAGGTTTGCTACATTGATCTTAAGAAAGGTATTCACTAGGAACACCACAGGGTTGACCATACACAACCCTCCTTGTCTCCTCGTGCGGTAAGTAACCTCCCTCTTGATTAGGTTCAGCCTATTCCCCCATAACAGCTGGAAGAACAGACTGTAGACCCGAGTCCAGAGGGGTTCTGGCAACATGCACACACTGCCCAGATAAATCAACAATGGGAGCAGGTAAGTTTTGATCAGATTAACCCTTTCTCTGAGGGTCAAAGACCAACGCTTCCACTTGTCCACCTTCTGAGCGGCCATCTTAAGCCTGCCATCCCAGTTTTGCATGGGGTTATCCCCCTGGCCAAATTCGATGCCGAGAACTTTGGCAGAGTCCTGGGGCCCTGGAAGAGTGTCCGGGAGATCAAAGCCTGGACCTCCCTCTCCCAGCCAGAGACTCTCACACTTATCCCAATTGATCTTGGAACCAGAAGCCTCTGAATAGCAGTCAACCTCTGACATCACCCATTGTGCCTCCCCTCCCGAGGACACGAAAACGGTGACATCATTGGCATACACTACCACCCTTAGAGTGGTTCCGGTGCTGCCCGATCCATCCCGACTCTCACCAACGGCCCACGATCAACCCTCCTAAGGAATGGGTCAATCAAGAACATTTACAGTAGTGGGCTCAGAGGACAACCCTGGCGAACACCAGACCCGACCTCAAAAGAGCGGCCAATCCAACCATTCACAAGCGGGAAACTCTCTGCCCCTGCATACAAAACTTTCAGCCAATCGCCAATCGACGGGTGGTTAACCCGATCAAATGCTTTTGCCTGATCCAAGGACAGCAAGTACCCCTTACAGAGACCAGCCCTGCCCTGCTCCACTGCCTCCTGGACACAAAGCACAGCATGAAATGTACTGCGGCCTGGAACAGAGCAGTGCTGGGCCCCCGAAAGGAGCCGAGGTGCAAATTGCACCAGCCGATTAAACAGCACCTTTGCCAAAACCTTTCTGTCCGCATTGAGAGACGCTATTGGACTCCAGTTCTCAATACGAGGTCTGCCCAGGATGATCAGGACAGACCTCCTCATTGACTTCGGCAGAGCACCCGAGGAAAGACTCATTGAATACCTCAGTCAAGAGGGGAACCAAACCTGTCTATTCTAGACCTGCAGCTACCCCGCGTGGCCTGGGGTGTGCCGGATGTGGACATCCACCAGGCGAGCCTCATTAGCTATGCTATTAAGAGCGTTCTAACGATAACTTGCTCTTATAGGTCGCCATTTTTCTGTTTGCTGTCCTGTGTCCTGTTCTGATGTAACAGTGTCCATTGTGAATAATCCCCTTTAAGAAGATCTTCATTTTTGGAGTAGAACGCACATCGGAAAAAATCTCCAAAATATTGAGGACAAGCGAATCAAGATCTGTACTAAAAAAATTGTTGTGTGGACGCAACGTAGGTGATGGGGGCTTTCCATATGTACAGTTTCGGATGTTGAGACAAGAGACACTTATGGACTCGTTCACCTATGTGAAGATGGAGGGTCCCCTGCCCATCACAACCTGGCGGAGAGGGAGCAGGGGGCCAGGGGTCTGTGCAGGGGACTGATGAGGCTTCAGCAGGGGACATGCATTATTACCTATGGCTTATAAGAAGACGCCCGAGCAGGACCCCCTCCTCTGTTATTTGTAGCTACAGTAGGAGGACCCCCCCTCTCTGATATGTGTAGCTACAGTAGCAGGACCCCCCTCTCTGATATGTGTAGCTACAGTAGCAGGACCCCCCTCTCTGATATGTGTAGCTACAGTAGCAGGACCCCCCTCTCTGAGATGTGTAGGTACAGTAGCAGGACCCCCCTCTCTGATACGTGTAGCTACAGTAGCAGGACCCCCCTCTCTGATATGTGTAGCTACAGTAGCAGGACCCCCCTCTCCAATACGTGTAGCTGCAGGAGCAGGACCCCCTCTCTGATATGTGTAGCTACAGTAGCAGGACCCCCCTCTATGATACGTGTAGCTACAGTAGCAGGACATATACATGGGGGGCTCCTGGCATATCTCTCTGTGCGGGATATGGAACTACTGAGATGACTGATCTCCCGTATACTGCAAAGTGCGATACCAGATGATGGATCTGTGACCTTCGCCTGTCAGCTCAGGCAGAGGGAGACATCTATAACCTGTAGTCCTGGCCGCACTGCAGTTACTGTACAAAGATAAGTACTAGACCTGCAGTGACTGTGCCGGCAGACCTGTAAATGGTGTAAGCTTTTTTTTAGTGTATGTTGTCGGTAGCAGCAGGACTTTGAAATATGTATTTATATCCCAGGATTGTAGATGGAGGTCTTTGTAGACCATGTTATGTAATGTACCCAAAGAAATGTGTAATCTCACCTTCGTGTAGCTGCAGGACTGTGAAATATGGACTTAGATTCCTGGTTTACAACTTCCACAAGTGGACTGGGAGTGTATCTTCACACTGTGCTCTCTGCACCATGTGCATGTGTTAGGTATGTCCCCAGGGAATCAGAATAAGCATTGCCTAAGTGTGTTGCACTTATAGTCTTGGTTTGTAGCTTCTCCAAATCCACCTGCTAATCCAAGACTCGGACTTCTTACTGGTTGAATACTAAAGAAGTCACTTAATACAGAAGATGATGGGATGTGGATCAATTCCATGCAGAGTGCCAAGAGCACAGCAGTGTGAGGAATCAAGTGCAAATCTACTTCACATGGCTATGAGACATCAGATAGCACAACCATAGATGCAGCCTAGTACTACCTGATACCAGGTGCTGGAAATACCCAAGTCCTGGCTTCATATCTGTCCATGAAGCTTATGTTCTTCTTCTGCGATTCCATCTATAGCGATTGCTTGGGGATGCAGAGCCGAGGGTAAGGCTCCCAGGGGATGACGGGAAATGTAGTCCCGGCGGGTGAGGCGCACGGTCTCCGGAGCCTGGTATGAACTACACGCCCCATGATGCATTGCACTACAAAAGGCCCTAATAAAGGGGGGGGGGGGAGGAGGAGACGGCGGCAGGTGCAGCCCCATGAGGTATTGTATCCTGGACTCTGTTCACACTGCACCAATTTACGTCTTATAACGAAAAAAGTCCTGTCAAAGTTGTGTGACAACCACCATTGGCGCCAATTTACCTCACACATGGATAGTCACCCAACTTTCCTCGGCTCCAACACATAGTATAAGCTTAGGCATTAATAACAAAGCAAAACTGCATGTCAGGAGTCTGGGAAAGCTGGGTGAGTACCAAAGTAATAGTAAAAATATCTACTATATTATATAAACACGCTGTTAGGTAAATAGAAGAATATCTCAATATTAGGAGGTGTAGGCCCTGTCCTTCTCCGAAACTCCTCAGGAATGACACTAAGGCTGCGTTCACATTACTGTACGCTCATACGGTGGTTGCGCTGGAGAGGAGGAGGGATAAGCACAGCTCCATGGAACAGAACAGGGCAGATGCCATAACACTGCGAAATATAGGACATGTCTGAGGGCGCATTCACATGATGCGTCGCGTTTTTGACACATTCCACTGGCTTCAGCCTCAATTACATGATAAGGTTACATTGCGTTTTAGCAGATGCAGTGGAAATGCAATGTAATTTTAGCATGTGAAGCTAGTGGAAAGCCTCAAAAACGCAACGCATCGTGTGAATGTGCCCTGATACTTAACTGTGCACGGTCACCATGCAGACAATGGGGGTCATTTACTAAGGGCCCGAATCGCTGTTTTTCGCCGGGTTTCCAGAATCTTACCGATTTGCGCCGTTTTCCCTGAATTGCCCCGTGTTTTTGGCACACGCGATCGGATTGTGGCGCATCGGTGCCGGCATGCATGTGACGGAAATCAGGGGCCTGGCCGACGGAAAACCTGATTGATTTGGAAAAACCGCGGAATTACGGGCTTACCTGCACCCAAGATAGGATAATGAACTCCGGCGGAATTCAGCGCAGCAGCAACACCTGGTGGACATCGGGCGCACTACCTTAGTGAATCGCCGGAAGACCCAAATCCTCGACGGAGAACGCACCGCTGGATGGCGACCGGACCGGTTAAGTAAATGTGCTCATCTCACAGTGACCGACTGCCTAAGGCCGGCGCCACACGTGGCGCTTTGTCTGCACTTGCAAACGCAGACAAAGTCGCGCCAACCGGGGCGGGCCTCGGCCCGATCGCATCAACGTTTCTATGGAAACGCCTGCAATCGGGAACGAGCCGCCGGTGTTTTGCGTTTGCAAGCGCGGTCGCGGTCACTGCTAGGCGTCCGTTCATAATGCCACGCTAGCGCACAGGGGGAGGTCCCCGACCCGAACGCACATGCGTTTCCAGAGAAACTAATGCGATCGGCTTAACAATCGCATGCGTTTCCTTGGAAATGCATTTGCGTTCGGGCCGAGGACCTCCGCCTGTGCGCTAGCGTGGCATTATGTGTGACCGCAGCCTTAGACATCAATGGGGACTGTTATCAGTCTGCAAATGGTGTGCCGAATATCGTTTCCCATTACGTTTGTATGAACGAGGCCTTGGGCCGCGTTCACACAATGGGGCACATTTACTTACCTGGTCCCTCGGAGTTCCCGAAAGTGCATTGTTAGTCCGGAATTTACTAGGATCGTGAGCCCGATATGCTGCATGTGTCGCTTCCCCGCTCAGGTCCGCCGGAGTTCACCGTCATCTTCCTGGTGCACGTGAGTGCTTGGCTTGCGACACAATTGTGAAGTTAAAGATTGTCCGATGGCCCCTCCCATGATTTCTGTCGCATGAAAGCCGGCGCGTGTGACACAATCCCCTTTTAACTCCCTATCCCTGCGGCGCAAAATGGAAATAAATGCGGTCCGCGGGACCCTTGGTAAATGACCCCCAATGTATTGAGTCACGTTTTTTGATGCGTTATTTGACTGGATTACATGCTGAGATAGCATTGTGTTTTTAAGGCATGTGTTTTTGAATGTTTACCATGCGTTTGGCTGTTTTGAACCTGTTTATCTGAATTTCTAGACGTGTAGGCAGCTGTGACACAGATTTTTTTTTTTTAAAAACGCATCCGTTTTTGACAGGTTTTACCAATTTTCTTAATTAAACCTTGTTAAAAATGAATGCATTTTGTAACGCATGCGTTTTTTAATCCATTTTTCAGATCTGCCCTGTGTCACTATAAGTGGTTATAGTTTTGGAACGCTATGAGATATCCAGGGGATTTTGAGATTGTTTTCTCGTGACACATTGGAATTCAAATTAGTTTAAAAATTTGGATGAAACCTTTTGCGTTTAGTTATGAAAAAAACAAAATTTGGCAAAAATTTGGAAATATTCTTTATTTTCAACGTTCTAAATACTCTACTTTTGATGCAGACAGTCAAAGCACCCAAATAAATTCATAACTGGCATTTCCCAAATGTCTGCTTTATGTTGGATGGTTTTTTAAGATTCCACATATTTTACTAGAATGTTATGAGGCTCAGAATTTAGGTATCATTTTTCACATTTTTTGTAAAATCACCAAAACCTGTATTTAGATGGACCTGCTCAACTTCTAATTGACACTGAGAGGCCTAAATAATAGTGGGACTCGTAAATTTGCCCATTGTGGAAACTACACACCTCAACGTATGAAAAACCACTTTTAAGAAGTTTGTTAACGCTTTACGTGTTTTATAGGGGTTAAAACAAAATGGAGGTGCAGTCTGCAAATTGTCTTATTTTTTCACAATACACCCATTTTGGGTGGAAAATTAAACATTTACAATGGATTGAGTGAAAAAAGGCTCCACAAAGTTTGTTACCCAATTTCTCTCAAGTACACGGATATTTTTTATTGAGGACCTATAGGGGCTTATTTCTTTTGCCACATGAGATGCACTTTTCTGGTAGATAATTTTGGGGCATCTATAGCTAATAAGTGAGATTTTATTAACTCTTTGTTGGTGGAGGAAATGAAAATCATAAATTTTTAGGAAAATTTTTATGTTTTTTTTTTTTTTGGTCGTAACCGTTACCATGAAATAGTATATTATTTTTATTCTATAGGTCGCCACAAATTACGAAAAGACCTCATTTATATAGATTTTTTATTTCACATTTTTACTTTAATTTTTTATTTTTTCATCACAAATCTGTTTAAGGCTTATTTTTGCGGAGAAGGATTGTTCTTTTTAGTGGTCTTATTTAGAGTGCATAACATTTTTTAAATCACTTTTTAGAGCATTTTTATAGGGTATTAATTGAAAATTATTTTTTTTTGGTAGGTTTTTGCGTTTTTTTTCTCCGGCGTGTACCGTGCAGGTCCAGTAACGATTCTGTTTTATTATACAGATTGTTACGGACGCGGCAATACCAAATATGCGGGGTTGTTTTTGTGTTTTTATACTTTATTAAGTGTTTTTATGGGAAAGTGACATTTTAGGGGCTTATATTTTAATGTATTTTTTTTAATTTATTATAATGTGTAGTGTTCAGTGTTTTTCACTTTTTTTACCTATACATACTTGAACCAGTGATGCTCTGATCGCTGGTTCAAGTTCAATACACTGCTCTACAATACTATTCTATTGTAGAGCAGTGTAATCTGTCTGGCAAGCTTGCGCATGCTCAGACAGTTTGCAGTCAGACCGTGAAGGGGTCTGACTGCCAGGGAGAGCGGGCAGCTCCGGGGCACATGCCAGTCCTCGGAGATGCCCTGAAGAGGGTCGGATCTCCCGGTAAGCGGCGCGGGGGATCCGATCCACAGCGCAAACACCCTTACACGCCGCGGTCATGAAGTTAACACCTGCGATCGGAGTAGGCTCCAATAGCGGGTGTTAGCGCAGGCTGTCAGCTGTGGTAGACAGCTGACAGCCGCTGCTTCTGGTGCCGGCTCCGTTCATTGACAAAAATGATGGCAGAATGATAAAAACATGAATTCTTAACGAAGTTGTGCCACACCTGCCCCTGGGTTGTGTATGATACTACTCTAGGGTTGGTAGACCAACAGGTAAGTGCTTCCACTTACCTTATCCCTTCACTATTTGGGCAGGACAAGCACACTGACATACTGGGTGGATCTGCTCTTCCTTTGCTTCTAATGACTCAGTTTTTACAAAAGAAAAGGCTTTAAAAATTATGCAAATTACCCTGAGGAGCTCCAGGCTCTGTTAACAGTTATCGATCCCCTCTGGATCATTTACATAATTTTTAACGCCTTTTCTTTTGTAAATACTGAGTCACTAGAAGCTAAAGAAGGGCAGATCCTGCCAGAGGGGACACACACCAGGGTGTCAGTGCTTGGTTTACAATCCTTCATCTTGGTGGTAGATTTTCTTTAATAGGGACCATTTATGAAATTCTGCCCTAGCTTGGCCTTAACGCATACGAGTTTCATTGGTTACTGACCAGCAAAATCTGTGTTGTCATCAAGTTGCCTGTATGTTAATTTTCTAGGTTTAAGAAGCACTGAGGGGCTCCGGTAACTTCTATACTTGCACAAGTATAGAAGTTGATATTAGAAGGAAGGAGGCCATGGATAACAAATGGAAGAAGATTCCCACAGTCACGGTGCCTGGATCTATGAGTAATGTCCCTGGTTTATCCATGATTGGTTTTGATGGTAGATTCAGATCCATTGATCATTTTACTATATCCGTTATTACTATTCACCTTTATGGGAATTGGGGAAACAGCATAGAATGGGCCAGTACAAAGTGCTGGTTCTTTGCAGTGAATTTTGGAAGCCGCTTCTGATTATACTATAGAGCAGCGGTTCTCAACCTGTGGGTCGTGACCCCGGCGGGGGTCGAACGACCAAAACACAGGGGTCGCCCAAAGCCATCGGAGCCACGATTTTATTGCATTTTTTGGCATGAATACAATATTCTTGTACATGGTTTCGGGTCACCGCAACATGAGGAACTGTATTGCGGGGTCACAGCATTAGAAAGGTTGAGAACCACTGCTATAGAGGGTGGGGCCAAGCAGGAGGAAGGGGCTTGTGACCATTTCTTTGATCTCTCCTGCTCCTCCCCCTGACCCATCACCATTCACTAGTCAGCACCGGGGCAGTGAGCCAATAGTATATCTAACCCCGCCCCTTATAACTGACTCCTCCCCTGAACAGAGACTCCCTATAAAACATTTAATAGGGAGCTGTAGAGGAGCTAGTAGAGCCGGTTCTTTTTAGTGAGCTGAGAATTATAAGCCAGCTCGCTAAGAAGAGCCGGACTGCCCATCACTAGTGGCAGCTGTTGCAGCTGGAAAACGTATGTAATGTAAAATGTAAAAATGTAAAAATGTTGTACTAAACAAAATTGGGGAAAGGATGGGGGGGATGGTTTACCCATGTGGATAAATATTAGGTGGAGGAAAGCTTGTAAGCCATTCTTTCTGGGAAAGAGTATGCAAATTAGCTCTCCTCCAGAAGGCAGTAGTAATATTTTATAAGTTTTCCATCAGAAGGCTGTAGTAAGAAATTAATGGCATTCTTTCATATTGGGCGTATAGTTTTTCCATTTGGACACATATTTGGGGTAGGAAAGGTTACACACTATGCTCTCTGGAAAAATAATTATGTTGATTAGCTCTCCTCCAAAAGGCAGAAGTAACATTTTTTTTAATTATTTGCTTGGGGGAAGGCAGGAGGATAATATTTTAGCACATGGAAATTTAGGAAAGTTTACATGCAATGCCTTCTGGGGAAAAAGTATGCAAATGAGCTCTCCACCAGAAGGCAGAATAGTTTATGGTTTTCGTTCAAAAATGTGGGTACTTGAAGAGGGAACGGGCGGTGTTTTTCCATGTGAAGTTTTGGCATGGGGAAACAATGCATTCTGGGAAAATGTATTCAAATTAGCGCTCAGAAGGAAGAGTTTATGGGTTTCCCTCCAAAATTTGGGTACTAGACGCCTTTATAATAACTTTACACGTTATAAAACCCCTCCATAATCTTTAGGAAGTTAGATAAGTGAAGTTTGTGAAGAAGTTCTGCAGCAGCTGTGGAGTTGGAGGACTGCCCTGCTCTGTAGAGTGGAGGAGACTAAAGGGGACGCCCTAAATATTCCTATCTCTGTCTCCAGTCCAGTGGCAGCCATTGCCCCCCTCACACACAGCCGCCGCCTGCTGCTGCTGCTCTCTCACTGCTCAGTACAGGAAGGAGGTGATGGCTGCACTGAGGAATGTGTGGTATGCCTGCCGGGAGATACCATGCACAGCCGCGGGGGTGCCGGGGACTGCCTAGCGAAGCTTCACACGGGTTTGTCAGGGAGAGTCCGCGCTTCTTCACAGCTCTTCTAATCTGTTGCGCTATGTTAATGTTAGAGCATAATAAAGATATGGAGTGAGGGATTAGCGGGTGAACAAAGGCCGATATTGTAAGTGACGTCCCCCCCCGGCGATAGCTTAACTACCACCAGTATGCGCAGGCATATGAATGCTAAACACCCCACTCAGTGGCAACAAGCCCGTTCACCTCCGGCTGTGCACACCACTGCTCCTTCCCCTGTGTCAGCTGCTAGTCAGCCCCCTGCCCAGGACCCTGCCACAAAAACCCCATCGTCGCCTCCACGATCCTCCACAGCATCCACCAGCGTTCAGCTCTCCATACCCCAGACGCTGGAGCGGAAACGCAAATATAGTGCAACCCACCCGCACGCCCAAGCCCTTAATGTGCACATCTCCAGATTGCTTAGCCTGGAGATGCTGCCCTATAGGCTAGTAGAGACCGAGGCCTTTCGCAACCTCATGGCGGCGGCCGCCCCTCGGTATTCGGTCCCCAGCCGCCACTACTTTTCCCGATGTGCCGTCCCAGCCCTGCACCAGCACGTGTCAGACAACATCATCCGTGCCCTGACCAACGCCGTTTCTGACAAGGTCCACCTGACCACGGACACGTGGACGAGTGCTGCCGGGCAGGGCCACTATATACGATGATGGCACATTGGGTTAATTGGTGGAGGCTGGGACCGAGATGACACTGGGGTGCTCATATACTGCCGACGCCGAGGATTGCGGGGCCTACCTCGGTCCAGGTGTTTCAGGCCTACTATGCTCCTCCTCTCTCCCACCCCTCCTCCACCTCCTCCTCCGAACTACATCCGTGGGCACGGCGCCATCGCGGTAGCTCTAGGCACACAGCAGTGCCGTCGCTAAGCGACAGAAGGCGGTGCTCAAACTGCTGAGCCTAGGCGACAAGGCACACCGCCCAAGAGCTATTACAGGGCATCACGGCGCAGACTGATCTGTGGCTGGCACCGCTGAACCTCAAGCCGGGAATGGTTGTGTGTGACAACGGCCGTAACCTGGTGGCGGCTCGCAACTCGGCAGACTGACACATGTGCCATGCCTGGCCCATGTGTTAAATTGATAGTTCAGCGTTCCCAAGATACCCAATCTGTCTGATTTGCTCACGAAGGTGCGCGCATCTGTGCGCATTTCAGGAAGTCCACCCAGATGCTGCCACTCTCAGGGGACGCAGCGCCGCTCCAACTGCCCGCTCACCGACTGTTGTGCGACGTGCCCACGAGGTGGAATTCACACGACCATGTTACCAGAGTTTACCAGCAGCGCAGAGCGATTGTAGACTGCCAGATGTCAACTTCCACCAGAACTGGTAGTCAGGTCAGTCAGCTTCCTCAAGTCTACAATGAGGAGTGGACGTGGATGTCTGATATCTGTCAGGTGCTGAGTAACTTTGAGGAGTCAACACAGATGGTCAGTGGCGATGCCGCCATCATCAGCCTCACCATCCCGCTGCTTGGCCTGTTGAAAAACTCTCTGGTCAGCATGAAGTCGGAAGCTTTGCGCTCGTCACAAGAGACAGGGGAAGAATATTCCCTTGTTGATAGCCAAAGCACCCTCAGGTCTGTTTCTCAGCGCATATCGGAGGAGGTGGAGGTGGAGGAGGATGAGGAGGAAGAGGAGGAGAATGTTGGCGAGACACAAGAGGGGACCATTGTTGAGTCCTTCACTGTTCAGCGTGTATGGGCAGAAGAAGAGGAGTTGGAGGAGGAGGAAATGGACAGTCAGGCCAGTGAGGGGAGTGAATTCTTACGCGTTGGTACTCTGGCGCATATGGCAGATTTCATGCTAGGCTGCCTATCCCGTGACCCTCGCGTTCAAAGAATTTATTCCAGCACCGATTACTGGGTGTTCACTCTCCTGGACCCACGGTACAAGCAAAATCTTTCCACTCTCATCCCTGCAGAGGAAAGGAGTGTGAGAATGCATGAATACCAGCAGGCCCTGGTGCACAAGCTGAAACAGTATTTCCCTTCTGACAGCGCTAGCGGCAGAGTGCGTAGTTCTGCGGGACAAGTAGCGAGGGAGAGTAGGCGAGCAGGCAGCTTGTCCAGCACTGGCAAGGGTACGCTTTACAAGGCTTTTGCCAGCTTTATGTCACCCCAGCAAGACACTGTCACCTGTCCCCAGTCTCGGCAGAGTAGGGCTGATCTTTACAGAAAGATGGTGAGGGAGTACGTAGCTGACCATACCATCGTCCTAAATGATCACACAGCTCCCTACAACTACTGGGTTTCAAAGCTGGACATGTGGCACGAACTGGCGCTGTACGCCTTGGAGGTTCTTGCCTGCCCTGCCGCTAGCGTCTTGTCCGAGCGGGTTTTCAGTGCAGCTGGTGGCATCATCACCGATAAGCGTACACGCCTGTCGACTGACAGCGCTGACAGGCTGACGCTTATTAAAATGAATAAAGGCTGGATTTCTCAGAATTTCCAATCTCCACCAGGTGAAGGAAGCTCAACCTGAATAATTGATCCACTCCTCCTCCTCCTCATTTTCCTCCTTCTCCTCCTCTTTGTACAGTAAAGCAGAGGAAAATGGCTATTTTTTGACAGGGCCCACTGGCTCTTGCTATAGTACTTCATGCATTTAATTTTTCTGGAGGGCCACCTACCCGGTCCTCTGTTTGAAACAATTTTTGTGAGTGCCACATACAGGCACTCAATCTATTCCATTTTTCTGGAGGGCCACCTACCCGGTCCTCTGTTTTAAAAAATTTTTGGGACTGCCACATACAGGCACTCAATCTATTCCATTTTACTGCAGGGCCACCTACCTGCTCCTCTGGTTTGAACAATTTTTGGGACTGCCACATACAGGCACTCAATCTATTCCATTTTACTGGAGGGCCACCTACCTGCTCCTCTGGTTTGAAACATTTTTGGGACTGCCACATACAGACACTCAATCTATTCCATTTTACTGGAGGGCCACCTACCTGCTCCTCTGGTTTGAAAAATGTTTGGGACTGCCACATACAGGCACTATCCAAATTAAATTGTCTCCATAGCAGCCTCCACACGTTGTCTCCATTGCTACCTCCAAAAGTCGTCCATATAGCTGCCTCCATACATCGTCCCTTTATCAAACGAGGTGTGTCAGGCAGAAATTTGGGTTGTTTTCATGGATTCCACATCAAAGTTGTTAACTTTGCCGCCACGACCCTCTGTGTTTATCCACAAATATATACTGGCAACTTTTACCATTTAGGGATATTATTTTCAGCGCTTCTTGCGCATCTGTTTACATTCCCCACCCCGGCATATCCTAAACTTATAAGAAACCTACTACACACTGATCTTATACAAAAGGTTCTTAAAGTGCTGTTTGGGGAGTACCCTAGAGACAGGGGCTTGAATTGGCGAAAGCTCGCCTGGCAGCGGAGCGCCAGCTCCATGCGCATCATGCGCTCTTTGCGCATTCTGTTTACATTCCCCTCACCACCCGGCATATCCTAAACTTATAAGAACGCTACTACACTACACTTGATCTTATACAAAAGTTCTTAGAAGTGCTGTTTGGGGAGTAGCCTAGAGACAGGGGCTTGAATTGGCGAAAGCTCGCCTGGCGCGGAGCGCCAGCTCCATGCGCATCATGCGCTTCTTGCGCATCTGTTTACATTCCCCTCACCCGCCATATCCCAAACTATAAGAACGCTACTACACACTTAACTTGGTGCAGGCTGGGACCGAGTCTGACCCTGGGGCTGGTCATATACGGCCGACGCAGAGAATTGCGGGGCCTACCTACCTCGGTCCAGGTCTCAAAGGCCTACTATACCTCCTCCCACCCCTCCTCCACCTCCTCCTCCGAACTACCATCCGTGGGCACGGCGCCATCAGTCGGTAGCTCTAGGCACAGCAGCAGTGCCGTCGCTAAGCGACAGCAGGCGGTGCTGAAACTGCTGAGCCTAGGCGATAAAAGGCACACCGCCCAAGAGCTATTACAGGGCATTCCACATCAAAGTTGTTAACTTTGTCGCCACCCTGCTGTGTAATCCACAAAATATACTTGCAAACTTTTACCATTTAGGGATATTATTTCAGCGCTTCTTGCGCATCTGTTTACATTCCCCTCACCCGGCATATCCTAAACTTATAAGAACGCTCTAAACGGACACTGATCTTATACAAAAGGTTCTTAGAAGTGCTGTTTGGGGAGTAGCCTAGAGACAGGGGCTTGGATTGGCGAAAGCTCGCCTGGCTGCAGAGCGCCAGCTCCATCCCAAGATCCAACTAACATAGTTGCAGCACCTTTAATCTACTACTAGTTCACTGCCTCCATAATAATAATAATAATAATCTTTATTTATATAGCGTCATCATATTCTGTAGCGCTTTACAAATCATAGGAAACAAATACAAATGTAACAGAGCACAACATTTGTATGGAACAACAGGAGTGAGGTCCCTGCTCGCCAGAGCTTACGGTTTATGAAGATGATGGGGTAACACGAGGTAAAAGAATATTTAATGGTCAAGCCATTCTTCTTAGGGAATAGAAAAAAATATAATAAATGGAATTGCTGTCGCTTGAACCACTCAGCCGTCATCTTATATACCAGGTCCAGGGTGAATGGGACTGCAGAGAAGTCTGGTGCCTGTTGGTTGCTGGATAACAGATGGGAGGACGACACAGGACGGGTTAGTAGAAGAGTTAAAACTTCATGCAGTTAATGAGTGTTATAGGCTTGCCTAAAGAAATGGGTTTTAAGACCACGTTTGAAACTTTGGAGGTTAGGTATTAGTCTGATAGTCCGGGGCAGAGCATTCCATAGAATTGGTGCAGCTCTAGAGAAGTCTTGGAGACGCGAGTGGGAGGTCCGCACTAGGGTAGAGGTTAATCTAAGATCACTGGCGGATCTAAGAGCACGGGTTGGGCGATAGACTGAGATAAGAGAGGAGAGGTAGGGGGGTGCAGCATTATACAGAGCTTTATGGATGAGGGTTATTATTATTTTAAACTGTATTCGAAAGGAGACTGGCAGCCAGTGCAGCGACTGGCATGAACTGTAAGCATACATGGTCCCCTTATCAAACGAGCTGTGTCAGGCAGAATTTTGGAGGTCGCCACCTTTCACTAGACGTGCTTTAAAAGAAACCTGTCACCATGAGCCCCCCCTCATTTCACTAGACCATTGCAGAAGCCCAGGACACCTGCTGCAATCTGGCCCTTTCTGCTTTGCTGCCTTTCTAACATTGCAATTACTAGAAATTGTTTTTATAACTGACGCACCTTGCCCCTGACAAAATCCTGGTGTAGTCCCAGGGGCTGGACTTGGTTTTGTGGGCTTTTCAAAACAACAGTTTTTGGCTTGTTACACTCACTCCTCGAGCTTGCCCCACCTGTGTGCTCCCTGTCGCCTCCACCTCCTCTCTTTTCTCAGAGGTCCAACAGCCCTGGTCAGCCTGACATCAGTGGGGGAGGGCAAACATGGCGGCACCTGCAGCTCATCACTGTTGTTTTTTGAACTGCATGCACACCAAATTCCAGCCCTGTGACTAGCCCCGGAATGTTGTCAGATGCAAGAGTAAGTTATCACACACATTTCTAGTAATGCAATGCTTAAAAAAGCAGAGAGTCACTTGCACAGCATTGTCATGGCTCTAGTGAAAAATGTGGCGTTCCCTCGCTTCCGCAATTTGCCGTACATTTAGTCAAGCCTGAAACGTACACATTAACTTTCCACACACTTTACCTTTTTTATCACATTGCTTTCACAAAAAATGTCTAAACAGAGATCAGACAAGTTACAAGCCCCAAAAAGGACCATGAAAATAACACGTGTCACGCAAAAATAAGCGCACAACCAGCGCCGTCATACCCCAAAATTACTATAGTTTGCCGGCTTAAAATGCAATACTAAACCAATGCAAGGTTTTCTATGTCGGTTTTTCCTTCAATAAAATTGGACAAATATAAACAAAACTATAAAAATGAGGTATCACTGTAATCGTAGTGATCTGTAGATTAAAGATAATACCAAAACAAGAATTGAAGATTTCATTTTCCTCTACATATAAAGAGTTAATAAAATTGCTTCAATAAGCTAAAAACCCACTAAATGGAGGTTTTTGTTTTACAAGTGCAGCTTGGGGTCCTCGCAAAAAATATCCCTTATTGTCTAAATTGCTTAAAAAATAAAGATTTTATCGCCTATTCCCAACGCGCTTGTATATAACGGTGGCGGCTGGTAGTGACTTTTCCAACACGGTAATTCAACACAGTTGATCGGGCAGATGTCGGCTGTTCCTGAAGCGCCTCATCCTGCCCCAATGGACCGAAGGGTTACGTCCCCCCCCCACCGCCCCAGTTCATGATCGCTTTCTATTGGCTCAACATGCAGACCAGCCAATAGCCAGTGATTTACTTTATGACGTCAGTATACCGATCACCATCGTCTGTAAGACACTGTGATCGGGCAGGGTTGGCGGCTGTTCCTGACCAGCCACCAATTTTGCCTTGCAGTCGCCAGCAGGGTTTTTTGTTGCCCCCCTCTGTCCATGTTTGCTCTATTTGCTGGTCAATTCGGTTTTCAGCCAATGGCAGCTTAATTTCGTCACAATGGGCATCGCTAGGTGGAATAGAAGCAACACTTGGCGATAATTTCCCTAGCGGACTGTCAACGAAGATATGGGACAACAGTCTGGCCGGTACATTGTACAAGATGAGGCTGTACAACTCTTGACGAGCTTTTCCAATGTGCACGTCCTGCCGTACATTTCCTATTTCTCTTTCTGTCTCCATTTTCATGAGGGAGATAATTACTAATATTTGGACAAGAAGGACGGGGCCCCCAGTAACCTCTGTTTGATGTTCCTGGTGTTTTTGCCAGGACAGCATTTTCCCGGTGAATTCTGCTGCTTCTAATGGTAGGACCCAATAAAGAGTCTGTTTCCAAAGAGAAGTTAGGATGGACACTGTAGACTACTTACTAAGAGACCTGCGACACCTCCAGAGTGGAGACAACGTTTTAGTTGGTCCCTTGGTATTTTCCGCTCCTTATACGCAACACATTCACATCACAGCCCAACCGTGTGAATTCATTTCGGTAAAAGTGAAATATTGTACAAACTTTTAGGTCACGTTGCTCCCTATACCCCTCCATTATTTCATTGCGGATTTATTTTTGCAAACTAGGGCACTGTGGGTTTTATATTTTTTTTATTTAGGTTTTTCTATTTCCGCCTCTAAGAGTCTCTGGATTTGGTAGCAGATCCTTTATAATTCTCCAAGTTCTTTATTTATTTATTATTATTATTTATTTATATTCCAAGTGCTTGTAATCACAATCCGAGCCCTGCTGGATTTTTCTGGCTAGAGTTAGAATCACTGTTGGGTTCCTCTCCGCATCAGGAAACATGACTTCCTATCAGAGAGCTTGACTTTTACAGTGGCACAGCTGGGTGCATAACATAATGGGCCCCAACTAATGGGCCATAACATAACTCATTGAACTGTCCAGAAATAATTGCAATTTTCCATCTTTTTTTATCCATTGCACATCGGGGCCGATTTTACTTAACCCGGGTCCATTTGCGATCCAGCATCGCGTTCCCTCTCTCTCGCTGGATTCGGGTCCGACCGGGATTCCATTAAGATAGTTTTCCTCCGCCGTCCCACCAGGTGGCCCGCTGAAAAGCATCGGTAATCGCAACTGTAGTCACCTAGCCGGGCTTCAGTGGAAGGTAGTGCAAAGCTTTCCGCGACAGATTTTTTTTTTACATGCGGCGGTTTGTTCCGAAATCCCTCAGGTTTCCGTTGGGCCACGCCCACCCCCCCATTTTCCACATCGCGTGCATGCCAGCGCCGATATTCGGGTAACACGTCGGAAACACAGAATCGGGTCCTTAGTAAATGAACCCCCATTGACTGCATCAGCATCATAATCCAGCGCAGCGATTCGCGCCGCTGGAAATCGCGAATGGACCGGGTAAGTAAATCTGCCCCAAATTGTGGTACATTACATGACATACTTTACCTTATCCTGTACTGATCCGATTACTCCTGTAATTATACCTCCAGAGCTGCACTCACTATTCCTGCTTGCTGGTGCAGTCAAACTGGTGTACATACATGACATTACTTTCCCTGTACTGACCTGATTACATCCTGTATTATACTGCAGAGCTGCCTCACTTATTCCTGCTGCTGGTGGCAGTCCCCTGGTGTACATACATGACATTTACTTATCCTTGTACTGATCCGAGTTACAACATCCTGTATTATACTCCATAGTTGCACTCACTATTCTGCTGCTGGGCAGTCCTGTTGTACATACCTGACATTACTTAATCCTGTACTGATCCTGAGTTACTCCCTGTAATTATACCCCAGAGCTGCACTCACTATTCTGTGCGGGTGCAGTCACTGTGTACAGACATGACATTTCTTATCCTGTACTGATCCTGGTTACATCCTGTATTATACGCCAGAGCTGTACTCACTATTCGCTGGCTGGTGGCAGTCACTATGTACCATACATTACATTACTTATCCTGTACTGACTGAGTTACATCCTGTATTAATACTCCAGAGCTGCACTCACTATTCTGCTGCTGGTGCAGTCACTGTGTACATACATTGACATTTCTTATCCTGGTACTGACCTGATTTACATCCTGTCATTTACTCCAGAGCTGCACTCACTATTTCTGATTTCTGCTGCTGGTGCAGTCATGTGTACATACATGACATTACTTATCCTGTACTGATCCTGAATTAAACATCCTGTAGATCTTTTATATTTTTATATAAAAGGAAAAACCATAACGCAAAACCAAACATAATATTCCCATATAACAAAATATATACAATACTTACCCTGCTGTCCGCACATTCAAACACCTAGCAAAAACAATACTTAAAATACACCGAAATGATAAACACTAAATACCCACAAACCCCCACCCAACCGATACCACATCCCAAACAAACCAATAAACACAGACAAGCCATCAACCAACAAATAAACAAAATGACCATAAAGATACCATACACCCCACCCCACAAACCCTCTGAATAACAAGCACCCAGGCCTCTGAAATGCTCCATAGGCCCACTCCACCCCGGCTCTGAAGAGACCGGCCACCTGGGCTCCCACCCGTGTACACCTCTGTGTTAAGGGGCACCTGAAGCAGGAAGTGGTCCATGCTCTCCGCAGGCCCCGCACTCCTTCCCGGGGAAACCCCTTTCCTTCCGCGAGCCCTACACGTCAGATAGTCCCCTCACACACAGCTTTTCCATGGAATCAGCGCCAAGTCACGTCCCAAAACTTTCAAGGGACCTGATTGAATTCAACAAACTCAAACCCACCTCAGATCCCGACTTAGGCAATCCCTGATTGGCCCTCGCAGGTCCTGATCTCCCACATTCCCAGCCCCACCAGAGCGAATTCGCCTCAGAAATCGGGGTAAGCGTAAGCCGGAAGATGCCCTCGGCGGTTGTGCGGAGATCCTTCACTTCCTTCCTGTCTCCCATTCCTGGAAGAAAGGCTAAACCATCCCTGCGCGAGTATAACCCACGGAGGACCCTCTGTTCCAGAGGTGCTACATTGTTCTTAGGAAAGGTATTCACTGAGACACCACAGGGTTGACCATCCACAACCCTCCTTGTCCTCCGTCTTGCGGTTAGTCGAACCTCCCTCTTGATTAGGTTCAGCTATTCCCCCTAGAAGACAAACGTGGAAGACAGACTGTAGACCCGAGTCCAAGGGTTCTGGCAACATCACACACCTTCCCAATAAATCAACAATGGGAGCAGGTAATGTTTGATCAATTAACCCTTTCTCTGAGGGCAAAACCAACCTTCCACTTGTCCACCTTCTGAAGCGGTCCATCTTAAGCCTGCCTCCCAAGTGTTTGCATGGGTACCCCCTGGCCAAATTCGATGCCGAAACTTTGCATGAGTCCTGGGCCCATGGAAGCAGTTCCGGGAATCAAAGCCTGGACCTCCCTCTCCCGACCATAGACTCTCACACTTATCCCAATTGATCTTGAGGAACCAGAAGCTCTGAATACAGTCAACCATCGACATCACCCCAAAATTGTGCCCTTCCCCTCCCGAGGGTACACGCTAAACGCTGTGAACTCATTGCTACACGACCACCCTTAAGTGTTCCGGTGTCTGCCGATCCATCCGCCTCTCAACCATCGGCCAACGATCACCCTCCTAGGAAATGGGTCAATCAAGAACATTTACATAGTGGGCTCAGAGGACAACCCTGGGCGAACACCAACCCCGAACCTCAAAAAAGGGAGCAGGCCCAATCCAAACTTCACAAGGCGGAAACTCTCTGCCCCTGCATACAAAACTTTCACAGCCAATCGCAAATCGACGGGTGGTTAAAAACCCTTCAAATTCTTTTGCCTGATCCAAGCAGCAAGTTACCCCCTTCCAGAGACCAGTCCTGCCCTGCTCCACTGCCTCCCCCGGACACAAAGGCCATCATGAAAGTACTGCGACCTGAACGATAGCAATGCTGGTTCACCGAAGCGATGGCGACGGTGCAAATTTGCCCAGCCGATTAACGCACCTTTGCCAAACATTATGTTCCGCATGAGAAAGCGCTATTGGACTCCAGTTCTCATATACGAGGTCTGGACCCAGGATGATCAGACAGACCTCCTCATGTGATTCGGCAGAGCACCCGAGGAAAGTACTCTTATACCGTCATCAGAGGGGAACCAAACCTGTCTATTCTATAGACCTGCAGCTACCACCCCTCTAATAAAAGGTGTATCCCCCCCGCGTGGCCTGGGTTGGTCCGGATGTGGACATCCACATGCGAACCTCACTATCTATGCATTAAAGCTTCTAAACGATAACTTGCTCTTATAGGTCGCCATTTTTCTGTTTGCTGTCCTGTGTCCTGTTTCTGATGTACAGTGTCCTTGTTGAATAATCCCTTTAAGATAGATCTTCATTTTTGGAGGTATGAGCACATCGGAAAAAATCTCCAAAATATTGATGACACGAATCAAGATCGGTTTACTAAAAAATGTTGTGTTGACCAACGTAGGTTGGGGGTCTTTCATATCCAGTTTCGGAGGTTGATACAGAGATACACTTATGGACTCGTTCACCTATGTGAAGATGGAGGGTCCCCTGCCCATCACAACCTGCCGGAACGAGGGGAGCAGGAGGGCCGTGGTCCTGTTGCAGGAACTGATGAGCTGGCAGTCATGGGACATTATTATTACCTATGGCTTTATGAGCCCGGCCGTAGCAGGACCCCCGCCCCCCCCCCGATATGTTAGCTACAAGTAGGAGGGCCCCCCTCTTCTGATGTGTACTACAGTAGTCAGTAGCCCCCCTCTCTGTATATGTGTGAGCTACAGTAGCATGACCCCCTCTCTGATATGTGCACTCTACATGTTAGAGGACCTCCCCCCTCTCTGATATGTAGATGCTACAAAGTAGCCGGACCCCCCTCTCTGATATGTGTAGCTACAGTAGCAGGACCCCCCTCTATGATACGTGTAGCTACAGTGACAGGACCCCCCTCTATGATATGTGAGCTACAGTAGCAGGACCCCCCCCTCTCTGATCTGTTTGTAGCTACAGCAGACAGAATGACCCCCCCTCTGATATTTGTAGCTACAGTTGGCAGGACCCCCCTCTCTGATATGTGTAGCTGACAGTACAGAGCCCCCTCTCTGAAGTGTAGCTAACAGTAAGCAAGGAAAAAGCCCCCCCTCTCTGATTGTGTACTAACAGTACAGGACCCCCCCCTCTGATACATGTAGCTACAGTAAGTCAGACCCCCCCTGCTGTACATGTAAGCTACAAGCAGACCCTCTCTGATATGTAGGTTACAGTAGTCAGACCCCCCTCTGAGATGTGTAGATTACAGTAGCAGGACCCCCCTCTCTGATACTGGTAGCTACAGTAGCAGTATCATATACATGGGGGTCCCTGGCATATATCTAGTGCGGGATACTGGCAACGAGAACGTGCTCTAGATGAAGATCGTATATCAAATTGCGACAGATGAAGATCTGCGATCCCTTCGCCCTGTCCGCTCAGGCAGAGGGAGACATCTATAACCTGTAGTCCTGGCCCTGCACTGCAGTTCTGTACCAAGATAAGTACTAGACCTGCAGTGGACTGTGCCGGCAGACCTGTAACTGATGCAGGCTTTTTTTTAGTGTATGTTGTCGTAAGTAGCAGCAGGACTTTTAATATTGTATTTATATCCCATGATTGTAGATGGAGTACTTTGTAACCATGTTATGTACTGTTCCCCAAAGAATTGGTATCTCACCTTCGTGTAAGCTGCTAGACTGTGAAATATGACTTAGATTCCTGGTTACAACTTCTCACACGTGGACGGGGAGTGTATCGTCACCTGTGCTCTCTCAACCATGTCACGGGTTAGTTGTCCCCCAGGGAATCAGACTAACATTGCCTAAGTAGTGTGTTGCACTTATAGTCTTGTGTTTGTACTTCTCTCTCTAAATCCACCTTCATCCAGACTCGACTGTCCTTACTGGTTGAATCTAAAGAAGTCACTTAACACAGAGATGATGGGATTTGGATCAATTCCATGCGAGTGCCAAGACACAGCAGTGTGAGAATCAAGTGCACATCTATGGCCATGCTTGAGACATCGATAGCAAACATAGATGCAGCCTAGTACTACCTGATACCAGGTGCTGGAAATACCCCAAGTCATCTGGCTTCATATCGGTCCATGAAGCTTATGTTTCTTCTTCTGCGATTCCATCTATAGCGATTGCATGGGGATGCAGAGCCCGAGGGAAGGATGAATGGGAAATGTAGTCCCGCAGGTGAGGCGCACGGTCTCCGGAGCCGGTATGAACACACGCCCCATGATGCATTTGCACTACAAGGCCCTAATAAGGGGGGGGGTGGGGGTAAGACGGCGCAGGTGCAGCCCCATGTAGGTTTTGTATCCTGACCTGTTCACACTGCACCATTTACTCTTAAACGGACTAAAAAGTCCTGTCAAAGTTGTGGTGGCAAACCACCATTGGCGCCAATTTAAACCTCACACATGGATATCACCCACTTTCCTCGCTTCCAACACCATAGTATAAGCGTTAGGCTTAATAACAAAGCAAAACTGGCACCTGTCATGAGTTCTGGGAAACGCTGGGTGAGTACCAAAGTAATAGTAAAATATCTCTAGATTATAAAACGCTGTTAGGTAAATAGAAGAATATCTATATTAGGAGTGTGTAGGCCCCGTCCTTCTCCGAACTCCTCCGGATGACACTAAGCTGCGTTCACATTACTGTACCTCATACGGTGTTGCCTGGAGAGGAGGACGGATAATCAGCTCTCATTTAACAGAACAGGGCATCCATAACCTGGAATACAGGACATGTCTGAGGGCCATTCACATGATGCGTCGCGTTTTGACCACATTCCACTGGCTTCAGCCCTCAATACATGATAATGTTTGGTCCAAATGTTTACAAACAAAAAATTGCGTTTTAGTCAGATGCATGGAAATGCAAGTTAATTTTAGCATGTGATCAAGGCTGAAGCTATTGGAAGCCCTCAAAACCAACGATCGTGGTGAATTGCCCTGATACTTACTCGTGCACGTCCCATGTCAGACAATTGGGGGGGGGGGTCATTTAATACTAAGGCCCGATCGCTGTTTTTCGCCGTTTCCGAATCTTACCGGTTTGGCGCCGTTTTCCCTGATTGCCCCGGGTTTTTTTGCCACACCGCGATCGGACTTTGGCGCATCGGTGCCGGCATCAGTGAACGAAATCATGGTCCTGGCGCGCGGAAAGACCTGATTGATTTGGAAAAACCGTCAGGAATTACTGGGCTTAACACTGCACCCAGAAGGATAATGAACTCCGGAATTCAAGCGGCAGCAGCAACACCTGGACATCGCTCGCCTACCTTATGAATCGCCCGGAACCCAAGAAATCACTCGACGGAACGCACCGCTGGATGCGGATAGGACCGGGTTAAGTGAATGTGCTCATCTCACAGTGACCGACTGCCTAAGGCGCGGCGCCATCGACAACGTGGCGCTTTGGTCGCGCTTGCACACGCCAACGCAGACAAAGTCGCGCCCACCGGGCGCGGCCTCGCCCTAATCGCATCAACGTTTATATGGAAACGCCTGCAACGGTGAACGAAGCCACCGGTGTTTTGCGTTTTGCAAGCGCGGTTCGCGGGTCACAGACGTACTGCTAGCGTTGCCGTTTCATAATGCACGCTATCGACGGGGGAGGTCCCCCGGACCGAACGCACATGCGTTTTCCAGAACTATGCGATCGGCTTAACAATCGCATGCGTTTCCTTGGAAACCATTTGCGTTCGGCCTGAGACCCTCCGCCTGTGCGCTAGCGGCATTATGTGTGCCGCACCTTAGGGTGAAGAACACACAGGGCGTTTTGGCCGTTTTTTACTAAGTGGCGTTTTCAGATTGTTAAAAACGCATGCGTTAAAAACGCCATCCTTTTTTTAAAAACCACACGTTTTTTTTGTTTTGTTGTTTTTTTTAAAACCATGCGTTTTTGTCCGTTTTCAATTGCGCAATTTCGGAAAAACGGACAAAAACGCATGCGTTTTCAAAAAACCGCATGCGTTTTTTAAAAAACTGATGCGTTTTTTAACGCATGCTTTTGTGAACGATCTTTGGAAAAAAAACGCAACAACTTATAAAACGGCCCAAAACGTGCCCAAAAACGCCATTTGTGTCGGATCACCCTTAGACATCAATGGGGACTGTTATCAGTCTGCAAATGGTGTGCCGAATATCGTTTCCCATTACGTTTGTATGACGAGGCCTTGGGCCGCGTTCACACAATGGGGCACATTTACTTACCTGGTCCCTCGGAGTTCCCGAAAGTGCATTGTTAGTCCGGAATTTACTAGGATCGTGAGCCCAATAGCTGCATGTGTCACTTCCCCCGCTCAGGTCCGCCGGAGTTCACCGTCATCTTCCTGGTGCACGTGAGTGCTTGGCTGCCGACCACAATTGTGAAGTTTAAAGTTGTCCGATGGCCCCCCCCATATTTCTGTCGTCGCATGAAAGCCGCGCGTGTGCACACATCCCCTTTTAACTCCCTATCCCTGCGGCCAAAATGAAATAAATGCGGTCCGCGGGACCCCTGGTAAATGACCCCCAATGTATTGAGTCACGTTTTTTGATGCGTTATTTGACTGGATTACATCTGAGATAGCATTGTGTTTTTAAGGCATGTGTTTTTGAATGTTTATACCATGCGTTTGGCTGTTTTGAAACCTGTTTATCTGAATTTCTAGACGGGTAGGCAGCTGTGAACAGAGATTTTTTTTTTTTAAAAACGCATCCGTTTTTTTGAACAGGTTTTACCAATTTTCTTAATTAAACCTTGTTAAAATGATGCATTTTGTACGCATGGCGTTTTTTTAATCCATTTTCAGATCTGCCCTGCCCTGTGTCACCTATAAGTGGTTATACTTTGGAACGCTATGAGAGATCCAGGGGATTTTGAGATTGTTTTCCGTGACACATTGGAATTCAAATTAGTTTAAAAATTTGGATGAACCTTTGCGTTTAGTTAAAAAACAACAATTTGCAAAAATTTGAAATATTCTTTATTTTCAACGTTCTAACTAAATACTCTACTTTTGATGCAAGACAGTCAAAGCACCCAAATAAATTCATAACTGGCATCCCAAATGTCTGCTTTATGTTGGAGTGTTTTTTAAGATTTCCACAATTTACTAGAAATGTATTGAGGCTCAGAATTTAGGTATCATTTTTTCACATTTTTTGTAAATCACCAAAACCTTTATTTAGATGGACCTGCTCAACTTCTAATTGACACTGAGAGGCCTAAATAATAGTGGGACTCGTAAATTGCCCATTGTGGAAACTACACACCTCAAAACGTATGAAAAAACCATTTAAGAAGTTTTGTAACGCTTTACGTGTTTATAGGGGTTAAAAAAAACAATGGATGTCAGTCTGCAAATTGTCTTATTTTTTTCACATACACCCATTTTGGGTGGAAAATTAACATTTACAATGGATTGAGTGAAAAAGGCTCCCCAAAGTTGTTACCCAATTTCTCTCAATACAACGATATTTTTTATTGAGACCTATAGGGGCTTATTTCTTTTTGCCACATGAGATGCACTTTTTTCGGTAGATAATTTTGGGGCATCTATAGCTACAGTGAGATTTTTATTAACTCTTTTTGGTGGAGGAAAGAAAATCATAAATTTTTAGGAAAATTTTTATGTTTTTTTTTTTTTTTTTGGTCGTTAACCGTACCATGAAAATAGTATATTATTTTTATTCTATAGGTCGCCACAATTACGAAAAGACCTCATTTATATAGATTTTTTATTTTTCACATTTTTACTTTACTTTTTTTTATTTTTCACCTCACAAATCTGTTTAAGGGCTTATTTTTTGCGAGAAGGATTGTTCTTTTTAGTGGTCTTATTTTAGAGTGCATAACATTTTTTAAATCACTTTTTAGAGCATTTTATAGGGTATTAATTGAAAATTATTTTTTTTTGTGGTATTTTTTTTTGCGTTTTTTTTTCTCCGCGTGTACCGTCAGGTCCATTAACGATTCTGTTTTATTATACAGATTGTTACGGACGCGGCAATACCAAATATGCGGGGTTTTTTTGTGTTGTTTTATACTTTATTAGTGTTTTTATGGGAAAGTGACATTTTAGGGGCTTATATTTTAATGTATTTTTTTTAATTTATTATTGTGTATGTTTCAGTGTTTTTTCACTTTTTTTTACCTATACATCTTGAACCAGTGATGCTCTGATCGCTGGTTCAAGTTCAATACACTGCTCTACAATACTATTCTATTGTAAGCAGTGTAATCTGTCTGCAAGCTTGCGCATGCTCTCAGACAGTTTTGCAGTCAGACCGTGAATGGGTCTGACTGCCAGGGAGAGCGGGCAGCTCCGGGGCACATGCCAGTCCTCGGAGATGCCCTGAAGAGGGTCCGGATCTCCGTAAGCGGCGCGGGGGATCCGATCCACAGCGCAAACACCCTACACGCCGCGGTCATGAAGTTTAACACCTGCGATCGAGTAGGCTCCACATAGCGGGTGTTAGCGCAGGCTGTCAGCTGTGGTAGACAGCTGACAGCCGCTGCTTCTGGTGCCGGCTCCGTTCATTGACAAAAATGATGGCAGAAATGATAAAACATGAATTCTTTCTTAACGAAGTTGTTGCCACACCTCCCCTGGGTGTGTGTATGATACTACTCTAGGTTGGTAGACCACAGGTAAGTGCTTCCACTTACCTTTATCCCTTCACTATTTGGGCAGGACAAGCCACTGACATACTGGGTGGATCTGCTCTTCCGTTGCTTCTAATGACTCAGTTTTACAAAAGAAAAGGCTTTAAAAATTATGCAAATTACCCTGGGAGCTCCAGGCTCTGTTAACCAGTTATACGATCCCCTCTGGATCATTTACATAATTTTTAACGCCTTTTCTTTTGTAAATACTGAGTCACTAGAAGCTAAAGAAGGGCAGATCCTGCCGAGGGGACACACACCAGGTGGTCAGTGCTTGGTTTACAATCCTTCATCTTGGTGGTAGATTTATCTTTAATAGGACCATTTATGAAATTCTGCCTAAGCTTGGCTGGCCTAACGCATACGAGTTTCATTGGTTACTGACCAGCAAAATCTGTGTTGTCATCAAGTTGCCTGTATGTTAATTTTCTAGGTTTAAGAAGCAACTGAGGGGCTCCGGTAACTTCTATACTTGCACAAGTAATAAAGTTGATATTAGAAGGAAGGAGGCCATGGATAACAAATGGAAGAAGATTCCCACAGTCACGGTGCCTGGATCTATGAGTAATGTCCCTGGTTTATCAGGATGGATTGTGATGGTAGATTTTAGAGATGAGCGAACATGCTCGTCCGAGCTTGATGCTCGGTCGAGCATTAGGGTACTCGAAACTGCTCGTTGCTCGGACGAATACTTCGCCCCCTCGAGAAAATGGCAGCTCCCACCGTTTTGCTTTTTGGCGCCAGAAACAGAGCCAATCACAGCCAGGAGACTCTGCACTCCACCCAGCATGACGTGGTTACCCTTACACGTCGATAGCAGTGGTTGGCTGGCCAGATCAGGTGACCCTGGGATAGACTAGCCGCTGCCCGCGCTGCTCGGATCATTCTGTGTCTGGATGCCGCTAGGGAGAGAGACTGCTGCTGGTCAGGGGGTTACTTGTGTTTCTTTAAGCTACCTGTTAGGCAGGAGTGATTCTCAAAGAACCCAAAAGCCCTCTTAGGGCTACAATAACGTTCTACTTTTTTTATTTAATTTGCATCTAGTACCATTTTGTGAGGATTAGCAGGGGTACTTGCTACCGTGTGTTTTAGCTCTTAGTGACACACATATCCATAGCAAAGACCGAAGTGGGAAAATTTAGTAGGGGTTGGATTTCACTTAGGCAACTAACTCAGTGTCATCTCATCTGGCATAGTAGTGTGCTTTGATACTTGGCTAGAAAATAGCCATAGGAGAATACAAGAGCTTACTTACGCATACAGTTAGCGTTCTATTATTTGATTTCTGGTTGATCTGCTGGTGGCTGTACTTTCTGCAGTGCATGTACTAGCCAATTCTGAGCATTTGTAGTGAGACTTGCGACCGCTGTGTTCTGCGCTAGTGACGCACATATCCATAGCAAAGACCAAGTGGGAAAATTTAGTAGGGGTTGGATTTCAATTAGGCACTAACTCAGTGTCATCTCATCTGCATAGTAGTGTGCTTTGATACTTGGCTAGAAAATAGCCATAGGAGAATACAAAGAGCTTACTTACGCATACATGTAGCGTTCTATATATTTGATTTCTGGTTGATCTGCGGTGGCTGTACTTTCTCTGCAGTGCATGTACTAGCCAATCTGAGCAATTTGGTAGTGAGACTTGCGACCGCTGTGTTCTGTCGCTGCGCTTAGTGACGCACATATCCATAGCAAAGACCGAAGTGGGAAAATTTAGTAGGGGTTTGGATTTCAATTAGGCACTAACTCAGTGTCATCTCATCTGGCATAGTAGTGTGCTTTGATACTTGGCTAGAAAATAGCCATAGGAGAATACAAAGAGCTTACTTACGCATACAGTAGCGTTCTTATTTTGATTCTGGTTGATCTGTTGGCTGTACTTTCTGCAGTGCATGTACTAGCCAATTCTGAGCAATTTGTAGTGAGACTTGCGACCGCTGTGTTCTGCGCTTAGTGACGCACATATCCATAGCAAAGACCGAAGTGGAAATTTAGTAGGGGTTGGATTTCAATTAGGACTAACTCAGTGTCATCTCATCTGGCATAGTAGGTGCTTTGATACTGGCTAGAAATAGCCATAGGAGAATACAAAGAGCTTACTTACGCATACAGTAGCGTTCTATATATTTGATTTCTGGTTGATCTGCTGGTGGCTGTACTTTCTGCAGTGCACTGTACTAGCCAATTCTGAGCAATTTGTAGTGAGACTTTGCGACCGCTGTGTTCTGCGCTTAGTGACGCACATTCCATAGCAAAGACCGAGTTGGGAAATTTAGTAGGGGTTGGATTTCAATTAGGCACTAACTCAGTGTCCATTCATCTGGCATAGTAGTGTGCTTTGATACTTGGCTAGAAAATAGCCATAGGAGAATACAAGAGCTTACTTACGCAACAGTAGCGTTCTATATATTTGATTTTCTGGTTGATCTGCTGGTGGCTGTACTTTCTGCAGTGCATGTACTAGCCAATTCTGAGCAATTTGTAGTGAGACTTGCGACCCGCTGTGTTCTGCGCTTAGTGACCCACATATCCATAGCAAAGACGAAGTGGGAAAATTTAGTAGGGTTGGATTCCAATTAGGCACTAACTCAGTGTCATCTCATCTGGCATAGTAGTGTGCTTTGATACTTGGCTAGAAAATAGCCATAGCATAGGATAGCATGTTTGGTTTTAAAAACTCAAAAAAAAAAACAAAAAAAAAACAAAAAAAAAAAAAAAACACAAAAAAAAACAAAAAAAAGTAAAAAAATAAATAAAGTTATAACTCTCATTTAAAAATGTTTAACCCGAGGCTAGGGGTAGAGGACGAGGGCGGGGACGTGGGCGTCCAACTACTGCAGGGGTCAAGGCCGTGGTCCTGGGCGGGGTGAGACACCCCCTGCTGATGAGGGAGCAGGAACGCCGCAGAGCTACACTCCCTAGTTCATGTCTGAAGTTACTGGGACTCGTGTAGAGCACTGTTGAGGCAGAAACAGTGCGAACAGGTGATGAGTCGTGGATTGCTGACAATGCTTCGAGCAATTTGTCCACCACCAGTCAGTCTTCCCACGCAGTCCACCCATGTCCCGAATCGCCACTCCTCCGCTCCTGCCCCTCAGCCTCCTCCCCCCCAGTCTGCCCCCTCCCAGGAAATTTGGCATTTGAACGCGCATACTCTGAGGAACTGTTTTCTGGACCCTTCCCACAGTCACAAACCACTTGTCCGGTTGCTGCTGAGCAATTTTCCGATGCCCAGTTTTCCAACAGTCACAGTCTGTGGTGATGATGACCTTCTTGACGTATGTGGAAGTGTGTAAAGAGTGTCCGACGATGAGGAGACACGGTTGTCAGACGTGGGGAAGTTGTTGTCAGGGCAGGAAGTCCGAGGGGGGAGGCAGACTGAGGGATCGGAGGATGATGAGGTGACAGACCCAACTGGGTTGAGAGGCCGGGTGAACACAGTGCTTCTGAGACGGAGGAGAGTCCTCGACCAGAACAGGTTGGAAGAGGCAGTGGTGGGGCCAACGGAGAGGCAGGGCCAGAGCTGGTGCATCAGCGCCAAATGTGTCAACTAGTTGAAGCTCCCGGTGGCGAGGGCTCCTGCGGCGAGGGCTAGATCTTCAGAAGTCTGGAGGTTCTTTAAGGAAACACCGGATGACGCGGACTGTGGTGTGCAACATTTGCCAAACCAGGCTCAGCAGGGGTTCCACCACTACTGCTTAACTACCACCAGTATGCGCAGGCATATGAATGCTAAACACCCCCACTCCAGTGGCAACAAGCCCGTTCACCTCCGGCTGTGCACACCACTGCTTCCTTCCCCTGTTCAGCTGCTAGTCAGCCCCCTGCCCAGGACCCTGCCACAAAACCCCATCGTCGCCTCCACGATCCTCCACAGCATCCACCACGTTCAGCTCTCCATACCCCAACGCTGGAGCGGAAACGCAAATTAGTGCAACCCACCCGCACGCCAAGCCCTTATGTGCACATCTCCAGATTGCTTAGCCTGGAGATGCTGCCCTATAGGCTAGTAGAGACCGAGCCTTTCGCAACCACTCATGGCGGCGGCCCCCCCTCGGTATTCGGTCCCCAGCCGCCACTACTTTTCCCGATGTGCCGTCCCAGCCCTGCACCACACGTGTCAGACAACATCATCCGTTGCCCTGCCAACGCCGTTTCTGACAAGGTCCACCTGACCACGGACACGTGGACGAGTGCTGCCGGGCAGGGCCACTATATATCGCGTGATGGCACATTGGGTTAACTTGTGGAGGCTGGGACCGAGTCTGACACTGGGGCTGCTCATATACTGCCGACGCCGAGGATTGCGGGGCCTACCTCGGTCCAGGTGTTTCAGGCCTACTATGCCTCCTCCTCCTCCCACCCCTCCTCCACCTCCTCCTCCGAACTACATCCTTGGGCACGGCGCCATCAGTCGGTAGCTCTAGGCACAGCAGCAGTGCCGTCGCTAAGCGACAGCAGGCGTTGCTCAAACTGCTGAGCCTAGGCGACAAAAGCACACCGCCCAAGAGCTATTACAGGGCACCACGGCGCAGACTGATCTGTGGCTGGCACCGCTGAACCTCAAGCCGGGAATGGTTGTGTGTGACCACGGCCGTAACCTGGTGGCGGCCTCTGCAACTCGGCAGACTGACCATGTGCCAGCCTGGCCCATGTGTTAAATCTGATAGTTCACGTTTCTTCCTCAAGACTACCCCATCTGTCTGATTTGCCACGAAGGTGCGCCGCATCTGTGCGCATTTCAGGAAGTCCAGCCCAGATGCTGCCACTCTCAGGGCAGCGCAGCGCCGCCTCCAACTGCCGCCGCTCACCGACTGTTGTGCGACGTGCCCACAGAGGTGGAATTCAACACTGACCATGTTATCCAGAGTTTACCAGCAGCGCAGAGCGATTGTGACTGCCAGATGTCAACTTCCACCAGAACTGGTAGTCAGGTCAGTCAGCTTCCTCAAGTCTACAATGAGAGTGGACGTGGATGTCTGATATCTGTCAGGTGCTGAGTAACTTTGAGGAGTCAACACAGGTCGTGGCGATGCGCCCATCATCAGCCTCACCATCCCGCTGCTTGGCCTGTTGAAAAACATCTCTGGTCAGCATGAAGTCGGAAGCTTTGCGCTCGTCACAAGAGACAGGGGAAGAATATTCCTTGTTGATAGCCAAAGCACCCTCAGGTCTGTTTCTCAGCGCATATCGGAGGAGGTGGAGGTGGAGGAGGATGAGGAGGAAGAGGAGGAGAATGTTGGTGAGACACAGAGGGGACCTTGTTGAGTCCTTTTACTGTTCAGCGTGTATGGGCAGAAGAAGAGGAGTTGGGGAGGAGGAAATGGACAGTCAGGCCATGAGGGGAGTGAATTCTTACGCGTTGGTACTCTGGCGCATATGGCAGATTTCATGCTGCTGCCTATCCCGTGACCCCTCGCGTTCAAAGAATTTATTCCAGCACCGATTACTGGGTGTTCACTCTCCTGGACCCACGGTACAAGCAAAATCTTTCCACTCTCATCCCTGCAGAGGAAAGGAGTGTGAGAAGGCATGAATACCAGCAGGCCTGGTGCACAAGCTGAAACAGTATTCCCTTCTGACAGCGCTAGCGGCAGAGTGCGTAGTTCTGCGGACAAGTAGCGAGGGAGAGTAGGCGACAGGCAGCTTGTCCAGCACTGGCAAGGTACGCTTTACAAGGCTTTTGCCAGCTTTATGTCACCCCCAGCAAGACACTGTCACCTGTCCCCAGTCTCGGCAGAGTAGGGCTGATCTTTACAGAAAGATGTGTGGAGTACGTAGCTGACCATACCATCGTCCTAAATGATCACACAGCTCCCTACAACTACTGGGTTTCAAAGCTGGACATGTGGCACGAACTGGCGCTGTACGCCTTGGAGGTTCTTGCCTGCCCTGCCGCTAGCGTCTTGTCCGAGCGGTTTTTCAGTGCAGCTGGTGGCATCATCACCGATAAGCGTACACGCCTGTCGACTGACAGCGCTGACAGGCTGACGCTTATTAAAATGAATAAAGGCTGGATTTTCTCAGAATTCCAATCTCCACCAGTGAAGGAAGCTCAACCTGAATAATTGTCCACTCCTCCTCCTCCTCATTTTCCTCCTTCTCCTCCTCTTTGTACAGTAAAGCAGAGGAAAATGGCTATTTTTTGACAGGGCCCACTGGCTCTTGCTATAGTACTTCATGCTTTAATTTTTCTGGAGGGCCCACCTACCCGGTCCTCTGTTTGAAACAATTTTTGTGAGTGCCACATACAGGCACTCATCTATTCCATTTTACTGCAGGGCCACCTACCTGCTCCTCTGGTTTGAAAACTTTTTGGGACTGCCACATACAGGCACTCATCATTTCCATTTTACTGGAGGGCCACCTACCTGCTCTCTGGTTTGAAAAATTTTTGGGACTGCCACATACAGGCACTCAATCTTTCCATTTTACTGCAGGGCCACCTACCTGCTCCTCTGGTTTGAAACATTTTTGGGACTGCCACATACAGCCATCAATCTATTCCATTTTACTGGAGGGCCACCTACCTGCTCCTCTGGTTTGAAAAATGTTTGGACTGCCACATACAGGCACTATCCAAATTAAATTGTCTCCATAGCAGCCTCCACACAGTTGTCTCCATTGCTACCTCCAAAAGTCGTCCATATAGCTGCCTCCATACATCGTCCCTTTATCAAACGAGGTGTGTCAGGCAAAATTTGGGTTGTTTTCATTGGATTCCACATCAAGTTGTTAACTTGTCGCCACCCCCTGCTGTGTTATCCACAAAATATACTGGCAACTTTTACCATTTAGGGATATTTATTTCAGCGCTTCTTGCGCATCTGTTTACATTCCCCTCACCGGCATATCCTAAACTTTATAACGCTACTACACTTGATCTTATACAAAAGGTTCTTAGAAGTGCTGTTTGGGGAGTAGCCTAGAGACAGGGGTGAATTGGCGAAAGCTCGCCTGGCAGCGGAGCGCCAGCTCCATGCGCATCATGCGCTTCTTGCGCATCTGTTTACATTCCCCTCACCCGCCATATCCTAAACTTATAAGAACGCTACTACACTTGATCTTATACAAAAGGTTCTTAGAAGTGCTGTTTGGGGAGTAGCCTAGAACAGGGGCTTGAATTGGCGAAAGCTCGCCTGGCAGCGGAGCGCCAGCTCCATGCGCATCATGCGCTTCTTGCGCATCTGTTTACATTCCCCTCACCCGCCATATCCCAACTTATAAGAACGCTACTACACTTAACTTGGTGCAGGCTGGGACCGAGTCTGACCCTGGGGCTTGTCTATACTGCCGACGCAGAGAATTGCGGGCCTACCTACGGTCCAGGTCTCAAAGGCCTACTATACCTCCTCCCCCACCCCTCCTCCACCTCCTCCTCCTCCGAATTACCATCCGTGGGCATGGCGCCATCAGTCGGTAGCTCTAGGCACAGCAGCAGTGCCGTCGCTAAGCGACAGCAGGCGGTGCTGAAACTGCTGAGCCTAGGCGATAAAAGGCACACCGCCCAAGAGCTATTACAGGGCATTCCACATCAAGTTGTTAACTTTGTCGCCACCTGCTGTGTAATCCACAAAATATACTTGCAAACTTTTACCATTTAGGGATTTTATTTCAGCGCTTCTTGCGCATCTGTTTACATTCCCCTCACCCCGCCATATCCTAAACTTATAAAAACGCTACTACACTGATCTTATACAAAAGGTTCTTAGAGTGCTGTTTGGGGAGTAGCCTAGAGACGGGCTTGGATTGGCAAAAGCTCGCCTGGCTGCAGAGCGCCAGCTCCATCCCAGATCCAACTACATAGTTGCAGCACCTTTAATCTACTACTAGTTCACTGCCTCCATAATAATAATAATAATAATCTTTATTTATATAGCGTCATCATATCTGTAGCGCTTTACAAATCATAGGAAACAAATACATAATGTAACGAACAGAGCACAACATTGTATGGAACAACAGAGTGAGGTCCCTGCTCGCCAAGCTTACGGTTTATGAAGATGATGGGGTAACACGAGTGTAAAAGAATATTTAATGGTCAGCCATTCTTCTTAGGGAATAGAAAAAAATATAATAAATGGAATTGCTGTCGCTGAACCACTCAGCCGTCATCTTAATACCAGGTCCAGGGTGAATGGGACTGCAGAGAAGTCTGGTGCCTGTTGGTTGCTGTTAACAGATGGGAGGACGACACAGACGGGTTAGTAGAAGAGTTAAAACTTCATGCAGTTAATGAGTGTTATAGGCTTGCCTAAAGAAATGGGTTTTAAGAGCACGTTTGAAACTTTGGAGGTTAGGTATTAGTCTGATAGTCCGGGGCAGAGCATTCCATAGAATTGGTGCAGCTCTAGAGAAGTTCTGGAGACGCGAGTGGGAGGTCCGCACTAGGGTAGAGGTTAATCTAAGATCACTGGCGGATCTAAGAGCACGGGTTGGGCGATAGACTGAGATAAGAGAGGAGAGGTAGGGGGGTGCAGCATTATACAAGCTTTATGGATGAGGGTATTATTATTTTAAACTGTATTCGAAAGGAGACTGGCAGCCAGTGCAGCGACTGGCATGAACGTAAGCATACATGGTCCCCTTATCAAACGAGCTGTGTCAGGCAGAATTTTGGGTTGTTTTCATGGCTTCCATGTTAACTTTGTCGCCACCCTGCTGTGTAATCCACAAAATATACTGGCAAACTTTTATCATGTACCGATATTATTTGAGCGCTTCTTGCTCACCTCCTTTGGTTCCTCTCTGCCACCCATTGGTTTGAAGCCTGAGTCCATTTAGGGTATGTCGCCATGACACTCTCTAGCCTGCTGCCGCTGCCTCTGCATGCCGTCCCCTATAGTGTCAGGGTCAATTATTGGATGTTTTAGATGCTATCTAGCTTCATTCTGTCACTCTGTCATGGCCATGCTGTTGCCCATAATTTTGGCATAATGGTGCGATTATGCAGCCTCAGAGGCATCCATGCATGCTGCCCCTGCTGTTTCCTGTCCATTTCCGTGGTGTTTCCATCCTTTTCTGAGGTTCCCAGGTGTTTGGCCAAGCTTCCCTGTGCAGAGCCTTGGTCCCCTTGAAAAATGCTCGAGTCTCCCATTGACTTCAATGGGGTTCGTTATTCGAGACGAGCACTCGAGCATCGGGAAAAGTTCGTCTCGAATAACGAGTACCCGAGCATTTTAGTGTTCGCTCATCTCTAGTAGATTTCTTTTAAAAACAAACCTATAGAACCTTTCTTGTATGTAACATGGGGACTTCCTGTAATACATTTAGTTTGGGTCCATACATACACATTGGTTACTAAGAGATCCATGTATCCAGCGCTATAAGCGTAAGATCAATTTCTGCTACTGAGCCTCACAGATACATTCATATTATTGAAGATTCTTATTTGACAAATGAAACCTTGTGATACATAATATCCAGACACAGAAATAAATCCTCCTCGAGCCTCCACGTAAAAAAGGAGCAAAAAGCCGTAACAATAATAACATTGGCGGCTGTGATATTACAGCAGAGAACAATGACTAATGTTCTCTCCATAGAAAGGTTACAATGTTTCCGATATTCTGTTTACATTTCATACAATTTCTTCGGTGTTTGAGAAGATTTTAGCGCTAAACTGTAATTATTACCTTTCTCATGAAAAAAAATACATATCAAAAGGTCAGTGTAATATCCGTGATATCGCAGGTAAGTAGGTCTGACATCCACCATTCCCTGCAGAGGAGCCTCGCGCTGATATTTGACCAGTCTGAAGATCACATACTGATAGTGCCGGCAGGAGAAGAGGAGCGAGTGACCTTTCAGCATTTTATTATTATTATTTAGTATTATAGTACATTCAAGTTTTATGTCTTGTAGTCCAGGAAGGAATCTTTGAGAAAAAGTTTTAATTTATGCAAGGAATGTCTAGGACTAGAAAAACATGGCTGCTTACTCCCCCTATCTGCTGCTGCTCCAGTAGTGAATAGGGTAGAGCTGCAATACCAGTCGTAACCTGTGGACAGGGAGGGGGCACTGTTGTAGCAGCTGCGTGTTCTACTTATCCTCTCTGTTTTCATTCCATACAGAAATTCAAGAAACAGCCAAAACCCGAGACACATGAGAAGGTATGTAAAAAGTTGTTATAATTCATTTTGAATTATTCTGCATTATTAATTGTGTCGCACTCGATCGTATTGTGTCGCAATTACACCGGCCTTCATGCTACAAATCGGGGGGCGTGCCGACGGATTTGGACTATGCTCAGGATTTAACATTTAAATTTGTGTCGCAAGCCAAGAACTTACATGCACCGGGAAGAAGAAGGTGAACTCTGTCGGACCTGATCGGGGAAGCGACACATGCAGGATATCGGGCGCACGATCTTCATAAATCGCGGCAGAGTTCATCCACGTCGGACAGTCTGGAGTGGGGATCACGCAGGAACCTGGTAAGTAAATGTGCCCCCATGTGTTTTCTAAACGTAATGTAAACGCCCCATGTGACCGCACCCTAAACATTCAGATAATATTTTTTTCTTTTCTTGAAAGTATCTTATCGTATCGAGTATCGTAATGCTTTTCTGGTCATTGTATCACACTTAAAATTCTGGTATTGATGCAACTGTACTACTGATTTAGGCAATCAGTCTACCTGTCATTGTCATTGAAAAACATCTAGAGAGAACACTGAGCTTGGTACCTAATTATGTGCACATATATTGTGATGAACACACTGGGGGTCATTTACTAAGGGCCCGATTCGCGTTTTTCCGACGTGTTACCCGAATATTTCCGATTTGCGCCGATTTCCCCTGAATTGCCCCGGGATTTTGGCGCACACGATCGGATTGTGGCGCAACGGCGCCGGCATGCACGCGACGGAAATCGGCATTGTTTTTCACCTTGGAAAACATTTTTGCATACTTCCCAGAATTCCCTAGTGGAGCATCTATGGCTTTAAGTCTGCACATGCCTTTTAGGTGGCCTTAATTGGCACTGTCTGCAGTTGGGAGTCGGTTCCTTCTGGAATAGATATACTGGTTTGGCTTAATCCCTCATCATATTTTTAGATGTCTTGTAGGTCATACTTGGTGATAAGGTAGCAAAAGGTGGCATTGTTTTCCATTTAACGCCTTGGAAAACGTATTTGCATTCTTCCCCAAATTCCCTAGTGGAGCATCTATGGCTTTAAGTCTCCACATGCCTTTAAGGTGTCCTTAATTGGCAATCTCTCCATAAAGAAAACACCTACTTTCTGACCCTGAATATATAAGTGCTTATTAAATGTTACTTGCATTGCTCCGCCTCCTTTTTCCTGATTGACAGGTCTCACTGCTAGGACAAGCTGCTGTATGGAACAGTGAGAGAGAGCTCTGTAACATCATTGGGTGCTTAATGTCACGTGACCCCATGTAAGTATTCGATCACATGAAATCACAGCAGCCTCCATGAACTTCTACACCTCCCCATCCTCCATGAAGGCTGCTGTGATTTCATGTGCTCAGAGACAAATGTGACTGGGTAAAGGACCTTAGATGACATCACCCTGGTCACATGACATTAAGTGCTGAATGCTGAGAAGAGACATGGGGAGGCGTAGATGGGAGGGGCCTACTGAGCAAGATACACCTCCTCTGATGCAAGGCATTAAATACACAGACAAATTTTTGTTGGAAAAGTGCTGGTTACAGCTTTATTCATTTCTTGTTATAAATCTGTAAAACATAAACTTTATTAGGACATAATAAAATGTACAACAATCAATTCTTCAGAACTTATAAATTTAAGTAAATGAAGTGGTCGAGTACTTGGCAACAGAGCTGAAATCACTTTCAATTTAAACGAACAACATTTAAGTCCGGCTTAATTACCAAACAAAATAGTTGAATACACCGCTCATAAATCACCATCAGCATGCAAGCCACACTTCCATATCCACAAGCCAGTAACCTCCTGACAAGTGGCGAGAGCAGATGTGACTACCAACCAACCTTTTTTTTTACCAAACCATCTGCTGAGGTTCACCCCCTCTAGCAGTCTATGAAGAACCTTTATTAGTGAAGCCGGACATTACCAAAATCATCACCACCAATTTACCTTCTTACCGGATAACTGTTGCCAAGTACCCGCTACCACATGGCGTCTTGAAGGGTCACCGCCACCCCTGAAAACCAAAACTGGCAACTTCAGACAAACCATAATTGAAAACATCCAACCCCAAGTCAGTCAAATTCACACCATCCTTACCTGTATAACTGCGATCAGCCTCCAACAGCCCATGCCTCACCGACATTCAATCTCACAAATGTACCCAGGCATTTGTTAATCTTGATGAGTGCCCAAAGCTGACACAGACCCTGCGTTCCTCCACGCTCCCTCCTCACCATCTCTGACCACACAATCAAAGTATTTGGATACTCCGTAAGCAACCATAACACATCTCTCTTCATGTTCTTAATCAAATCTCTCATGGGAAAAGAGCCCATATCATTCCCACCTGCATGTATGATCAACACATCCGGCCGTCCCCACTTCTCAAAGCCAACTTACAAATGAGCATGCACTGCATCCCACTGAAGACCCCTGTAATCTAGGCAACGGACACTTACCAGCTCGTCTGCAAGCCCTAAAGACCTACCACCTAAGTTCAGTTGCACTGTCCTTTCTGCCCAGTAAATGAAAGAGTGCCCGAAAATCCAGATGACACATCTTTTCAAACCTATCAAATTATACAAAACCATAACAATAACGACCGGCACCCCACGGTGCTTAACGACACCACCTACTTCTCCAGCCGATGGAGTCGTACATAAGAACGAAAACGCCTCAACTCCCAGCGCCCAATCCACTTGTTGTCCTCCTCAGGCAAACCCCATCTAGCTACCTCTGTCGCAGAGCCAATGCGGAATTAATGAGAGCAATATTCCTTCTCATCCAAACCCAGTCTCGTCAAGCATTACCTGAAAACCGCATTAAATTGAAAGGTAGACAACATTGTTCCATTCGCATGCAAAAACAAAGAAGCGCCCTATTTAAACAAGAAAGAGAGCACTGCTAAGGATCTCTGCAACCTTGCCCCTGACACCCGCATGTCAAACAACCTTCTCAAGAAACAGAACAGACATCCGACAAGTCTGCAAACCAGCCTCACGCCATTCTTCCTCTAGTGAAAACCACACACGCCATACGCGGGCCACGGACTTCTGAATCCACGATAAAAACCTCAGCACACCATCTCCCAGAACTGATCCGGACAATGCCTGCTGCACCAGGTCCTGGAACCTGTCCAGCTGTAAACGAGACAGGGCATTTGCCACCTCATTATCCACCCCAGGGATATGTACAGAACGAAACAGGACATTCAAACGAAGACACAACAAGACCAAATGCCACAGAAACACAATCACAGGTGGGGGGGAAGACGTCTGCCTGTTAATAACCCCCACCAATGACTTGTCGTCACAATGGAAAACAATGCAACGATCCGCCAACTTGTCTCCCCACAACTCCATAGCTACAACAATGGGGAACAACTCCAAAAGACGGAGGTTAACCATCAGTCCCCACTCATGCCACCATACCGGCCAATCCGCCACACTCCATTCACCCTGGAAATAAACTCCATATCCAACTGACCCAGCCGCATCAGTAAACAAATGAAGCTCCACATTAGATACCTGAGCCACCATCCACAATGTCCTCCCATTGTATGTCACCAAAAAATCATCATACACACTCAAATCGGCCTTATTTTCACTCTTCAAACGAATAAATTGCTATGGTCTCCTGATGCCTGCGCCAGCCATCTACAGAACACCCGCCCCATTGGCATGATCCGACAAGCAAAATTCAGCATACCCAATAAAGACTGTAATTGCCGCAATGACACCTTTGAATTAACCAATGCCTCCTGCACCCCCGATCTCCATTCCTCCAACTTGGCTAACGGCAAACAACACTCAATTCCCAAACAACAAAGCATCATAGCCGGCCCCTCCGTCTTGTCTCTGCCTAAACAGCAAACAACTCTGACAACGTGGACAACAATATCTGGCACTTAAAGCTCCCTGCCTGGCCCATGCAAAGGCCCACCCAAAAACTACAAAACGCTTCAAAGTATGCACATGAGATAGAACAGCCCATTGGAAGGCACCTGTCCACAAAAAACTCCCCCTCAAAACAACACCCCAACAAATGCATAGAACTCGAATGTACTGGTAACAAACGAAATGCCGCCTCGATGTCAGCCTTGGCCATAAGGGACCCTGTCCCACTTTCCCTCACCAAACACACGGCAGCAGCAAAAGAAGTATAGGAAATGGAGATCAAAGAGGAATCAATGTCATCATTCACCGAACCCCTCGGAGGTACGACAAATGATGACTCAGATGGTACTTCCCCTTCTCCTTCTTGGGCACCACCCCTAGGGGGAAAACCCGTAAATCCGCCAACAGCGGACTAACAAAAGGACCCAACCAGGGGCCCAAGCTCACCTCCTTCCGCAGCTTCTCCTGAACCACCCCAGGGCAATCATCTACCGACTTAAAGTTCTTTGCAAACATCGCAGGGACCCAATCCCGGAACAGAATCTGAAACCTGTCCTGGGACCCCTCTATCCCCTCTAACAACTCTGCCTATTCCCTATTTGGATACCTCTCGAACCACGGCAACATGGCTTCACCGGAGTCTTTCCCTTTCTGAGCACTGTTTCCATTGTGCTGCCACTTAAAGCAACGCGACAACAGGCCCCAGCTGAAAAGGCGTACCCGCCGCTGCTACACCCCTGAAATAAGACCCCCTAATCGCAGGCTTAGGAGCTATCATCAACCTTTGGTCCCACTGCAGCGATGGTTGCACAGCCATCCTCTGGCGGAACTGTTCATCATACTTCAGCCAGGCCGTGCCCCCTTACGTCTTGTAAGCCTCCCAAATGCAAAACAAACCCTAACAACACTCCGGGTTCTTTTTACCAATTATACTACCCAAAATGAAAAAGGCATGTAGCCAATTCCCAAAATTGCGTGCTATCAGCCTATAATGGCACTGTTCCTCATCCTCCTCTTTCCTATGTTCCTTCCCCTTTTTCCAGCGTTCCACGCTAACGCTCCAATGGCAATAAAGTGAAGATATCCAAGTTCTTCCACTTCCAGATCTTCTCCTTCTCCTTATTCTTAGTTTTCAAATGTCCCCCAAGCGGTCCATTAAAACAAATGTATAAGCTACCTTTTGCCGTCAGCGATTTCGTCGTAGCATCAGTCTTTTCTGTCTGCTCGCCGGCGTCTGTCACAGTCACCCCAGACCTCACTGACCCACTAGTTGCTCCAACGACACTCGACCACCCCCCCCCCCCGGCCCCCCAGCTGCACTCCCCCAGACCCTTCGAATTCTGCCATTAAACGCTGCAGATCCTGCATAAACTGGCTAAGTGGGGTCCCTACCAGCCCCACCCTGCTACCCCTCATGTAAATGGAAACTACCATGGATGTGTGTGTTGCCTGAGTAGCCGTAGACCCTCCTGTAACAGCGACTTCTGTCGCGAAGGAGTCTGCGACGCACATTGTCCAGCATCGTTGCCTTGGCGCTGCTCTGCAACTGCAACGGAAAAAACACAGAAGATACACCGCGGATACAATACGGATCCCCCTGAAGCAGCATCCCTGGGATACCACCTGACACCCCACCGCTGTTAGAGGCTGCGGAATGCAGACCCTCTCCACCAGCGTCCCTAAGCCCATCCCCGCTGGAATCTACCCCCCTACATCCATCGGGAAAGACCTGGACACCCGGCCTTGCGGCTGACCCTGGTCCGCCATCCACCTTGCTCGTGGCCCTGGCCAGGCATCAGACCTCGCCGTCATTAACTCTCTGTCCTTTGTAGTGGGGCCAAACTCCGTGTCCGCCCCTGGATCGACTCCTCCAGCTCCCCCACTGCTCCAGCGCCCAGTGGCCCTGTGACTCACCGCAGGCCTGGGGGTGCCTGTCTCCTCAGTCCTCCTCAGCTGTCGTCTCTGGCTGCTCACTCGGGCCCACCGTGGTGACAGATCCACCTTCTCCGCTCCAGGCCTTCTGCTGCTCTGCCTCCGATCTCCTCCGGCCGCCATTCCGAGACGACAACGTGCCGCTGCCATGTTGGATCGCGCCGCTCCAGCTCCTGGACTCCCGGACGGTCCTCGTTTCTGCTCACCACACCCACGATCCGTCCAGTCTTCAGGCGCCGACACACCCCGGCTCCTCTTCCTGCCACTGCCCAGCTGGCCACTCGCTACTGCGGACACACGGCCCCCACTCCTTCTGCCGCCGGCCGGGGAGGCCGAAAGGCTCAACCTCTCGGGTGGTTGAAAAGCTGAAAAGCAGGCAGCTGTGCCTCCATCCACGCTCAGCCCCTCGCCTCAGCTTGCGCCTAGTCCTGCGCCACCAGGAAAGGCCACCAGTACAGCCATCCAGGCTGATTCGCCCTTAACAATAAACTGAAGAAGCAGTGTAGAGATTTTCATATGTTTACAGATATGCAAATCAACATATAAGTACAATGGGGCAGGTCTGCTCAGTCAGGTATGTCTATAGTCTGCAATGCCTACCATCACAGCAGTCTGTCTGTGTAGTCTGGACCGCCCCCTATAACAGCAGTCTGTCTGTGTAGTCTGGACCGCCCCCTATAACAGCAGTCTGTCTGTGTAGTCTAGACCACCCCCCAACAGCAACAGTTGTTAACAAAAGCCATATTTGTTATAATCAGGGTAGAGTTGAAGTTCTTTACTTGAGAACTGGATATTTGTTCCAAAAAGTTATGAATTACTTTCCAGAAGTTACATTTGCTTTCGTCTTGCAATCTTTCACATTTTTAACCTAATACTTGAGCTTCTTCATACAGTAGTAGAGACGGGTGGTGGATGTTGTCTCTTGGCATTCACCTTCATTGTTTCTTCCAAGGAATGAATCCATGAACATATAGCTCATTATAATCCTTCTATACGTTGTGTTTTCTCCATAAGTTAAATCTGCATCAACCTTTGGGAGGGTATTTCTACCAGAACTGTCGAAAGCAGAGCAATGATGAAGGTCAAAGCGCAGTGTCCAATGAAGAGATACAACTAATGGAAGGAAAACATGGGAGATCCTTGGGTTAAAGTTGTTCATTTCAGGCTAAAAAAACAGTTGGTGATTGGAAATTATAGAAAGTTGTTGTTGAAGCCTACACATCTACACATATGTAACCCTGAGTATCTTCACAGTGTAACAGCTTGTGAAGCAGGTAACGTCCATTATTAGCATAATTATAAAAGTTGATTTTAGAAGGAAGAAGGCAATGGATAACAAGATTACCACAGTCACAGTGCGTGGAGTAATGTCCCTGGTTTATTGTGATAAATTTTGATGGCAGATATTTTTTAATGAGCACTCACCATGTTGAGATCCTGATAGTGAAAAAGCTCCTCTTGGAGGCCACAGTAAAAGTAGATAATAATAGGATGGATCAGATAACCGGCGTAGCTTATCTTAGATAGGAAACCCCATACATTGAAAGACAGCAAAGTGGTCACTACACCTGGAGGGAGAAAGTGGAAGCCATTTATTACAATCTGCCCTGTAGAGGGCGCTGTATTCTTGTGTGGGGGCTGCCTGACATCTCTATGGACGTGGGAAATGCGATGGTTACTGACAAAGTAACAGCACCAGATATTCTAAAAGGGAATCTATCAGTAGGAACCAGGTAAAACTATTATTCAGACCTTTGTGTATGTTGTTTTTAGCAGCAGGACTGTGAAATATGGATCTATATTTTAGGATCTTAATGCATTAGGGATATGCCCTCACACTGCTATGGTCTAAGCTCTTTGAACTTCACCTCAGCCACTCACCATCTGCTCTGAGTAACTGCTGTAATTTTTCACTAGAAGCTTACTTCAGCTTTCACTCAGAGCAAAGGACACAGGCAGTATAGCAGTTGAAAACATGTAGATAAGAACACAGAAGTGTAAGGACACACCTCCAGTCAGGGCCATTGCCAGCACTGGGCAAGTGCTGGGGACCAGAGCTGCTGGGGGGGCCCACATAAGTCTGTACATAAGGAATCCATGGGCGTGAGGGGGGCTGTATGATAAACTAGGGAACAGGAGACTGATTTAGTTTCAGAATTTTTAACGCCGCCATGTGAGTTCACTGGAAAGGGGCCCACAAAGGCTCTGTCACCCAAGGGCCTAGAGAAACTGGCCCTCCCCCAGTGCACTTGAGGAAGCTATAACTTGGCATACATATCCATATTCTACAGTCCTGCTGCTACTAAAAACATATACAAAAGTATGAATACACATCTTTTCAGGAACAACACATAACACTGACCCAGTGCACTTGGAGAAACTACAATTTTGACATAAATCAACATTTCACAGTCTTGCTGCTATTAACATATTCAAAGGTATGATTACATATCTCTCCATTTTTGCGTGGTAACACCTGATGACAGGTTCCCTTTAAATTATATTACCATTAAATGCCTAATAATAGCACAATTTAGTGTCTGCGCAAAGAATTATAATCTTTATATAGCGCCATTATATTCTATAGCGCTTTACAGACCATGGGGGACTGTTAAAACAACACAGACTGAGATGGAGACCTTGGGGTTGGGTCGGTTAGTAGACGGTGGAAAGACAAGAAGCTAAGTCTTAGAAAGATTAAGATTCATGGAAGGAGAGGACAGGATGTTAGAGACAGCAGAGAGACAGTCACTAGTGTTCTGGAGTAAGGCGAGAGGGATATACTGGGTATCATCAGCATAGAGATGATACAGAAAACCAAAGCTGCTGATGGTTTGTGCGATGGGGGCAGGATAGAGGGAGAAAAGAATAGGACCCAGGACTGAGCCCTGAGGAACCCCGATGCTGAGAGGAAGATGAGAAGGAAAGAAAACACAAAGGGGCAGATTTACTTACCCGGTCCATTCGCGATCCAGCGGCGCGTTCTCTGCGGTGGATTCGGGTCCGGCCGGGATTCACTAAGGCAGTTCCTCCGCCGTCCACCAGGTGGCGCTGCTGCTCTGAAGATTCTCGGAATGCACTGAAGTTCACCGGCCTATACCTGGCGAGTCCCGCGACACTTTTTTTTTTTTAAATGCGGCGGTTTTTCCGAATCCGTCGGGTTTTCGTTCGGCCACGCCCCCCAATTTCCGTTGCGTGCATGCCAGCGCCAATGCGCCACAATCCGATCACGTGCGCCAAAATCCCGGGGCAATTCAGGGAAAATCGTCGCAAATCGGAAATATTCGGGTAACACGTCGAGAAAACGCGAATCGGGCCCTTAGTAAATGACCCCCAAAGTGCGGACAGAGAGAAAGGAAGAAAACCAGGAGAGTGCAGTCTCCTTCAGCGAATGGAGCGAAACCTCCTGAGGAGGAGATGGTGGTCCACAGTATCGAACGCTACCGATAGATCCAGATGAATAAGGAGAGAATAGTCACCTTCGGATTTAGCAGTGAGGAGATCATTGGAGACTTTAGATAGAGCAGTTTCAGTGGAGAACATAGAGCCAGATTGTAGGGGGTCAAGGAGGGAGTTATCAGAGTGATAGCAAATTAGTCAAGAATAGACCAGACGTTCCAGGGGTTTGGACATGAAAGGGAGGTTAGAGACTGGACGGTAGTTAGTAGCATTGGATGGGTCCAGGGAAGGTTTCTTTAGTAATGGGATAATAATTATAGGCTTTAAAGAAGTGGGTACAACACTAGAAAAGAGAGGTTGAAGATTTTAGGGAGGTGAGAAGTTACTTCCGGGGAGAAAGACTGTACCAGATGTGAGGGGATGGGGTCACTGATGCAGGTAGTGGGGCGAGCAGAGGAAAGGAGCCTGGACACTTCTTCCTCTGTGACCGGCTCAAAGGAAGAGAGTGAACAGGGTGAAGTACCGGAGGGAAGGTGTCAGAAACATGATTGTCTTGATTGTCTTGATAGTAAAGCGCCATAGTGATACATACTATAATATAAAGCCATAATAGTACTATACCTCCGTATCCTTCATGGCACAGAATAAAGATCAAACCAAGAACCACAGCCCACAGAGTGCGGTGAAGTCCTTGGTAAAGTGCAGCCATGACGGAGTAAGAGCTCTGGGTGTCATCTAAAACAAAAGCCAGCGATATGACTGTGAGCATGAGGGCCAGGGCAGAGATCCATCCCAAGGCGGCTTGTGTCTATAGGAAATACATAAGGCATGAAAAGACAAGTAATGGGTTCATAATCAGACCAGAGAACGTGGTTACACTCCCTCCCTGTGACATTGCATAGCTGACTAGAGAAGACTATGCTACTGTGAGCACAGGTCCCTGCGCTTTGTTTAACCCCTTACCGATGTGTGATGTATCTGTAAATCATACGTCGGCTCCCCCTGTATGGATAGGGCTCACGAGCTGAGCCGCCTCCATACAAGGTGGGTGGTTGCTGCATATTGCAGCAAATACCCATCGCTAAAACCTGTGGTCGGTGCTGTAGGCATCTGAATATCGGCAACAATGAGCACCTGAAACTGAGCACCGCAATCTTGGATTCGATCTCCGCCCCCCTCCAAAGTCATTGGTGGGCTGTGATTAGTTACTATGACAGCAGTGGGTCATACAAAAACTTGAGGCTGTCTGATTTTAACTTAATAATTACAATGTGCAATTTGCACATTGTAATAATTGATGTGCTTAATCCCCCATATACTGCCCTACTGCAGGATGGTAGGATCAGTCAGACAACCTAGGGTTAAAGTACCCTAGGGGGGTCTGAAAAAAAGCAAAAAAAAAAGTAAAAAAAAAAATTAGAAAATTAAATAAAATAAAACATAAAAAATGCAATAAAAGGTGATCAAAAAGCTGTAAAGTCCTTCAAATGGTAGCATCGAAAACGTCATCAAAAGTTGAAAAAAATGACACCACCCACAGCTCCATACACCGAAGTCTGAAAAAGTTATTGGTGCCAAAATATGGCAAAAAAATTTTTGTACAGGAGGTTTTAATTTTTGTAAATGTATGAAAACATTACACAACCTATACAAATTTGGTATCCTCATATTCGTACCGACCCAAATAATAAAGTAGACATGTCATTTAGGGCGCACAGTGAAAGACATAAAATCCAAGCCCATTTTTTCACCAATTTCAATTCATTTGGATTCCCGCTTCCCAGTACACGGCATGGAATAATAAATACCGTCACTATGAAGTGCAATTTGTTACACAGAATACAAGCCCCCACACAGCTCTTTACATGTAAAAATAAAAGCTTTATTTAAAACTTTAAAACTTAAAAATAAAAAAAGTTCTGGATTTTTGATGGTGGGGAGCGAAAAATGAAAATGCAAAATATGGTAACATTTCACTGACTAATCCCAAGTATATAAAGAAATCCGCTCTGTTTAGATCAGTATTCAGAATACAACCCCCCCCCCCCCCCCAAGGAGGAAAAAGGGGGGGAAGGGGGGGGGAAAAAGAAAGCGGAGGCGGGAGGAAACCGACGGAAACGTGGTGGTGGCCGACGAAAACTCACATTCGAACAAAATCGCCGCATTTTTTTAAACAAAGGTCACGGACTCTACTTACCTTCACTCGTCCGACTTGAATTAGTGCTTCCGGTGAACTCCGCGCGCAGCTCCACCTAGTGGACTCTGTAAGGACTGCCTTATTACATACCGGCCGGCACCCGAATCCCAGCCGATACGCCCGCGATCGCGAATGTACCGGAAGGTAACTCTCCCCACTGCTCCGGGGTTTCTGTAAGTCTAAGAAAGGTATCAGAACCTATGGATGTCCTTAAGGTGAAGTTTTCCCTGACTCCCCCACTACTTATATCATCAAATCTTCTCCGATACCAGGGCATCATTTCTGAAGCCTCTGCCAAGTTTCATTATTCTGAATGAGACCACTCCGGTTGTGGAGGACGCCCTTCGGCTCCCCGGCTTTCCCTATTGATACTTCTCCATCATCTCCTGTAAGTAGAGACTCTCTCATCACTTCCGTAATACAGATTCATTCTCTCATAACTACTGCCCAATACCCTTGGCCGTCTGGCAGGTGCCTTCAGTCGGCTTGTTGCATACATGTTCCCCTAATTGTCCATCCACACCTTTTTCTCAATGTCTACCTCATCATCATTTGAGGATTGCAAGACACATCATCTAAACGGAAAGCCAGGACCCGTAAAGCCAGATAGATCTGCGAGAAAAAAAATCCAATCTCCCATTGGAGGAGGATGCTGCAGCGAGAAAAATTACAGGTAAGTAATACAGATAGATTACTAATACTGCTCCTATTTCACCTGAATTAACCAGTTTTTCCTCTAAGATTGAGTCGTAATAACAGAAACGTTTTACTTTGACATCTTAAAGTGGTAGATAGTACTTGAATACGCCGGAGGAAGGCAGATGAGATGAGAAGATATACTAGATGTGGCCGCTGTTCAGGGAGAAGGCATTTTCAACAGCACAGTAATATTTGCATTCATGCCTCTGTAGCACAGAGATTCTCCTCCTTAAGGGATTTCTCCAGGCTTGCATAAAGTATATATTAACACACCACTCCAAAAAGTAGTATAGTGACTTTTTGGCTCAAAAAGTGTACTTTGGCTCAGGCTGAGCCTTATCTCAGTGGAGAAGACACCAGTTTGCCGCACAAACATTTCCAACTTTTGTTATAGGAATAAAGAGGACAACTTTTTTTTTACTATTTTATGGAGTCACTGTTTATCCTCTATATATGGTTGTTGACCCATGGCGCTGGTCTTCAAGCAAAAAAAGGCATGCCACCCCTTTATTCACTTACTCTCTGTCTGCTGGAACTTCTATATCGTTATCTATCACTCTCATATATCTATCTCATATCTATGTATCTCCTATATCTATCTTCTATCTCTCATTCTATCTCATATCTATCTATCATCTCCGTTATCTATCTATCTACTACACTACTATCTATCTATCTTCTATCTATCTATCTATCATCCTATCTATCGATGCCTCATATGCTGTAGTACCTTACATATTTATCTATCTCATATCTATCTATGTATCTCATATTGATACATGGGGCACATTATCCTATGTATGAAGTTGCCCCCGTCCCTCCTCGGTACCCGCCAGATTAACATTGGGGCCGTGTTCCTACCAATATGACATGAATGAGCGCAGGCTCTAGCAGGCCCCGGACAGTACGTCGCACACAGCGGCCCAATGTGGCACCGGAAAACCAACCCTCACGTCAACCGCGTGAATATCTTATTTAAATGGAAGGTTTCAATCCTGTGTAACAAAATAGGAAAACATGTGCATCACAGCACGGCCCCCGCCCCAGTGCACAGAAGCTCATTTGCATAACAGATAAGGAAATCTGTGAAGCTTATACAATGTCGAGGGTTACTTGTTGGGTCATTCATTAGCGTGGTAAATTTGTTTGACCTAACGATTTCAGGTATTTTATGCGCCGAAAGGGTAATCGTAACGGTCCTTCCTGCATATAGCCGCAGGTCCGATGTCAAAAAAGTTAGGATAAATCTTAAAAAGTAGAAGAAGGTCCTCAGAGGCGGACATTTAAACCTCCTCCGCGTCTGAATACAGGTACAAGATGTAGATATTAGCAGGTTGATGACAGTGAGAAACGCATGAAGACTGATCGGAATAATATCAGGACGGAGTTCATCCAGAGAAAAGTGCGCAATACAATCTAATTGCATGAAAACAATTAAGAGCAGTCCATAGACTTGTTAGGGAGCTGTATACAGATGCAGGGAACGGGAACGCTTAGGGAGCACGATATGGCAGTATGTAGCTTCTGTAATACAAAGAAATTCATCCAGAAGACGGGCCCCCGGGAAATACCGGGTCATAGGGCCCCATACTAGTTACTGAGTCTTCAGAGCGCGGTGCTCCCCTCTTTATTCATTGTCTTCCAGTAGGGAGGGAACTGTCAGCAGATTTTAGTCATGACTCAATGGTCGTTGAGCCTCCTCCAGTTTACCTACCTTTGTTACTTGTAATATGAATCAGTCTCTTGCAGCGAATCCTGGGAGTTGCAGTCTCTAAATACTTGTTACAGTAGCAGGTTGCAAGATCCATCCTCTAACAGGAATATTTCTTGTCTCCAGCTTGTACTGAGAAAGTCTGAAAAGTTTTGCCAACAAGAGAACTTCCCGGCTGTGATGGCGGGGACTTCCAGAATCAGGAGTTACCCACTCTGAATGGGATCCGAATCCTCAGTCTTTTGTGGATCATATAGGACACACCGTCAGCTGCCCAGTGTCCTCAACATTGGTGAGTATATATAACCTGGACAGTAGTGATTATAATTCGGTGTTTGGGCGGCAGCCGAGGGCACAATTTTTCTGGGGCTCATAGTCACTCAAACCACCCACCAAATTTACACCGAGAAGGACCTTCACCCATGAATCCTCATAACATCGGTTTCTCTGCTCTCAATACACATGTACACAGAGCCATTTCAGGACCTTTGAAGGTCCTCTAAAGGTCTGAAACCAAGATTAAGAGCAGCAGAAGGGACACATCCCATTCCCTAAGAGCGGATTCTAGTCCCAATGTAGGAATGATTCCAGACTTGCAGGGTCCATAATATTCATACTGCCCAGGATCCATGGCAGTCCTTATCCCCCTTGCATGTGGTAATATCTGGAATATTAGATTAGAAAATGTGGTGTCTGCCTGCACAGACTTCTCACAGCTGATAGTTTGCTATAACTGTTTATACATCTATGCACAAGCTCTCCATGTTATATTTGCTTAAATGTATCTGAGTCAAATAGAACATATCGGTTTAGAATCTGGACAGTGAACAACATTGTCTAAAGCTGCATTCAAACTAACGTGTCCCGCCGGTACCGTAGCCATGAGAGGAGGAGGGGGTGAGTGCTGTCGCCCCCGCCCCTCTCCATAGTGATCCATTGCAACATGGCGCCGTAATACGGGGAGAAGGACATATCCTATCTTTCCCCGGGTACGGAACGGTACCGTGCCGCACGTGTGTTCCGTGCGCCTATTGCCTGCCTACGGGGGACGTATATACATCCCCCACGTCGTGGTGAATGCAGGCCTAAGCTGGATGCAACTGGAGCAACTCTCAGCTGTAAAAAATATGGTCAATAATAAAAATTCAATGTATTTCTGGTGACTCACTACAGATACTCCTTGGAATGGAAATCCAATGTGTTAGAGAAGCCACAGTAAATCTACGTGCTCAGTGGCCCTGTCTCTTGGGAGTGGACGCCTTAGCTTCTGTGGTCTAAGTAAAGTGATGTTAAGCAATTATCTTCTCTGCTGTGTTTGTAATAAGAAAAGGGGCATTCCCTGCCTTATGCCCCTCCCTCCATGCATGTAGGCACCACACCCCAAGCCCCCCTATATAAAACTCCTCACCTACGCCAATTACAGACCATGGCTACAAATCTACGACCCAACCTTACACAGACTCCAACATTCTCCTGAATGATTTTGTGCTTTAAAGGACATCTACACCAACACACGGACATACTGGTGTGTGCCCCCTGGCAGATCTGCTCTAAGTTTCATATGCCCTGGTTTTACATAAAAAGGCTGTTAACATTATGCAAATTACCCTGAGGGGCTCTGGGCTCCATAGGTCTAATGGAGCTGTGAGCCCCTTTGCTCATTGCATAATTTGGAATAAGTATCTAAAGAAGACAGATCCTGCTAGAGGCACCACCAGTATGCCAGTGTGCTGTTACAATCCTTGATCCTGGTGGTAGAAGTACTTTAAGGATTTGTTTAGCGGGTTTAAATTTAGTACATGTGTTTTATCACTGGGTAAATGTGACTTATCCAACCTTTTGTCTATCTACGCTGCATTCCCAATTTAATGCGGATTCCAACTTTTCTTGGTCTTTCGCTGTTTGTAAAGCGTGATTTGTTCCTTTGGAAGAGAAATTTTATCAAGGGATTGAAGGGATGGGAAGGTTTCTTCAAATCTTCAAACAACTTCCTAACCCAATGGGTGGTTATTTATTAAGGACCCGATTCACGTTTTCCCGACGTGTTACCCAAATATTTCCGATTTGCGCTGATTTTCCCTGAATTGCCCCGGATTTTGCCGCACGCGTCGGATTGTGCGCATCGGCGCTGTGTATGCACGCGACGGAAATGCGGGGGGCGCGGTCGAGCGAAAACCCCACGGATTCGGAAGAACCACCGCATTTTTAAAAAAATTGGTCGCACCCCGCATACTTACATGCACCAGGATGAGATCAGCGAACTCCGACTCAACTCGCGAACCTAGGCGAAGCAGCAGTGACACATGGTGGACATCGGGCGCAGGACCTTCATGAATCGACGAAGACCCAAATGCTCGTCGGAGAAGAGATCCGCTGCTGGAACCGAATGGACCGGGTAAGTAACTTGTGCCCCAATATCTTGTCATAAAGGAATCTACATTTGTTTTATAAAATTGTGAACCAAACATACCTTGAAAATGCTGTAGCTTCACTGATGCAGAAACATATCTTGCTTAATCCCTGAACACAAGTGGTTTTGTTTAAAAAACAATTAAAATAAATTCAGGACCTGGGAAAGCAGGTGCAGACTGTCTTCCGTGCATAAAAGAGCTGCTGAACAGTCCAGACAGGATCAATCAACCTGAGCTGGATGACTCATAAATAGCAGATGAGTGAATGGTTCAGCGATTGATTACTTCTGCTGTCAGGGACAACCAAGATACATATTTCGGCTTATGCTGGGCAGGACAAGGCTGGAGCACTGCATAATTAGGGTAAGATGAGAGCGCCGGAGCAGCCACAGGAGCGACAGAGTCTCATTATCATAATTTTATAATTGTTTTTTCAGCAAAACCACTTCAGTTCAGGAATTAAACAAGATATGTTTTCTGCATCAGTGTAGCTACAGCATTCTCAAAGTAGCTTAGTTTATAATGCATCAAAGCAAATGGTAGATTTCCTTTAACCTCCTGAATGAATTATGGACTGACAAGGTTGGCTGTCTCCAGGTGGAAAACTCACACCGCACTTTCAATGGGTAAAGTCTAACACTCCTGCTGCGGTCAGCCGTTTTTAGACCTCTTATGTTGGTGATAAAATATGAATAGGATACAAATCCTCATTCAGAGAGCTAAGCTTCACTACATACGCACAGCAGGGGTCAGCTGTATCGTTGCTTGCTGTTAACCTATTAGGTGCGGTGGAACCCGAACAAACACTGCTGAACATGGGTGCCCGCCTCTTTAAATGCTGTATTCCAAATCACCCCCTTCCCTTGAAGACATGTTAGATTATGGGTACATGAGAAAACCTATCAAAATCTAACCTGTGACGGAAAAAGTGCCAAAATTCCAGATCTCCACTTCTATGCCACTTTGCTCCCACCAAAATGGAATTAAAAACGTATAGAACATACTTACAGGGCATGGCGGGACTTACCACTCCATCCCTTGCGCGACTCCTGATCAGGAATGTCCACATGATAATGAACGCTGCCGCGATTCACTAGATCGTGCGCCCAATTTGGTGAATGTGTCGCTTCCCCGATCAGGTCCGGCAGAGTTCACCTTCTTCCTCCCGTGCATTTAAGTGCTTGGCTTGCGACACAATTTTTAAGTTAAATCCGCGCGTTTGTCCGAATCCGTCGGATCGTCCGATGGCCCTCCACGGTCCTTAGTAAATGAGCCCCACAGTTCTTCATCATAGCTTCAATGAAAAACGCCCACTCATCCCACAAACAATGACACCTACTGAGCTCCTTCACCGAAGTATGAAAAAGTTACGGCTTATGGCAACATAAAAATTTTTTCAGTGCAAGGTTTTTGAATTTTTTAAAAGTGTATAAGACATAACACAGCGTATAAATTTGATATCTAATTGACTGTACTGAACCCAATTATAAAGGGTATTGCCATCTGGACACACGTGAAGTCGTAAAAATAAAGAGCAAATGTGTTTTTGCCACCACCCCAGTACATGGAACAGAATTTAAATAGAGCCACTAGAAGTATATTTGTCTCACGGATAACAAGCCATCATATCATTTTGGAAATGGGAAAATCAAAAAGATACAGCTTGTGGAAGGAACACAGTTGAAAAATGGAAAAACAACAAAAACATGAAAAAAACCTGGATACGTGATACGTGCCACAAGTAATGTAATAGTATGTCAGTGTGCAGCAAGGTGTGCATGGAGAGGATCAGGATCTTGGCTGTGATCTTTGCCCCCCCTGACATCCTTGGGGAATAAAATATCGTCGCCATGACTCCATACAGGACAATAGTCATTGTCATTGTGCTAGTGGCACATTGTAACAGATCATGTGCAAAAATGGCATATACTGCTATACTGTAGTAAGGAGTCTCGCAACTTAAGGACACCTGACTTACAGACGACCCTCAGTTACAGACGACCTCTGTGCCCACTGTGACCTCTGGTGAAACTCTCTGTATGCTTTATTTATTCGCCAGCAGCTGCAATGATCAGCTGAAGGTCTCTTTAATGAAGTTTTATGATAATCCTTGTTGTCTATGACAGCAAACATAAGAAATCCAATTGTCACAGGGACAAAAACAAATTGTTGGGAATTACAATTATAAGTATTACCAGCTCCTTACAGACAAATTCAAGTTAAATACAAACCTAAAAAACCTATCCTGTACATAACCCGGGGACTGTCTGGTAGGATCGATAAGACCTCCTTGGATTAAAGTACCCTAAGGGTCTAAAAAAATACACATCCCCCTACCTAAACCCTAAGCTATCAAAATAGCTTATTATTTCCAGAGGTGAACCCTGTTAACGAAAATAGCGCCCCAAACTGAATGACACTTTTTTTGTCATTTTATAGAAAATATAATAAGGTATGAATAATGAACACTTGGTGCTCTCCATTCTTATCTGTTGCTCTACTAACCTTCTCCAGGGTTCTCTCCTAATTATCCACGACGGGTCTCTCTCCTGAAATCGCCTACAAGTTTCAGACACCTCCTGCTGCCCAGTACTGACTTTTCCTACCTAAGCTACATTTACACTTACGTGCACCACAGCACGGCGGGCACACATCGGTGCCGGAGAGAGGAGGAGCGCTGCTCACCCACAGACGGAACATTGCGCGCTGTATTACGAGAAAAGGATAGGACATATCCTATCTTTCACGGGTACGGAACGGTACGGTGCAGCTCTCCCGACGGCACCGTACCATTCCCGCAGTACGCCCATTGCCGGCTATGGAGGATGTATATACGCGTATATATATGTCGGCCGTAATACGTCCCCCATACGTGTGTGAAAACTGCCTAAGGCTGCATTCACACGCGGTATGCCCGCCGTGTGGCTGGAGAGAGGAGGAGGTGGCCCCTCTCCCTCCATAGTGAAACAGCGGCGCACGGCCACATACAGGGAAAACACAGAGCATGTTCTATCTTTTCCTGGTGTGCGGCGCGGAACAGTGCCACACATGTGTGGGACCATACAGCCGCTGGTGGCACATTGCCGCTATGGGGATATAGCGGCCGCAAATCTGCAGGCCACACATACGTCCCCGCGACGGTCGAGTGAATGAGCCTTAAAGTGTATAATTTTCGCGTGGTGGTTTGTTTTTGAGACATCTGGAGCTCACTAGATGTTTTATTTTTTTTATCAGTTTTTTTATAAATCTTCCTTTTTTGCTGCTTCTCTCTATTAGTTGCTGTCTGGTATTAGGGGTCGACCTCTATAACTTCTCATCTATACTCTCCCTATAACTGAACATGGTTTTATACCTTTAATGACGCCAGATCGAAGCTTCTTTCTGCCTTTTTAACTTCATGTTTTTCGCCCGTCTTTAAACGAGCCATAAAAGTGGTTATAAAGTAGCATTTAAGATGGAAGAGTTTCATTTTCTTCTGGCCGCCTTCCGGGCTCTCTGCAGAGACGAAATGTCCCGTCTGATCAGACGGATGTGACCCCTCCACTTCCCCGACGCTACAAAGACTCTAATTACGAGGTGAAGCTGCACCCGGACTCCTTCCTGCCCGATAAGGAGATAAAAGGAGAACTCCGCTGTTATAGAGGGGGGAGGTGACGCTGTGCAATATGATAATATCTAACCCCAAATGTCAGCAAACGGCACGGTAATAGGTCAAGCAAGCAAATGTAAGAGGGTGATTACCGTACAGGAGCGCAGGACCGAATTATGGCTTCTTCCAGGAGCTGACACTTGCCGATTCTAGATGGCATTTTGATAAATATAGGACAACCCACAGGAAAGTTAATGTAATTTAGAGGCACTAATTGCGATAAACTCACCCTGGAATAAATCTCACTCCGCCGTCATTGTCTTACATACTCAACCGTTGTAAACCATAACTTCTCCAGTTAAAGGGGATGTTCACCCAGCAAAGTTGAGCAACTTTTCATTCCTAATCCTTTTTAGCTGTCGTAATCACAACCTCTGTCCAAAAACACACCCCAAAATTAATGCAGACACAGATGAGCCCTTTAAGAAACACAGTACCAAGAACAATAAGAAACCTAATGAATACGAACCCCAGTCCAATGTTTAATAAGCCCCAAACTAGACCAAACAACTCCTCTGATCGACCCCAGACCAAACTTCTGTTGCATTTACCCTCAGGTAAAAAAAAAAAAAAACAAGGATGATTCTGGATACAGACCCCACTCCAGAATTCTGCATAGACCCAATATAACCCTGCCTGATGTTTCTGTGTGTCCCTCAGTGCATGTTGTTTTTAAACATCTGTTTGTCTCTTGTATGAGAACTAATAAGATGTATATAATTTTTGATAATTTGGATGCCTGAAGTCTGTCTTTTGGGTGTAAGATATAGATTTGTGACAGTCATTTAGCGATTTAAGATGGGATATGAATATGATGCACGGTATTAACCATTTACTTCCTTTCACCCAATTTGGAATAATTCCAATCTTGTATGTAGATTGTCCCTCTACATGCCTGTAAATTAAACAATAGGTCTAAAGCTGTATGCAAATGACCTGAGATAGTCCAATTAATCATTATATATTCAGCTGTCCATCTTATTCATGAGTGGGGGGCACAGCCAACCCCAGTGCATGATGACAGCCTGTATAATGATGTGACATCCTGGTATGGCTCCTCTATGTGCTTCCTGGTGCTTGCACCCCTTCGCCTGTGTGTGTATGAGATACTCCTATACACATGACTGACAGCCTGTAAATGATGTGACACTCCTGGTACTGGCTCCTCTATGTGCTTCCTGTGCTTGCGCCCCCTTCAGCCTGTTGTGTGTATGAGATACTCCTATACACATGACTGACAGCTGTATAATGTGACACTCCTGGTGCTGGCTCCTCTATGTGCTTCCTGGTGCTTGGCGCCCCCTTCACTCCTGTGTGTGTATGAGATACTCTATACACTGACTGACAGCCTGTATAATGATGTGGCACTCCTGCTGCTGGCTCCTCTATGTGCTTCCTGGTGCTGGTGCCCACTGCAGCCTGTTGTGTATTAGATACTCCTATGCACATGACTGACAGGCGTTTTAGGATGTGACGTCTCTGGTGTTGGATGCCTCTATGTGTTCCTGGTGTGGCGCCCCTGCAGCCTGTGTGTATGAGATACTCTCTATACACATGACTGACAGCCTGTATAATGATGTGACACTCCTGTTGTGGCTTTTCTATGTACTTCTGGTGCTGGCGCCCCCGCAGCTGTGTGTGTATGAGATACTCCTATACACATGACTGACAGCCAGTATAATGTGTGACACTCCTGGTGCTGGCTCCTCTTGACTCTAGGATGCAGCATGTTATAGCAAACATGTCAGATACTTGTGTAACTGATGTCTGTATCTCACACATGTGTAAAGCAGAACAGAGCAGTTCAGCAGTATAAAGTACTAGCAATGCTTTACTATACATTACACATGAGCAGGGGGAGGAGAGGGGTAACAGGGGTGAATCACTCACGCCTCTCTCTATGTGCCCAACTTCATTTACATAATAAAGAGAAGATGATTTTAGAATGATTCATGCATAATTAACTAGATAAATGCTGGGATGGAATCCTTGTAGGCTAATCAACAGGTAATGGTGACAGATGACAGGTGTCCTTTATATATAGACCTCAGACCATAATGCGTCTGTATACAGTCCCCAGACCAGTCTTCTTCTGAATAGACCCCAATAATATCCACCGTTATATAGACCCCAGAACAGACTCCCTCTGTATATAGACCCAGAACAGACTCTCTCTGTATACAGACCAACAGACTCTCTGTATAAGACCCGACGACCCTCGTATACAGACCCCAGACCAGACTCCCTCTGTATACAGACCCAAACCAGACTCCCTCTGTATACAAGACCAGACCCCAGTAACAGACCCCAGACCTACTCCCGCTGTATACAGACCCCAGACCAGACCCCGCTGATACAGACCCAGACAGCTCCCGCTGTATACAGACCCAGACAGACTCACGCTTATACGACCCCAGACCAGACTCCCGCTGTATACAGACCCCAGAACCAGACTCCCGCTGTATACAGACCCCAGACAGACCCTCTGTTACGACCCCGACCAGACTCCCTTTGTATATAGACCCCAGACCAGACTCCCGCTGTATACAGACCCCAGACCAGACTCCCGCTGTATATAGACCCCAGAACAGACTCCCTCGGTATATAGACCCCAGACCAACTCCCGCTGTATACAGACCCCAGACCAGACTCCCTCTGTATATAGACCCCAGAACAGACTCCCTCTGTATAGTCCCAGGACCAGACTTCTGCAAAAGATCTCAGATAAAGTTCCCATTATAATCCTCTGTATATAGACCCAGACCACACTCCTTGTTTATACAGCTCAACCATCCAATCTGCATGCACACACCATATATAAAAAACATGCACACACTCAATAGTCCCCCTTCTAACAGACTCCAGATTGACCTTCAGAATAGAGGTCCCCACACCAGACCCTAAAAAACACACACCCACACTTACTGCTATAAAATATTATCATCTCTTACTTTGCTCCAAACCTGCCCATTTGAACACCTTCAATTCCCTGGTTTTGGGAGAATCCCGTAAAATTCCATTTTGACATTGCCAATTTTCTTTTAGTGGATTTCTAGGAGCAAAGTCATCCTACATTAACAGAAAAATCTGGACAGAAAGTTACAACTGGTCATGGCCCTGAGATACATCTACAGAAGGTTTATGAGGTAAGTTCTTTTAGATAGCACTTAGGGACTGGGCACTACAATATCAGATGGCTGGGAATTGAGACCCAACCCCTACGATCAGCTGTTTTGATAGGTCTATTCAAATGAATGGGAACTGACCTGCAGTACCCCAGAATTGCCATAACTACATGTGGATAGAGCCACATTTTCCACTTCCCTCCACTGTGTATTTTCAGCACTAGTGAACAGCCAAGAATAACAAAAATTGGAGTGGCTGATGTATGTCAGATCCTAAATATCAAAAGATATATTAGTCCCTACTATTAGACTATTAGTCCCTAAGGGCCATACTGAGTATACTCAAATACTCCAGTAGAAGCCAAATTTTTCCAATACAATTTTGTGCTCAAAAAGCCCCACTCAGCTTATTTCAGGTATATAAAAAAAATAACTTGGTATTCTGCAAGAATCAAGAAGAGGACCTGCGGGGAGTGTTGGAAGGGTGATTACCAAGTTTATTATTTTTATGTGTGGGCATAGTGGGAGCAGGGGCTGGCTATTACTGGGGGCTGGCTGGCTATATACTGGGGGGCAGAGGGCTGGCTGGCTATATAAGGAGAAGGTGGCTGTCTGGCTATATCGGGGGGCAGAGGCTGGCTAGCTATATACTATGAGGCAATGGGCTTGCTGGCTATAGCCTGGGGCTGACTATATATACTAAGGCATGGGCTGGCTACATACTGGGGGCTGGCTGGCTATATACTAAGGGGGCGAGGGGCTTGCGGCTATTTCCTGGGCTGACTATATAGTAAAGGGCATGGGCTGGCTATATAGTAAGGGGCATGGGGGCTGGATGGCCATATACTAGGGGGGGGGCAGGTGGCTGACTAGATATAGCCAGCCCCTTGCCCCCAGTATATAGCCAGCCTATACCCCCGTACATATCCAGCCATGCCCTTTTGTATATAGGCATCCCCAGATATAGCCAGCCCAGGCCCTTTAGTATATAGCCAGACCCCTGTCCCCCAGTATATAGCCAAAGGGCCTGGGCTGGCTATATCTGTGGGATGCCTATATACAAAAGGGCAATGGGCTGGATATGTACTGGGGGGTATAGGCTGGTATATACTGGGGGCAAGGGCTGGCTATATACTAAGGGACAGGGGGTCTGGCTGGCTTTATACTGGGGGCTGGCAGCTACAACTGGTGGCAGTGACTAACTGGGGCAGGGGCTGGTTGTCTATATACTGGGGGGGGCTGAGTATTATTATACTGGGGGGTATAGGCTGTATATATTGGGGGCAAAGGGATGGCTATATACTAAGGGGCGGGGGCTGGCTATATACTGGGGGGCGGGGGCTGGCTATATACTAGACAGCATGGGCTGGCTATATACTGGGGGGCAGGGGCGGTTTGACTATAAACTGAGGGCAGGGGTTGGCTGGCTATATACTGGGAGATATGGGGCTGGCTGGCTATATACTGGGGGCAGGGGACTGGCTATATACTGGGGCAGGGGCTGGCTGGCTATATATTGGGGGCATGGGGCTGAGTAGCTATATACAGGGTAGAGGCTGTAACCAATGCATTTCCATGCCTCAGGTTATAATCAGGTCAGCTTGTACTCGAGTATAACGGTATTAAGGAAATAGTGTCAACCCAAAAGTGGGGTGAACATGTCTGAATTTATAGCACCACAGATCTGATGCTGTAAGAATGTCAGAAAAGACCAATATAGAAATTTTTAGAGAAAAAAAGATCATTATTTAATTCTCGCTCTAGGCTACACCTCGCATCTGACATTCCCTCTGCATATTATTGGACTCATCTCACTGGTGAAATGGGGGAGCTTTTGGGAGATACCGAAATTTCACCTGGACAGCCTGCGCTGGGCTGGTGGGCGAATGCCTGCTCATCAACAACTTTGTGTCATTCCGTATTCTTGAGTTATTTGTGTATCAATCACTTGAATTTAGAACAAGTATACAATCTCCCATCATGTGTATACAGACTTGTGTATCTCCATGGTTAAGACTGCAAAATAACCCCCTGTGTCTTGAGCATAAATCAGTACTAAAAAGATTTTTGTTGAAGTAGAATTGGTTCACATAGGAAATATATTTCACAGCCATATCCATTGCAATGGAGTCATGTCACCTCCTTAGGCACAAGCTGGTAGTAGGATGGATCTCAGCGCCTTTGTGAATGTACTAGTTTTACCACAGCTCTCACTCTGTATCACCTTTGGTTTGTAACAGCGTCAGACCTTCTACACCCAGCATCAGTGCCTGACCCCTAATGCTATTTGGCCAAATGGAGCCATATAGCTATGCACTCTGCAAGAGTGGAGTTTTTCATTTACCCCATCAAGAGCCCGAAAGGAGCCTTTATGAATCCCTCTTTATTTAAATCTTACCTATTTACTTATAAAAAAAATCTCCCCCTAAGGCATGCAAACGACTCTTCTCACTTCATTTTCACGTAAGATGAGTCAACTTTAGTGTTGCAGAGATGATGTAATTTTTAAGCCCCGATCTTGTGTTCTATAGCCTAGAAACATGCTGCTGGTGTCATATTAAAGATAAAAATCTTATGTTCTAGGAGCTACATAAAGGAAACCAGTGTTATATGAAAAGAGAGTCCTTATCTTTATAGTGACACCAGCAACAGGTTTTCTAGGCTATAGATCAAACATAGGGGACATCGTCAGAGACCTTCATCTGCAACAAATAATCTTGACTCATCTTATGTGAAAATGAGATGACTTCAGGAAATAAACGGGTGAGATTTTATATAAAAGAGAGAATCTAGAAGGACATTTCATACCCTACATGAGAGAGCTGGTAGTTTACTGGGGTAAGACTGGTGACAGGTTCTCTTTATTAGGATGCTTTTGTCCACCTATAATCGCAGTTTTGTTGGATGGAGCTTGAGTGACCCCGAGACCTAATCTTTGGGATGCACTGACTTCACTCTCCCCAGCATCAGTGCCTACCCCATAGACACTATCCATAGTCTTCTGAAAAGAGGGGCGGCTGTTATATAATCTCCGAATGCACGTAAATGGCTTCATAGGATTGGTTGGGGGGGGGGGGGCCACATACTTTTACCAGTACTATACAGAGTCGGAAGGTAATAAGCCCTGCACTTCCCATGTGTTACAGTGCATCGATGGACCTGGTATCTCTCTGCTGATTTCCAGTTCCATCTACGTCCCTCTTGTAAATCTTCCTGTATGTCAGGTAAGTGTGTCTCCGGCCCATGTCATTATGTGCCATACTTGTGTTAGTTTCACAGCGCTCCCAGTGATGTGGGATATTAATAACATAGATCATGGCGACGGCAGAGCCTCAGCTTACCGCTCTGTCTGGGAGTCCTGCGCTATGCAAACCCTCCGGCCACTGATGTGTTAATATATAAGGTACTGCCGGACTAATATAAGGGACAAGCAATTACTACCTCATTGTAGGAATAGCACCACTTACCTCTATTACTGAGCCCATCAATATCCTTCACCGATTTAGATCTGATCCTTAATAGATTTTACTCTGCAAATGTATTTCAGTTACATGGAATAATTAGGAAGGGGGCGACAGCGATAAAACCAGTCATCAAATTTACCGAATAAACTCCCAACCCATCAGTAGGTGTCACGGCGAGGACGCCGCCGCCTCGTCACGTGACGTGGTTGCAACTGTACAGGTTAATTTAGCCTACTCAACTGCGCTCACCTTTCACTCAGGACACAAATTGACCTAAATCACCCCTCATACAGCTCCAGCACCAGACCAGACACCGCTGCCACCACTTATTGCATTTATACCGGACCAATAGTATCCCACTCTACATCAACTCTTGCTCTCAAGCAGTCAGCTTGTCACACTCGCACTTTAGCAGTCACACAGCTAAGCACACTTCACAAGGCTATAGTTCGCAGAGCATCAGGGACAAAAATTGTGAAAAGCTTTAATTACAAAAAGTTGATCATTGCATAAAAGATATTAAACAAAAAATTACAAAATAAAATGACACACACCGGCAAAACATTATAAAATAAAAGGGGAGAAATAACAGAAACTTACAACTTAGTAAATCCTGATCCGGAGGGGGAGAAATAAGGGACACACTCACTTTGTCAAGCAGCCCCCAAATGTGAACACCAATTCTTGGATTTCATATTGTTTTATAACTTCTCAGTTTGGTTCAGATTTCAGAACTCCCATTTTTATTAGTCCAGAGGGTCATTCACGATTGGGCAAAGTGTTTAATGAGGGGGAGAGTCCAGGAATATTTAAACAGTCTTTTGTTTCCAAACCTGATGGCAGAAAGGGGGGGGTGGGGACCAAATGTCCTTTGGGGCTGAACAGACCAGTCTCAGTTCAAGAGTTATCAGACTGTTAAAGCTCCAGGTTGTCATAAAGCTGCCTGACGCTTCAATAGCTGCCAAATATTTAGACAAAGTTTGTATTACCCTGTAGTTAAACCAATCTATACATTCACAATTAATATCTCCTTGACATAGGGGTATAAAATGTCCTCAAAGTTATGTGACAATGGGCTGAAATATTTTGCCACAAAAGGAGTCAGTTTAAGGCTGGAAGTCTGAGGGTCTCTCAAATGCCCTCTCTCTTAAAAGGGTTCTCCAGGCATAGCAAGTTAGTGCCCTATCCTGTGTATAGGACCTAACTTGCTGATCATGGGGGTCTCAGTATTGGACCTTCACAGACTCTTGTACCCCTGTTACATTCGAGATAATGCACAGCAGGTGCGCATGCACTTGCTATTTCCATCAGCGCCATAGGGATGAATGGAGCAGCTGGCGCATTCAAATATGACTTAACAGCTCATTATCAAATGAATAGGTGGGAAAGTCAGATTATCACTATATACAGCTCCAAACAGAAAAATAACATATCAAGCCCCACAGCAATAAATGTATACTTCCCCCCTGCAACACTAATACAGTCCCCCTGCAATCACTATATAAGCTCCCCATCATATCACTTTTTGGCAGCCACCACTAATAATGTATACAGCTCACCAGCAATCACTGTATACAGCTCCCCACATCACTACTACAGCTCCCACACAATCAACAACATCCCACAATACTATAACACCCCCAGCAATCACTACATACAGCTCCCACAACAATCACTGTATACAGCTCCACCCAGCAATCACTATATACAGCCTCACCCAGCAATCACTATATACAGCCTCACCAGTAATCTAACAGCCTCACCCGCATCATTATAAGCTCCACAGCCCACCGCAATCACTATATACACGCCACCCATCAACACTATATACAGCTCACCCAGCAACAATATATATACACACAACAGCTCCAGCAGCAATCACTATATACACTCCCAGCAATCACTATATACAGCTCCCCCAGCAATCACTAACATACAGCTCCCACAACCATCACTATATACAGCCCCCCAGCATCACTATATACAGCTCCCCCAGCAATCACTACATAACACTCCCACACAATCACTATATACAAGCTCCACCCAGCTCACATATACACTACACTCACTATATATCACGCCTCACCCAGCAATCACTATATACACGCCTCACCCAGCAATCACTATATACAGCTCACCCAGCAATCACTATATAACAAGTCCTCCCGCATATCACTATATACAGCCTCAACACCCAGCAATCAAGTATATACAGCTCACCCAGCAACAATCACTATATCCAGCTCACCCAGCAATCACTATATCAGCTCCCCCAACAATCACTATATACAGATCCCAGTAATCACTATCACAGCTCCCCATCAATCATGCTATACACTCCCCAAAGCAATCACTACATACAGCTCCCACAACAATCACTATATACAGCTCCACCCAGCATCACTATATACAGCCTCACCAGCAACTCACTATATACAGCCTCACCAGCAATCACTATATATACAGCTCCACCCAGCAATCACTAATAAAATAGACACTCCCACCCAGCAATCACTATATACAGCTCCCCCAACAATCCTATAATACGATCCCAGTTAATCATCTATACAGCTCCCCCAGCATCATTATATACAGCCCCACAGGATCAATAATACAGCTCCCAAAGCAATCACTATATACAGCTCCCAACACACTATTACAGTCCGCTCCAGCAATCACTATATACAGTCCAACCAACCCAGCAATAATATATACAGCTCCACTTAGCAATCACTATATACAGCTCCCACAGTAATCACTATATCAACCCTCCAGTCATCACTATACTACCACAAGCCCACCCAGCTATCACTATATATACAGCCCCCAGCAATACCATTACAGCTCCACCAGCAATCACTTATACACTCCACGCTCCCCCTAGCAATCACTATATACAGCTCCCCCACCAATCACTATATATAGCCCCTCCAGCAATAAATATATACAGCTCCCTCATCAATAACTATATAAAGCTCTCCGGCAGTCACTATATTCAGCCCGCCAGCAATAACTAAATACAGTCCACAGTATACAGTACCCACAGTGCGCAGAAAAAAAATTAACATTACTTAACTTTTCCTGCTCCCCTATTGCTGGATTAACATCCTCCTCTCTGTCAGGACAGACATCTGGTGGGGTGTCGCAGTGTATGGACGTCACTGCCCCCCTGAGCCAGGACGCAACATCCTGCCTCTCCTCCCCACTCTTTATGGCAAATAGGGAATGTATTGCATAAAAATTACCAGAATAGCCGGTTAGCCATTCCATTGCTGTAAACCATCAATTGTGGGGGCCCCCATAGGATACAAAGTGGTGGGGGTACGGGGGCGTGCACCCCAGGAACCCACCCCATAATCCAAACCTGTAGTGAAGGTCTATCCATGATGTCAATAACAGGCCTCTCTTATCTGTATCTTAAGTGGTAGAACTTGCCCAATTTGTGGCTGACTAAATACGTTTTTTCCCCCACTTTATAAGATAAGATCACAAGATGTTGATACATTGTAACCACTAGACTAAGAATAGCATTAACCCTTCCTTGTCTCTTGTGCAGAGCTAAGCGCGTCATGATGCAGTCGTGACATTGACCTGTGCGCCTCTGTCATCACACCACCTTAATTTCGTACTTTTTTAAACTTACAATCCACCACCCGAAAGTGAAGGTCAGTTCACCCCTCCCCCCCCCTCTTAATATGACCAATCATGTGTCCTATGTGCAGTCCTGTGTGTATTTTGGCAATTTTACAGCATTTTTAAACATAACCTACTTCCGCAGCCAGTGTCAAAGGATTATTGGGTGGAATATTCGTAAAACCCTACTGCCGATACGGACCTTTCCTTGTCGGGATGATTCTTGCAATTCGTTTGGCGAAAGCAAAGTCTTTACTTTAAGAAAAGGTGGTAAGAGATTTCAGATTTCATTTAAACTGAAATCTGAAATCTCTTACCCTGTTCTTAAAGTAAAGACTTTGCTTTCCGACAAACAGAATTGCAAGAATCATCCCGACAAGGAAAGGTCCGTATCGGCAGTAGGGTTTGCTGTATATAATGATTGCTGGGGGAGCTGTGTATAGTGATTACTGGGATCTGTATATAGTGATTGTTGGGGGAGCTGTATATAGTGATTGCTGGGTGAGGCTGTATATAGTGATTGCGGAGGAAAAAGGGGGGGAAGGGGGGGGGAAAAAGAAAGCGGAGGCGGGAGGAAACCGACGGAAACGTGGTGGTGGCCGACGAAAACTCACATTCGAACAAAATCGCCGCATTTTTTTAAACAAAGGTCACGGACTCTACTTACCTTCACTCGTCCGACTTGAATTAGTGCTTCCGGTGAACTCCGCGCGCAGCTCCACCTAGTGGACTCTGTAAGGACTGCCTTATTACATACCGGCCGGCACCCGAATCCCAGCCGATACGCCCGCGATCGCGAATGTACCGGAAGGTAACTCTCCCCACTGCTCCGGGGTTTCTGTAAGTCTAAGAAAGGTATCAGAACCTATGGATGTCCTTAAGGTGAAGTTTTCCCTGACTCCCCCACTACTTATATCATCAAATCTTCTCCGATACCAGGGCATCATTTCTGAAGCCTCTGCCAAGTTTCATTATTCTGAATGAGACCACTCCGGTTGTGGAGGACGCCCTTCGGCTCCCCGGCTTTCCCTATTGATACTTCTCCATCATCTCCTGTAAGTAGAGACTCTCTCATCACTTCCGTAATACAGATTCATTCTCTCATAACTACTGCCCAATACCCTTGGCCGTCTGGCAGGTGCCTTCAGTCGGCTTGTTGCATACATGTTCCCCTAATTGTCCATCCACACCTTTTTCTCAATGTCTACCTCATCATCATTTGAGTGATTGCAAGACATCATCTACATATCGGAAAGCCCGAGGACCCGGTAAACCAGAGATCCTGCGAGAAAAAAATCCAATACTCCCATTGGAGGAGGATAGGCTGCAGCGAGAAGAAATTACTAGGTAGTATACGATAATTACTAACTACGCTTCCTACTATTCCCTGGAATACTCAGTTTATCCTTAAGTTGAGTCGTAATAACAGAAGTTTTACTTTGACATCTTAAAGTGGTAGATAATTTGAATACGGCCGGGGAAGCAGATTGAGGATGAGAAGATGTACGTAGATGTGGCCGGCTGGTATCAGGGAGAAGGCATTTTCAACAGCGACAGTAATACACTTCATGGCCTCTGTAGTACAGAGATTCTCCTCCTTAAGGGATTTCTCCAGGCTTGCATTAAAGATATATTAACACACCACTCCAAAAAGTAGTAAGTGACTTTTCGGCTCAAAAGTGTGTACTTTGGCTCAGCTGAGCCTTATCCAGATGGGAAAGACTCATTGCGCAACAAAACTTTCCAACTTTTGTTTATGGAAATAAAGAGGACAACTTTTTTTTTTACTATTTTATGGAGTCATGTTTATCCTTGATATATGGTTGTTGACCCCTGGCGCTGGTCAATAGTAAAAAGGCATCCACCCACTTTATTCACTTACTCTCTGTCTGCTGGAACTTCGATATCGTATCTATCATCTCATATAATCTAATCTCATATCTATGTATCTCCTATACTATCTTCTATCTCTCATCTGATCTCATATCTATCTATCCATCTCCGTATCTATCATCTCTACTCTTCTATTCTATCTATCTTCTATCTATCTATCTATCTATCCTGTCTATCTATTGCTCATATGCTGTGTAGTACCTACATATTTATCTATTCATATCTATCTATGTATCTCATATTGATAATGGGGCACATTATCCATGTATGAGTTTGCCCCCGTCCCTCCTCGGTACCCCGCGCAGAGTTAACATTGGGGCATGTGTTCACCAATATGGACATGAAGAGCGCAGCTTAGCAGGCCCCTGGACAGTAACGTCGACAACACGGCCCATGTGGCACCGGTCAAAACCAATCCCTCACGTCAAACCGGCGTGAATATCTTATTTAAATGGAAGGTTTCAATCGCTGTGTAAACATCAAACTAGGAAAACATGTGCATCACAGCACGGCCGCCGCCCCAGTGCACAAGAAGCTCATTGCATAAAGATAAGGAAATCTGTGACAGCTTATACATGTCGATGGGTTACTTGTTGGGTAATTCAGTTAGGGTAAATTGGTTGACCTTAACGAATTTCAGGTATTTTATGCGCCGAAAGGGTAAACGGTACGGTCCCTTTTGCAATAGCCGCAGTCCGGCTGTCACAAATTAGGATAAAAATTTAAAAAGTAGAAGAAGAGTCCTCAAGGAGGACATTTAAGACCTCCTCCGCTCTGAATACAGGGTACAAGATGTAGATATTAGCAGGTTGGATGACAGTGAGAAACGCATGAAGCCGCTGATCGGAATAATATCAGACGGAGTTCTCCAGAGAAAGTGTCGCAATAAGACAATATGCATTAAATACAAGTTAAGAGCACAGTCCCCATAGACTTAGTTAGGGAGCTGTATACAGATGCAGGGTGAACGGGACGCTAGGGAGTCACCGATATGGCAGTATGTAGCTTCTGTAATACAAAGAAATTCATCCAGAGAGGACGGGCCCCGGGAATACAGGGTCATAGGGCCCCATACTAGTTACTGAGTCTTCAGAGCGCGGTGCTCCCCTCTTTATTCATTGTCTTCCAGTAGGGAGGGAACTGTCAGCAGATTTTAGTCATGACTCAATGGTGTTGAGCCTCCTCCAGTTTACCTACCTTTGTTACTTGTAATATGAATCAGTCTCTTGCAGCGAATCCTGGGAGTTGCAGTCTCTAAATACTTGTTACAGTAGCAGGTTGCAAGATCCCTCCTCTAACAGGAATATTTCTTGTCTCCAGCTTGTACTGAGAAAGTCTGAAAAGTTTTGCCAACAAGAGAACTTCCCGGCTGTGATGGCGGGGACTTCCAGAATCAGGAGTTACCCACTCTGAATGGGATCCGAATCCTCAGTCTTTTGTGGATCATATAGGACACACCGTCAGCTGCCCAGTGTCCTCAACATTGGTGAGTATATATAACCTGGACAGTAGTGATTATAATTCGGTGTTTGGGCGGCAGCCGAGGGCACAAATTTTTCTGGGGCTCATAGTCACTCAAACCACCCACCAAATTTACACCGAGAAGGACCTTCACCCATGAATCCTCATAACATCGGTTTCTCTGCTCTCAATACACATGTACACAGAGCCATTTCAGGACCTTTGAAGGTCCTCTAAAGGTCTGAAACCAAGATTAAGAGCAGCAGAAGGGACACATCCCATTCCCTAAGAGCGGATTCTAGTCCCAGATGTAGGAAGTGATTCCAGACTTGCAGGGTCCATAATATTCATACTGCCCAGGATCCATGGCAGTCCTTATCCCCCTTGCATGTGTAATATCTGGAATATTAGATTAGAAAATGTGGTGTCTGCCTGCACAGACTTCTCACAGCTGATAGTTTGCTATAACTGTTTATACATCTATGCACAAGCTCTCCATGTTATATTTGCTTAAATGTATCTGAGTCAAATAGAACATATCGGTTTAGAATCTGGACAGTGAACAACATTGTCTAAAGCTGCATTCAAACTAACGTGTCCCGCCGGTACCGTAGCCATGAGAGGAGGAGGGGGTGAGTGCTGTCGCCCCCGCCCCTCTCCATAGTGATCCATTGCAACATGGCGCCGTAATACGGGGAGAAGGACATATCCTATCTTTCCCCGGGTACGGAACGGTACCGTGCCGCACGTGTGTTCCGTGCGCCTATTGCCTGCCTACGGGGGACGTATATACATCCCCCACGTCGTGGTGAATGCAGGCCTAAGCTGGATGCAACTGGAGCAACTCTCAGCTGTAAAAAATATGGTCAATAATAAAAATTCAATGTATTTCTGGTGACTCACTACAGATACTCCTTGGAATGGAAATCCAATGTGTTAGAGAAGCCACAGTAAATCTACGTGCTCAGTGGCCCTGTCTCTTGGGAGTGGACGCCTTAGCTTCTGTGGTCTAAGTAAAGTGATGTTAAGCAATTATCTTCTCTGCTGTGTTTGTAATAAGAAAAGGGGCATTCCCTGCCTTATGCCCCTCCCTCCATGCATGTAGGCACCACACCCCAAGCCCCCCTATATAAAACTCCTCACCTACGCCAATTACAGACCATGGCTACAAATCTACGACCCAACCTTACACAGACTCCAAACATTCTCCTGAATGATTTTGTGCTTTAAAGGACATCTACACCAACACACGGACATACTGGTGTGTGCCCCCTGGCAGATCTGCTCTAAGTTTCATATGCCCTGGTTTTACATAAAAAGGCTGTTAACATTATGCAAATTACCCTGAGGGGCTCTGGGCTCCATAGGTCTAATGGAGCTGTGAGCCCCTTTGCTCATTGCATAATTTGGAATAAGTATCTAAAGAAGAACAGATCCTGCTAGAGGCACCACCAGTATGCCAGTGTGCTTGTTACAATCTTGATCCTGGTGGTAGAAGTACTTTAAGGATTTGTTTAGCGGGTTTAAATTTAGTACATGTGTTTTATCACTGGGTAAATGTGACTTATCCAACCTTTTGTCTATCTACGCTGCATTCCCAATTTAATGCGGATTCCAACTTTTCTTGGTCTTTCGCTGTTTGTAAAGCGTGATTTGTTCCTTTGGAAGAGAAATTTTATCAAGGGATTGAAGGGATGGGAAGGTTTCTTCAAATCTTCAAACAACTTCCTAACCCAATGGGTGGTTATTTATTAAGGACCCGATTCACGTTTTCCCGACGTGTTACCCAAATATTTCCGATTTGCGCTGATTTTCCCTGAATTGCCCCGGATTTTGCCGCACGCGTCGGATTGTGCGCATCGGCGCTGTGTATGCACGCGACGGAAATGCGGGGGGCGCGGTCGAGCGAAAACCCCACGGATTCGGAAGAACCACCGCATTTTTAAAAAAATTGGTCGCACCCCGCATACTTACATGCACCAGGATGAGATCAGCGAACTCCGACTCAACTCGCGAACCTAGGCGAAGCAGCAGTGACACATGGTGGACATCGGGCGCAGGACCTTCATGAATCGACGAAGACCCAAATGCTCGTCGGAGAAGATCCGCTGCTGGAACCGAATGGACCGGGTAAGTAACTTGTGCCCCAATATCTTGTCATAAAGGAATCTACATTTGTTTTATAAAATTGTGAACCAAACATACCTTGAAAATGCTGTAGCTTCACTGATGCAGAAACATATCTTGCTTAATCCCTGAACACAAGTGGTTTTGTTTAAAAAACAATTAAAATAAATTCAGGACCTGGGAAAGCAGGTGCAGACTGTCTTCCGTGCATAAACAGAGCTGCTGAACAGTCCAGACAGGATCAATCAACCTGAGCTGGATGACTCATAAATAGCAGATGAGTGAATGGTTCAGCGATTGATTACTTCTGCTGTCAGGGACAACCAAGATACATATTTCGGCTTATGCTGGGCAGGACAAGGCTGGAGCACTGCATAATTAGGGTAGATGAGAGCGCCGGAGCAGCCACAGGAGCGACAGAGTCTCATTATCATAATTTTATAATTGTTTTTTCAGCAAAACCACTTCAGTTCAGGAATTAAACAAGATATGTTTTCTGCATCAGTGTAGCTACAGCATTCTCAAAGTAGCTTAGTTTATAATGCATCAAAGCAAATGGTAGATTTCCTTTAACCTCCTGAATGAATTATGGACTGACAAGGTTGGCTGTCTCCAGGTGGAAAACTCACACCGCACTTTCAATGGGTAAAGTCTAACACTCCTGCTGCGGTCAGCCGTTTTTAGACCTCTTATGTTGGTGATAAAATATAATAGGATACAAATCCTCATTCAGAGAGCTAAGCTTCACTACATACGCACAGCAGGGGTCAGCTGTATCGTTGCTTGCTGTTAACCTATAGGTGCGGTGGAACCCGAACAAACACTGCTGAACATGGGTGCCCGCCTCTTTAAATGCTGTTTCCAAATCACCCCCTTCCCTTGAAGACATGTTAGATTATGGGTACATGAGAAAACCTATCAAAATCTAACCTGTGACGGAAAAAGTGCCAAAATTCCAGATCTCCACTTCTATGCCACTTTGCTCCCACCAAAATGGAATTAAAAACGTATAGAACATACTTACAGGGCATGGCGGGACTTACCACTCCATCCCTTGCGCGACTCCTGATCAGGAATGTCCACATGATAATGAACGCTGCCGCGATTCACTAGATCGTGCGCCCAATTTGGTGAATGTGTCGCTTCCCCGATCAGGTCCGGCAGAGTTCACCTTCTTCCTCCCGTGCATTTAAGTGCTTGGCTTGCGACACAATTTTTAAGTTAAATCCGCGCGTTTGTCCGAATCCGTCGGATCGTCCGATGGCCCTCCACGGTCCTTAGTAAATGAGCCCCACAGTTCTTCATCATAGCTTCAATGAAAAACGCCCACTCATCCCACAAACAATGACACCTACTGAGCTCCTTCACCGAAGTATGAAAAAGTTACGGCTTATGGCAACATAAAAATTTTTTCAGTGCAAGGTTTTTGAATTTTTTAAAAGTGTATAAGACATAACACAGCGTATAAATTTGATATCTAATTGACTGTACTGAACCCAATTATAAAGGGTATTGCCATCTGGACACACGTGAAGTCGTAAAAATAAAGAGCAAATGTGTTTTTGCCACCACCCCAGTACATGGAACAGAATTTAAATAGAGCCACTAGAAGTATATTTGTCTCACGGATAACAAGCCATCATATCATTTTGGAAATGGGAAAATCAAAAAGATACAGCTTGTGGAAGGAACACAGTTGAAAAATGGAAAAACAACAAAAACATGAAAAAAACCTGGATACGTGATACGTGCCACAAGTAATGTAATAGTATGTCAGTGTGCAGCAAGGTGTGCATGGAGAGGATCAGGATCTTGGCTGTGATCTTTGCCCCCCGTGACATCCTTGGGGAATAAAATATCGTCGCCATGACTCCATACAGGACAATAGTCATTGTCATTGTGCTAGTGGCACATTGTAACAGATCATGTGCAAAAATGGCATATACTGCTATACTGTAGTAAGGAGTCTCGCAACTTAAGGACACCTGACTTACAGACGACCCTCAGTTACAGACGACCTCTGTGCCCACTGTGACCTCTGATGAAACTCTCTGTATGCTTTATTTATTCGCCAGCAGCTGCAATGATCAGCTGAAGGTCTCTTTAATGAAGTTTTATGATAATCCTTGTTGTCTATGACAGCAAACATATAGAAATCCAATTGTCACAGGGACAAAAACAAATTGTTGGGAATTACAATTATAAGTATTACCAGCTCCTTACAGACAAATTCAAGTTAAGTACAAACCTAAAAAACCTATCCTGTACATAACCCGGGGACTGTCTGGTAGGATCGATAAGACCTCCTTGGATTAAAGTACCCTAAGGGTCTAAAAAAATACACATCCCCCTACCTAAACCCTAAGCTATCAAAATAGCTTATTATTTCCAGAGGTGAACCCTGTTAACGCAAAATAGCGCCCCAAACTGAATGACACTTTTTTTGTCATTTTATACAAAATATAATAAGGTATGAATAATGAACACTTGGTGCTCTCCATTCTTATCTGCTTGCTCTACTAACCTTCTCCAGGGTTCTCTCCTAATTATCCACAACGGGTCTCTCTCCTGAAATCGCCTACAAGTTTCAGACACCTCCTGCTGCCCAGTACTGACTTTTCCTACCTAAGCTACATTTACACTTACGTGCACCACAGCACGGCGGGCACACATCGGTGCCGGAGAGAGGAGGAGCGCTGCTCACCCACAGACGGAACATTGCGCGCTGTATTACGAGAAAAGGATAGGACATATCCTATCTTTTCACGGGTACGGAACGGTACGGTGCAGCTCTCCCGTACGGCACCGTATCCATTCCCGCAGTACGCCCATTGCCGGCTATGGAGGATGTATATACGCAGTATATATATGTCGGCCGTAATAGTCCCCCATACGTGTGTGAAAAACTGCCTAAGGCTGCATTCACACGCGGTATGCCCGCCGTGTGCTGGAGAGAGATGAGGAGGTGGCCCCTCTCCCTCCATAGAAACAGCGGCGCACGGCCACATACCAGGGAAACACAGAGCATGTTCTATCTTTCCTGGGGTGCGGCGCGGAACAGTGCCACACATGTGTGGGACCATACAGCCGCTGGTGGCCATTGCCGTCTATGGGGACTATGCGGCCGCAAATCTGCAGCCACACATACGTCCCCGCAGACGGTCGAGTGAATGAGCCTTAAAGTGTATATTTCTGCGTGGTGGTTTGTTTTGAGACAATCTGGAGCTCACTAGATGTTTATTTATTTTTTATCAGTTATTTTATAAATCTTTCCTTTTTTGTGCTTCTCTCTATTAGTTGCTGTCTGGTATTAGGGGTCACCTCTATACTTCTCATCTATACTCTCCCTATACTGAACATGGTTTTATACCTTTAATGACGCAGATCGAAGCTTCTTTCTGCCTTTTTAACTTCATGTTTTTCGCTCCGTCTTTAAACGAGCCATAAAGTGGTTATAAACGTAGCATTTAAGATGGAAGAGTTTCATTTTCTTCTTGGCCGCCTTTCCGGGCTCCTCTGCAGAGACGGAAATGTCCCGTCTGATCAGACGGATGTGACCCCTCCACTTCCCCGACGCTACAAAGACTCTAATTACGAGTGTGAAGCTGCACCCGGACTCCTTCCTGCCCCGATAAGGAGATAAAAGGAGAACTCCGCTGTTATAGAGGGGGTGAGGTGACGCTGTGCAATATGATAATATCTAACCCAAATGTCAGCAAACGGCACGGTAATAGGTCAAGCAAGCAAATGTAAGAGGGTGATTACCGTACAGGAGCGCAGGACCGAATTATGGCTTCTTCCAGGAGCTGACACTTGCCGATTCTAGATGGCATTTTGATAAATATAGGACAACCCACAGGAAAGTTAATGTAATTTAGAGGCACTAATTGCGATAAACTCACCCCTGGAATAAATCTCACTCCGCCGTCTTGTCTTACAACTCAACCGTTGTAAACCATAACTTCTTCCAGTTAAAGGGGATGTTCACCCAGCAAAGTTGAGCAACTTTTCATTCCTAATCCTTTTTTAGCTGTCGTAATCACAAACCCTCTGTTCCAAAAACACACCCCAAAATTAATGCAGACACAGATGAGCCCTTTAAGAAACACATACCAAGAACAATAAGAAACCTAATTGAATCCGAACCCCAGTCCAATGTTTTAATAAGACCCCAAACTAGACCAAAAACTTCCTCTGATCAGACCCCAGACCAAACTTCTGTTGCATTTACCCTCAGGTAAAAAAAAAAAAAAAACAAGGATGATTCTGGATACAGACCCCACTCCAGAATTCTGGCATAGACCCAATATAACCCTGCCTGATGTTTTCTGTGTGTCCCTCAGTGCATTTGTTTTAAACATCTGTTGTTCTTCTTGTATGAGAACTAATAAGATGTATATAATTTTTGATAATTTGGAGCCTGAAGTCTGTCTTTTGGGTGTAAGATATAGATTTGTGACAGTCATTTAGCGATTTAAGATGGGGATATGAACTATGATGCACGGTATTAACCATTTACTTCCTTTCACCCAATTTGGAATAATTCCAATCTTGTATGTAGATTGTCCCTCTACATGCCTGTAAATTAAACAATCAGGTCAACAGCTGTATGCAAATGACCTGAGATGTCCAATTAATCATTATATATTCAGCTGTCCATCTTTATTCATGGTGGGGGCCACAGCCAACACCCCAGTGCATGACTGACAGCCTGTATAATGATGTACACTCCTGGTACTGGCTCCTCTATGGCTTCCGGTGCTTGCACCCCCTTCGCCATGTGTGTGTATGAGATACTCCTATACACATGACTGACAGCCTGTAAATGATGTGACACTCCTGGTACTGGCTCCTCTATGTGCTTCCTGGTGCTTGCGCCCCCTTCAGCCTGGTGTGTGTATGAGATACTCCTATACACATGACTGACACGCTGTATAATGTGACAACTCCTGGTGCTGGCTCCTCTATGTGCTTCTGGTGCTTGCGCCCCCTTCACTCCTGTGTGTGTATGAGATACTCCTATACACTGACTGACAGCCTGTATAATGATGTGACACTCCTGCTGCTGGCTCCTCTATGTGCTTCCTGGTGCTGGTGCCCACTGCAGCCTGTTGTGTATTAGATACTCCTATGCACATGACTGACAGGCGTTTTAGGATGTGACGTCTCTGGTGTTGGATGCCTCTATGTGTTCCTGGTGTGGCGCCCCTGCAGCCTGTGTGTATGAGATACTACTCTATACACATGACTGACAGCCTGTATAATGATGTGACACTCCTGTTGTGGCTTTTCTATGTACTTCTGGTGCTGGCGCCCCCGCAGCTGTGTGTGTATGAGATACTCCTATACACATGACTGACAGCCAGTATAATGTGTGACACTCCTGGTGCTGGCTCCTCTTGACTCTAGGATGCAGCATGTTATAGCAAACATGTCAGATACTTGTGTAACTGATGTCTGTATCTCACACATGTGTAAAGCAGAACAGAGCAGTTCAGCAGTATAAAGTACTAGCAATGCTTTACTATACATTACACATGAGCAGGGGGAGGAGAGGGGTAACAGGGGTGAATCACTCACGCCTCTCTCTATGTGCCCAACTTCATTTACATAATAAAGAGAAGATGATTTTAGAATGATTCATGCATAATTAACTAGATAAATGCTGGGATGGAATCCTTGTAGGCTAATCAACAGGTAATGGTGACAGATGACAGGTGTCCTTTATATATAGACCTCAGACCATAATGCGTCTGTATACAGTCCCCAGACCAGTCTTCTTCTGAATAGACCCCAATAATATCCACCGTTATATAGACCCCAGAACAGACTCCCTCTGTATATAGACCCAGAACAGACTCTCTCTGTATACAGACCAACAGACTCTCTGTATAAGACCCGACGACCCTCGTATACAGACCCCAGACCAGACTCCCTCTGTATACAGACCCAAACCAGACTCCCTCTGTATACAAGACCAGACCCCAGTAACAGACCCCAGACCTACTCCCGCTGTATACAACCCCAGACCAGACCCCGCTGATACAGACCCAGACAGCTCCCGCTGTATACAGACCCAGACAGACTCACGCTTATACGACCCCAGACCAGACTCCCGCTGTATACAGACCCCAGAACCAGACTCCCGCTGTATACAGACCCCAGACAGACCCTCTGTTACGACCCCGACCAGACTCCCTTTGTATATAGACCCCAGACCAGACTCCCGCTGTATACAGACCCCAGACCAGACTCCCGCTGTATATAGACCCCAGAACAGACTCCCTCTGTATATAGACCCCAGACCAGACTCCCGCTGTATACAGACCCCAGACCAGACTCCCTCTGTATATAGACCCCAGAACAGACTCCCTCTGTATAGTCCCAGGACCAGACTTCTGCAAAAGATCTCAGATAAAGTTCCCATTATAATCCTCTGTATATAGACCCAGACCACACTCCTTGTTTATACAGCTCAACCATCCAATCTGCATGCACACACCATATATAAAAAACATGCACACACTCAATAGTCCCCCTTCTAACAGACTCCAGATTGACCTTCAGAATAGAGGTCCCCACACCAGACCCTAAAAAACACACACCCACACTTACTGCTATAAAATATTATCATCTCTTACTTTGCTCCAAACCTGCCCATTTGAACACCTTCAATTCCCTGGTTTTGGGAGAATCCCGTAAAATTCCATTTTGACATTGCCAATTTTCTTTTAGTGGATTTCTAGGAGCAAAGTCATCCTACATTAACAGAAAAATCTGGACAGAAAGTTACAACTGGTCATGGCCCTGAGATACATCTACAGAAGGTTTATGAGGTAAGTTCTTTTAGATAGCACTTAGGGACTGGGCACTACAATATCAGATGGCTGGGAATTGAGACCCAACCCCTACGATCAGCTGTTTTGATAGGTCTATTCAAATGAATGGGAACTGACCTGCAGTACCCCAGAATTGCCATAACTACATGTGGATAGAGCCACATTTTCCACTTCCCTCCACTGTGTATTTTCAGCACTAGTGAACAGCCAAGAATAACAAAAATTGGAGTGGCTGATGTATGTCAGATCCTAAATATCAAAAGATATATTAGTCCCTACTATTAGACTATTAGTCCCTAAGGGCCATACTGAGTATACTCAAATACTCCAGTAGAAGCCAAATTTTTCCAATACAATTTTGTGCTCAAAAAGCCCCACTCAGCTTATTTCAGGTATATAAAAAAAATAACTTGGTATTCTGCAAGAATCAAGAAGAGGACCTGCGGGGAGTGTTGGAAGGGTGATTACCAAGTTTATTATTTTTATGTGTGGGCATAGTGGGAGCAGGGGCTGGCTATATACTGGGGGCTGGCTGGCTATATACTGGGGGGCAGAGGGCTGGCTGGCTATATAAGGAGAAGGTGGCTGTCTGGCTATATCGGGGGGCAGAGGCTGGCTAGCTATATACTATGAGGCAATGGGCTTGCTGGCTATAGCCTGGGGCTGACTATATATACTAAGGCATGGGCTGGCTACATCTGGGGGCTGGCTGGCTATATACTAAGGGGGCGAGGGGCTTGCGGCTATTTCCTGGGCTGACTATATAGTAAAGGGCATGGGCTGGCTATATAGTAAGGGGCATGGGGCTGGATGGCCATATACTAGGGGGGGGGCAGGTGGCTGACTAGATATAGCCAGCCCCTTGCCCCCAGTATATAGCCAGCCTATACCCCCGTACATATCCAGCCATGCCCTTTTGTATATAGGCATCCCCAGATATAGCCAGCCCAGGCCCTTTAGTATATAGCCAGACCCCTGTCCCCCAGTATATAGCCAAAGGGCCTGGGCTGGCTATATCTGTGGGATGCCTATATACAAAAGGGCAATGGGCTGGATATGTACTGGGGGGTATAGGCTGGTATATACTGGGGGCAAGGGCTGGCTATATACTAAGGGACAGGGGGTCTGGCTGGCTTTATACTGGGGGCTGGCAGCTACAACTGGTGGCAGTGACTAACTGGGGCAGGGGCTGGTTGTCTATATACTGGGGGGGGCTGAGTATTATTATACTGGGGGGTATAGGCTGGTATATATTGGGGGCAAAGGGATGGCTATATACTAAGGGGCGGGGGCTGGCTATATACTGGGGGGCGGGGGCTGGCTATATACTAGACAGCATGGGCTGGCTATATACTGGGGGGCAAGGGGCGGTTTGACTATAAACTGAGGGCAGGGGTTGGCTGGCTATATACTGGGAGATATGGGGCTGGCTGGCTATATACTGGGGGCAGGGGACTGGCTATATACTGGGGCAGGGGCTGGCTGGCTATATATTGGGGGCATGGGGCTGAGTAGCTATATACAGGGTAGAGGCTGTAACCAATGCATTTCCATGCCTCAGGTTATAATCAGGTCAGCTTGTACTCGAGTATAACGGTATTAAGGAAATAGTGTCAACCCAAAAGTGGGGTGAACATGTCTGAATTTATAGCACCACAGATCCCTGATGCTGTAAGAATGTCAGAAAAGACCAATATAGAAATTTTAGAGAAAAAAAGATCATTATTTAATTCTCGCTCTAGGACTACACCTCTGCATCTGACTTCCCTCTGCATATTATTGGACTCATCTCACTGGTGAAATGGGGAGCTTTTGGGAGATACCGAAATTTCACCTGGACAGCTGCAGCTGGGCTGGTGGGCGAATGCCCTGCTCATCAACAACTTTGTGTCATCTCAGTATTCTGTGAGTATTTGTGTATCAATCACTTGAATTTAGAACAAGTATACAATCTCCCATCATGTGTATACAGACTTGTGTATCTCCATGGTTACAGACTGCAAATAACCCCTGTGTCTCTGAGCATAAATCAGTACTAAAAAGATTTTTGTTGAAGTAAATTGGTTCACATAGGAAATATACTTTCACAGCCATATCCATTGCAATGGAGTCATGTCACCCCTTAGGCACAAGCTGGTAGTAGGATGGATCTCAGCGCCTTTGTGAAATGTACTAGTTTTACCACAGCTCTCACTCTGTATCACCTTTGGTTTGTAACAGCGTCAGACCTTCTAACCCCAGCTCAGTGCCTGACCCCATAAATGCATTTGGCCAAATGGAGCCATATAAGCTATGCACTCTGCAAGAGTGGAGTTTGTTACATTTACCCCATCAAGAGCCAGAAAGGAGCCTTTATGAAATCCCTCTTTATTTAAATCTTACTATTTACTTATAAAAAAAATCTCCCCCTAAGGCATGCAAATCGACTCTTCTCACTTCATTTTCACGTAAGATGAGTCAACTTTAGTGTTGCAGAGATGATGTAATTTTTAAGCCCCATCTTGTGTTCTATAGGTCCTAGAAAACATGCTGCTGGTGTCATATTAACAGATAAAAATCTTATGGTTTCTAGGAGCTACATAAAGGAAACCAGTGTTATATGAAAAGAGATCCTTATCTTTAATATGACACAGCAACATGTTTCAGTGCTATAGTCAAACCTAGGGATCTGCAGAGACCTTCATCTGCAACAAATAATCTTGACTCATCTTATGTGAAAATGAGATGAGACTTCAGGAAATAAACGGGTGAGATTTTATATAAAAGAGAGAATTCTAGAAAGGACATTTCATACCCTACATGAGAGAGCTGGTAGTTTACTGGGGTAAGACCTGGTGACAGGTTCTCTTTATTAGGATGCTTTTGTCCACCTATAATCCAGTTTTGTTGGATGGACTTGAGTGACCCGAGACCTAATCTTTGGGATTGCACTGACTTCACTCTCCCCAGCATCAGTGCCTACCCCATAGACACTATCCATAGTCTTCTGAAAAGAGGGGCGGCTGTTATATAATCTCCGAATGCACGTAAATGGCTTCATAGGATTGGTTGGGGGGGGGGGGGCCACATACTTTTACCAGTACTATACAGAGTCGGAAGGTAATAAGCCCTGCACTTCCCATGTGTTACAGTGCATCGATGGACCTGGTATCTCTCTGCTGATTTCCAGTTCCATCTACGACCCTCTTGTAAATCTTCCTGTATGTCAGGTAAGTGTGTCTCCGGCCCATGTCATTATGTGCCATACTTGTGTTAGTTTCACAGCGCTCCCAGTGATGTGGGATATTAATAACATAGATCATGGCGACGGCAGAGCCTCAGCTTACCGCTCTGTCTGGGAGTCCTGCGCTATGCAAACCCTCCGGCCACTGATGTGTTAATATATAAGGTACTGCCGGACTAATATAAGGGACAAGCAATTACTACCTCATTGTAGGAATAGCACCACTTACCTCTATTACTGAGCCCATCAATATCCTTCACCGATTTAGATCTGATCCTTAATAGATTTTACTCTGCAAATGTATTTCAGTTACATGGAATAATTAGGAAGGGGGCGACAGCGATAAAACCAGTCATCAAATTTACCGAATAAACTCCCGAACCCATCAGTAGGTGTCACGGCGAGGACGCCGCCGCCTCGTCACGTGACGTGGTTGCAACTGTACAGGTTAATTTAGCCTACTCAACTGCGCTCACCTTTCACTCAGGACACAAATTGAACCTAAATCACCCCTCATACAGCTCCAGCACCAGACCAGACACCGCTGCCACCACTTATTGCATTTATACCGGACCAATAGTATCCCACTCTACATCAACTCTTGCTCTCAAGCAGTCAGCTTGTCACACTCGCACTTTAGCAGTCACACAGCTAAGCACACTTCACAAGGCTATAGTTCGCAGAGCATCAGGGACAAAAATTGTGAAAAGCTTTAATTACAAAAAGTTGATCATTGCATAAAAGATATTAAACAAAAAATTACAAAATAAAATGACACACACCGGCAAAACATTATAAAATAAAAGGGGAGAAATAACAGAAACTTACAACTTAGTAAATCCTGATCCGGAGGGGGAGAAATAAGGGACACACTCACTTTGTCAAGCAGCCCCCAAATGTGAACACCAATTCTTGGATTTCATATTGTTTTATAACTTCTCAGTTTGGTTCAGATTTCAGAACTCCCATTTTTATTAGTCCAGAGGGTCATTCACGATTGGGCAAAGTGTTTAATGAGGGGGAGAGTCCAGGAATATTTAAACAGTCTTTTGTTTCCAAACCTGATGGCAGAAAGGGGGGGGTGGGGACCAAATGTCCTTTGGGGCTGAACAGACCAGTCTCAGTTCAAGAGTTATCAGGCTGTTAAAGCTCCAGGTTGTCATAAAGCTGCCTGACGCTTCAATAGTGCCAAATATTTAGACAAAGTTTGTATTACCCTGTAGTTAAACCAATCTATACATTCACAATTAATATCTCCTTGACATAGGGGTATAAAATGTCCTCAAAGTTATGTGACAATGGGCTGAAAGTATTTTGCCACAAAAGGAGTCAGTTTAAGGCTGGAAGTCTGAGGGTCTCTTCACATGCCCCTCTCTCTTAAAGGGTTCTCTCAGGCATAGCAAGTTAGTTCCCTATCCTGTGTATAGGACCTAACTTGCTGATCATGGGGGTCTCAGTATTGGACCTTCACAGACTCTGTACCCCTGTTACATTCGAGATAATAGCACAGCAGGTTGCGCATGCACTTGCTATTTCCATCAGCGCATAGGGATGAATGGAGCAGCTGGGCGCATTCAAATATGACTTAACAGTCTCATTATCAAATGAATAGGTGGGAAAGTCAGATTATCACTATATACAGCTCCAACAGAAATAACATATCAAGCCCCACAGCAATAAATGATCTTCCCCCCTGCAACACTATAAGTACAGTTCCCCCTGCAATCACTTATAAGCTCCCCATCATACACTTTTTGCAGCCACCACTAATAATGTATCACCCTCAACCAGCAATCACGTATACAGCTCCCCAGCATCACTATACAGCTCCCACAACATCTAACACAGTCCCAGCATCATATATACACTCCCCAGCAATCACTACATACAGCTCCCACACAATCCTGTATAACAGCTCCACCCAGCATCACTATATACAGCCTCCCCAGCAATCACTATAACAGCTACAGTTAATCTTCAGCCTCACCCGCATCACTTATACAGCTCCACGCCAGCATCACTATATACACCCACCCACAATCACTATATACAGCTCACCAGCCAATATAATACACACACGCCCAGCCAGCAATCACTATATACACTCCCAGCAATCACTATATACAGCTCCCCCAGCATCACTACATACAGCTCCCACAAACCATCACTATATACAGCCCCCCAGCATCACTATATACAGCTCCCCAGCAATCACTAATACATCTCCCACACAATCACTATATACAAGCTCCACCCAGCTCACATATACACTCACACATCACATATCATACGACGCCTCACCCAGCAATCACTATATACACGCCTCACCCAGCAATCACTATATACAGCTCACCCAGCAATCACTATATAACAAGTCCTCACCGCAATCACTATATACAGCCTCAACACCCAGCAATCAAGTATATACAGCTCACCCAGCAACAAATCACTATATCCAGCCTCACCCAGCAATCACTATATACAGCTCCCCCAACAATCACTATATACAGATCCCAGTAATCACTATACACAGCTCCCCATCAATCATTATATACAGCTCCCCAAAGCAATCACTACATACAGCTCCCACAACAATCACTATATACAGCTCCACCCAGCAATCACTATATACAGCCTCACCCAGCAATCACTATATACAGCCTCACCCAGCAATCACTATATATACAGCTCCACCCAGCAATCACTATATACAGCCTCACCCAGCAATCACTATATACAGCTCCCCCAACAATCCTATAATACGATCCCAGTTAATCATCTATACAGCTCCCCCAGCATCATTATATACAGCCCCACAGGATCAATAATACAGCTCCCAAAGCAATCACTATATACAGCTCCCAACACACTATTACAGCCGCTCCAGCAATCACTATATACAGTCCAACCAACCCAGCATAATATATACAGCTCCACTTAGCAATCACTATATACAGCTCCCACAGTAATCACTATATCAACCCTCCAGTCATCACTATACTACCACAAGCCCACCCAGCTATCACTATATATACAGCCCCCAGCAATACCATTACAGCTCCACCGCAATCACTTATACACTCCACGCTCCCCCTAGCAATCACTATATACAGCTCCCCCACCAATCACTATATATAGCCCCTCCAGCAATAAATATATACAGCTCCCTCATCAATAAATATATAAAGCCCTCCGGGAGTAACTATATACAGCCCCCCAGCAATAAATATATACAGTCCACAGTATACAGTACCCACAGTGCGCAGAAAAAAAATTAAACATTACTTAACTTTTCCTGCTCCCCTATTGCTGGATTAACATCCTCCTCTCTGTCAGGACAGACATCTGGTGGGGTGTCGCAGTGTATGGACGTCACTGCCCCCCTGAGCCAGGACGCAACATCCTGCCTCTCCTCCCCACTCTTTATGGCAAATAGGGAATGTATTGCATAAAAATTACCAGAATAGCCGGTTAGCCATTCCATTGCTGTAAACCATCAATTGTGGGGGCCCCCATAGGATCAAAGTGGTGGGGGTACGGGGGCGTGCACCCCAGGAACCCACCCCATAATCCAAACCTGTAGTGAAGGTCTATCCATGATGTCAATAACAGGCCTCTCTTATCTGTATCTTAAGTGGTAGAACTTGCCCAATTTGTGGCTGACTAATACGTTTTTTCCCCCACTTTTAAGATAAGATCACAAGAATGTTGATACATTTGTAACCACTAGACTAAGAATGCATTAACCCTTCCTTGTCTCTTGTGCAGAGCTAAGCGCGTCATGATTGCAGTCTACATTGACCTGTGCGCCTCTGTCATCACACCACCTTAATTTCGTACTTTTTTAAACTTACAATCCACCACCCGAAAGTGACAGGTCAGTCACCCCTCCCCCCCCCTCTAATATGACCAATCATGTGTCCTATGTGCAGTCTGTGTGTATTTTGGCCAATTTTACAGCATTTTTAAACATACCTACTTCCGCAGCAGTGTCAAAGGATTATTGGGTGGAATTTCCGTCAAAAAAAAAAAAACCCTAAGGTCCGTATCGGCAGTAGGGTTTCATGTAATATTCCACCCAATAATCCTTCTGACACTGGCTGCGGAAGTAGGTTATGTTATAAAATGCTGTAAAATCGTCCCAAAATACACACAGGACTGCACATAGGACACATGATTGGTCATATTAGAGACGGGGGGGGGGGAGGGGTACTGACCTTTCACCTTTCGGGTGGTGGATTGTAAGTTTAAAAAAGTACGAAATTAAGGTGGTGGTGATGACAGAGGCGGCACAGGTCAATGTCACGACTGCAATCATGACACGCTTAGCTCTGCACAAGAGGACAAGGAAGGGTTAATGCATTTCTTATGTCTAGTGGTTACAATGTATCAACATCTTGTGATCTTATCTTATAAAGTGGGGGGAAAAAACGTATTTAGTCAGCCACAAATTGGGCAAGTTCTACCACTTAAGATACCAGATAAGAGAGGCCTGTTATTGACATCATGGATAGACCTTCACTACAGGTTTGGATTATGGGGTGGGTTCCTGGGGTGCACGCCCCCGTACCCCCACCACTTTGATCCTATGGGGGCCCCCACCATTGATGGTTTACAGCAATGGAACTGGCTACCCGGCTATTCTGGTACATTTTTATGCAATACATTCCCTACTTTGCCATAGAGAGTGGGAGAGTGCAGGATGTTGCGTCCTGGCTCAGGCGGGGCAGTGACGTCATACACTGCGACACCTCCACCAGATGTCTGTCCTGACAGAAGAGGAGGATGTTAATCCATGCAATAGGGGAGCAGGAAAAGTTAAGTAATGTTTAATTTTTTTTCTGCGCACTGTTGGTACTGTATACTGTGGACTGTATTTAGTTATTGCTGGCGGGCTGAATATAGTGACTGCCGGAGAGCTTTATATAGTTATTGATGAGGGAGCTGTATATATTTATTGCTGGAGGGGCTATATATAGTGATTGGTGGGGGAGCTGTATATAGTGATTGCTAGGGGGGAGCTGTATATAGTGATTGCTGGGTGGAGCTGTATATATGTATTGCTGGGGGCTGTATATATAGTGATAGCTGGGTGAGGCTGTATATAGTGATTGCTGGAGGGGTTGTATATAGTGATTACTGTGGGAGCTGTATATAGTGATTGCTAAGTGGAGCTGTATATATTTATTGCTGGGTTGGACTGTATATAGTGATTGCTGGGGGAGCTGTATATAGTGATTGCTTGGGGGAGCTGTATATAGTGATTGCTGGGTGAGGCTGTATATAGTGATTGCTGGTGGAGCTTGTTATCTATAGTGATTGCTGGTGAGGCTTGTTATATAGTGATTGGGGGCTTGCTGGTGAGGCTGTATATAGTGATTGCTGGGTGGAGCTGTATATAGTGATTGTTGTGGGAGCTTAATGGTAGTGAGATGCTTTGTGGGGAGCTGTATATAGTGATTGCTGGGAGCTGTATGTATGATGCTTTGTGAGCTGTATAATGATTGCTGGGGGAGCTGTGTATAGTGGATTACTGGGATCTGTATATAGTGATTGTTGGGGGAGCTGTATATAGTGATTGCTGGGTGAGGCTGTATATGTGATTGCTGGGTGGAGCTGTATATATATTTGATTGCTGGGTGAGGCTGTATAAGTGATTGCTGGGTGAGGCTGTATATAGTGATTGCTGGGTTGAGCTGTATATAGTGATTGCTGGGTGAGGCTGTATATAGTGATTGCTGGGTGAGGCTGTATATAGTGATTGCTGGGTGAGGCTGTATATAGTGATTGCTGGGTGGAGCTGTATACAGTGATTGTTGTGGGAGCTGTATGTAGTGATTGCTGGGGGAGCTGTATATAGTGATTTCTGGGGGAGCGTATATAGTGATTGTTGTGGGAGCTGTATGTAGTGATTGCTGGGGGAGCTGTATACAGTGATTGCTGGGTGAGGCTGTATACATTTATTAGTGGTGGGCTGCAAAAAGTGATTGATGGGGAGCTTTATATAGTGATTGCAGGGGGGAACTGTATATAGTGATTGCAGGGGGGAAGTATACATTTATTGCTGGTGGGGCTGTATATTGTTATTGCTGTTTGGAGCTGTATATAGTGATAATCTGACTTTCCCACCTATTCATTTGATAATGAGCTGTTAAGTCATATTTTGAATGCGCCAGCTGCTCCATTCATCCCTATGGCGCTGATGGAAATAGCCAAGTGCATGCGCAACCTGCTGTGCTATTAATCTCGAATGTAACAGGGGTACAAGATCTGTGAAGGTCCAATCACTGAGACCCCCACTGATCAGCAAGTTAGGTCCTATACACAGGATAGGGACTAACTTGCTATGCCTGGAGAACCCTTTTAAGAGAGGGGCATGTGAAGAGACCCTCAGACTTCCAGCCTCTAAACTTGACTCCTTTTGGGCAAAATATCTTCAGCCCATTGTCACATAACTTTGAAGGACATTTTATACCCTATGTCAAGGAGATATTAATTGTGAATGTATAAGATTGGTTTAACTACAGGGTAATTACAAACTTTGTCTAAATATTTGGCATCTATTGAAGCGTCCAGGCAGCTTTTATGACATCCTGGAGCTTTAACAGCCTGATAACCTCTGAACTGAAGACTGGTCTGTTCAGACCCCAAAGGACATTTGGTCTCCCTACCCCCCCTCTTCTGCATCAGGATTTGGAAACAAAAGACTGTTTAAATATTCCTGGACTCTCCCCCCTCATTAACACTTTGCCCAATCGTGAATGACCCTCTGGACTAATTAATGAATGGGAGGTTCTGAAATCTGAACCAAACTGAGAAGTTATAAAACAATATGAAATCCAAGAATTGGTGTTCACATTTTGGGGGCTGCTTGACAAGCTGAGTGTGTCCCTTATTTCTCCCACCTCCAGGGATCAGGATTTACTATAAGTTGTAAGTTTCTGTTATTTTTCTCCCCTTTTATTTTATAACTGTTTTGCCGTGTTGTGTGTCATTTTATTTTGTAATTCTTTTGTTTTTAATATCTTTTTATGCACTGATCAACTTTTTGTAATTAAAGCTTTTCACTTTAATTTTGGTCCCTGTATGCTCTGCGAACTCATAGCCTTGTGAAGTGTGCTTAGCTGTGTGACTGCTAAAGTGCTGAGTGTGACAAGCTGACTGCTTGAGAGCAAGAGTTGATGTAGAGTGGGATACTTATTGGTCCCGGTATAAATGCAATAAGTGGTGGCAGCGGGTCTGGTCTGGTGCTGGAGCTGTATGAGGTGTGATTTAGGCTCAATTTGTGTCCTGAGTGAAAGGTGAGCGCAAGTTTGAGTAGGCTAAATTAACCTGTACAGTTGCACCCCACGTCACGTGACGAGGCGGCGGCGTCCTCGCCGTGACACCCTACCTGATGGGTCTGGGAGTTTAATTCGGTAAAATTTGATGACTGGTTTTATCGCTGTCGCCCCCTTCTCTAATTATTCCATGTAACTGAAATACATTTGCAGAAGTAAAATCTATGTAAGGTATCATCTCTAATATCGGTGAAGGATATTGATGGGCTGAGTAATGGAGGTAAGTGGTGCTATTCCTACAATGAGGTAGTAATTGCTTGTCCCTTATATTAGTCTCCGGCCGTACATTATATATATATATATACACATCAGTGGCCGGAGGGTTTGCATTAAGCGCAGGACTCCCAGACAGAGCGGTAAAGCTGAGGCTCTGCGCTCGCCAGCTTTACCGCTCTGTCTGGGAGCCCGCGCTTAATGACAAACCCTCGGCCACTGATGTGTATATATATATATGGTATCGTACGCCGAGACTAATAAAGGGACGAGCATTACTACCTCATTGTAGGAATAGCACCACTTACCTCTATTACTCAGCCCATCAATATCTTCACCGATATTAGATCTGATCCTTAACATAGATTTTACTGGGAAATGACAGGTCATAGGGCCCCATACTAGTTAATGAGTTTCAGAGCGCGGTGCTCCCCTCTTGTATTCATTGTCTTCCAGTAGGGAAGGGAATGTCAGCAAGAGTTTAGTTCATGACTCAATGGGCGTTTGGAGCCTCTCCAGTTTACCTACCTATTGTTACTTGTAATAGGAATCAGTCTATGCCAGCGCATCTGGGAGTTGCAGTCTCTAAATACTTGTACAGTAGCAGGTTGCAGATCCCTCCTCTAACAGGAATATTTCTTGTCTCCACTTGTACTGAGAAAGTCCTGAAAAGTTTTGCCATACAAGAGAATTCCCGGCTGTGATGGCGGGACTTCCAGAATCAGGATTACCCACTCTGAATGGGATCCGAATCCTCAGTCTGTTTGTGGATCATATCAGGACACACAGTCAGCTGCCCAGTGTCCTCAACATTGGTGAGATAATAACCTGTGGACAGTAGTTGATTATATCATCGTGGGTTTGGGCGGCAGCCGAGGGCACAAGTTTTTCTGGGGCTCATAGTCACTCAAACCACCCACCAAATTTACACCGAGAAGGACCTTCACCCCATGAACATCCTCATAAATCGGTTTCTGCTCTCAATACACATGTACACAGAGCCATTTCAGGACCTTTGAAGGTCCTCTAAAGGTCCTGAACCACAGATTAAGAGCAGCAGAAGGGACACATCTCCCATTCCCTAAGGAGCGGATTCTAGTCCCATGTAGGAAGTGATTCCAGACTTGCAGGGTCCATAATATTCATAACTGCCCAGGATCCATGGCAGTCCTTATCGCCCTTGCATGTGATATATATGGAATATTAGATTAGAAAATGTGGTGCTGCCTGCACAGACTTCTCACAGCTGAAGTTTGGCTATAACTGTTTATACTCTATGGCACAAGTCTCTCCATGTTTATATTTTGCTCAATGTATCTGAGCAAATAGAACATATCGGTTTAGAATCTGGACAGTAACAACATTGTCTAAAGCTGCATTCAACTACGTGTCCCGCCGTACCGTAGCCATGAGAGGAGGAGGGGGTGAGTGCTGTCGCCCCCGCCCCTCTCCATAGTGATCCATTGCACATGGTCGCCGGTAATACGGGAGATAGGACATATCCTATCTTTCCCCGGGTACGGAACGGTACCGTGCCGCACGTGTGTTCCGTGCGCCTATTGCCTGCCTACGGGGGACGTATATACATCCCCCAACGTCGTGTGTGTGAATGCGCTAAGCTGGATGCAACTGGGCAACTCTCAGCTGTAAAAATATGGATCAATAATAAAATATTCAATGTATTTCTGGTGAATCACACAGATAACTCCTTGGAATGAAATCCAATGTGTTAGAGAAGCCACAGTAAATCTACGTGCTCAGTGCCCTGTCTCTTGGGAGTGGACGCCTTGCTTTCTAGGGTACGAAAGTGATGTTGAAGCAATTATCTTCTCTGCTGTGTTTGTAATTAAGAAAAGGGGCATTCCTGCCTTATGCCCCTCCCCATGCATGTAGGCCACCAACCCCAAGCCCCCCTATATAAAACTCCTCACCTACGCCAATTACAGACCATGGCTACAAATCTACAGACCCAACCTACACAGCTCCAGACATTCTCCTGAATGATTTTGCTTTAAAGGACATCTACACCAAACACACGGACATACTGGTGGTGTGCCCTCTGGCAGGTCTGCTCTAAGTTTCATATGCCCTGGTTTTAACATAAAAAGGCTGTTAACATTATGCAAATTACCCTGAGGGCTCTGGGCTCCATAGGTCTAATGGAGCTGTGAGCCCCTATGCTCATTGCATAATTTGGAATAAGATCTAAAGAAGAGCAGATTGCTAGAGGGGGCAACACCAGTATGCCAGTGTGCTTGGTTACAATCCTTGATCCTGGTGGTAGAAGTACTTTAAGGATTTGTTTAGCGGGTTTAAATTTAGGACATGTGTTTTTATCACTGGGGTAAATGTGACTTATCCAACCTTTTGATCTACCGCTGCTTTCCCAATTTTAATGCGGATTCCAAAACTTGCTTGGTCTTTCGTCTGTTTGTAAAGCGTGATTTGTTCCTTTGGAAGAGAAATTTTATCAAAGGGATTGAAGGGATGGGAAGGTTTCTTCAAATCTTGCAAACAACTTCCTAACCCAATGGGGGTGGTTATTATTAAGGACCCGATTCACGTTTTCCCGACGTGTTACCCAAATATTTCCGATTTGCGCTGATTTTCCCTGAATTGCCCCGGGATTTGCCGCACGGATCGGATGTGGCGATCGGCGCTGGTATGCAGCGACGGAAATCGGGGGGCGCGGTCGAGCGAAAACCCAACGGATTCGGAAGAACCACCGCATTTTTAAAAAAATTGGTCGCACCCCCCATACTTACATGCACCAGGATGAGATCAGCGATCCGAGCTCACGAACCAGCTCACACTCACGCCCACAATTGAAACCACTAACGGAACTGGCAGCAGTGACAATGGTGGAATCGGGCGCAGGACTTCATGAATCGCGGAAGACCCAAAGCTCGTCGGAGAAAGCCGCTGTGGAAGCGAATGGACCGGGTAAGTAACTGTTGCCCCAATATATTGTCATAAAGGAAATCTACATTTGTTTATAAAATTGTGAACCAAACTACCTGAAAATGCTGTAGCTTCACTGATGCAGAAACATATCTTGCTTAACTCCTGAACCAAGTGGTTTTGTTTAAAAAACAATTATAAAATTCAGGACCTTGGGAAAGCAGGGCAGACTGTCTTCGGCATAAAAGAGCTGCCTGAACAGTCCAGACAGGATGAATCAACTCTGAGCTGGATGACTCATAATAGCAGATGAGTGAATGGTTCAGGATTGATTACTTCTGCCTGTCAGGGACACACAAGAGTATACATTTTCGGCTTATGCTGGGCGGACAAGGCTGGACACTGCTAATTAGGGTAAGATGAGAGCGCCGGAGCAGCCACAGGAGCGACAGAGTCTCTTATCATTATTTTATAATTGTTTTTTCAGCAAACCACGTCTTCAGGTCAGGAATAAACAAGGATATGTTTTCTGCATCAGTGTAGCTACAGCATTCTCAAAGTAGCTTAGTTTATAATGCATCAAAGCAAATGTAGTAGATTTCCTTTAACCTCCTGAATGAATTAGGACTGAAAGGTTGGCTGTCTCCCGGTTGGAAAACTCACGCACTTTCAGGGGTAAAGTCTAACCCTCCTGCTGCGGTCAGCCGTTTTTAGACCCTCTTATGTTGGTGAAAAATATGAATAGGATACAAATCCTCATTCAGAGCTAAGCTCACTACATACGCACGCAGGGGTCAGCTGTATCGTTGCTTGCTGTTAACCTATAGGTGGGGTGGAACCCGAACCAAAACTGCTGACACTGGGTGCCGCCATCTTTAAATGCTGATCAAATCCCCCCCTTCCCTTGAAGACATGTTAGATTAGGGGTACATGAGAAAACCTATCAAAATCTAACCTGTGACGGAAAAAAGTGCAAAATGTCCAGATCTCCACTTCTATGCCACTTTGCTCCCCACCAAAATGGAATTAAAAACGTAATAGAACATACGTACAGGGCATGAGGGACTTACCCATCCTGCGCGATCCCTGATCAGAATGTCCAATGATAATGAACTCTGCCGCGATTCACTAGATCGTGCGCCCAATTTGGGTGATGTGTCGCTCGCCGATCAGGTCCGGCAGAGTTCACCTTCTTCCTCCCGTGCATGTAAGTGCTGGCTTGCGACACAATTTTAAGTTAAATCCGCGGTTTGTCCGAATCCGTCGGATCGTCCGTGGCCTCACGGTCCTTAGTAAATGAGCCCCACAGTTTTCATCATAGCTTCAATGAAAAACGCCCACTCATCCCACAAACAATGACACCTACTGAGCTCGTTCACCGAAGTATGAAAAAAGTTACGGCTTATGGAACATAAAAATTTTTTCAGTGCAAGGTTTTTGAATTTTTTTAAAAGGTAGTAAGACATAACCAAGCTGATAAATTTGATATCTAATTGACTGTACTGAACCCAATTATAAAGGGTATATGCCATCTGGACCACAGTGAAAGTCGTAAAAATAAAGAGCAAATGTGTTTTGCCCACACCCCAGTACATGGAACAGAATATTAAATAGAGCCACTAGAAAGTATATTTGTCTCACGGAATAACAAGCCATCATATCATTTTGGATGGGAAAATCAAAAAGATACAGCTTGTGGAAGGAACACAGTGAAAAATGGAAAAAACAAAAACATGAAAAAAACCTGGATACGTGATACGTGCCACAAAGTAATGTAATAGTATGTCAGTGTGCAGCAAGGGTGCATGGAGAGGATCAGGATCTTGGCTGTGATCTTTGCCCCCCGTGACATCCTTGGGGAATAAAAATATCGCCATGACTCCATACAGGACAATAGTCATTGCTCTGTTGCTAGTGGCACATTGTAACAGATCATGTGCAAAATGGCATATAATGCTATACTGTAGTAAGGAGTCTCCAACTTAAGGACACCTGACTTACAGACGACCCCTAGTTACAGAGGACTCTGTGCCCACGTGACCTCTGGTGAAAACTCTGGATGCTTTATTTGTCCCAGGCTGCAATGATCAGCTGAAAGGTCTCTGTAATGGAGTTTTATGATAATCCTTGTTGCTATGACAGCAAAATATAGAAAATCCAATTGTCACAGGGACAAAAACAAAGTGTTGGGAATTACAATTATAAAGTATTACCAGCTTGACTTACAGACAAATTCAAGTTAAGTACAAACCTAAAAACCTATCCTGTACATAACCGGGGACTGTCTGGTAGGATCGATAAGACCTCCTTGGATTAAGTACCCTAAGGGGTCTAAAAAAATACACATCCCCCTACTAAAAACTCTAAGCTATCAAAATAGCTTATTATTTCCAGAGGTGAACCCGTTAACGGAAAATAGCGCCCAAACTGAATGACACTTTTTTTGTCATTTTATACTTTCCCAGAAAAATATAATAAGGTATGAATAATGTAGAACACTTGGTGCTCTCCATTCTTATCTGTTGCTCTACTAACCTTCTCCAATGGGTTCTCTCCTAAATTAGCCACGAGGGTCTCTCCTAAATCGCCTACAAGTTTCAGACACCTCCTGCTGCCCAGTACTGACTTTTCCTACCTAAGGCTACATTACACTACGTGCACCACAGACGGCGGGCACACATCGGTGCCGGAGAGAGGAGGAGCGCTGCTCACCCACAGAGGAACATGCGCGCTGTATTACGAGAAAAGATAGGACATATCCTATCTTTCACGGGTACGGAACGGTACGGTGCAGCTCTCCCGTACGGCACCGTACCATTCCGCAGTACGCCCATGCCGGCTATGGAGGATGTATATACGCGTATATATATGTCGGCCGTATATACGCCCCCATACGTGTGTGAAAATACTGCCTAAGGCTGCATTCAACGCGCGTATGCCGCGCTGTGTGCTGGAGAGAGGAGGAGGTGGCCCCTCCTCCCTCCATAGGAAACAGCGGCGCACGGCCACATACCAGGGAAAAAACAAGAGCATGTTCTATCTTTTCCTGGTGTGCGGCGCGGAACAGTGCCACACATGTGTGGGACCATACAGCCGCTGGGGGGCCATTGCCGTCTATGGGAGATATGCGGCCGCAAATCTGCAGCCACACATACGTCCCCGCAGACGGTCGAGTGAATGAGCCTTAAGTGTATATTTCGCGTGGTGGTTTGTTTTGAGACACTGGAGCTCACTAGATGTTTTTATTTTTATCAGTTTATTTTATAAATCTTTCCTTTTTTTGTGCTTCTCTCTATTAGTTGCTGTCTGGTATTAGGGGTCGACCTCTAACTTCTCTCTATACTCTCCTATAAACTGAAATGGTTTTATACCTTTAATGACCAGATCGAAGCTTCTTTCTGCTCTTTTTAACTTCATGTTTTTCGTGCCCGTTTTAAACGAGCCATAAAGTGGTTATAAAATGTAGCATTTAAGATGGAAGAGTTTCATTTCTTCTTGGCCGCCTTCCGGGCTCCTCTGCAGAGACGAAATGTCCCGTCTGATCAGACGGATGTGACCCCTCCACTTCCCCGACGCTACAAAGACTCTAATTACTGAGGTGAAGCTGCACCCGGACTCCTTCCTGCCCCGATAAGGAGATAAAAGGAGAACTCCGCTGTTATAGAGGGGGAGGTTGACGCTGTGCAATATGATAATATCTAACCCAAATGTCAGCAAACGGCACGGTAATAGGGTCAAGACAAGCACAATGTAAGAGGGTGATTACCGTACAGGGCGCGAGGACCGAATTATGGCTTCTTCCAGGAGCTGACACTTGCCGATTCTAGATGGCATTTTGGAATATAGGACAACCCACAGGAAAGTTAATGTAATTTTAGAGGCACTAATTGCGATAAACTTCACCCGTGGAATAAATCTCACTCCGCCGTCATTGTCTTACATACTCAACCGTTGTAAACCATAACTTCTTCCAGTTTAAGGGGATGTTCACCCAGCAAAGTTGAGCAACTTTTCATTCTAATCCTTTATAGCTGTCGTAATCACAAACCCTCTTCCAAAAACACACCCAAAATTAATGCAGACACAGATGAGCCCTTTAAGAAAACAGGTCATACCAAAAGAAACCAAGTGAATACACGAACCCCAGTCCCAATGTTTTATAAGACCCCAAACTAGACCAAAACTTCCTCTGAATACGACCCCAGACCAAACTTCTGTTGCATTTACCCTCAGGTAAAAAAAAAAAAAACAAGGATGATTCTGGATACAGACCCCACTCCAGAATTCTGCATAGACCCAATATAACCCTGCCTGATGTTTTCTGTGTGTCCCTCCAGTGCATTTGTTTTTAAACATGTTGTCTTCTTGTATGAGAACTAATAAGTGTATATAATTTTGATAATTTGGATGCCTGAAGTCTGTCTTTTGGGTGGTAAGTGAATAGATTTGTGACAGTCATTTAGCGATTTAAGATGGGGGAATATGACTATGTGATGCACGGTATTAACCATTACTTCCTTTCACCCAATTTGGAAATAATTCCAATCTTGTTGTAGATTGTCCCTCTACATGCCTGTAAATGTAAACAATCAGGTCTAAAGCTGTATGCAAATGACCTGAGATTGTCCAATTAATCATTATCATATTCAGCTGTCCAGCTATTCATGTGGGAGGCACAGCCACACCCCAGTGCATGAGACAGCCTGTATAATGATGTGACACTCCTGGTCTGGCTCCTCTATGTGCTTCCTGGTGCTTGCACCCCCTTCGCCTGTGTGTGTATGAGATACTCCTATACACATGACTGACAGCCTGTATAATGATGTGACACTCCTGGTACTGGCTCCTCTATGTGCTTCCTGGTGCTTGCGCCCCCTTCAGCCTGTTGTTGTATGAGATACTCCTATACACATGACTGACAGCCTGTATAATGTGACAATCCTGGTGGGCTCCTATGTGCTTCCTGGTGCTTGCGGCCCCTTCAGCCTGTGTGTGTATGAGATACTCCTATAAACCTGACTGACAGCCTGTATAATGATTGTGACACTCCTGCTGCTGGCTCCTCTATGTGCTTCCTGGTGCTGGTGCCCACTGCAGCCTGTATGTGTATTAGTACTCCTATGCATGACTGACAGGCTGTTTAGGATGTGACGCTCCTGGTTGTGGATGCCTCTATGTGTTCCTGGGTGTGGCGCCCCTGCAGCCTGTGTGTTGAGATACTCCTATACACATGACTGACAGCCTGTATAATGATGTGACACTCCTGTTGTGGCGCTTCTATGTACTTCCTGGTGCTGGCGCCCCCCGCAGCCTGTGTGTGTATGAGATACTCCTCTACACATGACTGACAGCCAGTATAATGATGTGACACTCCTGGTGCTGGCTCCTCTTGTCTAGGATGCAGCATGTTATAGCAGAAATGTCAGATACTTGTGTAACTGATGTCTGTATCTCACACATGTGTAAAGCAGAACAGAGCAGTTCAGCAGATAAAGTACTAGCAATGCTTTACTATACATTACACCATGAGCAGGGGGAGGAGAGGGGTAACGGGGTGACCTCACGCCTCTCTCTATGTGCCCAACTTCATTTACATAATAAAAGAAAGATGATTTTAGAATGATCAGCATGAATTAACTAGATAAATGCTGGGATGGAACTTGTAGGCTAATACAACAGGTAATGGTGACAGATGACAGGTGTCCTTTATATATAGACACTCAGACCATAATGCGTCTGTATACAGTCCCCAGACCAGTCTTTTCTGAATAGACCCCATAATAATCCACCGTTATATAGACCCCAGAACAGACTCCCTCTGTATATAGACCCAGAACAGACTCTCTCGTATACAGACCAGACCAGATCTCTCTGTATACAGACCCCAGACCAGACTCCCCGTATACAGACCCAGACACGACTCCCTCTGTTACAGACCCCAAGACCAGACTCTTTGTATATAGACCCAGACCAGACTCCCGCGTATACAGACCCCAGACCAGACTCCCGCTGGATTACAGACCCCAGACCAGACTTCCGCTGTATACAGACCCCAGGACAGACTCCGCTGTTACAGACCCCAGACCAGACTCCCTCTGTATATAGACCCCAGACCAGACTCCCTCTGTATATAGACCCCAGACCAGACTCCCTTTGTATATAGACCCCAGACCAGACTCCCGCTGTATACAGACCCCAGACCAGACTCCCGCGTGTAATAGACCCCAGAAACAGACTCCCTCTGTATATAGACCCCAGACCGCACTCCGCTGTATACAGACCCCAGACCGACTCCCTCGTATATAGACCCCAGAACAGACTCCCTCTGTATAGTCCCAGGACCAGACTTCTGCAAAGATCTCAGATAAAGTTCCCATTATAATCCTCTGTATATAGACCCCAGACCACACTCCTTGTTTATACAGAGCTCGACAATCCAATCTGCATGCACACCAATATATAAAAAACATGCACACACTCAATAGTCCCCCCTTCTAACAGACTCCAGATCTGACCTTTCAGAATAGAGGTCCCACACCAGACCCTAAAAAACACACCACACATTACTGCTATAAAATATTATCATCTCTTACTTTGCTCCAAACCTGCCCATTTTGAACACCTTCAATTCCCTGGTATTTGGGAGAATCCCGTAAAATTCCATTTTGACATTGCCAATTTCTTTTTAGTGGATTTCTAGGAGCAAAGTCATTCCTAACTTAACAGAAAAATCTGGACAGAAAGTTACAATGGTCATGGCCCTGAGATAACATCTACAGAAGTTTATGAGGTAAGTTCTTTTAGATAGCATTAGGGACTGGGCACTACAATACAGATGGCGGGAAATTGAGACCCAACCCCTACTGATCAGGTGTTTGATAGGTCTATTCAAATGAATGGGAACTGACCTGCAGTACCCCAGAATGCCACTACACTGGGGATAGAGCCACATTTTCCACTTCCCTCCACTGTGTATTATTTTCAGCACTAGTGACAGCCAAGAATAACAAAAATTGGAGTGGCTGATGGATGTCAGATCCTAAATATCAAAAGTATATTAGTCCCTACTATTAGACTATTAGTCCCTAAGGGCCAATACTGAGTATACTCAAATACTCCAGTAGAAGCCAAATTTTTCCAATAATTTTTGTGCTCAAAAAGCCCCACTCCGCTTATTTTCAGGTATATAAAAAATAAACTTGGTATTCTGCAAGAATCAAGAAGAGGACCTGGGGAGGTGTTGGAAGGGTGATTACCAATGTTATTATTTTTATGTTGGGCATAGTGGGAGCAGGGGGGGGCTATATACTGGGGGCTGGTGGCTAATACTGGGGGGCAGAGGGCTGGCTGGCTATATAAGGAGAAGGTGGGTCTGGCTATATACTGGGGGGCAGAGGCTGGGCTAGCTATATACTATGAGGCAATGGGCTTGCTGGCTATAGCCTGGGGCTGACTATATACTAAAGGCATGGGCGGCTACATACTGGGGGCTGGCTGGCTATATCTAAGGGGGCGAGGGGCTTGCTGGCTATTCCGGGGCTGACTATATAGTAAAGGGCATGGGCTGGCTATATAGTAAGGGGCATGGGGCTGGATGGCCATATACTAGGGGGGGGGCAGGTGGCTGACTAGATATAGCCAGCCCCTTGCCCCCAGTATATAGCCAGCCTATACCCCCAGTGACATATCCAGCCCATGCCCTTTTGTATATAGGCATCACCCGGATATCGCCCCCAGGCCCTTTAGTATATAGCCAGACCCCTGTCCCCCAGTATATAGCCAAAGGGCCTGGGCTGGCTATATCTGTGGGATGCCTATATACAAAAGGGCATGGGCTGGATATGTACTGGGGGGTATAGGCTGGTATATACTGGGGGCAAGGGGCGGCTATATACTAAGGGACAGGGGGCTGGCGGCTTTATACATGGGGGCTGGAGGCTACATACTTGGGGCAGTGGACTTGCTATATACTGGGGCAGGGGCTGGCTGTCTATATACTGGGGGGGGCTGAGGAGTATTATACTGGGGGGTATAGGCTGGTATATTACTGGGGGCAAAGGGATGGCTAGTATACTAAGGGGCGGGGGCTGGCTATATACTGGGGGGCAGGGGGGCTGGCTATATTAGACAGCAGGGCTGGCTATATACTGGGGCAAGGGGGCGGTTTGACTATAAACTGAGGGCAGGGGTTGGCTGGCTATATACTGGGAGATATGGGGCTGGCTGGGGCTATACTGGGGGCGGGGACTGGCATATACTGGGGCAGGGGCTGGCGGCTATATATTGGGGGCATGGGGCTGAGTAGCTATATACAGGGTAGAGGCTGTAACCATGCATTTCCATGCCTCAGGGTATAATCAGGTCAGCTTGTACTCGAGTATAAACGGTATTAAGGAATATAGTGTCAAACCCAAAAGTGGGTGAAAGTCTGAATTTATAGCACCACAGATCCCTGATGCTGTAAGAATGTCAGAAAAGACCAATATAGAAATTTTAGAGAAAAAAAGATTCATTATTTAATTCTCGCTCTAGGATACAACCTCTGCATCTGACTTCCCTCTGCATATTTATTGGATCATCTCACTGGGAAATGGGAGCTTTGGGAGATACCGAAATTTCACTGGACAGCGCAGGCTGGGCTGGTGGGCGAATGCCCTGTCTCATCAACAATTTGTGTCACTTCAGTATTCTGTGAGTATTTGTGTATCAATCACTTGAATTTAGAACAGCTACAATTCCCATCATGTGTATACAGACTTGGTATCTCCATGGTTACAGACTGCAAATAACCCCTGTGTAGTCTGAGCATAAATCAGACTAAAAAGATTTTGTTTGTTGAAGTAAATTGGTTCACATAGGAAATATACATTTCAGCCATAACCATTGCAATGGGATCATGTCACCCCCTTAGGCACAAGCTGGTAGTAGGATGGATCTCAGCGCCTTTGTGAAATGGACTAGTTTTACCACAGCTCTCACCTCTGTATCACCTTTGGGTTTGAACAGCGTCAGACCTTCTACCCCAGCATCAGTGCCTGACCCCATAAATGCTATTTTGGCCAAATGGGAACATATAAGCTATGCACTCTGAAGAGGGGAGTTTGTTACATTTACCCCATCAAGAGCCCAGAAAGGAGCCTTTAAGAAATCCCCTTTTATTTTAAATCTTACATATTTACTTATAATAAAAAAAATCTCCCCTAAGGCATGCAAATACGACTCTTCTCACTTCATTTTCACGTAAGATGAGTCAACTTTAGTGGTTGCAGAGATGATGTAATTTTTAAAGCCCCTATCTTGTGTTCTATAGGACCTAGAAACATGCTGCTGGTGTCATATTAAAGATAAAAATCTTAGGTTCTAGGAGCTACATAAAAGGAAACCAGGTGATATGAAAAAGGAGATTCCTTATCTTTAATATGACACAGCAACATGTCTAGGTGCTATAGATTAAACATAGGGCATCTGCAGAGACACTTCATCTGCAACAAATATCTTGACATCTTATGTGAAATGAGATGAGACTTCAGGGAAGTAAACGGGTGAGATTTATATAAGAGAGAATTCTAGAAAGGACATTTCATACCCTACATGAGAGAGCTGGTAGTTTACTGGGGTAAGACTGGTGACAGGTTCTCTTTATAGGATGTTTGTCCATCCATATAATCCGAGTTTTGTTGGGAGGATCTTGAGTGACACCGAGACCTAATCTTTGGGATGCACTGACTCACTCCCCCAGCATCAGGGGCTGACCCCATAGACACTATCCATAGTCTTCTGAGAAGAGGGGCGGCTGTTATATTAATTCCAGATGCACGTAAATGGCTTCAATTGGATGGTTGGGGGGGGGGGGGGCACATACTTTTACCAGTACTATAACAGAATAGGAAGTTAGCCCTGCACTTCCCATGTGTTACAGTGCATGGATGGAACCGGATCTCTCTGCTGATTTCCAGTTCCCTTCACCTCCTTTGTAATCTTCCTGTATGTCAGGTAAGTGTGTCTCCAGGCCCATGTCATATGTGGCCATTACTGTGTGTTAGGGTTCAGCGCTCCCAGTGATGGGGATATTAATAACATAGTCATGGCGGCTGAGGCTCTGCGCTCGCCATGATCTATGTTATTAATATCCCCAATCACTGGGGAGCGCTGAACCCTAACACACAGTAATGGCCACATAATGACATGGGCCTGGAGACACACTTACCTGACATACAGGAAGATTACAAGAGGGAGGCCTGGAGACACACTTACCTGACATACAGGAAGATTACAAGAGGGATGGTGAGATGGAACTGGAAATCAGCAGAGAGATACCAGGTCCATCCGACAGAGAGATACCAGGTCCATCCGATGCACTGTAACACATGGGAAGTGCAGGGCTTATTACCTTCCGATTCTGTTATAGTACTGGTAAAAGTATGTGCCCCCCCCCCCCAGTAAAATCTATGTTAAGGATCAGATCTAATATCGGTGAAGATATTGATGGGCTGAGTAATAGAGGTAAGTGGTGCTATTCCTACAATGAGGTAGTAATTGCTCGTCCCTTTATTAGTCTCGGCGTACGATACCATATATATATATACACATCAGTGGCCGAGGGTTTGTCATTAAGCGCGGGTCCCAGACAGAGCGGTAAAGCTGAGGCTCTGCGCTCGCCATGATCTATGTTATTAATATCCCCAATCACTGGGAGCGCTGAACCCTAAACACACAGTAATGGCCACTAATGACATGGGCCTGGAGACACACTTACCTGACATACAGGAAGATTACAAGAGGAGGTGAGATGGAACTGGAAATCAGCAGAGAGATACCAGGTCCATCGATGCACTTAACATGGGAAGTGCAGGGCTTATTCCTTTCAAACAAGGGGAACTCTGCAGAGACACTTCATCTGCAACAAATAATCTTGACTCATCTTATGTGAAAATGAGATGAGACTTCAGGAAGTAAACGGGTGAGATTTATATAAAAGGAATTCTAGAAAGGCCATTTCATACCCTACATGAGAGAGCTGGTAGTTTACTGGGGTAAGACCTGGTGACAGGTTCTCTTTATTAGGATGCTTTTGTCCATCCATATACGAGTTTTGTTGGAGGATCTTGAGTGACACCGAGACCTAATCTTTGGGATGCACTGACTCACTTCCCCCAGCATCAGTGCCTGACCCCATAGACACTATCCATAGTCTTCTGAGAAGAGGGGCGGCTGTTATATTAATTCCAGATGCACGTAAAGGCTTCATAATTGGAGGTGTTGGGGGGGGGGGGGCACATACTTTTACCAGTACTATAACAGAATCGGAAGGTAATAAGCCCTGCACTTCCCATGTGTTACAGTGCATCGGATGGACCTGGTATCTCTCTGCTGATTTCCAGTTCCATCTCACCTCCTCTTGTAGGTGAGATGGAACTGGAAATCAGCAGAGAGATACCAGGTCCATCCGATGCACTGTAACACATGGGAAGTGTAAGTGCAGGGCTTATTACCTTCCGATTCTGTTATAGTACTGGTAAAAGTATGTGCCCCCCCCCCCCCACACCATCCATAATGAGCCATTTACGTGCATCTGGAATTAATATAACAGCCGCCCCTCTTCTCAGAAGACTATGGATAGTGTCTATGGGGTCAGGCACTGATGCTGGGGAAGAGTGAGTCAGTGCATCCCAAAGATTAGGTCTCGGTGTCACTCAAGATCCTCCCAACAAAACTCGATTATATGGATGGACAAAAGCATCCTAATAAAGGAACCTGTCACCAGGTCTTACCCCATTAAACTACCAGCTCTCTCATGTAGGGTATGAAATGTCCTTTCTAGAATTCTCTCTTTTATATAAAATCTCACCCGTTTACTTCCTGAAGTCTCATCTCATTTCACATAAGATGAGTCAGATTATTTGTTGCAGATGAAGTGTCTCTGCAGATCCCTATGTTTGATCTATACACCTAGAAACATGTTGCTGGTGTCATATTAAAGATAAGGATCTCCTTTTTCATATAACACTGTGTTTCCTTTTATGTAGCTCCTAGAACCATAAATTTTTTATCTTTAATTGACACCAGCAGCATGTTTCTAGGATCCTATAGAACACAAGATAGGGCTTTAAAATTACATCATCTCTGCAACCACTAAAGTTGACTCATCTTACGTGAAAATGAGTGAGAAGAGTCGTATTTGCATGCCTTAGGGGGAGATTTTTTTTATATAAGTAAATATGTAAGATTAAAATAAAGAGGGATTTCTATAAAGGCTCCTTCTGGGCTCTTGATGGGGTAAATGTAACAAACTCCACTCTCTTGCAGAGTGCCATAGCTTATATGGTGCCCATTTGGCCAAAATAGCATTTGGGGGTCAGGCACTGATCTGGGGTGAAAGGTCTGACGCTGTTCAAACCCAAAGGTGATACAGAGTGAGAGCTGTGGTAAAACTATTACATTTCACAAAGGCGCTGAGATCCATCCTACTACCAGCTTGTGCCTAAGGGGGTGACATGACTCCATTGCAATGGAATGGCTGAAATGTATATTCCTATGTGAACCAATTTACTTCAAACAAAATCTTTTTAGTCTGATTTTGCTCAGACTACACGGGGTTTATTTGCAGTCTGTAACCATGGAGATACACAAGTCTGTATACACATGATGGGAGATTGTCTTTTGTTCTATAATTCAAAGTGATTGATAACAAATACTCACAGAATACTGAAGTGACACAAAGTTGTTGATGACAGGGCATTCGCCCACCAGCCCAGCCTGCAGCTGTCCAGGTGGAAATTTCGGTATCTCAAAAAGCTCCCCATTTCACCAGTGAGATGAGTCCATAAATATGCAAAGGGAAGTCAATCAGAGGTTGTATCCTAGAGCGAGAATTAAATAATGAATCTTTTTTTCTCTAAAATTTCTATATTGGTCTTTTCTGACATTCTTACAGCATCAGGGATCTGTGGTGCTATAAATTCAGACATTTCACCCACTTTTGGGTTGACATATATTCCTTAATACCGTTTATCTCGAGTACAAGCTGACCTGATTATAACCTGAGGCATGGAAATGCATTGGTTACAGCCTCTACCCTGTATATAGCTACCTAGCCCCCATGCCCCCAATATATAGCCACCAGCCCCTGCCCCAGTATATAGCCAGTCCCCTGCCCCCAGTATATGCCAGCCAGCCCCCCCATATCTCCCAGTATAATGCCAGCCAACCCCTGCCCTCAGTTTATAGTCAAACCGCCCCTTGCCCCCAGTATATAGCCAGCCCATGCTGTCTAGTATATAGCCAGCCCCCTGCCCCCAATATATGCCAGCCCCCGCCCCTTAGTATATAGCCATCCCTTGCCCCCAGTATATAACCAGCCTATACCCCCAGTATCTACTCCCCCCCCCATATAAGACTCGCCGCCCCTGCCCCAGTATATAGCAAGTCCACTGCCCCAGTAATGTAGCCTGCCAGCCCCCAGTATAAAGCCAGCCAGCCCCCTGTCCCTTAGTATATAGCCACCCTTGCCCCCATTATATAGCCAGCCTATACCCCCAGTACATATCCAGCCCATGCCCTTTTGTATATAGGCATCCCACAGATATAGCCAGCCCAGGCCCTTTGGCTATATACTGGGGGACAGGGTCTGGCTATATACTAAAGGGCCTGGTGGCTATATCCTGGGGTTGCCTATATACAAAGGGCATGGGCTGGATATGTACTGGGGGTATAGGCTGGCTATATACTGGGGGCAAGGGGCGGCTATATACTAGTCAGCCACCTGCCCCCCCCCTAGTATTGGCCATCCAGCCCATCCCCTTACTATATAGCCAGCCCATGCCCTTACTATATATTCGACTAGGGGTCGTCTGTAAGTCAGGTGTCCTTAAGTTGGAGACTCCTTGTACTGCCATACTACAGTATAGCAGTATATGCCATTTTTGCACATGATCTGTTACAATGGGGGTCATTTACTAAGGGCCCGATTCGCGTTTTCCCGACGTGTTACCCGAATATTTCCGATTTGCGCCGATTTTTCCTGAATTGCCCCGGGATTTTGGGGCACGCAATCGGCGCCGGCATGCATGCAACAGAAATCGGGGGCGTGGCCGAACGAAAACCCGACGGATTCGGAAAAACCACCACCAGTAAAATCATGTTAAGGATCAGATCTAATATCGGTGAAGCTATTGATGGGGAGTAATAGAGGTAAGTGGGCTATTCTACAATGAGGTAGTAAGTGCTCGTCCCTTCTATGAGTCTACGGCGTTACGATACCATATATATATATACACATCAGTGGCCGAGGGTTTGTCATTTAAGCGCGGGTCCCAGACCAGAGCGGTAAAGCTGGAGGCTTGCCGCTCGCCATGATCTATGTATTAATATCCCCAATCATGGGGAGCGCTGAACCTAACACCAACAGTAGGATGGCCACTAATGACTTGGGACTGGGACACACTATGACATACAGGGAAGTTACAAGAGGATGGTGAGATGGAACGGAAATCAGCAGAGAGATAGCTCAAGGGTCCATGTCGATGCACTACTCTAAAACATGGAAGTGCGAGGGCTTATTCCTTCTTCCGATTCTGTTATAGTACTGGTAAAAGTATGTGCCCCCCCCCCCAACCATCCAATTATGAAGCCATTTACGTGCATCTGGAATTAATATAACAGCCGCCCCTCTTCTCAGAAGACTATGGATAGTGTCTATGGGGTCAGGCACTGATGCTGGGGAGAAGTGAGTCAGTGCATCCCAAAGATTAGGTCTCGGTGTCACTCAAGATCCTCCCAACAAAACTCGGATTATATGGATGGACAAAAGCATCCTAATAAAGAGAACCTGTCACCAGGTCTTACCCCAGTAAACTACCAGCTCTCTCATGTAGGGTATGAAATGTCCTTTCTAGAATTCTCTCTTTTATATAAAATCTCACCCGTTTACTTCCCTGAAGTCTCATCTCATTTTCACATAAGATGAGTCAAGATTATTTGTTGCAGATGAAGTGTCTCTGCAGATTCCCCTATGTTTGATCTATAGCACCTAGAAACATGTTGCTGGTGTCATATTAAAGATAAGGATCTCCTTTTTCATATAACACTGGTTTCCTTTTATGTAGCTCCTAGAACCATAAGATTTTTATCTTTAATATGACACCAGCAGCATGTTTCTAGGTCCTATAGAACACAAGATAGGGGCTTTAAAAATTACATCATCTCTGCAACCACTAAAGTTGACTCATCTTACGTGAAAATGAAGTGAGAAGAGTCGTATTTGCATGCCTTAGGGGGAGATTTTTTTTATTATAAGTAAATATGTAAGATTTAAAATAAAAGAGGGATTTCTATAAAGGCTCCTTTCTGGCTCTTGATGGGGTAAATGTAACAAACTCCACTCTTGCAGAGTGCATAAGCTTATATGTGCCCATTTGGCCAAAATAGCATTTATGGGGTCAGGCACTGATGCTGGGGTAGAAGGTCTGACGCTGTTCAACCCAAAGGTGATACAGAGGTGAGAGCTGTGGTAAAACTAGTACATTTCACAAAGGCGCTGAGATCCATCCTACTACCAGCTTGTGCCTAAGGGGGTGACATGACTCCATTGCAATGGATATGGCTGAAATGTATATTCCTATGTGAACCAATTTACTTCAAACAAAATCTTTTTAGTCTGATTTATGCTCAGACTACACAGGGGTTTATTTGCAGTCTGTAACCATGGAGATACACAAGTCTGTATACACATGATGGGAGATTGTATCTTGTTCTATAATTCAAGTGATTGATACACAAATACTCACAGAATACTGAAGTGACACAAAGTTGTTGATGAGCAGGGCATTCGCCCACCAGCCCAGCCTGCAGCTGTCCAGGTGAAATTTCGGTATCTCCCAAAAAGCTCCCCATTTCACCAGTGAGATGAGTCCAATAAATATGCAGAGGGAAGTCAGATGCAGAGGTTGTATCCTAGAGCGAGAATTAAATAATGAATCTTTTTTTCTCTAAAAATTTCTATATTGGTCTTTTCTGACATTCTTACAGCATCAGGGATCTGTGGTGCTATAAATTCAGACATTTCACCCACTTTTGGGTTGACACTATATTCCTTAATACCGTTTATACTCGAGTACAAGCTGACCTGATTATAACCTGAGGCATGGAAATGCATTGGTTACAGCCTCTACCCTGTATATAGCTACTCAGCCCCATGCCCCCAATATATAGCCAGCCAGCCCCTGCCCCAGTATATAGCCAGTCCCCTGCCCCCAGTATATAGCCAGCCAGCCCCATATCTCCCAGTATATAGCCAGCCAACCCCTGCCCTCAGTTTATAGTCAAACCGCCCCTTGCCCCCAGTATATAGCCAGCCCATGCTGTCTAGTATATAGCCAGCCCCCTGCCCCCAGTATATAGCCAGCCCCCGCCCCTTAGTATATAGCCATCCCTTTGCCCCCAGTATATAACCAGCCTATACCCCCCAGTATATAGCTACTCAGCCCCCCCCAGTATATAGACAGCCAGCCCCCTGCCCCAGTATATAGCAAGTCCACTGCCCCCAGTATGTAGCCTGCCAGCCCCCAGTATAAAGCCAGCCAGCCCCCTGTCCCTTAGTATATAGCCAGCCCCTTGCCCCCAGTATATAGCCAGCCTATACCCCCCAGTACATATCCAGCCCATGCCCTTTTGTATATAGGCATCCCACAGGATATAGCCAGCCCAGGCCCTTTGGCTATATACTGGGGGACAGGGGTCTGGCTATATACTAAAGGGCCTGGGCTGGCTATATCCTGGGGGATGCCTATATACAAAAGGGCATGGGCTGGATATGTACTGGGGGTATAGGCTGGCTATATACTGGGGGCAAGGGGCTGGCTATATACTAGTCAGCCACCTGCCCCCCCCCTAGTATATGGCCATCCAGCCCCATGCCCCTTACTATATAGCCAGCCCATGCCCTTTACTATATAGTCAGCCCCAGGAAATAGCCAGCAAGCCCCTCGCCCCTTAGTATATAGCCAGCCAGCCCCCAGTATGTAGCCAGCCCATGCCCTTTAGTATATAGTCAGCCCCAGGCTATAGCCAGCAAGCCCATTGCCTCATAGTATATAGCTAGCCAGCCCTCTGCCCCCCAGTATATAGCCAGACAGCCACCTTCTCCTTATATAGCCAGCCAGCCCTCTGCCCCCCAGTATATAGCCAGCCAGCCCCCAGTATATAGCCAGCCCCCTGCTCCCACTATGCCCAGCACATAAAAAATAATAAACTTGGTAATCACCTTTCCAACACCTCCCGCAGGTCCTCTTCTTGATTCTTGCAGAATACCAAGTTTATTTTTTTTATATACCTGAAAATAAGCTGAGTGGGGCTTTTTGAGCACAAAAATTGTATTGGAAAAATTTGGCTTCTACTGGAGTATTTGAGTATACTCAGTATTGGCCCTTAGGGACTAATAGTCTAATAGTAGGGACTAATAATATCTTTTGATATTTAGGATCTGACATACATCAGCCACTCCAATTTTTGTTATTCTTGGCTGTCACTAGTGCTGAAAATACACAGTGGAGGGAAGTGGAAGAATGTGGCTCTATCCACAGTGTAGTGGCAATTCTGGGGTACTGCAGGTCAGTTCCCATTCATTTGAATAGACCTATCAAAACAGCTGATCAGTAGGGGTTGGGTCTCAATTTCCCAGCCATCTGATATTGTAGTGCCCAGTCCCTAAGTGCTTATCTAAAAGAACTTACCTCATAAACCTTCTGTAGATGTATCTCAGGGCCATGACCAGTGTAACTTTCTGTCCAGATTTTTCTGTTAATGTTAGGAATGACTTTGCTCCTAGAAATCCACTAAAAAGAAAATTGGCAATGTCAAAATGGAATTTTACGGGATTCTCCCAAATACCAGGGAATTGAAGGTGTTCAAAATGGGCAGGTTTGGAGCAAAGTAAGAGATGATAATATTTTATAGCAGTAATGTGTGGGTGTGTTTTTTAGGGTCTGGTGTGGGGACCTCTATTCTGAAAGGTCAGATCTGGAGTCTGTTAGAAGGGGGGACTATTGAGTGTGTGCATGTTTTTTATATATGGTGTGCATGCAGATTGGATGGTCTGAGCTCTGTATAAACAAGGAGTGTGGTCTGGGGTCTATATACAGGAGGATTATAATGGGAACTTTATCTGAGATCTTTGCAGAAGTCTGGTCCTGGGACTATACAGAGGGAGTCTGTTCTGGGGTCTATATACAGAGGGAGTCTGGTCTGGGGTCTGTATACAGCGGGAGTATGATGGTGTAGAGTGGGGCTGTCTATATACAGAGGGAGTCTGTTCTGGGTCTATATACAGCGGGAGTCTGGTCTGGGGTCTGTATACAGCGGGAGTCTGGTCTGGGGTCTATATACAAAGGGAGTCTGGTCTGGGGTCTGTATACAGAGGGAGTCTGGTCTGGGGTCTGTATACAGCGGGAGTCTGGTCTGGGGTCTGTATACAGCGGGAGTCTGGTCTGGGGTCTGTATACAGCGGGAGTCTGTCTGGGTTGTATACAGCGGGAGTCTGGTCTGGGTCTGTATACAGCGGGGGTCGTGTCTGGGGTTGTATACAGCGGGAGTGGTCTGGGGTCTGTTACAGAGGGAGTCTGGTCTTTGCTATACAGAGGGAGTCTGGTCTGGGGTCTGTATACAGAGGGAGTCTGGTCTGGGGTCTGTATACAGAGAGAGTCTGGTCTGGGGTCTGTATACAGAGAGAGTCTGTTCTGGGGTCTATATACAGAGGGAGTCTGTTCTGGGGTCTATATAACGGTGGATTATTATGGGGTCTATTCAGAAGAAGACTGGTCTGGGGACTGTATACAGACGCATTATGGTCTGAGGTCTATATATTAAAGGACACCTGTCATCTGTCACCATTACCTGTTGTATTAGCCTACAAGGATTCCATCCCAGCATTTATCTAGTTAATTCATGCATGAATCATTCTAAAATCATCTTTTCTTTATTATGTAAATGAAGTTGGGCACATAGAGAGAGGCAGTGATGTCACCCCTGTTACCCCTCTCCTCCCCCTGCTCATGTGTAATGTATAGTAAAGCATTGCTAGTACTTTATCTGCTGAACTGCTCTGTTCTGCTTTACACATGTGTGAGATACAGACATCAGTTACACAAGTATCTGACATGTTCTGCTATAACATGGCTGCATCCTAGAGCAAGAGGAGCCAGCACCAGGAGTGTCACATCATTATACTGGCTGTCAGTCATGTGTATAGGAGTATCTCATACACACACAGGCTGCAGGGGGCGCCAGCACCAGGAAGTACATAGAAGCAGCCAGCAACAGGAGTGTCACATCATTATACAGGCTGTCAGTCATGTGTATAGGAGTATCTCATACACACAGGCTGCAGGGGGCGCCAGCACCAGGAAACACATAGAGGCATCCAACACCAGGAGCGTCACATCCTTAAACAGCCTGTCAGTCATGTGCATAGGAGTATCTAATACACATACAGGCTGCAGTGGGCACCAGCACCAGGAAGCACATAGAGGAGCCAGCAGCAGGAGTGTCACATCATTATACAGGCTGTCAGTCATGTGTATAGGAGTATCTCATACACACACAGGCTGAAGGGGGCGCAAGCACCAGGAAGCACATAGAGGAGCCAGCACCAGGAGTGTCACATTATACAGGCTGTCAGTCATGTGTATAGGAGTATCTCATACACACACAGGCTGAAGGGGGCGCAAGCACCAGGAAGCACATAGAGGAGCCAGTACCAGGAGTGTCACATCATTATACAGGCTGTCAGTCATGTGTATAGGAGTATCTCATACACACACAGGCTGAAGGGGGTGCAAGCACCAGGAAGCACATAGAGGAGCCAGTACCAGGAGTGTCACATCATTATACAGGCTGTCAGTCATGCACTGGGGGTGTGGCTGTGCCTCCCACTCATGAATAAGCTGGACAGCTGAATATGATAATGATTAATTGGACATATCTCAGGTCATTTGCATACAGCTTTAGGACCTGATTGTTTACATTTACAGGCATGTAGAGGGACAATCTACAACAAGATTGGAATTATTCCAAATTGGGTGAAAGGAAGTAAATGGTTAATACCGTGCATCATATGTCATATTCCCCCATCTTAAATCGCTAAATGACTGTCAACAAATCTATATCTTACACCCAAAAGACAGACTTCAGGCATCCAAATTATCAAAAATTATATACATCTTATTAGTTCTCATACAAGAAGAACAACAGATGTTTAAAAACAAATGCACTGGAGGGACACACAGAAAACATCAGGCAGGGTTATATTGGGGTCTATGCAGAATTCTGGAGTGGGGGTCTGTATCCAGAATCATCCTTGTTTTTTTTTTTTTTACCTGAGGGTAAATGCAACAGAAGTTTGGTCTGGGGTCTGTATTCAGAGGAAGTTTTGGTCTAGTTTGGGGTCTTATAAAACATTGGGACTGGGGTTCGTGTATTCACTTAGGTTTCTTATTGTATGACCTGTGTTTCTTAAAGGGCTCATCTGTGTCTGCATTAATTTTGGGGTGTGTTTTTGGAAAGAGGGTTGTGATTACGACAGCTATAAAAGGATTAGGAATGAAAAGTTGCTCAACTTTGCTGGGTGAACATCCCCTTTAACTGGAAGAAGTTATGGTTTACAACGGTTGAGTATGTAAGACAATGACGGCGGAGTGAGATTTATTCCAGCGGGTGAAGTTTATCGCAATTAGTGGCCTCTAAAATTACATTAACTTTCCTGTGGGTTGTCCTATATTTATCAAAATGCCATCTAGAATCGGCAAGTGTCAGCTCCTGGAAGAAGCCATAATTCTGTCCTGCGCCTGTACGGTAATCACCCTCTTACATTTGCTTGTCTTGACCCTATTACCGTGCCGTTTGCTGACATTTGGGGTTAGATATTATCATATTGCACAGCGTCACCTCCCCCTCTATAACAGCGGAGTTCTCCTTTTATCTCCTTATCGGGGCAGGAAGGAGTCCGGGTGCAGCTTCACCTCAGTAATTAGAGTCTTTGTAGCGTCGGGGAAGTGGAGGGGTCACATCCGTCTGATCAGACGGGACATTTCGTCTCTGCAGAGGAGCCCGGAAAGGCGGCCAAGAAGAAATGAAACTCTTCCATCTTAAATGCTACGTTTATAACCACTTTTATGGCTCGTTTAAAGACGGGCAGCGAAAAACATGAAGTTAAAAAGAGCAGAAAGAAGCTTCGATCTGGAGTCATTAAAAGGTATAAAACCATGTTCAGTTATAGGGAGAGTATAGAGGAGAAGTTAGAGGTCGACCCCTAATACCAGACAGCAACTAATAGAGAGAAGCAGCAAAAAAAGGAAAGATTTATAAAATAAACTGATAAAAATAAATAAAACATCTAGTGAGCTCCAGTGTCTCAAAAACAAACCACCACGCAGAAAATTATACACTTTAAGGCTCATTCACTCGACCGTCTGCGGGGACGTATGTGTGGCTGCAGATTTGCGGCCGCATATACGTCCCCATAGACGGCAATGGCCACCCAGCGGCTGTATGGTCCCACACATGTGTGGCACTGTTCCGCGCCGCACACCAGGAAAAGATAGAACATGCTCTGTGTTTTCCCTGGTATGTGGCCGTGCGCCGCTGTTTCCTATGGAGGGAGGAGGGGCCACCTTCTCCTCCTCTCCAGCACACGGCGGGCATACCGCGTGTGAATGCAGCCTTAGGCAGTATTTTCACACACGTATGGGGGACGTATATACGGCCGACATATATATACGGCGTATATACATCCTCCATAGCCGGCAATGGGCGTACTGCGGGAATGGTACGGTGCCGTACGGGAGAGCTGCACCGTACCGTTCCGTACCCCGTGAAAAGATAGGATATGTCCTATCTTTTCTCGTAATACAGCGCGCAATGTTCCTCTGTGGGTGAGCAGCGCTCCTCCTCTCTCCGGCACCGATGTGTGCCCGCCGTGCTGTGGTGCACGTAAGTGTAAATGTAGCCTTAGGTAGGAAAAGTCAGTACTGGGCAGCAGGAGGTGTCTGAAACTTGTAGGCGATTTAGGAGAGACCCTCGGTGGCTAATTTAGGAGAGACCCATTGGAGAAGGTTAGTAGAGCAACAGATAAGAATGGAGAGCACCAAGTGTTCTACATTATTCATACCTTATTATATTTTATAAAATGACAAAAAAAGTGTCATTCAGTTTGGGGCGCTATTTTCCGTTACAGGGTTCACCTCTGGAAATAATAAGCTATTTTGATAGCTTAGAGGTTTAGGTAAAGGGGGGATGTGTATTTTTTTAGACCCCTTAGGGTACTTTAATCCAAGGAGGTCTGATCGATCCTACCAGACAGTCCCCGGGTTATGTACAGGATAGGTTTTTTAGGTTTGTACTTAACTTGAATTTGTCTGTAAGTCGGAGCTGGTAATACTTTATAATTGTAATTCCCAACAAATTTGTTTTTGTCCCTGTGACAATTGGATTTTCTATATTTTGCTGTCATAGCAACAAGGATTATCAATAAAACTTCATTACAGAGACCTTTCAGCTGATCATTGCAGCCTGGGACTAAAATAAAGCATCCAGAGAGTTTCACCAGAGGTCACAGTGGGCACAGAGGTCCGTCTGTAACTAGGGGTCGTCTGTAAGTCAGGTGTCCTTAAGTTGGAGACTCCTTACTACAGTATAGCAGTATATGCCATTTTTGCACATGATCTGTTACAATGTGCCACTAGCACAATGACAATGACTATTGTCCTGTATGGAGTCATGGCGACAGATATTTTATTCCCCAAGGATGTCACGGGGGGCAAAGATCACAGCCAAGATCCTGAGTCCTCTCCATGCACCCCTTGCTGCACACTGACATACTATTACATTACTTTGTGGCACGTATCACGTATCCAGGTTTTTTCATGTTTTTGTTTTTCCATTTTTCACTGTGTTCCTTCCACAAGCTGTATCTTTTTGATTTTCCCATTTCCAAAATGATATGATGGCTTGTTATCCGTGAGACAAATTATACTTTCTAGTGGCTCTATTTAATATTCTGTTCCATGTACTGGGGTGGTGGCAAAAAACACATTTGCTCTTTATTTTTACGACTTTCACTGTGTGGTCCAGATGGCATATACCCTTTATAATTGGGTTCAGTACAGTCAATTAGATATCAAATTTATACAGCTTGGTTATGTCTTACTACCTTTTAAAAAATTCAAAAACCTTGCACTGAAAAAATTTTATGTTGCCATAAGCCGTAACTTTTTCATACTTCGGTGAACGGAGCTCAGTAAGGTGTCATTGTTTGTGGGATGAGTGGGCGTTTTCATTGAAGCTATGATGAAAACTGTGGGGCTCATTTACTAAGGACCCGTGGAGGGCCATCGGACGATCCGACGGATTCGGACAAACCGCGGGATTTAACTTAAAAATTGTGTCGCAAGCCAAGCACTTACATGCACCGGGAGGAAGAAGGTGAACTCTGCCGGACCTGATCGGGGAAGCGACACATTCACCAAATTGGGCGCACGATCTAAGTGAATCGCGGCAGAGTTCATTATCATTGGACATTCCTGATCAGGGATCGCGCAAGGGACTGGGTAAGTCCCTGCCATGCCCCTGTACAGTATGTTCTATTACGTTTTTATTCCATTTTTGGTGGGGAGGCAAAGTGGCATAGAAGTGGAGATCTGGACATTTTGGCACTTTTTTCCGTCACAGGTTAGATTTTGATAGGTTTTCTCATGTACCCATAATCTAACATGTCTTCAAGGGAAGGGGGTGATTTGAATCAGCATTTAAAGATGGCGGCACCCATGTTCAGCAGTGTTTGTTCGGGTTCCACCGCACCTAATAGGTTAACAGCAAGCAACGATACAGCTGACCCCTGCTGCGTATGTAGTGAGCTTAGCTCTCTTGAATGAGGATTTGTATCCTATTCATATTTTATCACCAACATAAGAAGGTCTAAACGGCTGACCGCAGCAGGAGTGTTAGACTTTACCCCTGAAAGTGCGTGAGTTTTCCAACCTGGAGACAGCCAACCTTGTCAGTCCATAATTCATTCAGGAGGTTAAAGGAAATCTACCATTTGCTTTGATGCATTATAAACTAAGCATACTTTGAGAATGCTGTAGCTACACTGATGCAGAAACATATCTTGTTTAATTCCTGAACTGAAGTGGTTTTGCTGAAAAAACAATTATAAAATTATGATAATGAGACTCTGTCGCTCCTGTGGCTGCTCCGGCGCTCTCATCTTACCCTAATTATGCAGTGCTCCAGCCTTGTCCTGCCCAGCATAAGCCGAAAATATGTATCTCTTTGTTGTCCCTGACAGGCAGAAGTAATCAATCGCTGAACCATTCACTCATCTGCTATTTATGAGTCATCCAGCTCAGGTTGATTAGTCCTGTCTGGACTGTTCAGGCAGCTCTTTTATGCACGGAAGACAGTCTGCACCTGCTTTCCCAAGGTCCTGAATTTTATAATTGTTTTTTAAACAAAACCACTTGGTTCAGGGATTAAGCAAGATATGTTTCTGCATCAGTGAAGCTACAGCATTTTCAAGGTATGTTTGGTTCACAATTTATAAAAACAAATGGTAGATTTCCTTTATGACAAGATATTGGGGCACAGTTACTTACCCGGTCCATTCGCGTTCCAGCAGCGGCTTCTCCGACGAGCATTTGGGTCTTCCGGCGATTCATGAAGGTCCTGCGCCCGATGTCCACCATGTGTCACTGCTGCGCCTAGGTTCGCCGAGTTGCGTCGGAGTTCGCTGATCTCATCCTGGTGCATGTAAGTATGGCGGGTGCGACCAATTTTTTTTAAAAATGCGGTGGTTCTTCCGAATCCGTTGGGTTTTCGCTCGACCGCGCCCCCCGATTTCCGTCGCGTGCATACCAGCGCCGATGCGCCACAATCCGATCGCGTGCGGCAAAATCCCGGGGCAATTCAGGGAAAATCAGCGCAAATCGGAAATATTTGGGTAACACGTCGGGAAAACGTGAATCGGGTCCTTAATAAATAACCCCCATTGGGTTAGGAAGTTGTTTGCAGATTTGAAGAAACCTTCCCATCCCTTCAATCCCTTTGATAAAATTTCTCTTCCAAAGGAACAAATCACGCTTTACAACAGACGAAAGACTAAGCAAAGTTTTGGAATCCGCATTAAAATTGGGAAATGCAGCGGTAGATCAAAAAGGTTGGATAAGTCACATTTACCCAGTGATAAAAACACATGTACTAAATTTAAACCCGCTAAACAAATCCTTAAAAGTACTTCTACCACCAGGATCAAGGATTGTAAACCAAGCACACTGGCATACTGGTGTGTGCCCCCTCTAGCAGGATCTGCTCTTCTTTTAGATACTTATTCCAAAATTATGCAAATGAGCATAAGGGGCTCACAGCTCCATTAAGACCTATGGAGCCCAGAGCCCCTCAGGGTAATTTGCATAATGTTAACAGCCTTTTTATGTTAAAACCAGGGCATATGAAACTTAGAGCAGATCCTGCCAGAGGGGGCACACACCAGTATGTCCGTGTGTTTGGTGGTAGATGTCCTTTAAAGCACAAATCATTCAGGAGAATTCTGGAGTCTGTGTACAGGTTGGGTCTGTAGATTTGTAGCCATGGTCTGTAATTGGCGTAGGTGAGGAGTTTTTATATAGGGGGGCTTGGGGGTGTGGCCTACATGCATGGGGAGGGGCATAAGGCAGGGAATGCCCCTTTTCTTAATTACAAACACAGCAGAGAAGATAATTGCTTCAACATCAACTTTCTTACCTTAGAAAGAAGAAGGCGTCCACTCCCAAGAAGACAGGGCCACTGAGCACGTAGATGTACTGTGGCTTCTCTAACACATTGGATTTCCATTCCAAGGAGTTATCTGTAGTGAGTCACCAGAAATACATTGAATATTTTATTATTGATCCATATTTTTTACAGCTGAGAGTTTGCTCCAGTTGCATCCAGCTTAGGCTGCATTCACACGACCGTTGGGGGATGTATATACGTCCCCCGTAGGCAGGCAATAGGCGCACGGAACACACGTGCGGCACGGTACCGTTCCGTACCCGGGGAAAAGATAGGATATGTCCTATCTTTCCCCGTATTACGGCGCCATGTGCAATGGATCACTATGGAGAGGGGCGGGGGCGAACAGCACTCACCCCCTCCTCCTCTCATGTGCTACGGTACGGCGGGACACGTTAGTTTGAATGCAGCTTTAGACAATGTTGTTACTGTCCAGATTCTAAACCGATATGTTCTATTTGCTCAGATACATTGTAGCAAAATATGAAACATTGGAGAGACTTGTGCCATAGATGTATAACAGTTATAGCAAACTCTCAGCTGTGAGAAGTCTGTGCAGGCAGCACCACATTTTCTAATCTAATATTCCAGTATATTCCACATGCAAGGGGCGGATAAGGACTGCCATGGATCCTGGGCAGTATGAATATTATGGACCCTGCAAGTCTGGAATCACTTCCTACATCTGGGACTAGAATCCGCTTCTTAGGGAATGGAGGATGTGTCCCTTCTGCTGCTCTTAATCTGTGGTTTCAGGACCTTTAGAGGACCTTCAAAGGTCCTGAAATGGCTCTTGTGTACATGTGTATTGAGAGCAGAAACCGATGTATGAGGATTTCATGGGTGAAGGTCCTTCTCGGTGTAAAATTTGGTGGGTGGTTTGAGTGACTATGAGCCCCCTAGAAAACTTGTGCCCTCGGCTGCCGCCCAAACCACCGATATTATAATCCACTACTGTCCACAGGTTATTATACTCACCAATGTTGAGGACACTGGGCAGCTGACTGGTGTGTCCTGATATGATCCACAACAGACTGAGGATTCGGATCCCATTCAGAGTGGGGTACTCCTGATTCTGGGAAGTCCCCGCCATCACAGCCGGGAAGTTCTCTTGTATGGCAAAACTTTTCAGGACTTTCTCAGTACAAGCTGGAGACAAGAAATATTCCTGTTAGAGGAGGGATCTGCAACCTGCTACTGTACAAGTATTTAGAGACTGCAACTCCCAGGATTCGCTGGCAGAGACTGATTCCATATTACAAGTAACAAATAGGTAGGTAACTGGAGGAGGCTCCAACGACCATTGGTCATGACTAAAATCCTGCTGACAAGTTCCCTTCCCTACTGGAAGACAATGAATACAAGAGGGGAGCACCGCGCTCTGAAGACTCCAGTAACTAGTATGGGGCCCTATGACCTGTATTTCCCAGGGGCCCGTCCTCTCTGGATGAATTTCTTTGTATTACAGAAGCTAATTTTGCCAATCTGTGCTCCCTGAGCCCGTTCCCCCTGCCCTCTGTATAACAGCTCCCCTACATAATGTATGACTTGCTCTTAATTGATTTCATGAATTATTGATATTTTGCGCACTTTCTCTGGATGAATCCGTCTGATATTAATTCCGATCAGCGTCTCATGCGTTTCTCACTGTCATTAACCTGCTAATTCTACATCTTGTCCCTGTATTCAGAGCGGAGGAGGTTTTATGTCGCTCCTCTGAGGACTCTTCTACTTTTTAAGATTTATCCTACTCTTTTGGACAGGCTGCGGCTATCTGCAAGGGCACGTACCGTATTTACCCTTTCCGGCGCATAAAATTACTGAAATCTGTTAAGGTCAAACAATTTACCAGCTACTGAATGACCCAACAAGTAAACCCAGCATTGTATAAGCTTTCCAGATTTCCTTATCTTTATGCAAATGAGCTTCTATGTGCACTGGGGGCGGGGCCGTGCCTGCTGATGCACATGTTTTCCTAGTTTGCCTTTACACAGAGATTGAAACCTTCCATTTAAATAAGATATTCACGCCGGTTGGACGTGAAGGGATTGGTGCCGGCTGCACATTGGGCCGCTGTGGGACGTTACTGTCCCGGGGCCTGCCTATAGCCTGCGCTCATTCATGTCCCATATGGTGAACAAGTGCCCCAATGTTAATCTGGCGGGTACCAGGAGGGACGGGGGCAACATCATACATAGGATAAATGTGCCCCATTTATCAATATGAGATACATAGATAGATATGAGATAGATAAATATGTAGGTACATACATAGATATGAGATAGATAGATAGATAGATAGATAGATAGATAGATAGATAGATAGATAGATAGATAGATAGATAGGAGATGGATAGATAGATATGAGATAGATATGAGAGATAGATAGATAGATAGGAGATACATAGATATGAGATAGATAGATATGAGATAGATAGATAGATATAGAAGTTCCAGCAGCACAGAGAGTAAGTGAATAAATGGGTGCATGCCTATTTTCAGACCAGGCCAGGGGTCCAACAACAATATATAAAGGATAAAACATGACTCCATAAAATAGTAAAAAAAAAAGTTGTCCTCTTTTATTCCATATACAAAAGTTGCAACGTTTTGGCTCAACTGGGTCTTTCTCCAGCTTGAGAAAGGCTCAGCTGAGCCAAAAGTCACAACTTTTTGAGCCAAAAGTCACTTACTATTTTTTGGAGTGCTGTGTGTATATATATATTTTATGCAAGCCTGAAAAATCCCTTTAAGGAGGAGAATCTCTGTAATACAGAGGCATGAAGTGCAATTACTGCTGCTGTTGAAAATGCCTTCTCCATGATACAAGCGGCCACATCTAAGTCTATCTTCTCCTCTCTATCTGCCTTCCTCCGGAGCCGTATTCAATATTCTACCACTTTAGATGTCAGAAAGTAAACGTTCTGTTATTACGACTCAATCTACGGAATAAACTGAGTAATTCCAGGTGATATATAGGGAGCGGCATGTATAGTAATCTACGGATATTACTGTATTTCTTCTCGCTGCCGTATTCCTCCTCCAATGGGAGATTGGATTTTTCCGCAGGCTTCTGGCTTTCCGGAGTCCTGGCTTTCCGATGTAGAATGATGGTCTTGCAATCCTCAAATGATGATGAGGCTAGAAAGTTGAGCACAACGGTGTGGATGGACCCAATTACGGGGAACATGATGAACAAGCCGCTGAGGCACCTGCCAAGACGCCAAGGGTATTAGGGCAGAGTTATGAGCAGACGGAATACTGTATATACGGAACAGTGATGGAGACGAGGCTCCTACTTACAGGCAGATGATGGCGAATGTATCCATAGGAAACAGGCCGCGGGAGCAGAAGGTCTCCTCCACAACCGGAGTGGTCTCATTCAGATTAATGAAACTTGGCAGAGGTTCCAGAAATGATTCCCCCTTGTATCGGAGAAGATCTGATGATATAAGTAGTGGGAGAGTCAGAACTTCACCTTTAAGGACATCCATATGTGTTCTATACCTTTCTTCAGACTTTTACATAAACCCCTGATCCAGTGGGGCAGATTTACTTTCCCGGTCCATTCGCGATCCAGCGGCGCGTTCTCTGCGGTGGATTCGGGTCCGGCCGGTATTCACTAAGGCAGTTCCTCCGACGTCCACTAGGTGGCGCTGCTGCGCTGAAGTTCCCCGGAATGCACTAATCTTCACCAAGTCGGACCGAGTGAAGGTAAGTGCGAGTCCCGTGACCCTTTTTTTAAAAAAATGCGGCGATTTTTTTCGAATCCGTTGAGTTTTCGTTCGGCCACACCCCCCGATTTCCGTCGCGTGCATGCCAGCGCCGATGCAACACAATCCAATCGTGTACGCCAAAATCCTGTGTCAATTCAGGGAAAATCGACGCAAAACGGAAAAATTTGCGTAACCCGCCGGAAAAACGTGAATCGGGCCCTTAGTAAATGACCCCCACTGTGTGTAAATGCAAAGGGGGACACTCTTTCTGGGTATCACATGACTTGTATTCTGCAGTGTTCAGCAGTTTTCCCCTCTGCAGCCTCTATCTGTGATCCTCAGTTATCTTGGAGCTGGTGGCTGGAGACTAGATGACATGATGTTTCCCAGTCAATCTATGTGTAGACACTGCACTACCTTGGACTGTAATAACAGGCAAATTGAATTACAGGAAGGTGTAGACCGTAGTATAGTAACTGCTGCGCCACCTGGTGTGCAAGGCGACTGCTTGCAATATACAAGTATAGATAAAATGTTTGGGAACCGGGTTGTGTGACGCGATATTTAATAATAATTACATACATGGAAATCACATAAACAATTTAATTTTTTTTTTTTTACAAAATTCATAACTGAGTTTCTACTGATGGCAACACGTTTCGGGAAGGATCATCAGGTCCGATATATTGCACTAGACAATTGAAATACAAAATAAAAACCAATTGAAATACAAAAAGTTTGTGTCATAGATGATTATTGCATATATTAATGGAATAATTAAGGAAAGGCGGACAAGGAGAGACCAGAAAGCGTTCATAGAGTAGTATTAAAAAACAGATTTGGGTGAGGTAGTTAGAATAATGCAAACCAGAGAGTTGTGCTAATACCAGGCACAACACTAGTAAGAAGCTTCAGAACACAGTACACAGTAGACACACCGTCTGCATCAAGTGCATTGGGTGATAAGGTGGTTGTCGCTGCGGCGCACACTGGTAGTCAAAGGAATTCAGAATAATAGTTTCTCGGTTACACAACGCGTTTCGGAATCTTTAAGGAGAAGAGACGGTGAGCTTTGGCCTGCCAGAGCTGTCAGCTCACCGTCTCTTCTCACTTGAAAAAGGAATCCTTAGAGATTCCGAAACGCGTTGTGTAACCGAGACACCAATAAAAAGTCTTTTGTGAAGATTATTATTCCAAATTCCTTTGACTACCAGTGTGCGCCACAGCGACAAACACCTCATCACCCAATATATTATCATAGGGATACGAAATATATATGTATATAGCTGGCCTAAAAAATACATACTTGTGCCATGGAGCTGTGTAATGTGCTGGCGGTACAGTGCACAATAGTAATAGCAGGCTCGCTTAATACCAGGCGCACATGTCCAAAGAGAAAGGTCCTTGTCTTCTCAATAAATAGATAGTAGATAAAACAGGTAGGACAGCACTCACTTGATTCCGATAAAATTGTAGAAAAGCTTTATTCATCCAAAATAGGAGCAATACAGGCAACAGTAACAAGGAATAGAACGCCATACACATCTGACGCGTTTCAGACCATCAGGTCCTCAATCATAGATTAATAGATTGATCTATGATTAAGGACCTGATGGTCTGAAACGCGTCAGATGTGTATGGCGTTCTATTCCTTGTTACTGTTGCCTGTATTGCTCCTATTTTGGATGAATAAAGCTTTTCTACAATTTTACCGGAATCAAGTGAGTGCTGTCCTACCTGTTTTATCTGTTATCACAGGTAACAGTGGCCGGGAAACCTTGTGCATCAGAACAAAATTAAGAAACCAACTAGCTCAAAAGACTACAGGCCGATCGCTCTGACATCACATATAATGAAGTCATTTTGAAAGAGTCCTGATTCAGCACCTAAAAGGGGAGGTCAGGGGGGCATCTGGACCCACTCCAGTTCGCCTACAATGACGGGATAGGCGTGGGCGATGCGGTGCTGTTTCAGCTGCACAGGACTTACTCTCACCTAGAGCGCAGGGGAACCTCAGTCAGAATTGTGCACTTTGATTTTTCCAGTGCCTTCAATAAAACAGAACCTGGTGGAATGAGAGAAAAAATGTGGGCACTGCAAATAGACACCACCCTAACCAACTGGACCTATGACTACCTGAGGAATCGACCGCAGTACGTCCAAATAGGAAACGTCATCAGCAACAGCGGAGCACCACAAGGGACCGTACTGTCCCCCTTTCTCTTCACCCACTTCAGATATAACTCTATCTCCTGCCGCCTGCAAAAATTTTCGGATGACTCGGTTATTGTCGGCTGCATCAACGAGGGCAACGATGAGGAGTACAGAAATACCATCAGCGACTTTGTTAAGTGGAGTGAAAGCAACAAAGGAGATGGAAGGAACAAAACGTCTTATTATTATTATCTTCAAAAGATACATTGACAACCTCTATTATTTGGGACGGCACTGAAGAGGAAGCTCAGGAATTGCTCAGGGATATCAGTAACAATTTGTGCGGTATAACACTCCACACCTCCGAGAGTAGCATAGAATTCCTGGATCTTCTCATTTCCATGGATTTCAAACTTACTTTCCTGCGATCCGGCGCTACATAGCAAGTCCGGCAACTGGGACCCACAGCGCACACGTTACACTTAGTATCTAAGTAACCAAAACCAATTATTTTTACTGTAATACATTTGTGCATTTTATGCATTTCTGTATATTTATTTATCTATTTGTGTATTACTTTTAGGCTGGATTCAGACGGCCGTTGCCCGCCGTACTGTAGCACAGCGTGCACACGGCGGCGCGCGGGGAGAGGAGGAGGAGGTGAGCGCTGCTCACCCGCGCCCCTCTCCATAGGGATATATGGTGCACGGGGTACGGAGCGGTACGGTGCGCACATATGCAGCACCGTATCGCTCCCGTAGGGCGCCGTGCGCCCATTGCCGTCTATGGGGGACGTATATCGGCCCTATATACGTCCCCCATACGGCCGTCTGAATGTAGCCTTAATCTTTTATACAGTGCAATATCAGTTGTTACTCGCTATATATGCATATCTACTACAATCTATTATGTTTTACATTCTTATATTTACTCACTCGTGTATATATATTTTTTTTTTTATGCTATATATTACTTATCTATGACAATATTTGCATTAATCATCTTTAAAACAAATTTTTTGTATTTCAATTGGTTTTTATTTTGTATTTCACCCACTTTGTATTTCAAATAGTCTAGAGCAATATATCGAACCTGATGAAGGGGATAATCCTTTCCCGAAACGCGTAGTCATCAGTAAAAAAAAATCATTTATGAATTTTGTCAAAATAGTAAAAACTGTTTCTATAATTTCCATGTATGTAATCACACAACCTGGTACCCACACATGAGGTCTCCCATACACTGCACACAGAGAGTAGAGGAGAATCTGTTCCATAACTTCTCCATCTCACACTCTGAAATATCAGGTGGATCATATCATACTGTCGTGAATAAAGCATTTGGTGTGAGACAGAAAACTAACCATGAGCTGCAGCAGCCTCGGTCTCTCCCTCAGAAGTGTCAGCATGATCATATAGGAAATTATAGAGCAGTACTGATGTGATTAAAGCACTTGGGGTGAGATAGAAACTTAAAGGAAAGCTATCATTATGATAAACCTGAGACACTTACTCATAGATCCAGGCACCGTGACTGTGGTAAGTAATTTGTTATCTATGTCCTCCTTCCTTCTAAAATCAACTTTTTAAAATTATGCTAAGGAACCAGAAGTGTTACCAAAGCCCCTCTGTGCTGCAAATTCACAGGCTGTTTGACTGTATCACTCTCACCCCTGCTCCCCCAGCACTTCCGACTCCCTTTGCCTGATGTAACCTCGCTGCAGCAGGTTAGTTCCAGCACACAGTAGGGGAGGGAGGGGGGAGTGCTCCTGCACAGTGTATCAGCCAGTGAATCTAGCATAATTATAATATTTGATTTTAGAAGGAAGGAGGCCATGGATAACAAATATAAGACGATACCACAGTCCTGGTACCTGGATCTATGAGTAATGTCCCTGGTGATTGTCCCTGTACTGATTTCCTTTAAAGAGAACCCGTCATGCAAAATAACCCCCCTAAACTAAATATATTTTCATAAACTGCCATTAGAGAGCATTGCCTCTATCCCTTCATTGTCCCTCTACATGCCTGTAAACCTAAGCAATGAGGTCCTAAAGCTGTATGCAAATGACCTGTGAAATGTCCAATGAAGCATTAGCATATTCAAGCTGTCCACTCTATTCATGAGTGGGAGGCACAGCCACACCCCCAGTGCATGACTGACAGCCTGTATAATGATGTGAGGCTGTATAATGATGTGCTTCCTGGTGCTGGTGGCCACGCCCCCTGCAGCATGTGTGTGCATGTGTGTGTGTATAGGAGAGATACAGCAGCTCCAGGCAGCCATGTTACAGCAGAACATGTCAGGTACTTGTGTAGCTGATGTCTGTGTCTCTCACCTGTGTATTAGGAGGATGCAGCATGTCAGCAGATGCAGCACAGACACTAGCCATGCTTTACTATACATTACACACAGACATGAGCAGGGGGAGGAGAGGGGAGGGGGGACAGGGGTGACATCACTGCCTCTGACCATGTGACCAGCCTCATTTACATGATAAAAAATAGATGATTTTACAATGAATAATGTATGAAATAACTAGATAAAGGCTGGGATGGGATCCTTGTGAGCTGCTCCAACAGGTAGAGGTGACAGGACTAGTGACACAGACCTGATGACAGGTGTCCTTTAAGTCCCTGGTTTATTGTGCTTGAGTTTAATGGTTTCTGCACAGTATCCAGCACTGTCCAATCACCGCTGACCATACAGGAAGTGTAATGGTAACAATTGAGTTTCCAGGAGGAATAACTGAGGCACAGCAGAGCAGAGGTATGGGAATTGTCGGGAGAGGTGACAGCTCCTTATGCTTTATCTTACCCATAGAAGCCATTACTGTAATGTCTCCGCTGCTGCAGGAATCTGGGACACAAATCCCAATCACAAATTTGACTCCTTCCTATAAAATAATTACAGAGAGGAAAGGTGGAGTTAGATCCTCTAGAAGCTGCGGGCAGAGACGTGGGTTATTTCTACATGTATCTGAATCCTTCACATAGACAATCAATCTATTATAAGAAAAGGTGAGGTCTGACCTATGGGACCTCTGCTCATCTTGTTACTGCACCCCACTAGTAATTGGGGTTCCTCATATCATTCTGATGATTGGAGAGAATCCTGGGGTATCAACAATCATGGCCTATTTTAAAGGGGTTTTCCAAGATCACACAAACATAGCTGATTCCTCCTTCAAACAGTGCCACCACTTTTTTGTAGGTTGTGTCTAGTACTGCAGCTGAGCGCCATTGTAATAAATATAACAGAGCTGCAATACCAGGCACAACCTATGGTCATGTGTCACACAGTTTAGGGAAGGAAGCGGACATGTTTATCATATCCTTTACATCCCCTTTAAAAGAAATCCACCATCACAATCCATCCTGATAAACCAGGGACATTACTTATTTTGCCTTCTAAAATCAACTTTTATAATTATGGAAATTAGAAGGGCTCTGGGGGCGATACCAGAGCTCCTCTGTGCTGCAGCTTTACAGGCTGTTACACTGTGCAGGGGCACTCCGCTCCTCCTCACTGTGTGCTGCAACTTCCTCTGCTGCTCTGAAATTACAACAGGCAGAGAGTGGGTGTAAGAACTGAAGAGGGAGGAGAGACAGTGTAACAGCCTATGATGCTGCAGCACAGAAGGGCTGGTGCCGCTCCCTAGAGCCCCTTCAGGTTCATTAGCATAATTTTGAAAGTTGATTTTAGAAGGAAGGAGGCCATGGATAAAAAGTTTAAGAAGATTTTCACAGTCCCAGTGAAAAATCGATGAGTAATGTCCCTGGTTTATCATGATGGATTTTAATGATAGATTTCCCTTAAAGAAAACCCCTTTAATAATAATATAATTTGTGAACAAGAAGAGATGAGCTGTAATTGTTGGGTTTTAAAGGGGATGGCCAGCGTTTAAAAATTACAAAATATGGGATAGTAACAGTGGGGGTCTGACTAATGGGATCCTGTAACTTGATGGAAATTTAGTAAAGATGTACTGATAATGTATAATCTGGACCATCCCTTTAAATATATTGAAGTGATACAATTCTTGTACATGTCAGACCTGTTCCACATGCATCTTGCAGTATTCTCCATTAAACTTCTTCTCAGGAGCTTGAACCGAGAGGCATTCACTATAAGATCCGAGGCGGTCCACGTTCCCACTGATTATCCCACTTCCTTGCTTCCCCAGAGAATCGTACACTGAAAGAATCGGGTATCAGAATTAGTGATGAAAAAATATCTTAAAAATAATGGAAGAAGATTATCCTGGACATCAGATGAGGGCCTTCTACACCACCTGAGAGATGACCTGGGGCCTTTACTAAATGCTCTACCTAGTTAGCTACCTGATTGGCTGGAGAGGACCTGGCCAACTCTCCTATGCCACCTTAAAGCCCATAGCACCTTTACAGCTTGGTCACCCCTTATCTATGAGCTCGGCTTTCTTGTGGTAATCCCAGGTTGCGGTATACTATCTAGAGTGAGTGTTAGCAAATTCATTTTGTTTTGTCTTGTTCCTAAATGGTTAAACATTTTTTCTGTATCTTAAATATTTTTTTTGTATCTTTACCTGAGGTAATGCAGGCTGTTTATTGGCTAGCTCCCTGGAACCTTCCAGAGGCCAAAAAGTCTATAAACGGGATCTCTATCTTGATATTTCTGTCTCTATCAAGAGATTGTACTACAAAGCTAACAGCTGATCTGGTGCTTCAGATGTAGCAGAGTGACCCAGCTCCCAGGAGATTGATCCCGCCTAGCAGACCACTGGCCCTGGGTTGAGGTACTCATTCGCTCTACATGTTACACAGCCTGTTATTGATGCTGACCTGTCTGCATCACAGGCCTCCCCTATTTTTGCCTGAGATAAGTTAGTTTTAGAGGATTGAGGGGGAGCTTTATTTTAGGCGCCCATATCTTGGGCTCTTTGCAGGCAAAAAGTGACTCTTCTCAGCTCTTTTACTTTGAGGCAATTTCTTAGCTGGACAATTTGTAATATTTCTATAAAGCATATGTCATACCCTACCTGATGGGACTAGTAATTAATGAGGTAAAAGCAGGTGACAGTTTCCCCATTTAACCCTTTAATGACCTAGGTCTTTTTAAGTCGCCCATTAAGGACACTTCTTCTAACGTGCATGTCAGGAAAAGATTGCAGGTCATCGGGTCTCGCAAGTGCCGGTGCCGGGGCTAACACCAGGGAACAGAATAGGGGGCATTTACTAAGGGCCCGATTCGCTTTTTCCCAACATGTTACCCGAATATTTCCGAATTGCCCTGGGATTTTGGTGCACGCGATCGGATTGTGGCACATCGGCGCTGGCATGCACGTGACGGAAATCGGGGGGTGAGGCCGAACGAAAACCCAAAAAACGCCGCATTTTTTAAAAAAAAGTGTTGCGGGACTCGCGCTTACCTTCACCAGGAATAGGCCGGTGAACTTCAGTGCATTCCAGTGGGCCTTGGCGGACTTCAGCGCAGCAGCGACACCTGGTGGACGTCGGAGGAACTGCCTTATCGAATCCCGGCTGGACCCGAATCCTCCGCAGAGAACGCGCCACTGGATCGCGAATGGACCTGGTAAGTAAATCTGCCCCAATATCTCTGATCCTGGGTGTTTAACCCCTTACACTCCGTGGTCAAGCATGACCAGAGTGTGTAAATGGATTATGCCCTGGATCGGACTCCCCCACCCCTGAGCTTACCAGGGGAGCTGATTCTTCCTGCGGCAGCCCCGGGGTCCCTTGTCAGAACCCCCCATTAGCTTACCGGGGGATCCGATATTTCCTGCCCTGCGTGCCAGCAGATTACACACTGCAATACAAATGTATTGTATATGGGCTTGAACAAGCGATCAGACAAACACTTGTTCATGTCAAAGTGTGAAAAAAATTGAAAAAGTTCAAATTAAATTAAAAATCATATTTATAGTAAAAAATAAATAAAGAAAAGGTCCCTAATGCACCACATTTAAATGTAAAAAAAAAATAAAGGATAAAAATCACACACACAAAAAAACCCTACATATTTGGTATCACCGCGTCCGTAACAATCTGTACAATAAATCAAAAGCAATACTGAACTCCTGGTGAACGGTGTAAAAAAAATCTAAAAAATTCCAAAATATATTATTTTTCATCAAATGCCCTCTCAAAAAAAAATTTTTTTAAGGCGATAAAAAAAAGTTATATGTGCCCCAAAATGATAACATTGAAAAGAACAGAGCTTTCCGCAAAAAATAAGCCCTGAAACAGCTCTGAATGATACAAAAGTTGTCAATACCAAAACAATTGCGATTTTCTCCAGTAAAATTGAGCCAAGATAAGAAAAGCTATATGAATGAGGTATCACCGTAATCGCAGTGAACCAGAAAATAAAGATAAAATATTATTTATATGTTACAGTGAGTGTCCGAAAAAGAATCCAAAACAAAAATTGATGATTTTCTTTGTGTCCCCCTTGAAATAGTTAACAAAATCCCATGAATAAGCAATAGACACCCCCCAAATGCATTATCTATACATTGGGGCTCATTAACTAAGGGTCCGCGGACCGCATTTTCATCGGGTTTCCCGACGATTTCCGTTTTGCGCCGCATTTAACAGCGTTTTTTGGCGCACGTGATCGGATTTGGGCGCAATCGCGCCGACTTTCATGCAACGCAAATCGGGGGCGTGGCCGTCGGACAACCCGACGGATTCGGACTACGCGCGGGATTTAAAATTCAAATTGTGTCACAAGACATGCACTCACATGCATCAGGAAGAAGAAGGTAAACTCCGGCGGACCTCAGTGGGGAAGCGACAGATGCAGGAACTTGGGCGCACGAGCTACGTGAATCGCGGCAGATGTGGATTCTGGCGGAAACATTTTACAGTCTGTACAATGGGGCTCATTTACTTACCCGGTCCTGTCGCGATCCAGCAGCGCGCTCTCCGACGAGGATTTGGGTCTTCCGGCGATTCACTAAGGTCGTGCGCCCGATATCCACCAGGTGTCACTGCTGCGCCGAGGTCCGCCGGAGTTCACCATCTTCTTCCTGGTGCATGTAAGTGTGTGTCAAGCGACACTTTTTTTTAAAATACTGCGATTTTCCGACAGCACGCCCCCCAATTTCCGTCACATGCAACCCAGCGCCAATGCGCCGAAATCTGATCGCGTGCGCCAAAATCCCGGCGGAATTCGGAAAACCGAAAAAAGTTGGCAAACCCGACGAAAGTGCGGCTGCGGAGCCCTTAGTAAATGAGCCCCAATGTGACAATACAAATCTGCTCTGAATGGCGCTGCTTTTATTCCATGCCCATACAGTAGTTTAGGGATTGTTATGCTCAGGAGAGATTGGTTATCAAACTTTGCAAAACTTTTAATTATTTCATTCATTGTGAATGTGTCATTTTTGGCCAAAATTAATGTAAAAAAATGACAGTTTCTAAATCGCACTTCCATTTTGTTTGAACTCCTGTGAAACACTTAAAGGGTTAACAGACTTTGTAAAAATCATTTTAAATACGTTGAGGGGTGTCGTTTTGATAATTTAAAGGGTTTTACTATTATTTAGGTCTCTCGAAGTCATTTGAAAGCTGAGTTGTCGCTCAAAACGAGAGTTTTGGCGATTTTGATGAAAAGGAGAAAAATCGCACCTAAAGTTCTAAGCCTCATTACATCCTAGAAAAATGAGAGGACACATAAAAAACCATGTCATTATAAACAGACATGTTACGTTATCAAGCTGTTTGGGTGGTCTTGCTATCTGTCTGGGCAGCAGAACATTTCAAACTTTGAAAATGAAGAATTTTTCGGACTTTTTGCCAAATTTCCATTTTTTTCGGAATAATCTTTGTTACCGTGGTACAGACAGGACGTATAATTAACATCACATAAGGATGTTTAGAGACAGTTTTAGAGACAGTCTTTGTGAAATTGGTCATGTCTTCATCTGAAAAGGAAGACATGACCAACCCCAAACAAAGTGTTCAGCACCAAATGGTCCATAGTCAAGATTTGCAAACTTCACTTGAACTGGACCGGACCATATGCTACAAAAGTGGGAAGGTTCTGTAGGTGAGGCTTGTAAAACCACACCAGCAGTGGGCAGATCCAAGTGATTAGAGGGCATGGCTAATTAAATTCCTCCTAGTGTGGGAAGGACCAGGTGGCACATGGGAAAAACTTGTGAAATCCCAGCAAACATGGTTGGGTGAGGGTTTTGAAATTCTACCCATGACGGGCAGGTCCAAGTGGTCATTGGGCATGGCTTATAAAAATCCACTGAAAGTAAGAAGGATCAGGTGTTACATGGGTGAGGCTTGTGAAACCCTCTCTAAAAGTGGAAAGGGCCAGGTGTTTTGTGGGGTGAGGCTTGCGAAACCCTTTCCACAATGGGCAGGTCCAAGTGGTCAGTAAACATGGCTCATGAAACTTCACCCAAAGTGGGAAGGACCAAGTGGTAAATATATCAAAAGCAGAATGCTATCAGAATATAAAATATATTTTTTATATTCTGATAGCATTCTGCTTTTGATATATTGGGGGTCATTTACTAAGGGTCCAAATCGCGTTTTTTACGGCGGGTTACCCGAATATTTCCGATTTGCTCCGATTCTCCCTGAATTGGCGCGGGATTTTGGCGCACGCGATCGGATTGTGGCGCATCGCCGCTGGCATGCACGCGACGGAAATCGGGGGGCGTGGCCGAACGAAAACCCGACGGATTCGGAAAAAAACGCCGCACTTAAAACAAAAAATCTGTTGCGGAGCTTGCACTTACCTTCACTCAGCCTGAGCCGGTGAACTCCAGCGCGTTCCGATGCTTTTCAGCGCACTAAAATAAAGCATCCAGAGAGTTTCACCAGAGGTCACAGTGGGCACAGAGGTCCGTCTGTAACTAGGGGTCGTCTGTAAGTCAGGTGTCCTTAAGTTGGAGACTCCTTGTACTGCCATACTACAGTATTAGCAGTATATGCCATTTTTGGCACATGATCTGTTACAATGGGGGTCATTACTAAGGGCCCGATTCGCGTTTTCCTCCCGACGTGTTACCGAATATTTCCGATTTGCGCCGATTTTTCCTGAATTGCCCCGGATTTTGGGGCACGCAATCGGCGCCAGGCATCCAACAGAAATCGGGGCGTGGCCGAACGAAAACCCGACGGATTCGGAAAAACCGCCACATTTAAAAAAAAAAAAAAAAGTCTCATGGGCCTTGCACTTACCTTCACCAGGAATAGGCCGGTGTACTTCAGGGCATTCAGTGGGCCTCGGGGAACTCCAGCGCAGCAGCACCACCTGGGGACGTCGGAGGAACTACCTTAATAAATCCCGGCCGGACCGAATCCAGCGCAGAGAACGCCCACGGATCGCGAATGGACCGGGAAGTAAATCTCCCCATTGAGTTTTTTGTGAATGCTGAAGGCCATTGATTTGTTTGAGACTCTGATGCCACAGAGGCATAGGTGAATAGTTTTGTTGCTTGTTCTTGCCCAAGTGGTAAAGGGCAAGTTTGTGAACCCTCAGCGAACACTGGTGGTCAGTGAGCAAGGCTGGTGAAACCTCACTTAAATGGACAGGACTTTTTCCCAAAATGTGCGAAACCAATCAGACTATAAACAAGGTTTGTGAAACCAAACCAAAAATAGAACCAGATGTTCCGTGGACAAAGCCTGTTTATAGTGGAAGGGGTTAGTGGGGGTGGGGTGGGGCTTGAACTATTGGGTGGAATATAATCGATTTTCGCTTTGCTCAACGATCGACAAGTTTACCAGTAGTGATAACATTGCAGTGAAAAGAGTAAAACAAAACAAAATATACTGTACGTCTCCTACAAGTTTAACATTTTTTTTCTCAAAGCCGAAAGTCTTAGAGAAGAACCCCAGTAGAGTTCGGCCTTGGGCCCTTTCTGGGTGAGCACTGCTCCAGCTCCTACTGAGAGGCCTCAACTTCCATCTGGAATGGCTTCTCCGTATCAGGCTGGTTGAAGAACTGGGTCCGAGGGAAAGGCAGATTTTAGTTTAGAGAAGGCTTCTACAGCCACTGGGAACCAGAGTCTAGGATTGGCGTTCTTTCTGGTCAGCAGCTACAATGTGAGATACAAAGAGGAGAAGTGTAGAATAACTGCTGGTATATTGGGGAAGCCCAGGAATCTCTCTATTCCATATCCTACAGGGCAAGCCAGTGGAGAACGCAACAACTTAGCAGGATCCATCTGAAGACCCTTGTCAGAGATGGAAGGGAAGACTCGTCTGGGTGAACTGATACTTCTCAGTTTAGCATAAGGCGATTGCCCTAAATGACTAAGGAGTTGCCATATGTGGAGTCACCAGGATATTGTCGAGGTAGAGCACGATACAGGTACATAGCAAGACTCTGAAAATGTCGATGATGAATTCCTAAAAACAGCTATTGCGTTACAGACCAACGGCATACCAACATACTCGAAGTGCCCATCACAAGTATTGAAAGCATCTTCCCACTCATCACCTTCACGATACGCATGAGGTTATACGCCCCACGTATGGTCTAGTTTAGTGAAGAACCATGGCTCCACGTAAGCGGTCGAAAAGTTCCTTGATCAACGACAATGGATAGCTGTTCTTAACGGTGATCTTGTTAAGGCCATGATAGTCTTTGCATGGACGGAGTGACACATCCTTTTTGGCACAAAGAAGAACCCTGCAACCGGCAGGAGAATAAAGACTTCCATATTGAGCGGGGAGACCCACCAGAGGCTTGAGACTTCGAAGAGACACGGTGGAGACGGGAAAAGTAGCTCCAGACATCGTGACTGGACTTCCGGTCCCCACCGAGTACTTCACCGTTGCCAATGGATCACCACTGCATGGCGCTGAAACCACTGAAGGCCCAGAAAACTGAAGACGTGGACCGGGCTAGCATGTAAAGGAAAGTCTCTCAAAGACCCCAAATTGCAGGAATAGGGTTCCAGGCGGTACCGGATCGGTCATTGTGAAACTGCCCACTGACTGACGAGATGACCAGTGGCTTCTCGAGACAGACCACAGAAGACGATACTGAGAGACCAGGGCAGCATCCAGGATATTTCCTACAGAACCAGAATACAGGAAGGCAGAGACTTGAAACTGTTTACCCGTCCCAGAGCTGATGTAGAGACAGGTATGTTCAGACGTGGGGAAGCTTTTGTTCTCACCAGGTCGCCTCCACTGGTGGCAACTTTGTCCGCGGTGGCGGCCAAGGCATAGTACAAAGTCGTAAGATGGTAGGGGACAGGCAAAGGGTCCAGACAGCAGCACAGGACAGAGTCTGGGACGTTAGTGGAAGGTCAGGGCTGGCAGCAGGGATCAACGTCAACACAAAACCGCGGTCACAACGGAATACAGAATACTTGCACAGGGCATCAGACAAGCTTTCTGTAAGGCTACATTCACACTGACGTTGGAGGAACGTATATACGGCCGTATAACTCCTCCATAGACGTCAATGGCGCACGGCACCCTACGGGAGCGGTACGGTGCCGCTGGGCATTTCATTGTGAGGGGAGCTGCTGGGCATTTCATTAGTGAGGGGGGCTGCTGGGATTTTCATCAGTGAAGGGAGGTTATAGCCAATCACCCTAGGCTTATAACTATGTTTTCCCCCTTTTCCTGTGGTAACTTTGGTGCCTCAGTTAATACGGTATGGAATTTTTTCACTTAAAAGAACATTCAACTTGTTTTTCATTAAATATTTGTTATTCTAGTCAGTCATGACAATTAAAGAGATAGCAAATAAGTAAAAAAAAATAATTTTTGTTTTCTACACAATAATTTTTGGTGTTACCATATTCTGAAACCTTTTTTAATTTTTTTTTTCTAAGCAGAAGACCTTTTTTTTTAGTGTTTGCTAATCGCGGCAAAAACTCAATAAACAAGTGTGCATTATGCATACACTAGTTACTGTGGGACCTTAATGACATTGTTTGCTGCCGGGGTCTCTATAACGCTGTATTTCTTACAGCCTAAGTGTCAGGTTCGCTAGGGAGAACGCTGGGACTTTCTGGTGGTGCCAGCAGCGTTCTCCGAACCCCGGCGCTGTCCCCAAACTCCACCTCTCGTCCTGGGCAGCGGCTGCTAGATTCGCGCTGTCTAGGAGTGGCTGGAACTTTGAACTCTGCCTGTTGTTCTGCACTGTGAGGGGGTTATTCCCAGATGCTGTCCAGCTCCTATCAGGTTCTGGAGGTGGAGTTCTGGCTGCATAAATTGCAGCTTCACTAGTCACCTGTGCCAGTGTTTGAAATCTCTTTCTTCCTCCACTTGCTTGCTGCACTAGGTTGTATTGCCTCTGTATCTGTATTGTTGTTTACCTCGGCTAGTTTTTGACATTGACTATTTGCTTACTGACTTTGCTATTGACGTTACCCGCCCGTTGTGACTCCGGCTAGTTTACGATTTCTTTTGTGTTTTTATGTTCGTCAGTCTGTTGTATTTCCCCCCCCACTTAAACCAGTGTATTCCAGTCTTCAGTAGTCGCCCCACGGTTTAGCGTGGGGGGCTATGGAAGGGACGAGGCTGGGGCAAGCTCAGGGCAACACTACCCCTGTCTTTTGTGTACCCAATCCTAACAGAAACACTGGCCACTCACAGGTCTGCATCCTGTATCCGACCTGCTACAATTCCTCCTTCCTGGAGCCTTTGTCAGCTTGGGTCGCTCAGGTCCAGACCCTAACTCAGCTTGTTCAGATCTAGCTTCCCGTCTCCAAATTCAGGAATCTATGCAGGTTCCCACGACCATCACCGCAGGATCCACTGCCACCACGCCTGAACCTAAGGTTCCCTCCCTGACGTGTTTTTTGGTGACCGTAAGAATTTTTCATTTCGGAGGGCTGTAAACTTTACTTTTTCTTTACGCCCTCGTTCATCGGGCACAGAGATTCAAGGGTGGCGTGGTAATTTCCCTGTGCGTGGGGACCGCAAAATTGGGCTTTTCTTCCTCCCACCTGACTCTCCATCCCGTTCTTCTCTGACGCTTTTTTTTTCTGCTTTAGGCCAGATTTATGATGAACCTGACCGCCGAGCACTTGCAGTTTCCCCCTTAGATCTCTGTGTCAGGGAAAACGGACACAGAAGATTTTGGCCCAGTTCAGACGGTATTTGACTGACTCGCAATGGAATGACTGCGCCCTAAAGACCAATTTATGTCCGACTGTCAGACCGAGTACAGGACTAGTCCTAGCTTATGCCGAGCCTCAGACATTAAATGATGCTATGACTCTGGTCATCCGATTTGATCGTCGCCTAAATCCAGGCGATCACTTCGGGTGTCCTCGGACTGTCAGCCAGCAGCCAATCTTCCTCCGGTTAGTCCAGAATGGAATCCATGGAGCTGGATAGCATCTCTCCTGCACAGCGGAAGCAACATCGAATGAGACGTCATCTTTGTTTCTACTGTGGAAGTCCTGATCATCAGTCAACACCTGTTCCAAAGGCACCAGCAGGAAACTTCCGCCTCCTAAGCAGTAGTCGGGGGGACTCTTAGGAGCTCAGGTACCCCAATTGTGTCTAGAATGTATTTACCTTGTACTATTAAGTTTTCAGTCTGTTCCTTCACTGGTCGCGCCTTTTTGGTTCAGGTTGCCGTCTAATTTAATTGATTATAGTTTTTTTGTCTCTCAGTTTCGCATGTCATTGATTCCATTGTCCACTCCATCCATGATGTCGGGTGCGGATTTGAACCCTCTACAGCAGGGTTGATTAAATTCCGAACCCCGCCGATAAATTATGGTAGGAGCTATTCATGTAGAATGGTGTTCTTTCCTAGTTATGGAAAACCTGTCCCGAAAATGTCATTCTTGGTCTCTACCCTGGCTCCGGATCCATAACCCGGTAATTAATTGGGAACTCTGGAGCTGGTCATTGGGGTCCTCACTGTAAGGATGACCTGTCCAGAGTTTCATTATGTACAGTAGTGGCGGAAGATCAGAGTCTTCCAGGTTTTTCTCTCTGATTACTCAAGTGTTTTCAAACCCTATCCCAAGTACTCCTCCTCACAGGGAGTTTGATTGTAAAATTGGACCTTCTTCCTGAGGCTAGATTGCGCAAGGGTCGTATATATAACCTGTCGGTACCTGAACGGGAGGCACTGAAGAGTTATATTGATGAGAGTTTGGGCAATCGGACAATCCCGTCCTTCTGAGGTGGGTCGCCCACTGGGGCCGGGTTCTTTTTTGTTGGAAAAAAGACGGTGGTTTACGGCCGTGTATTATTATCGGATTAAACAAGATAACGGTAAAAACTCAGGTCCCCTCCCCTTGATCCCGGATCTCTTAAATCAGTTCTGGGCGCCAAGTTTTCCTCTAAATTAATCTCGAGGGGCTTATAACCTGATTCGGATCGGGAAGGGGATGAGTGGAAAACCGCATTTAATACCCTTTGGGACACTTTGAATACCTGGTTATGCCCTTTGGTTTGAGTAATGCCCCAGCGGTTTTTTCAAGGGTTATGAACTCCATCTTTCATGATTACATCGGTGTGTTATGGTTTGTTTATCTTAGACGATTTTTGATTTTCTCTCCTGATATGGTTTCCTCACCAGCAACATCTCCGCCAGTACTTACCAGTTTGCGCAAAAACCACCTCTTCGCTAAGCTGGAAAAGTTGTGTTTTTTGCGTCCCAGAAGTTTCCTTCTTAGGTTATGTTGTGACTCCCTCTGATTGTCGATGGATCCGGAGTAAGGTTCAGGCGCCCAGACTGGGTTCGGCCTACTCTAAAGGCCCTACAACGTTTTTTAGGTGTCGCTAACTATTATCGGAACTTTATAAAGAACTTTTCCGTGATCGCCAAACCCCGCACGGATCTAACCCGTAAGGGTGCTGATCCGAACAATTGGTCCGCTGCGCCCGCTTTGCTCAGCGTTTGAAACTTTAAAAGCGGCATTCTCGTCAGCCCCAGTCTGGTTCAACCTGACCTCTCTCTACTCACCGTTTTGTTGGAGGTGATGCCTCCGAGTAGGAGTTGGTGCAGTGTTGTCTCAGGGTCCTCCACTCTCACCAGACTTAGGCCCTGTGCCTATTTCTCTAGAAGTTTTCCTCTTGTGATGGGAATTATATATTGGTAATCGAGAGCTTCCTTGCCATTAAGTTGGCATTTGAAGTCTGGCGACACTTTTTGAGGGAGCTCTTCATCCGTCACTGTGCTCACGGATCATAGAACTTAGTATAGTTTGGGATACTGCTAACGTTTGAACTCACGTCAGGCTAGGTGGGCCTTGTTTTTTTCTCTCTCGCTTCAATTTTGTGGTCAACCCTAACCGACCTGGTCAAAAACTGAGCTGATGCCTTGTCCCGTAGCTTCGGGACTCCTGAGCTTCCGGAGGCTACTGACAGTATATTTTGTCTCCAGGGTTGTGCTGGCAGCTGTCTCCTCCCACTCTCCCTCAAATTTTAGCAGGGACAAAAATCTGCACTAAGACCTTCCGGAAGGCAAATATTTGTTTCCTCTTTCTTGTCGTTTGAGAGTGTTTGGAGGAACTGCATTGCTCGGTGTTGGCAGTCATCCGGGGATGTGGATACCTTGGATCTCTGAAGAGAAGTTACTGGTGGCCTCACATGACTAAGGATGTTCATCGATTGTCCAAGCCTGTCCAGTCCTGGTCCGAGAAGACCTCCCAGGAGACTCCTGAGGGCCTCTTCTCCGCTTCCAGTTCCCCACCAGGCCGTGGTCTAAAGTGTCTATGGACTTTGTCACTGATCTGCCAGCGTCTCAGGCTGTACAGTGGTTTGGGTAGTAGTGGCCTTTCCCCTAAAATGGGACACTTTGTTCCATTAAAAAAGTTACCTTCAGCTGAAGAATTAGCTGAATTGTTTATACAAATATTGTACGCCTCCAGATATACCAATGATATGTGTCAGATAGGGCGTACATTTGTTTCCACAATTTTGGCGAGCATTTTGTTCTAGACTGGAGTTAATTTGTCGTTCTCGTCGGCGTTTCACCCCTGAGTCTAATGGTCAGTCTTAGAATGAATCAGAGATGATTCAATATCTGCGACTCTTTGTCTCGGACAGTCAGGACCAGTGGTGAAATTCCCTTCCCGTTGGCAGAAAAAAATATAGGCTACATTATAACTACAGTATAGCAGTATATGCCATTTTTGCACATGATCTGTTACAATGGGGGTCATTTACTAAGGGCCCGATTCGCGTTTTCCCGACGTGTTACCCGAATATTTCCGATTTGCGCCGATTTTTCCTGAATTGCCCCGGGATTTTGGGGCACGCAATCGGCGCCGGCATGCATGCAACAGAAATCGGGGGCGTGGCCGAACGAAAACCCGACGGATTCGGAAAAACCGCCACATTTAAAAAAAAAAAAAAAAAGTCTCATGGGCCTTGCACTTACCTTCACCAGGAATAGGCCGGTGTACTTCAGGGCATTCCAGTGGGCCTCGGGGAACTCCAGCGCAGCAGCACCACCTGGTGGACGTCGGAGGAACTACCTTAATAAATCCCGGCCGGACCCGAATCCAGCGCAGAGAACGCGCCACTGGATCGCGAATGGACCGGGTAAGTAAATCTGCCCCATTGAGTTTTTGTTGAATGCTGAAGGCCATTGATTTGTTTGAGACTCTGATTGCCACAGAGGGCAATGGTGAATAGTTTTGTTGCTGCTTGTTCTTGACCAAGTGGTAAATGGGCAAAGTTTGTGAAACCTCAGCGAAAAACTGGTGGTCAGTGAGCAAGGCTGGTGAAACCTCACTTAAAGTGGACAGGACATTTTTCCCAAAATGTGCGAAACCAATCAGACTATAAACAAGGTTTGTGAAACCAAACCAAAAAATAGAACCAGATGTTCCGTGGACAAAGCCTGTTTATAGTGGAAGGGGTTATGGGGGTGGGGGTGGGGCTTGAACTATTGGGTGGGAAGTATAAATCGATGTTTCGACTTTGCTCAACTGATCGACAGTTTACCAGTAGTGATAACATTTGCAGTGAAAAGAGTAAACAAAACAAAATATACTGTACGTCTCCTACAAGTTTTACATTTTTTTCTCAGAAGCCGAAAGTCTTAGAGAAGAACCCACAAGTGAGAGTTCGGCCCTTGGGCCCTTTCTGGGTGAGCACTGCTCCAGCTCCTACTGAGGAGGCCTCAACTTCCATCTGGAATGGCTTCTCCGTATCAGGCCTGGGTGAGAACTGGGTCCGAGGGAAAGGCAGATTTTAGTTTAGAGAAGGCTTCTACAGCCACTGGGAACCAGAGTCTAGGATTGGCGTTCTTTCTGGTCAGCGCTACAATGTGAGATACAAGAGAGGAGAAGTGTAGAATAAACTGCTGGTAGTAATTGGGGAAGCCCAGGAATCTCTCTATTGCACATAGTCCTACAGGGCAAGGCCAGTGGAGAACCGCAGACAACTTAGCAGGATCCATCTGAAGACCCTTGTCAGAGATGGAAGGGAAGACTCGTCTGGTGGAACTGATACTTCTCAAGTTTAGCATAAAGGCGATTGGCCCTTAAATGACTAAGGAGTTGCCATATGTGGGATCACCAGGATATTGTCGAGGTAGAGCACGATACAGGTACATAGCAAGACTCTGAAAATGTCGATGATGAATTCCTGAAAAACAGCTATTGCGTTACAAAGACCAAACGGCATGACCAAATACTCGAAGTGCCCATCACAAGTATTGAAAGCAATCTTCCACTCATCACCTTCACGGATACGCATGAGGTTATACGCCCCACGTAGGTCTAGTTTAGTGAAGACCATGGCTCCACGTAAGCGGTCGAAAAGTTCCGTGATCAACGACAATGGATAGCTGTTCTTAACGGTGATCTTGTTAAGGCCATGATAGTCTTTGCATGGACGGAGTGACACATCCTTTTTGGCCACAAAGAAGAACCCTGCACCGGCAGGAGAAGTAAAGACTTCCATATATGGAGCGGGGAGACCCACCAGAGGCTTGGAGGACTTCGGAAGAGACACGGTGGAGACGGGAAAAGGTAGCTCCAGACATCGTGACTGGACTTCCGGTCCCCACCGGAGTACTTCACCGGTCTGCCAATGGAGCACCACTGCATGGCGCTGAAACCACTGAAGGCCCAGAAGAACTGAAGACGTGGACCGGGCTAGCATGTAAAAGGAAAGTCTCTCCAAAGACCCCAAATTGCAGGGATAGGGGTTCAGTGCGGTACCGGATCGGGTCATTGTGAAACTGCCCACTGACTGACGAGATGACCAGTGGCTTCTCGAGACAGACCACAGGAAGACGATACTGAGAGACCAGGGCAGCATCCAGGATATTTCCTACAGAACCAGAATACAGGAAGGCAGAGACTTGAAACTGTTTACCCGTCCCAGAGCTGAGTAAGACAGGTATGTTCAGACGTGGGGAAGCTTTGTTCTCACCAGGTCGCTCCACTGGTGCAACTTTGTCCGCGGTGGCGGCCAAGGCATAGTACAAAGTCGTAAGATGTGGTAGGGGACAGGCAAAGGGTCCAGACAGGCAGCACAGGATCAGAGTCTGGGACGTAGTGGAAGGTCAGGGCTGGCAGCATGGGATCAACGTCAACAACAAAACCGCGGTCACAACGGGAATACAGAATACTTGCACAGGGCATCAGACAAGCTTTCTGTAAGGCTACATTCACACTGACGTATGGAGGACGTATATACGGCCGATATACGTCCTCCATAGACGTCAATGGGCGCACGGCACCCTACGGGAGCGGTACGGTGCCGCTGGGCATTTCATTAGTGAGGGGAGGCTGCTGGGCATTTCATTAGTGAGGGGAGGCTGCTGGGAATTTCATCAGTGAAGGGAGGTTATAGCCAATGCACACTAGGCTTATAACTATGTTTTCCCCATTTTCTGTGGTAAACTTTGGTGCCTCAGTATATACGGTATGGAAATATTTTCACTTAAAAGAACAATTCAACTTGTTTTTCAATTAAATATTTTGATTATTCTAGTCAGTCATGACAATTAAAGAGATAGCAAATAAGTAAAAAAAAATAATTTTTGGTTTTGCTACACAAATAATTTTTTGGTGTTACCATATTCTGAAACCTTTTTTTAATTTTTTTTTTCTAAGCAGAAGAGCCTTTTTTTTTAGTGTTGCTAATCGCGGCAAAAACTCAATAAAACAAGTGTGCATTATGCATACACTAGTTACTGTGGGACCTTGAATGACATTGTTTGCTGCAGGGGTCTCTATAACAGCTGTATTTCTATACAGCCTAAGTGTCAGGTTCGCTAGGGAGAACGCTGGGACTTCTGGTGGTGCCAGCAGCGTTCTCCGAACCCCGGCGCGTGTCCGCGCAAACTCCACCTCTCGTCCTGGGCAGTCGGCTGCGTAGAGTCATCGCGGCTGTCCCTAGGGTGGCTTGGAACTTTGAACTCTGCCTGTTGTTCTGCACTGTGAGGGGTTATTCCCAGATGCTGTCCAGCTCCTATCAGGTTCTGGAGGTGGAGTTCTGGCTGCATAAATTGCAGCTTCACTAGTCACCTGTGCCAGTGTTTGAAATCTCTTTCTTCTTCTCCACTTGCTTGCTGCACTAGGTTGTATTGCCTCTGTATCTGTATTGTTGTTACCTCGGCTAGTTTTTGACATTGACTATTTGCTTACTGACTTTGCTATTGACGTACCCTCCCGTTGTGACTCCGGCTAGTTTACGATTCTTTTGTGTTTTATGTTCGTCAGTCTGTTTGTATTTCCCTTCCCCCACTTAAACCAGTGTATTCCGAGTCTTCAAGTAGTCGCCCCACGGTTTAGCGTGGGGGGGCTATAGGAAGGGACAGAGGCTGGGGCAAGCTCAGGGCACACTATCCCCTGTCTTTTGTGTACCCAATCCTAACAGAAACACTGGCCACTCACAGGTCTGCATCCTGTATCCGACCTGCTACATTCTCTCCTTCCATGGAGCCTTTGTCAGCTGTGGTCGCTCAGGTCCAGACCCTAACTCAGCTTGTTCAGGATCTAGCTTCCCGTCTCCAAATTCAGGAATCTATGCAGGTTCCACGACAGACATCACCGCAGGATCCACTGCCACCCACGCCTGAACCTAAGGTTCCTCTCCCTGACGTGTTTTTTGGTGACCGTAAGAAATTTTTTTCATTTCGGGAGGGCTGTAAACTTTACTTTTCTTTACGCCCTCGTTCATCGGGCACAGAGATTCAAAGGGTGGGCGTGGTAATTTCCCTGTTGCGTGGGGATCCGCAAAATTGGGCTTTTTCTCTCCCACCTGACTCTCCATCCCGTTCTTCTCTTGACGCTTTTTTTTCTGCTTTAGGCCAGATTTATGATGAACCTGACCGCCGAGCACTTGCAGTTTCCCACCTTAGATCTCTGTGTCAGGGAAAACGGACAGCAGAAGATTATTGTGCCCAGTTCAGACGGTATGTGACTGACTCGCAATGGAATGACTGCGCCCTAAAAGACCAATTTATGTCCGGACTGTCAGACCGAGTACAGGACTTAGTCCTAGCTTATGCCGAGCCTCAGACATTAAATGATGCTATGACTCTGGTCATCCGAGTTGATCGTCGCCTAAGATCCAGGCGATCACCTCGGGTGTCCTCGGACTGTCAGCCAGCAGCCAATCTGTCTCCGGGTAGTCCAGAATTGGAATCCATGGAGCTGGATAGCATCTCTCCTGCACAGCGGAAGCAACATCGAATGAGACGTCATCTTTGTTTCTACTGTGGAAGTCCTGATCATCAGGTCAACACCTGTTCCAAGAGGCAGCAGCAGGAAAACTTCCGCTCCTAAGCAGTAGTCGGGGGGACTGCTTAGGAGCTCAGGTACTCCCAATTGTGTCTAGAATGTATTTACCTTGTACTATTAAGTTTCAGTCTGTTTCCTGCACTGGTCGCGCCTTTTTGGATTCAGGTGCTGCGTCTAATTTAATTGATTATAGTTTTGTCTCTCAGTTTCGCATGTCATTGATTCCATTGTCCACTCCTATCCAGATGTCGGGTGCGGATTTGACCCCTCTACAGGCAGGGTTGATTAAATTCCGAACCCCGCAGATAAAACTTATGGTAGGAGCTATGCATGTAGAATGGTGTTCTTTCCTAGTTATGGAAAACCTGTCTGAAAATGTCATTCTTGGTCTACCCTGGCTCCGGATCCATAATCCGGTAATTAATTGGGAAACTCTGGAGCTGGTTCATTGGGGTCCTCACTGTAAGGATCACCTGTCCAGAGTTTCATTATGTACAGTAGTGGCGGAAGATCAGAGTCTTCCAGGTTTTCTCTCTGATTACTCAGATGTGTTTTCAAAACCCTTATCCCAAGTACTTCCTCCTCACAGGGAGTTTGATTGTAAAATTGACCTTCTTCCTGATGCTAGATTGCCAAAGGGTCGTATATATAACCTGTCGGTACCTGAACGGGAGGCACTGAAGAGTTATATTGATGAGAGTTTGGCAATCGGACATATCCGTCCTTCTGAGTCGCCCACTGGGGCCGGGTTCTTTTTTGTTGAGAAAAAAGACGGTGGTTTACGGCCGTGTATTGATTATCGAGAATTAAACAAGATAACGGTAAAAAACTCAGGTCCCCTCCCCTTGATCCCGGATCTCTTAAATCAGGTTTCTGGGGCCCAAGTTTTCTCTAAATTAGATCTCAGAGGGGCTTATAACCTGATTCGGATCCGGGAAGGGGATGAGTGGAAAACCGCATTTAATACACCTTTGGGACACTTTGAATACCTGGTTATGCCCTTTGGTTTGAGTAATGCCCCAGCGGTTTTTCAAGGGTTTATGAACTCCATCTTTCATGATTACATCGGTGTGTTTATGGTGGTTTATCTAGACGATATTTTGATTTTCTCTCCTGATATGGTTTCTCACCAGCAACATCTCCGCCAAGTACTTACCAGGTTGCGCAAAAACCACCTCTTCGCTAAGCTGGAAAAGTGTGTTTTTTGCGTCCAGAAGGTTTCCTTCTTAGGTTATGTTGTGACTCCCTCTGATGTACAGATGGATCCGAGTAAGGTTCAGGCGCTCACGGACTGGGTTCGGCCTACCAATCTTAAGGCCCTACAACGTTTTTTAGGTTTCGCTAACTATTATCGGAACTTTATAAAGAACTTTTCCGTGATCGCCAAACCCCTCACGGATCTAACCCGTAAGGGTGCTGATCCGAACAATTGGTCCCCTGCCGCTTGCTCAGCGTTTGAAACTTTAAAAGCGGCATTCTCGTCAGCCCCAGTCTTGGTTCAACCTGACCTCTCTCTACCGTTTGTTGTGGAGGTGGATGCCTCCGAGGTAGGAGTTGGTGCAGTGTTGTCTCAGGGGTCCTCCACTCTCACCAGACTTAGGCCCTGTGCATATTTCTCTAGAAAGTTTTCCTCTTGTGAGAGGAATTATGATATTGGTAATCGAGAGCTCCTTGCCATTAAGTGGGCATTTGAAGTCTGGCGACACTTTTTGGAGGGAGCTCTTCATCCGATCACTGTGCTCACGGATCATAAGAACTTAGTATATTTGGATACTGCTAAACGTTTGAACTCACGTCAGGCTAGGTGGGCCTTGTTTTTCTCTCGCTTCAATTTTGTGGTCACCTACCGACCTGGGTCAAAAAACGTGAAGGCTGATGCCTTGTCCCGTAGCTTCGGGACTCCTGAGCTTCCAGCGACTACGGACAGTAATATTTTGTCTCCAGGGGTCGTGCTGGCAGCTGTCTCCTCCCACCTCTCCTCTCAAATTTTAGCAGGACAAAGATCTGCACCTAAAGACCTTCCGGAAGGCAAATTATTTGTTCCTCTTTCTTGTCGTTTGAGAGTGTTGGAGGAGACGCATTGCTCGGTGTTGGCAGGTCATCCGGGGATGCGGAGTACCTTGGATCTCTTGAAGAGAAGTTACTGGTGGCCTCACATGACTAAGGATGTGCACGCATTTGTCCAAGCCTGTCAGGTCTGTGCGCGAGGAAAGACTCCCAGGAGACGTCCTGAGGGGCCTCTTCTTCCGCTTCCAGTTCCCACCAGGCCGTGGTCTAAAGTGTCTATGGACTTTGTCACTGATCTGCCAGCGTCTCAAGGCTGTACAGTGGTTTGGGTAGTAGTGGACCGTTTCCCCTAAAATGGGACACTTTGTTCCATTAAAAAAGTTACCTTCAGCTGAAGAATTAGCTGAATTGTTTATACAGAATATTGTACGCCTCCATGATATACCAGATGATATTGTGTCAGATAGGGGCGTACAATTTGTTTCCAAATTTTGGCGAGCATTTTGTTCTAGACTGGAAGTTAATTTGTCGTTCTCGTCGGCGTTTCACCCTGAGTCTAATGGTCAGTCTGAGAGAATGAATCAGGAGATGATTCAATATCTGCGACTCTTTGTCTCGGACAGTCAGGACCAGTGGGTGAAATTCCTTCCGTTGGCAGAATTTGCTATTAATAACCACAGTAGTTCGTCCACACAGGTATCTCCGTTTTTCTGCAATTATGGTTTTCATCCACGTTTCTCTTTTTCATCTGTGCCTGTCTCTAATATTCCTCGAGCAGAAGCTATTACATCCAAGTTGCGCTCACTCTGGTCACAGGTTCGGGGGAATATTCAGAGGGCACAAAATTCTATGGTCCAACAAACTGAAAGAAGGCGCACTAACTCCGATACGTTTGTGGTGGGGGATAAAGTGTGGTTATCCACGAAAAACCTTAAATTGAAGGTCCCCTCTTTGAAGTTTGCGCCCAGGTTTGTGGGTCCGTTTGTTGTTAAGCATATTGTTAACCCGGTTTCCTTCAAGATTACACTTCCAGCAGGGTGGCGGGTCCATAACACCTTCCATAAGAGTCTTCTGAAGCGCTATGTTGAGCCTGTTTTGCCTCTTTCTGACCCTCCTTCTCCATCTATTGTGGAGGGGAATCTGGAATTTGAGGTAGAAAAAATTGTGAATTCCAGATGGGTAGGTAACTCCCTGCAGTACCTGGTCCATTGGAAAGGTTTTGGTCCTGAGGATAGGTCTTGGGTTTCGGCTAGAGATGTTCATGCTCCACGGTTACTCAGGTTGTTTCATCAGACCTACCCTCAGAAGCCATCTTTAAGATCTAGGGGTCCGAAGGTCCCCCGTCAGGGGGGGGGTACTGTCAGGTTCACCCCGGCGCGTGTCCGCGCAAACTCCACCTCTCGTCCTGGGCAGCGGCTGCTAAGATCTCGCGCTGTCTAGGAGTGGCTGGGACTTTGAACCTCTGCTTGGTGCCTGTTGTTCTGCACTTGAGGGGTTAATTCCCAGATGCTGTCCAGCCCTATCAGGTTCTGGAGGTGGAGTTCTGGCTGCATAATTGCAGCTTCACTAGTCACCTGTGCCAGTGTTTGAAATCTCTTCTCCACTTGCTGCTGCACTAGGTTTATATTGCTCTGTATCTGTATTGTTGTTACCTCGGCTAGTTTTGACATTGCCTATTTGCTTACTAACTTTGCTATTGACGTACCCTCCCGTGTGACCTCCGGCTAGTTTACGATTCTTTTGTGTTTTATGTTCGTCAGTCTGTTTGTATTTCCCTTCCCCCACTTAAAAACCAGTGTATTCCGAGTCTTCAGTAGTCGCCCCACGGTTTAGCGTGGGGGGGCTATAGGAAGGGACAGAGGCTGGGGCAAGCTCAGGGCACACTATCCCCTGTCTTTTGTGTACCCAATCCTAACACTAAGGCTAAAGTACAGTAATTACCAACATCCAGAGATCAGTTTGTAACTAGGGGTCGTATGTAAGTCGAGTGTTCTTAAGTAGGGGACCGCCTGTATTTCATTATTTTAAATGTTTCTAGTCAGGGAGGTGTTTCAATTAGTATTTATGTGAAACGTAAACCTAACTCTATCTAAAGTGTGTTTTCATGGAGGTCATGTGATGGTGGAGGTCATGTGATGGTGGAGGTCATGTGATGGTGGAGGTCATGTGATGGTGGAGGTCATGTGCATGGTGGAGATTGGGTCATGGTGGATGGTGGAGGTCATGGTGATGGTGAGGTCATTGATGGTGAGGTCATGTTGATGGTGGAGGTCTGTGATGTTGATGTCAATGTGGGTGGATGTCATTGTGGGGGAGGTCATGTGATGGTGGAGGTCATGTGTTGGTGGAGGTCATGTGATGGTGGAGGTCATGTGTTGCTGCAGGTCATGTGTTGCTGCAGGTTATGTGATGGTGTAGGTCATGTGATGGTGGAGGTCATGTGTTGCTGCAGGTCATGTGATAGTGGAGGTCATGTGATGGTCTGCAGTTGCTTTGGTTCTGATAGTGGGAGATTTGTACAAGGTCAAAGGGATTTTGAATGGAAGGCTATCACTCCATTACACAACGCCATGCCATACCATGTGGACCACGTTTCAAAGGAGCCAATTTCATCCTACAACAGGACAATGACCCAAAGCTCCTGTTCCAAACCTGGACTATATTATCTATTCAGTTTGCAACAAATTTGAAAAATAAAAGTATGTTTTCATGGAAAACACATAATTGTCGAAGAGACTCCAAACCTTTGAGCAGTAGTATATATATGCTATGGGTGGCTTTAACCCCTTAACGCTCTGCGCCGTAGCTCTACGGCGCAGAGGTACAGGGAGTGTATGAAGAGGGCTCACGGGCTGAGTCCTCTTCATACAAGGGTGGGGGTTGTTGCATATTGCAGCAAACCCCCACCGCTAATAATTGCGGTCAGTGCTTGCACCGATCGCGGCTATTAACCCTTTCATCTTTATTCCAAACGTCATCGGGGGGCTGCGATCGGTTGCCATGGTAGCCTCGGGTTCATTGTAATGAATTAGCTGCAAAAATGCCATATATTGCAATACAGAAGTATTGCAGTATATGGTAGGAACGATCTGACCATCTAGGGTTAATGTACCCTAGATGGTCTAAGAATTAGTGGAAAAAAAAAGTTTAAAAAATAAAAACTAGAACTGATATAAAACCTAATAAACAGTAAAAATCACACATTAGGTATCACCGAGTGCAAAAATGGCCAATCTATCAAAATATAAAAGCGGTTACGGGCGGCGGTGACCTCCGAGACGGGAAATGGCGCCCAAATGTCCGAAATGCTACTTTTACACCTTTTTACATAACATAAAAAATGATCAAAATGTTGCACAGACCTCAAAATGGTAGCAATGAAAACGTTGCCTCATTTCGCAAAAAATGACATCACACATCTCCGTGCGCCAAAGTATGAAAAAGTTATTAGCGTCAGAAGATGGCAAAATTTTTTGTTTCTTTTTTGTACACATTCGTTTAATTTTTGAAAATGTATTAAAACACAATAAAACCAAAATAAATTTGGTATCACCGCGATCGCACCGAACCGAAGAATAAAGCTGAGGTGTTTTGAGTGCACAGTCAAAGTCGAAAAAACTGAGCCCACAAGAACGTGATTTTTTTTCAATTTTTTCACATTTGGAATTTTTTTTCAGCTTCGCAGTACACGGCATGTTAAAATAAATAACATTACGGGAAAGTAAAATTTGTTACGCACAAAATAAGCCCTCACACAGCTCTGTACACGGAAACATGAAAAAGTTATGGATTTTTGAAGTTGGAGAGCGAGAAATGAGCGGAAAAACCCTGCGTCCATAAGGGGTTAGAGTTAATGGGAGACCCGAGCATTTCTTTACTAAAACAGAACAGTAAAAGAACAGTGCAGAATAAAATATTTCAGATGTTTGCAGATGTTTTACTTGTAAGAACACATTGAAATAAGACTATTCTTCACTTTGCAGGTGTGCGCGCGTGTCTCCCGCTAAGTTCGGAGATGTTCAGAACATCTGGAATGTGAAGAATAGTGTTCTTTCAATGTGTTCTGCACTTAAATGCTCCTGTATTCACTGTTTTTAATGTTTTTATTCTATTCTTCACTTTGCAGATGTCCACGCGTGTCTTCCGATAGGTTCGGAGATACGCGCGCACAGAGAGGTGCGACCACAGACTAAAAGATTACCTTTAGTAACAGTCTACACCATCATGGATGCAGGACACACAAGGCCCCCCTAGTCACACCACCATCACATGTGCAGACCCGACTGAAGTTCACCAACGACCATCTGTATGATCCAGAGAAGGACACATGGTCTGATGAGACCAAAATAGAACATTTTGGCGTCAGTTTCCCAGTGATCACCAGATTGCTGGGAAACAGGAAAGGCATATATGGAAATCTCAGACAGTATCCTACACAATGTTAGTTTAACCTGTGTGATCATTACAGAGCCGGATTATATCAGGCATTAGTTTCTGGTGGTGCTCGGTTCTTTATAACAGCCCAGTATGAATAAGACTCAACTGAAACAGAAAGCAAGCAGTGGTACTTACTGAGCACGGCATAAGTCTTGGGCTCCTTGGAGTTCAGATCTGACAAGTAATCCATGGTGTCCTGTAAACACTTTTCCGACAGATTTGCAGGAGCCACAACGATGACACCAAAGGCAAAAACCAACGTAAGGATCCGCACTGTCCACATGGCGCAGATTGCGGTGGCTTCCCAGAGTCCGGCTTTTATATCACAGGGTCCGGCCAGTGACAAATCACTAGAACGTCTTCTCACAAGAAGCAGCTATGGAGCGTAAGCCGGAATCACTCTGCATAAAGTAAATCAATTACCATCCCGGCTTTACCTGTGAATAGGAGGCGTCTCGTGTTTCCTGTCCCATATGAAGTCTGAACCGGCCGGAAGGTTTTCGTGACGCAAATGCATCGACGTAGAACAGAAATGGTGTTTGGGTTTTCTTACGTAGACCTGGACTGATAATGAAATGATTGATTGATGTGTTATGAATATCGTTTGCAACCTCAGTAACTACAGCACAAACTCTTTATTTGGTCTTCCCACGGATGTATATATGTATTCAGCTTCACATCACATGGCACTAATCATTTACTATATCCCTAGGTCATCATCTGATGTTCATCCCCCTATGCTTTCCAAAGTGATGTGACAGCTCCTCATTACCATGCTGAATAGGGGAACTATTAGTTTTTACGTAACCTCTTAGGGTGATTTCACGCGTCACGGTTTTTTGGACCGTTTTACACCCATACGTTTTTGTATGTTTACCGTACGTTTGGGCTGCTTTGAACCTGTTTTTCTTCATTTCTAGAAGTATTGGCAGCTGTGAAACAGATTACAACCAGCCAAACCCATGGTAAACATTCAAAAATGCATGCGTTTTAAAAACGGACTGAAAAAGCATGATTTAAAACGGTCCAAAAACGTGATGTGTGGCATCACCATTATGGGGCAAATTTACTAAGGGTCCGAACACCGCATTTTCGTCGGGTTTCCCAACTTTTTACTGTTTTGCCTTGAATTGCCCTGGGTTTTTGCGACACAAATCGGGGGGCTTGGACGTCGGACAACCTGACTGATTCGGACAAACCGCGGAATTTAAAAACGAAATTGTGACGCAAGATCAGCACTCACATGCACCGGGAAGAAGAAGTTGAACTCCGGGGACCTGAGCGGGGAAGCGACACATACAGGATATCGGGCGCATGATCTCAGTGAATCGCGTCAGTACCAAATCCTCGTCGGACAACGCACCTCAGGGATCGCGACGGAATGGATAAGTAAATGTGTCTCTATGTGTGCCCCTATGTATGTTTGCCACCTTCAAAGATCTATAACTTTTTCATTTTTCCATGTACAGATTTGTGTGAGGGCAAATTCTACTTGTTAGTGATGGTATTTACTATCTCATGTTGTGTACTGGGAAGCGGGAAAATGTGCTGAAATTGAGGATCAAACGCATTTGCGCTAATTCTTTGGTTAGGTACAATCACGGGGATACCACACGCACACAAGTTTAATGTAGTTTTAATACATTTTTAAAAATTCGAACCTTTTGCACAAAAAAAAAATGTTGCCATCTTCTGACACTAATAACTTTTTCAAATTTCGTTACACGGATCTGGGTACGGTATAACTTTTTGCGAGACGATCTGATGTTTCCATTTCTATCATTTTGAGAACTGTACGACCTTTGGATCACTTTTAAAAAAATTTTTTTAAAAAAAAAAAGCAGCTTTCAGACATTTGGGCTCTTTTTTCCGTTGCGCTGTTCACCTTCGATAATAACCATTTTTATATTTTGATAGACTGGGCATAACTTAACATGTTTATGATTTTTAAAAAAAAAATGTTATCAGTTCTAGGGAAAATGGGGGTGATTTGAACTTTTTTAGTTTTTTTTTTTACTGTATTTATAGACCTCATATGATGCTTTAATCCTATGAAGTCTGATCATTTCTGCCATCTACTGCAATACTATAGGTCACTTTGCAGTATACACAGGCAGCTTCAGATCATTCTTAACGAAACGTCCTGGAGTCTCATACAGACTGCTTCTCCAGGTTGTCCTATCAATGGATTTTCGCTCCCCGATGATGTTACTGAGAATGACAATGCTCCCAAGATGGCGGCCACTTTGCCAGCGGCAATTAAAAGGTTAACACCTACGATCGGTGTCAGGGTGTTACTACTGGATGTTTGCTGCACAGTGCAGCACACCCCACATCTGTATGAAGAGGGCATGAACCCTCTTTATACATCCTTAACAGCTCTATGACGTATAGATACATCATGGAGCATTAAGAGGTTAAAAATCTATAACTTTTTTTATTTTTCCATCTTCAGAGCTTGTTTTACACGTAAAAATGACAGTATTTCACATTCCATGCCGTGTATTCATTCAGACCTGATACATTAAGAGGCCAAAGCCGGCCCGCCAAGTTTGCTATAGTCTCTACCAGAAAACCAGTAAAATATGGTTAAATGCCAGGTATAACCATATTTTGATAGATCTGACATTTTGGGACGCGGCAATACCTAACATGTTTATGATTTTTACTGTTTATTTATATGCGTTCTAATCAAAGCGGGTGATTTGAATTTTTAGGGGTTTTTTAATATTTTTTTTTAACTTTTTATTTTTTTTTACTATTCTTTAGACCCCCTATGTACATTAACCCTAGGTTGTCTGATTGATCCTACCATATACCGTATATACTCGAGTATAAGCTGAGTTTTTCAGCACAAAAAAAGTGCTCAAAAACAAACTCAGCTTATACTCAAGTCAAGAAAAAAATAAAGTCACAACTCACCTGCCCCCCACAGATCTTCTCTTCTTCCGTCAGCATGATAGTGTGTGCCGGGCCATGTGCACAGACCCGTCACTGACCTGGAGCTGAAACAAGAAGAGGACCTGCCCGGAGCCTCGGAACGGTGAGTACTTAGTTTATTTTTTTTGTGCTGCGCAAACTGGGGGTTGGCTATATACTAAAGGGGGCTGGCTAAAAAGTACTGGGGGCTGGCAGGCTATATACTACAGGGGGCTGGCTATATACTAAAGGGGGCTGGCTATATACTAGAGATGGTTTGCTGGCTATATACTAGAGAGGATTTGCTGGCTATATACTAAAGGGGGCTGGCTATAGAGTACTGGGGGCTGGCAGGCTATATACTAAAGAGGGCTGGCTATATACTAAAGAGGAATGGCTGGCTATAGAGTACCGGGGGCTGGCAGGCTATATACTAAAGGGGGATGGCTGGCTCTATACTAAAGGGGGATGGCTGGCTATATACTACAGGGGGCTGGCTGGCTATATACCACAGGGGGCTGGCTGGCTGGCTATATACTACAGGGGCTGGATATATACTACAGGGGGCTGTGACCAATGCATTTCCCACCCTCGGCTTATACTCGAGTCAATAGTTTTTCCCAGTTTTTGGTTGTAAAATTAGGGGACTCAGCTTATACTCGAATATATACGGTACTCGAGCCCAGATCGAGTAGCTTGGGGCAGAGTGGCAGAGCTGCAGGCCTAGCAGGGGGTAAGCCCTCTGTAGGGAGACAGCAGCACCAGGCTCTGTGCAGATATAAGATTATCAATATAAAACAAAGTATAATTGGCTACAACTTTAACCCTTCCTTCCAGACTCATAGGGAATATAGCTGCAATATCAGAAGAAGGTGAAAATGACCTTAAAGGGAGCGGGTTTAGTTCTCAATGCCCTACTGAGTTGGCCAATACATTATGCATCCGTTATTTATAATGGTAGAAAAAGTAGATTTTATATTGTTATCAATTATATATTCAACATTATTAATAACAGAAAGGTAACAGCAGAAATCACTGACGTGACGTGGACTTATCCTACCAGCAGCCTCTAATGCTGATTAGCTATCTTAGTCCTAGTTCATACCACGGTCTGTGGAGTCCCCTGCTAGTTATAATCTGTTACATATCTATATTACTGCTATAAATAATGGAAGGGAAACTTTCTTACATACAAGTCTATAGGAACGGTGGGAAATGGAAGATGTTTAGTTTATCATCCGTTTTAGGAGTCCACTATTTTTTGCAGAGCAATGAACAACAAGAGCTTCTGAGAACTTAGACGAAGATATATAATTAATTGTATAAGGTTTGCGAACAGGAACGAGGACCATGTGATTTGCATTGTTTACATTCCTGATCACAAGTGTTTCATTGTAAACGCATATTTAATAAGGGCAAGCTCCTTCCAGCTGCCTCTAAATGCTTAAAGGGAACCTACCACGCCGATTCTACCTATAAAGATAGAAGGGGTGGTAGGTGGATGGATGGGACGTGAGGATAGCCCTACATGTATATACAAATTTTTTTATGCGGCTACTGGGGCGTGGAGTAGCCGGACATGACGCTACTAGTCGCGGCTACTCCACACCCCAGTAGCCACGTTACTCCGCCTACCAGGTAATCTTCGGCGCTCGTCCAGGTCCCCTGTGTTCTGCGCATGCGCAGAATGCGGCTACTGCGCATGTGCAGAAGGCCAAAGATGCCGAGGGAATCGGATGAGGGCGCGCAGCTACCAGGAGCTGCGCGCCGAAGATTACCTGGTAGGCGGAGTAACGTGGCTACTGGGGCGTGGAGTAGCCGCGACTAGTAGCCTCATGTCCGGCTACTCCACGCCCCATGTAGCCGCATAAAAAATTAGCATATACATGCAATAAAGTTTCTAAAAGACACCCGGGACGTGAGGATTAGCCCCAAAAAAGGGCTCTCCTCACGTCCCATCCATCCACCTACCACCCCTTCTACCTTTATAGGTAGAATCGGGTGGTAGGTGCCTTTTAAAGGAAACCCACCACTTCCAATCGTGCTTCTAAGCTGCAAATACTCACTCAGGGTGAGCTGGTGCCGGCACTTATTTTCGTTATGTTTTTAAACAGATGTAAAGCGTTTAAACGCTTTAGTAATCTTTATATACGAAGTAGATTCACCGCACCATGGTACGCGCTCGGCACATCGTACGCGCCACCACTTCCTGTTCAGAAGCACGCATGGTTTCGCGCATGGTGCACCGAGCGCATTCCACAGTGCGGTGAATCTACTTTGTATATAAAGATTACTAAAGAGTTTAAACGCTTTACATAACGAAAATAAGCGCCGGCACCAGACACCCTGAGGCATTTGCAGCTTGGAAGCACGATTGGAAGTGGTGAGTTTCCTTTAAAGCGGTTTTCCCACGAAGGAAAGTTAGGCCCTATCCATGGGATAAGGCCTTACTTGCTGATCAGTGGGGATCTCAGTGTTGAGACCCCCGCAAATTGCAAAAACGACCCCTCGTTGCTCGGTCAGATTAACGGAGCAGACGGTCGCGCGTGACCGTTCTGCTCCATTAATCTCTATGGAGCTGACGGAGATCGGTGAGCGCAGCTGTCGACAATTTCAGCTCCATAGAGTTGCGATCCCTAATTTTCGCAATCTGCTGGGGTCTCAGCACTGAGACCCCCACTGATCAGCAAGTTAGGTCCTGTGCACTGTGGGCTGCGATTCACTAAGATTGTGCGCCCGATATCCTGCATGTGTCGCTTCCCCGCTCAGGTCCCCGGAGTTCACCTTCTCCTGGTGCATGTAAGTGCATTGTCCGTGTATAATGCCTGTGCGGGGAGTCACTAAGATCCTGCGCCCGATATCCTGCATGTGTCGCTTCCCCGCTCAGGTCCCCGGAGTTCACCTTCTTCTTCCTGGTGCATGTAAGTGCATTGTCTGTGTATAATGCGCTGTGCGGGAGTCACTAAGATCATGCGCCCGATATCCTGCATGTGTCGCTTCCCGTCATGGTTCCCCGGAGTTCACCTTCTTCTTCCTGGTGCATGTAAGTGCATCGTCTTGTGACACAATTTGAAGGTTAAATCCCGCACTCAGTCCGAATCAGTCGGATCATCCCGCGGCACGGCCCCCAATTTGTGTCGCATTGAAGCAGCGCAGCTGTGCCACAATCCGATCGCGTGCACCACAATCCCAGTGCAGACAACTGTTTAATATCTGTCCAAACCGCGCAATCCCCGAAAAAGGCGAACAGTCCGACAAAAGTGCCCTCCGCGACCCATAGTAAATGAGCCCCCATGACTTGTTTATTGAGGACAAAATGTTGTTTTTTTTAATAGCACAATTTTGGGCGTCATGTATCCTACTGGTGAACTTTTTATTAACCCTTTGTAATAAAAAATTTCTGCCTCATCGGGCCTAAATAACATAAAAGATTTTTGCCGGGTCAATAAGCACATAGCGTTGACAAATTTATTTATTTTTTTAAATTTAATTACCTTTATTTTAGGGAAGAAATAAACCTTTTTGTACCGCCATCTTACACGCGGCACAACTTTCAAAGCTTTTTGTCGATGTGGCTGTGTGGGGGCTTATTATTTACGAAAAGACCCGTAGATTTCATAAACTAGGGGTTCATAAAGTGATTGAGATTAATAGAATAATAATAATTCCATATGGCTAAACCTAGCCCTGCCCCTCCCACACTCCAATAAACCATAGGACATTACCAAGTCAAATACTCCATGGTTTATTTACATGTGAAATCTTCTCAATACATTTATAAAGACACCGAGTGTATAGTCTGAGGACAGCAGCAAGACTGGACGACCACGCAACGGACTCATGCACCTTCAATATATACACAAAATACAGAGAGATAGAAAATCAATACAAAATGAATACAGAGTAAAAGTAAAAAAAAAAACAAAAAAAAACAAAAAATCTGTCTGTGAGCGCCCCCCTAGGACTCTCACAGAGGAATTTGTGTAATATGACAATACTGCACTTATCAGTGCTCCCCTCCCCCTCCACCCCAATAATACACGTTAAAATAAGTTAGAGCAACATCACAAGGAACTGTGCAAATGAGAGACGGGACCTCGCAGGGTTCAGATCCCTGTCACAATGAGGTCTTGTCAAGAATTTAGCAGTGCTGATGGACTGGGGGTTTAAAGGGGTGTTCCGATAACATTTAAAGTGCCTCTTTGACCCTACGGGGTTGTTCCTGTTCTGCGTGTAAAGTTCGGCCATTTTGAATTTTAAGGGCTGTGTAGCTTTGGTCATAGTCTACATACATAAACTGTTTTCTCCAGCATGTCTAGTTTTACACGTCGGTTAAGGGCGATTCTTACCAGGCACCTATTGTGCCAACTTATCTCGGTTTAGTACAAAGTATTGGACTTGTTGACCATCAACTAGCCCAGTTCAACTCTTTCCCACAGTGGGGCCCCTATACACCTATGGCGTATTAAATATTGCTCCCAACTTGTTCTCATGGAGAGAGGGAAATAATATCCAACACTCTTCCAGCAACATACAAATTGCAAGGTATGTTTCTGCTACAACGAGGTAGGAAAGTCCATGACAGCCCACGTACTATCGGGGTCCAGACACAGAATATAGTGTATTCATTTTACCGTATATTCAATTAAAAGGGTTAAAAAGTTATATTTTATTATATTATCTATTGTTAAAGTCGATCAATCCTTTGTATGTCCGGTGGTTCTTAAAAAGGGCGGTCTAGCTTGGTCACCCCCATGGCTAGTATGGAGGATTTTTTAAATTGTACTAACAAAAATGAGTGTTGGCCCAGCTGGAGAGCCTTTGACAACAATTCCAATGATACGTGTATCATGCTGCTGGCTTCTTCCTAGCCTGAGATATATCAGGTATAGTAATTAACATTAGGTACAGATTCAGCTATTCCTGATGTAGGTGGGCACTTTCTGGCTGTGACATCAGCTCAGGGCAATGAAGCCAGAACAGGACAGCAAGTTTATAAGGATGTGATGAGTCACATGCTTGTGATATCACCGAAGGTCCATTTCCATTACATGTACTTTCAAATGAGCTTATTTGTAATTGGACAACCTGAAGCACATGATGAGTCACATGCTTGTGACATCACTACAGGTCCTACAGCCCCTCTCAACTAGTGATGGGAATAACTGCTCTTCTTAGTGAGTGAGCCGAGCCTAATGAGCCTGCTCACCAAGAAGATCCGGCTCTTCTGGCTCTTGAACAGCCAGTCAGTACCCCCACTCCATGGCACTTTTAAGCCGATTAGGGGTGGGGTTAAGTGGGCCATTGTCTCACCGAGGGGAGCCGACTCCAGTTATTGGCGTAAAAGAGCTAGTTCTTAGAGCTGGCTTGTTCACGAACGACACATCACTACTCTCAACAGGCCTCCAGTCGTCTGTAGCTGTACTATACGGTTTCCCATGGAAACCAGAAAGCATGGAAAATCATGAGATTAGCCTGGAGGGAACGTAATAACAATACTAGCTGCTAAATAGCTGCAGCTAATTATAGTAAATAAGAGAATTGCTTATTTTGTGCAGAGATAGGCAAAAGTTTATATACTTTACAGTTGTACTTTTACGTTTTCAGCTGCCAGGACCTTGGTGGTCATATGATTGGCCAAGGGTTATTTTTTAGAACTTTAAACGATCGGAAAACACCTTTAAAATTTGGGATTTTTAAAATCTGGTCCAGCAAATAAAACACAAAAAATGTGTATAAAAACAGTCCCCCCCACACACACATCTCCTATGTACATACTGGGTTATTCTATGGTCCCCAATGTCTTACATTAATTCTGAACCCTGCGCTCTGGAGCATTGATCTGTAGTAGAAGAATTATTTTTTTTTAAAAAGCGGGAAAACATCACAGATTAATGAGGTATTTCGCTGCACACACATTCAACAATGACCGGGCCTCATGGACCATTAAAGATGCATATAGGGTATTAGGTATTTTGCAATTATGTTTAATTACTAAGATGCATCTACACTTGTCTCCTGTTTTGTTGAAAAAAAAATTCTGTCTTCATGGTTTCAGACTACAAACAGACAGCATGTAGTCAGATCCTACCATTATAACACTTTTCTATCTGTCCCTATAAGATGTCATCAGTATGGACAGATGGATAAAGAGCAGAGCTGCAAGATCAGACTACGTAAGGTTTAAAAGTAGTCTGTTACCATGGAAACACAGAAGACTGCATGTAAGCGATAAAAAAACATTTGTAAAAATAGTTATACCCTTTAAAAAGGACACGTTTAGCTACAACTTCCCTTTTTAAACAAAACTGAGATACACTGGTAAGAAATGGTTAATGGACTAAACCCAAAAAGAGTCCTAAAATTATTAAAAATTATTTAAAAATCACAATTTATATACGGCCGCTGATTAGTTCTAATTGGCTTTGAAGCCACAAAGTTTGCACTTAAGTGACTTGTCTATGAACAGGGAACTTTTTGAAAAAAATTTCAACATTTAAAGGGGCTGTTAAGGATTAGAAAAAAATGGCAACGCTTGAAACCACACCCAAGGAGATATCTCCATAGTATTGCATTTCGGCTTCATCATCAATATACTCAGGGCTGAAATGTAATAACAAAACAATCCATCGACAGGGGTGGTGCCCTCTCTGGAAGAAAGCACCGACGGTTACTAATTCTTGACAGCCCCTTTAAAGGGCATCTACCACCAGGATGAAAGACTGTATGCAAATGAGCCTGAGGGGGCAGGTATAAAAAAAAATATCTAAAAAAGAAAAACCTGCCTTTGTTCCCCTTGGCAACTAATCACAGTGCAACTGTTATTCCAATCCCAAAAATCAACATTGGCACCAAAAAAAAACAAAAACATCCAAACAATCTGACACATGTCGTAAGAAGGCAGGTTTAAAATCTAAAGCAGTGATCTAATTGGATGCTACAGTTAACTCATATGTCCGATTGTGGTATTGTCACCAAATGTATCCAATCAGAGGTTCGGAGTTTTTTCATAAATGACAGAGCCAATCTGACTGTTTGACCACTTCCTATGGCGAATTTCTTCAGCTTTCCTTTGTGTTAGGTTTAAGTCTCCCCCAAGTCACCCAACTTTTGGCAATTGAACTTGCAACCTTAACCCCTTATACTAGCGATTTCCAAAACAAACCCCCCTGGAATTCCCCTATATGTTCATGACTTGGACAGAAAAGGGGTAGAGGTTGTTCAAACTTTGTGTTGGGAACACGGAATTGGAGACAACAGTCTTCGACAGATTTTCAAAGTATATTCGGGGAACTCCACAAAGTGTCATCAGTCACAAGACCACTGCGGCCACATCATGGCTCCAGTGGGCCCTGGTGACATCACATTACCAAGACTCATCAAGTCCACCAGTTGACACTCGTGGTCTCAGGACCAACACTTGTGGACTAGTCAAGAGTGCCAATGATCCCAACAGAGGCCACATCACTGGAATCAGGAGCCAGAGTAAACATTGCTTGCCTTGACTCCTAGGAGCGTTCAGAAATTCTTGGAAAAATCCCTTTAAATTGGTCTACCTTTACAGAAAAATTGATTTACCATCATCCAGATTCATCATGAATCCATAGTACTCTAAGCCCACCCTTCTTTTTCCTAACATATTCCAATGGGAGAGACCCAATTAACCCATTATCGTATTCACTGGTTTGGCCAACCCACCCAAATAGGCATCGGGTGACAAGCTAAGTACAGACAACCTCACATCCAAAAAGGTGAAGGGAATATGGGGGGGGGAGGGGGGGGTCAATATTTTTGCAACAACTCCCATTTACCAAATCAACGAAACTCCCACAAAACTATACATCCGGTATTTTATAAAAAAAAACAATTCGAGCATTATGACCCCCGAGCACCAAAGAGCAGCACATTCATGAGACCGGATGACATGAAATCTCAACACCGATTCAAAAACTGCAGTCGAAATCTGATCGCTTTATGTCACTACCGGTTACAGCGCTGTCCTTCCATGATCAGATTATCCATATACTTCCCCTGTATCTCTAGTCCTGGTATATATAGATATATATATATTTATATAGCTATGTCCCGTTCTATATTCTTTCTGAAGCATTCAGAAATAGCCTAAGCAGCACATCCCTGTACTACCGTTACACTGCCAATATTCATCTATCATGGAAAGCAGACTGGCAGGGGTTAAATATCCTTCTCATCTAGGAGATATCACATATATTTAAAAAAAAAACAAAAAAAAATCTACATCGATACAGTCACAAAGTATAAAAATTTCTTTCGATATTTACATATGCTTTACACGAATACTGCTTTAGTAGTGTTGTGTGAAGGTATCGGAAAGGTTGGCGAGACACAACTAAATATTGCCACAAAAATTTTCTCCCTTACTTTAGGCCCTTGATACCCCCCCACCCACTCCGAGTTAAACACCATCGAACTCAAGCCCAAACCACCAGAAGTTCATCATGGTTCCCCCAACCAAAGTGGAGGTTCTTTCACTTATCGGTGGAGGTCATCCTCTTAGACTTGATGAAAGCCATCCCGTGAGTCCTCATGTGGGTGTTCAAAGTGGCTTCCGTTTCAAAGGTTTTCGAGCAGACCTTACACGTCTTGTCCGAGGATACATTGTCCACTGTCTTACTAGCGACACTCTCTTTGTTCGTCTGTTGAGTGTCCTCTCCAGAACCATTCTGCTTGGTGGAAGTCTGAGGTTCCTTGAGCTTATGAACGATGAAGAGGTGTCTGGAAAGGGAGACGTGAGATGTATAGCAAAGGCCACATTCTTGGCACTGGTAAGACGAGCCATCGGACTTGTGTTGGGGGATGTGTTCATGGAACTGGAGGAGGTTTTCAGTGGTGAAGCCGCAGACCGCGCACTTGTGAACCTTGAAGACATTGATTTTGAGTTTCTTCAAAGGTTGAGTGATGGTGCCTTTTGATGATTGGAACTCCACTACCGGCTCTTCCAACTTCCTTTTTGGTTTAGGCTCCTAGTAAAGTTTAAAAAAATAAATATCAGCCCAAATATTTATCTTCATTTAATAATAGTGTCGACAAGAGTTAAAAGGAAGAAGTAAAGGGGAAGGAAGAGTAAGAGCTAAGACAGACAACCATGGTTTGTACATGAATCATAGACCCCAGTTCCAGGAACGGAACTGTGGGCTTTATAGCGATATATGCAAATAAGTTTTCCGGGATGGGATAAGGACAACCTTGCCTTGGCTACCATAGATATACTGGTTTGGGTAATGGGGCTGTCTTAAAAGGTAGCCAAAAGGTTTTCCTTACGCAAACATTTTCCAGGATGGGATATTTCCCAAAAATCCCAAGTGGAGCATCAATGGCTGCAAGTCTCTACATGAATTTGAGGTGGCCTTAATTGGCAAAGTAAGAAGAACTCTTACTTTCCATCCCATTATAGTGATATATCATGATTACAGTGTAGATGCTGCAGTTTAGTGGGGAAGAAGGGATCTCCTTACATCATATATCACTATTATGCAAAGAGTCCCCTCCTGGTCCATAAATTCTAGAATCACTGTTTGTGATGTACATACTGACTATGGATATTAGTTTCGTACTTAGAAAAGTGGAAAAGAATTGAAGTAGTAGAGGAAAAGATAAGGGAAATTAGAAGGCAGTAAAGAAGTACATAAAAAAAGAAAAAAGAAATACATGGCAAAATGTGGACAAGTAATGAAGGAAAATACATGGAAGAAAGGAAGGGGAAAAAGAAGGAAGAAAAAAACAAGAGGAAGGAAGTGGGAAAAAAGGAGAGGAAATAAACAAAAGCAAGTTTAAAACAATGGAAAAATGAAAATAAAATTATAATAATTGAAGCATAATTAATGAAAGGCATAAAAAAATAGTACTGCCGGAAAAGACTGAATGGAAAAAAGGAGTTTAGGAAAGGTGTAAAAGAAAAGAATGGATTGAGAAGGGAAAAATGGAATTGGATGGGCAGTGTTGCAAAAAGGAAGGTAGGGAGGAAGTAGGAATAGGAACAAAAAAGGGAAAATCGAAGTAAGAGAAAAAAAGGAAAGAAAAAGGTAGGTACAGGAGTTTTACACTAGGATCACCCTGGCTGCGGCATAGTGCTCATTGGTTTTCTCCTAAGTCTTCTTACAGATGTAACTTCATACGCCTGACTTCACATCCCCAGCACATCCCCAGCTGACCCAGCGTCAGCCACGTGCAATATCGAGAAGCCACATCCTACCTGCGGATCTTCCTTGACTTCTGGCATCTCCACATCCTTCGCTTTTTCCACTTTCACCTTTGTTTCCTTGATGCTGTGCATGAGCTGGATGTGTTTCTCTAGCATCAGACGTTTGGTGAAGGCTCGCTTGGAATCGGGGCAATGTCTGTGCAGAGACGCGGGCACTTAGGTTACTCAGATTTGCAGAAACACATGTAAAACATATGAACATATACATAGAGATCTATGGTGGTTATGCCTGTGGTGAGATAAAGGCCTCATTGTGCTATATCATTCTGTCATCAAATCAATGAAGCTACAGAGAAAACCTGGTTTCCAACGATGGTGGTGGTACAAAATAATATCTTTTGGCAAGTACATAATGGCCCACTGGAAGGTTAGGTTTAGGATCTGCTAGATATGCAAGACTATAGAGGTAACAGATGGTGGACTTTATTTCTCATGACTGTACATGTCTGTAGATGACCCGATTGTACATGGGCATTGTACGGATACTCACGGGCAGGTGTACATCTTGCGGATGCCTTTGTGTTTGATGCGGTTGTGCCGACATAGACTGTGGGATGAACTGAATGACTTGTCGCACTGCCGACACGGGTATTTCTTCATGTGCTGTGGACGAGAAGACGTGAAGAGTCAATTAATCGAGCGATTAAAAGAAAAAAAAACAAAGAGATAGATAGATATCTATCTCCATCTCCAATGCAATATAGAAGCACAAAACCTTTACACCTCAATGAAGGACCTCAATGTCCTTGAATCTTTAGATATGTTAGGAAACTGGATGAACCTGTATGCCCTTCATTATATACAATTGTCATACAGTTTAACCTAAATGGGGGCATCTGTAAAAGAGGTCTAATGGGGCATTAATGGGGCGTGGGTAACAGCATAATGGACACTGTATGGGGACACCTGTAGTAGACACTGAGGCGCACCAAAAGGGATCCCCAGTTGGAGGCCGGAGGGGCGGCAGCGGGAGCCCCAGCCGGGTGAGGGGAGGCAGATCAGGAAGAGGGAGAGAAAAAACAAGGAGGGATTGTTACCTAATCACACCATTTCTCACTAGGTTACGGGAGCCCCAAAGACGGAAGGGAGCTCAGGCAGCAGGGAGCCCCAGCCGGAAGGGAGGCAGCGGGAGCCCCAGCCGGAAGGGAGGCAGCGGGAGCCCCAGCAGAAAGCGCTCAATGAAAGTCCCAATGGGAGGCCTAGTACAGTCACTGTATGAAGATTTCCAAATCTCTATTACAGTACAACTGTGAAATCTGTAGCACCTATCCCATAATTCTGTATACTTGGTATAAGTGTTTGTACTTTATCTATTCTGGAATGAATACACAAGCTCACATCAAGTCGCGGAGTAGATTTTCCTTTTGGGGGCCCGATTCTGAACCCAAATATACAGATGATGAATACAAAACTGCTCTCACAGAGAAATTTCACAAAAAATTTTCCTCTTATTATCCTAAAGTCGGAGGAGTACATTGTTCTATATGACCCATCTTCTCTCCTCTGATGAGCCGATTTTTTACCTAACCGCCTCCTATTTTTAATCCCTGCTTTGGGCTTTGCAATGGAGGATTGATACCTTTACATGGCACTTGGTGCAGCTCATTAATTCTGTTCTTGTCTGGCCTCATAAGATGTAGGTCAGCGTCTACCTTCTTCCCGTAGGCTTCTCTATAGTCTACAAAGCAGAGACCACCCTCGGAGAATCCCACTGCTTTTCTATGCTGGGCTACATACAGACGCATTGGCTGTACTTTCCTTACAAGCTGCGAGTCTCCCATTGAAGTCTATCTTTGGAATGAGACTCTTAGAAGACTCCATCCAGACTTGGCTTTGTAGCTCGGTGATGAGCTCATCTCTCACCTCTTTATCCCCGGCAGCGGTTACATCTCCATTGGCTTTTAGATGGTGAATAAGACATTTCATAAAAGATTAAGCAGCACTTTAGCGATGCAGCTGTTAAATCCTACGTGATGGCTCTAAACTCGCGGGGCAACATGTAAATCCTTTAAGTTTGAGAGGTTTTTTTTTCAGCACATTTACAGGATTTATGCTTTTTGCTCATTAACACCAGCAATTCCAAACCAAATGATGCCAACCACTATATTCACACACAGCAGATCGGATGCTGAAATTAACCCTATTCAGATGAATACAGGAATCCCCAAAAGGATGGAGGCGCCTGTTGCCCAAGTGTAGCTGCCACATTCATCCACTAGAAGTCCATTCATACACTTGCCATATTAGGTGAATAGAGTGGCTTCATACACAGTGTCGGACTGGCCCACCAGAGCATCAGAGAATCCTCCGGTGGGAAATACAATCCTGAAATATAAATCAAATTGCTACTACACAATGTTATGTGTACAGATTTCCATAGACAATGCCTTATAGTGGTTCCATGGTCAAACCTTCTGACAGGTTTCCTTTCGATCAATGTATCCTAACAATTTACAAAAAAAGTTTGTTCAAAAATGGCACATTTTTTTCGCAGTTTAGAAGGTCCCCGCTAGACATCAGCCTCACTTTGTTGCTGAGTATTATGCGGCACGACACTACTTACAACTGAGGACATTAGAGATATAAAACGCGGCAGCTCTCTACGTAAAAGATTCATGATCCGGGGGAACACACAGAAGGAGAACTACAGAAAGGGAGACGTCTGTCACATTCAGAAACATCCCTTTGTTGGCTAGCCAGGTTGTCTTCCGTTTCTCCCTGTCTAATTTCACAAGACAAGAGCAGCGACTGCCAAGGGGAGCGCAGATCAAAGCTTAGACTACAAAAGACATAAAATGCTATGTTTCATTAAAATGTACTAAAGAATAAGATTAAAGGGGAACTCTTTCAACACATATCAGATGAAATGATAATATTGCTGAGATCTAGGAATGGGGACAGCTCTATCCAATCTACACTGATCCTTCATGTCTTCCCAATGTTCTTTACGCTCAACCAGATGAATGGCAGCCACCATGATGACTTCTCCAATGTTAACAATACACTGGATTATGATACTGGTAGATGAGGGTGACCTTACCTTCCCATGCTCCTTCCTCATGTGTGATATATACACGTCTCTGTGGGTGAAGTACTGATCACAGTCCCAGCAGGTCCAGCCCGCGACTCCGGTCTTCCTGACCGATTGGCTTGTCTTCTTTTCTGGGACAACTGCTTTCTTTTCAGTTTTCTCTGCTCCATTTACAGACTTTGCTTCTTCCTTGCTGGGGCTGGTGGAGTTCTGGGTAGTGGGCTTGGTGCTCAAGGGTAAAGTGGAACCAACTTTTGGAGGGCCCTCTATACTCTTCAGTGTCCCATGCATAGACTGCCAAACGAATGAAAACAAAGTGCACAAGTTATAAAGAGATTGCCTATTGGTTATTTATCCTTTTTGTTATTCCTTACAAAACTTTTACAAATTGTTGCCCATTTGTGCCCAAATGGTTTGATAATTTGGATCCAAGTTCTCTAAAGCTTGTCATACAAATACCTATGCCAAACAGATCGCCAAGTGGTGCATGTGTATTGAATAGGGAGGAGGTAGGTGTCTAGTGGTTGCCCATCAAAAATAATAGGTCACATTGAAATACAACTGTACCATCTTCATCTGCCCCCAAGAGAAGATTATAGAAGGACCCATAACCTATAGATAGCTGGCTTCTTCCACCAAAATTCTTGGGTTCCGCTGTCTCGATGTATGGGTTGGTTTAGACCATGGTTTAGGCCATGATCACCAAACACTCAAGTGACTCCCGAGTCCAAGAAGAGTAACCAAATTTCCCAAACCTTGCAGATGCTAGACCTATGAAATCTTTATGGGTTGTCCATCCCAAAGTGATATTTGAGCACTGATCTGAGGACACAGAGATGACTGCCCCTTTCGGAAAGCCCCTTGGAGTGAACATCAAGTTCTTCTCATACCTTGATGTGATCCATCATCAGCTGCTTCTGTGCGTACAAGAGGGAACAGTCCGGACACTTAAATACGGAGACTTTCTGGTGCTCGAGATGCTGATCAAAGTGACGATAGAGCAGCGGCTGCATGGTGAAGACCGTGTCACACATGGAACATTTGTAGATAATTCTGGAACAAAAGAGAAGGAACATTCAATATCATTAGTCACACTGGCAGATGTCCTCTAATGACCATAACATTGGGTCATTAGATGGAGGCACCTTGACTGTGGTGATCCATGCTCTCTTTCCTTCTAAAAAATCAATGTTTAAAATTATGCTTATCAGCTAGAAGGGCTATGGGGGTGTTACCAGAGCTCTTCTGTGCTGTAGCTTCACAGGCTGTTACAATGTGCATTAGCATTTTTTCCCTCCAATTGTATGAAATGACCGCAGGCAGAGGAAGAGGGAAGTGCAACAGCCTGTGAAGCTACAGCACAAAGGGGCTCTTGTAACACACCTCAGAGGCCTTCTAGCTCATTAGCATAATTTTAAAAGTTGATTTTCGATGGAAGGAAGCCATAAGTAACATATCTAAAACGATTATCACAGTCCCGGTGCCTGGATCTATGAGTAATGTCCCTGGTTTATCAGGATGGATTTTCATGGTAGATTCCTACAAGAGAGGGCCACCAATGACTTGATACCTCTAGATAGGGGATAAAAGTTTGTGGTGAGAAAAACAAATTTATATAATCAACTGGAAGACCCCTTTAAAAATAGTTTGCTTTATTAAAACTGCAAAGTTCCTCCGGCCCCCGGTGACATGAAGTGTAATTGAGGTTGTAAAAGCGGCATAATTACGGTGAAACGTAGAATCAATACCTACTTAGCATCCCTGTTAAAAGCAGAACAATGTTTTCTCCCCGTAAAGTAAGCAACCTGCGTTATTATTTTATTAAATCCGCTCGTGTTCCTCCACACCCAGGGCATTTTCTTAAGAGTTTTGCATTTTTCATAAAGGAGAAAGTGACAAATTAATGATGGATGATCCCCTCCCCCGCAGTCCCTCGTATAACCTGGCAGAAGGGGGGGGGGGGTGTTTGCAGGCTACACAGTCCTCCTGATGCTTATGTTGCCTGAGTCCTCGCTAAATGCCAATGGGGTCGTCTTAAATTTTGTGTAATGTCAACGTGCGAGGGGGGAACAAATATCAAAACTTTAGAAGAACTTTAAAACTTTTCCAATGACTTTTCCGTTTTCTGTGCTTTCGGTTTGGAAGGTTTTTTTGAAAAAGCTCTTCTCAGATCCTCTCTTAGTGTTTGTTATACTGTGTATTAATAATAATATATTTATATAGTGCACATATATTACGCAGCGCTGCACAGAGTTTGCCAAATTGGTCCCTGTCCCCAATGAGGCTCACAATCTAATCAACCTACCAGTATGTTTTGGAGTGTGGGAGGAAACCGGAGGACCCGGAGGAAACCCACGCAAACACTGAGAGAACATACAAACTATTTGCAGATTTTTTGGTAAAGACGTTGATTTGCATAATTTCACGGATACAGAAATTGAGGTTCCCATGAGAAAATTCCGATTTACGAGACAGTACCTTATGGAAGACCTGAAAGAAAACTTGGGCAGACTAAAGCTCAGACCCGATAGGCCATTCCACATGGGGAGGAAGCTCCACTGAAAATTGGGAGGGACATTGAAGGAGTATCGGAGGCTTGGGACACCTGAATATTTGTTTTCTTTGTTTAACTATAGTCATTGTTTTTGCATTTCATTTGTGAGAGGGGGGGGGGGGGGCTTATGTTTTAACGGGACAACATAGATGGTGCTGGTTTTCTTCTGGGGAGTAAATTTGGCACAGGCATATAAAGAGAAGATTAATCTAGCTTTATCTACTTACATTTGTCGGTCATTAGTATTTGTATTGTATGTTTGCCTTAAAAATGTTATTAAAGTTTATTTAAAGAAAACGGAAGGCATCTGTCTTCCCCCTTATAAGTCCCAGGCCAGGAGTACAAGGATCAAGTCTACTTTTCTTGAGTTCCTGGGCCGAGTACTTTAGCTTTTAGTGATAACAAGTTCAGTGTGATGACTTCAACTTGGCAGTGGTACCAGGTCCCAGTACAGGGGCAGTTATCCTCATCAATAGGGGGTTCTGCAAGATGATTTCAGAAGGCCATATGCCCACCCCTATAATGTTTCTGGCCATGGTCAGCAGTACAGGTTCCAGTCCCCACTGATAAGGGTTCAACAAGATTGTCTGCTTGCTGTCGGTCGGTAACAGGTCTCAGTTACCTTATACCATGATGTGGAGGTCTGACTATTCCAGCTCAAGAAATTTGTGCAGGTTGGATGTTTTTTTTTTATGTACCAAAATATGAAAGTTTGGTCAAATTAATAATAAATTCTATTTGTGCTGAATTCAGGGGTGCACCACCCATGAGGCAACGTGAGAAAGGCGCCTCGGGCGGCAGCGCTGCTGCTTGACGGAGGGGGCGGCATCTCAGGGCAGTAAAATACTGTGTGGCTACGACCAAGGAACACCTGGTCCCGGGCCGCGGCTACGGAATTTACATGTTAAAAAAAAAAAAAGCTGCTGGAAATGGCACATTATATGGTGGGGAGCCTGTGTCACTGGCTTCTCTATCAATTATGGGACTGGTGGGTTCCCCAATTTATTATTACCAATAAGCAGGGGCATAACTTGAGGGGGTGCAGAGTATGCGGTCACAACCAGGCCCAAGAGGCTTTGGGGGCCCATGAAGTCTCACTTTCCCATATGAGAAGATTAGTACTATGAACCATACATTATAGTCGGGGGCCCTGGCACAGACTTTGCACTGGGGCCCATCAACGTCAAGTTACACCACTGCCACTAAGTAAAGTATATACCGGTAAATCTTTGACCGTTCAGAAGGGGTTAATGGGGGGTGGGGGTGCGTCTTTCTATAATTCGCCTCAGGCGGAATTGATCCACCCCTCACTAGTTATTAACAACAGATCAGCAGCAAAAATTAGAAACAGTAAAAACACTAAAAGCACAAAGTATAGTAATGACACAATTGGAGCACTGAATAAAGAAAATATGTTAGTTATGCCATCGGTGCTAAACTTTAAATCCAAATATAACGACAGGGTTTTATCCCCCAAATTTCTTCCCAAAAAGAATAAAAAGTTAATAATTTTAGATGTAATCCACAACAATGCCAAATACATAATACAACTCATCCTGCAAAAAACAAGACGTCCTTCAATCAATGGAAAATGAATATAGCAGTGCAAAAGTTCTGTCAAATTAAAAAATTTGAAGTATTAACAGAAAAAAAAAAAATAGTAATAATACATACTTGGGTTCCCCAATCTTCACCCCTGGGTGTTGGGTGTAGGCGTGAGTGTGGGTGCTGGGAGCCGATTTAAACGCCATCGGACAGATAGGACATTTGTAGAACACTTCACAATGGGTGCCCTGGATGTGACACTTCAGGGCAGCGATCTCTGAATACACCACATTGCAATGAATACACCTAGCAAGTAGAAAAAATAAAAATTAATAAATTTATAATATTTTACATATATGAATATCATCGAGGCGGAGGATGAGATGGACCTACCGGAAGCCGATCCTGCGGGTGTAGTGCAGACAGTTCTTGGTGATGTGATTCTGGAAATGAGCCGACCTGCAGATGGCGCCACACTCGGGGCAGGTGAAGGGGGACTTGTGTTGGTGGATGCGCTGATGACAAGCAAAGCTGCACTGGTTGGGGAGCAGCATCATACACACGCTGCAGGTCTTCTGCAAGATACAACAACGCAGGGACCCGCCGTTATCTACAACATCTAAATTTATAGCGAGATAATAGCCAATATTTGCTGTTATAAATATTTTTGGGGGTTAATAAGTGATAATTTTACAAGTAACCAATATAACGGGACTTTGCAGGGTATTAATATTACTGACCGAACCATCCTGATATCCAAAAAAACCCCAAAAACAACAGCACCCCAAAAAAAAAGCGCAGCAAAGCACTACCAACTTCCTATATACTCAACAATCAGAGGTAGAAAAAGCGCAGCGCAGCCCAGGCTTGCAGTGTGAACAATGACGCGTCTTTCACCCAAACACAACTTTTCGACCGCTGAGCAGACCTCTTCAAGAATTCGGACACCTCTTTGTTCGCACTGCAAACATCTGCAAAATTTTTTCTAGTTATGACTACCCCGCAGTGCAACATCGCCCGGCGCATTTCCCCCAGCAGTGCAACATTGTCCGGTGCACCCCCCTGCGCAACCGCCCAAAGTGCGCCATACCCCCGCGCATTACCCCCCGCGGTGCGCCATCGCTGAGTATTACTGGGGTTGTTTGACCTTTTTTTCCTATATTACATCCCTGGCTATTCCAACAGTGAGAATTTGGAGAGTCAGTTAAGCCTAATATTAGTTAAAATAAGAGAAAATACATTTTAGCGATAGTGACTGCCAGACAGTTCAGCCTGCAAAACAGCAAATAATGTGCAATACCGGTTGTGTCCAGGAGGTGGAGATATTCCCATTCTTATAGGTGTCTGTAATGTGAGGTTATGGCGGCCTCAGTGCGTTCTATGGCGTTACTCAATTATGTATTATTTTCTATGGTTCCATCACTTGTACTTCTGGATAATGAATACTTTAGTTTAACCTCAATCCCACAAGGAAACTGACGAATTTCAGACCGAAATCTATTATGAATTTTTTCAGAAAATCCATCAGGACATCGTTTTGTTAAGCAACATAGACTTCCAATACAGTGGTCACGTATCAGGTCTCCTGCCATCATTAATCTGCACAGATTATTCTAAAGTGCTAGTAACGGGGGGCATAAGGTACCCCATTCATGTGTACTGCAGATATTCAAAGAAATCTACCATCAAAATACATCCATAATAAACATTACTCATAGATCCAGGCACCATGACTGTGGAAATCTTCTTATAATTGTTATCCATGGCCTCCTTCCTTCTAACATCAACTTTTTAAACTATGAGAATGAGCCTGAAGGGCTCTGGGGGTGTTACCAGAGCCCCTCCTTGCTGTAGCTTCATAGGCAGTAACACTGTGCAGGAGCATTTCCCCCTTCCCACTGTATGTACAGCAGGCAGAGGAAGGGGGCGGTGCTAAGGGAGCAGGGCAGAGGATGAGTGCAATAGTCTGTAAAGCCAGATGGGCTAGGGTAGTCCTTCAGACTCATTAGCATAATTCTAAAAGTTGCTTTTAGAAGGAAGGAGGCCATACATAACAAATATAAGAAGATTTTCACAGATCTGTGAGTAATGTCCATGGTTTATTTTGATGGGAGCTTTACTTTAATCTGGAATTTTCCAACATTAGAAAAAACCCTTGGGGGAAACATTGTGTAAACATAAAAGGAACCCCACATATTAACCTCCCCGGAGCCCCCCAGTTCCACCTGACCAGAAGTCGTGACTTCATATCCAATGTTCACGTTACCCACTCTCTGGTCTCCTTGGTCATGTGCCATTCCTTCACATGTGACCATGAAGGCCAGTGATTGGTTCAAACACAACGAATGACACCTTCCCATGGGACAGGAAGCTCCAGAGATAGAAGGAATTGGAATCCAGAAAGGCAAGTTTGCATTTCTTTACATTTTTGTTTACACAATCTGGTCCTTTTCCAATAAAAGAAAACCTCGTTAAGAAGCATAAAAGAAGAATGGATCATGTTTCAATAGGTACACACCAGCAGGTTAGCGTGCAAGAAGCACAGCATCCATGTGGTGTATTTCCTTTAAGGGAGAAATCCACAAGAAAAGATGGGCAACTATCCTGCTCTGGCTCCCAGTTACCACATTGACACGGAAAGTTCTTGGAGGCAACTGGACCAATTGTAGGCAGTAAGTGGACTCCTCAGACCAGGGAACAACAAAATGGAAAACGGAAGCCATGTCTCATGATCTGAGGAGACCGTTCTTTGGCTGAAGCTGGTCCTAATCCCCCCTACTCCAGAACATTTGGCAAGAACCTGGACTGAAAAACAGAAGTATTGAGGCGCCTTTGGAATCTTTACAACTTTGGAATCCCACTCCACTTTGGGATGGGATAAGTATACATTCCATTTTTTCACTATGGACACCCTAGGGCAGTGGTGGCGAACCTATGGCACGCGTGCCAGAGAGGGCACGCAGAGCCCTCTCTGCAGGCACGCGTACCATCTCCCCATTCTTATCAAAGTCGGAGCTCCGGCTGCCACTGCATCCTGAAGCTGATCGGCTCTGCTCTCACTAGTGATGCCTTAGTGAGACAGTAGCAGCCGATCAGTGCCCGCCCCTCCTCCTCTTCAGCCCGGGAAGACAAGTACAGCAGTATGAGGAGTGAGAGTCCACAGAAGGAAGCCTGCAGGATCAGAAGATGATAAGAGGTCAGGAGATGCTGGGGCTGCTGTGTGTGGTTTGCACATCAGCAGTTCAGTGTTAGAGCTGCAAATGCCTTCAAAGGTTCTGTCAGGTGGCTTTGGGACACTAAACCAACTATAGGTAACTGTGATTTAGTGTCCCAAATCCCCCTGTATGACAACTGTCTGTTGCCACATATATACTGGTCTGTGTCTGAAGCGCTCATCACTTGCATCAGGCGGGCAATGAAGCCAGCATAGCTCCACTGCAGGCAGCGCATGCACAATGTGGCCGGGTGCTATGCTGCATCACTGGCCGCACGGTGCATGTGATGAGGCAAGTATATATGTGGCCACAGACAGCTGTCATACGTGTGATCCCAAATCCACATGTGCCCACACCTTTCTCCACCTCCCTGCCAAATTGGATCAAAATGCCACTTTTTAGCCATTTTGCAGCATGTAATAAAAACTGATCAAAAGTCTGTACGGTCCTCAAAATGGTAGCATTAAAATCATCAGGTCATCTCGGAAATAATTACACTACACACAGCTCCGTACACTGAAGTATGAAAAAGTTAGCGCCAAAAATGGCAAAATAAATAATTTTTTTTTTTTTTTTGTACAGGTGGTTTCATTATTGTAAATGTATGAAAATATTATAAAACCTTTATAAATTTAGTATCCCCGTGATCGCACCCACCTAAAGAATATATGAGACATTTCATTTGTGGTCAACAGTGAAAGCTGTAAAATCCAAGCCCACAAGAAAATGGCACAAAAAATGGCACCAATTTCACAGCATTATGCAGAATACAGACCCTCACAAAGCTCTTTACATGGAAAAAATAAAGTTAGATTTTTGAATGTGGGGAGTGAAAAATGAAAATGCAAAAACAAAAAAGGGGTTAAGATTGCAATATTTGGTCCATAAGCAGACTAACTTATAGTCCCCCAGTCCCTGCCTCTACTCAGGACTGCTGTCACTGTATGGGGGTAATGATAATCAGTATATGGCGGTAATATTCCACACTGATGGCAGTAATACTGTATTCATCACTACATTAGCTTCTAGTATAGTGTTATTATTGGTAATGTTGGCCTTTCTATAGTCTTTATAACCAGAATTCTGCTATTTATGTGGTTGTAATGGTGGCGTCATGATGTCACAGTGTTATTTGTCTCTTGTATAGTGGTATTGTGGCACTATTGGGCTAAATTGCTGTGTTGGCACCTTGCACTAGAAACGTCGCCTTTGGTTTGCAGTTTGGGCACTCGGTCTCTTAAAGGTTCGCCATCACTGCCCTAGGGTTTTTCAGGACCTTTGGAAGACCTTCAAAAGGTCCTGAAATGGCTCATGTATACATTTAGAGCAGGAGCATATGTAGTTGGTTTTTTATAGGTGAAGGTCCTTCTCGGGATAACATTTGGTGGGTGGTCTGGGTGGCCATAGGCCCCCTAGAAGGCTTGGGCCCTGGGCTACAGCCCAAACCACCGATATTATCCACAACTGCTTACAAGGATCGGTGGCTTTTTTAGAGAATCCAAATGGCAAAGGCAGTGGGGGTCCGGTGACTTGAGTCATCTGGGATCCTTGCCGCATGCACCTTACGCATAGTAAGTACACCTCACTGCACATGCGCCCAAGAAGGCATTTTCCGAGCTTGGCTTCACTTTGAGCAGCGTACGTGCGACAGGGATCCGAAGAAAAAGCCCAAGTCCATTTCAGGAACTTACCTGACACAGGTTTTATTTAAAGTTTTGGGACCACAGCTGCATGAAGGCATGCTATCAGTTCAACCCCAAACCTACCAAGAGGATCTTTTACTACCTCTTTGCATGCTTTAATAGGCATCACTCGGGCACACAATCAAATGAAGAAGTCCATGTTAAAGGGGGTTTCCCACGAAGGCAAGTTAGGCCCTATCCACGGGATAGGGCCTAACTTGCTGACTAGTGGCGGTCTAAGTGCTGAGACCCCCACAGATCGCGAGAACAAGGGGTCGGACTGCGACCGCTGTCAGCTACATAGAGATTAATGGAGCAGAACGGCCATGGGCGCCCGTCTGCTCCATTACTCTCATGGAGTGACGGTGTGGGGGTCAGACGGACCCCTCATCCTCACAATCTGCGGGGGTCTCAGCACGGAGACCCCCACTGATCAGCAGAAAACCCCTTCATGGACAATGTTTTGTAATTATACAAGTTACCTACCTGCCCACTGGTGTCCACCACTTGCTGATAGTGTGTGGCTAAGGAAGTCTCATCCGGGAAAACCTCATTGCATTCCAAACACTTCAAACTATGCCGGCACAACTTAGACGGATCTTCATCTAAAGGCATAGCAGGCGTGACTGCGGCACTCACTGGAGCGGATATCACTGGGCTGGAAGCCGCAGGCGCAACCTTTGCTACTGTATGTGCCACCACAGCAGCAGGACTTTGTCGAGGAGCCGGTGTAGTCGGAGTGGAAACACTGTTCTGGGGCGAGGCGATCATCTGATCGACTGGGACTGGTTTTAGGATAAGGTGCGAACATTGCATAACAACCCCTTTCTCTTTATGTCCACGTGCATGCGAGAGCAGGCTGCATTTATTATAAAAAACTAAATTTTTTGTGCAATGGTTGCAGGTGACTTCTATGCGTACGCTACGCCGGTCATAATGCTGCAGAAGACTTTTTTCCAAGGCAAAAGCATCTCCACATTCTAAACACTTGTATCCACGGGCCGGCAGAGTAATTCCTGCGTTGCTTGGTGGACTGAGATTGGGAACATATACGGGAACCGGGTTAACACTACTCAATACTTTATTAAAGGCCTCCACCACAGAACTTTGCGAAGAAGCCACCACTTGAACTCTGGACACCTTTTTAGTCGGTGTCACCACCGTGGTGGGTACTAGGGTTTGTTTTATCTGCTGTTGGGGCTTAGTCAACACTTGGCGAAGTTCTGTTGTTGTTTGAGAACCTTGAGGCAAAAGGTTGAGGTTGGCAAAATGCACCGTTTTTGGCACAAGTTTCGCATTGGCAAGGCTCGAAGCCGGAACCACCACGGTCTGCTGTTGAATGGCATTGGCAGCCTTAATGATAGCATTGCTTGCGCTTTGGACTGACGCAGCAGATATGACTGTAGCCTTCACTGTAGTATTGTTACCAAACTTTAAGTTTATTACTTGTGAGCCTGCCGTTTTCACTGCAGATACTGGCAGGAAGGCTGTGGCCACAGGTTTAATGGTGACCTGTTTTGGAGGAGCATCAGTAGAAGCAGCAGTGTTGGTTGCAGGACTTGATTGCACGGTGGTTCTCGAAGGAGAAGAAAGAATAGCTGTTGCAGATGTAGGAGATGACAGAACTGGTGATGCTACCATCGAAGGTGACTGATCTGAAGACTGTTTGGTTCCTTCTGCGTCAAATTCCGGCAACACCCTGGTAACAGTCCTCTTAATTTCACCAGATGAAGTCTTGATGGTCTTTATCCTTACTTTTGGGATGGCTGGAGTTGAACCACCAGAGGATGGAGAACCTTTGCTACTATTCTCACTCGAGACACTTCTCGGACTATCGCTTGGTTTCACAGGGGCCTTCTTTACTCCATCGATGAGGCTTTGAACAGTCAACGGAGCATCAGGACACTTGACATTTGCCGACTGACTATCACTTATTTCTTTTGGCACCGGAGGAGACTCCTCCATATTGGACTGTAGGTCTTTTGAGTCAAAGGTTGTCTTCTTAGCACTGAGGGCTGCAATGGCCGCAATGCACGAAGAAAGTTTTGCAGAAGACTTTAACTTCAACTGTGATAGACTCTCCCCATTGACTTCTCCCTTCTCTGATTGCACTTTCCCATCGGCCGCCCTCTGGGCACCATCTTTCAGTTTATCCTCCTTTTTCATCTTTGAATCATGTAGCGTGGCCATCTCAAAGCCTTTTTGGCAACCCTTGCTTTTTCTGCCATTGCTTGCAATGGCGTTTCCAGATTTTAGCAAATGTTCCACCACCTGAAGCTTCTCTCTCTCACTTGGGCGTTGAGTTAACATGTTGGAACCGAAGCCTGTGGTCAGGTCAACATGATCAGGGGGATCATCGACTTCAATTTTTTCATCCTCATCGAACTCTTCAGCACTGGAAATGGGACTAAATTGGTTAAAGACGGAGTCTTTCTGAACATTTCCAGACACCATTACCTTTTCTTTGAGAGATTTTAGACCTTCTTTATTAAAACGTTCGAGATTAGAGATGGTGAGAAAGCCATTATGTAAACCGTTACCCGCGGAGTGATGAGAGTCCTTCTCGGAAGCTTCTGAGGATTCAATGGTCCTTACGTTTTTCACTATAACGCTTACACCGACGTCAGAAGAGGACGGGACGTGAGTGTCGTCGTCTCCTTGGGCGTTCTGCTTTATATGATTATCGTGCTCGTCGTGCCCAGACTCAATGGCTGCTTTCGGATCCACCATGTCAGGAATGTCAAAGGCTGCAAGAAGGTCATCGAAGTCCGGGGTCTTCATATCTCCCATGATCACGCGCTTGTATTCATTCAATCCTAACGTGCAAAATGAACACACACAAAAAAAAAAAGAAGATTATTGATCTTAAAGGGCTATTTTTTATTTCATAAGGTGATGACATAATGCTAGGTTAAGCAAGCCGATTGGTTTAGGTTTGACCACGGATCCCGGGAAGATCAAATATCGACCCACGGAAATCCGTCATAAACCAGGGACACTTACTCATAGATCCAGGCACCGGGACTGTGGTGATCTTCTTGTATTTGTTATGCATGGCCTCTTTTCTTCTAACACCAACTTTTATCTGTGCTGAAGATTCGCAGGCTGTTACACTGTCTCACCTTCCCCCTGCACCCTCAGCACTTTCATCTCCCTCCGTCTGCTGTAATCTCACACAGTGGTTGGGGGAAAGTACTCTTGTACAGTGCAACAGCCTGTGAAGCTCCATCATAGATGGCCTCTGTTAACAGCCTGCATAGCCCTTCTGGCTTATTAGCATAATTTTTTAAGTTGATTTTAGAAGGAAGGAGGCTATAGATAACAAATATAAGAAGATACCACAGTCCCGTTGCCTGGATCTATGAGTAACGTCCCTGGTTTATCAGGATGGATTCTGATGGGAGATTTTCTATAAGTTTAGACAAGTTTTAGAATTCATGGAGGATCAACTTACGTTCCTCTTGTATACACAGAATCTCACATTCCTAAGCTATAGTGAGGGTAAAGCGCCATCCCCTGCCCCTCCCGCATAGGAAGGAGGCCAGACTGTCTGCCAGGGTCCCCTAGACTTCTACAGAATACCAAACAGATTACACATTTGTATCCCCCGGGGGCAGTGCAAGACCCATCATGTACACAGGCAGGAAAGCGCAACTATTAAGTTTAAAATAGATTTTTTTTCTCCCTTTTCTGTGTGTCCCGTTACATAAGAGGTCATTTCCTGCACCAAAAGCCATTACACCACCAACAGGGGTTGTCACCCAACTTTTCCAGGCTCCTGAAGGGCTCAGAATTTGCTCAGATGTACAGTAACACTCAGTCGTATGCACAGAATTGCATGAATACTTAGATAAACTAGGCAATACTCCTATAATATACACTCACTGGCCACTTTATTAGGTACACCTGTCCAACTGCTCGTTAACACTTAATTTCTAATCAGCCAATCACATGGTGGCAACTCAGTGCATTTAGGCATGTAGACATGGTCAAGACAATCTCCTGCAGTTTTACTCATAGATCCAGGCACCGGGACTGTGGTGATCTTCTTGTATTTGTCATCCATCGCCTCCTTTCTTCTAACACCAACTTTTACAATTATGTTAATGAGCCAGAAGGGCTCTGGGAAGCATTACCAGAAGATCTGTGCTGAAGATTCGCAGGCTGTTACACTGTCTCACCTTCCCCCTGCACCCTCAGCACTTTCACCTCCCTCTGTCTGCTGTAATCTCACACAGTGGTTGGGGGAAAGTGCTCCTGTACAGTGCAACAGCCTGTGAAGCTCTAGCATAGATGGCCTCTGTTAACAGCCTGCAGAGCCCTTGTGGCTCATTAGCATCATTTTAAAAGTTGATTTTAGAAGGAATGAGGACATAGATAACACATATAAGAAGATACCACAGTCCCGTTGCCTGGATCTAGGAGTAATGTCCCTGGTTTATCAGGATGGATTTTCATGGTAGATTTTCTATAAGTTTAGACAAGTTTTAGAATTCATGGAGGCCCAAAGGACAAATCATAACCAATCAAAAATTGTTTCTACAAACAAGACAAGGCATCCTGCTCATCTTCATGGCTCTGTTTAATATTGCTGCTTAGCATCTCTCAAGGACAAGCTGCAGTACCTGACATGGCCACACAAATAAGACGTGGGTTGTATACCATGGGTGAAAATTCTGGCTACCGGCAGATGCCACTAGAGGATTGCATTGAAAGCAGACTAGAACAGGAATTACAATAATTTTACTGTTCCATCCACCATGCTTTACCCTACAGCTCTGCATTAGAGAAAGCTCAACACGAGTTGGGAGCAAATACAGAATGATGATATATAGTGGACGCTCCGGGTCTACATGGGGTCACACAAGGGGTCATTATAGTGGTCACCATCACTCAGAGAGGAGGTATGGATAGGATCATCTTATGTTACTCTTGTATACACAGAATCTCACATTCCTAAGCTATAGTGAGGGTAAAGCGCCATCCCCCGCCCCTCCCGCATAGGAAGGAGGCCAGACTGTCTGCCAGGGTCCCCTAGACTTCTACAGAATACCAAACACATTACACATACGTATCCCCCGGGGGCAGTGCAAGACCCATCATGTACACAGGCAGGAAAGCGCAACTATTAAGTTCAAAATAGATATTTTTTTCTCCCTTTTCTGTATGTCCCGTTACATAAGATGTCATTTCCTGCACCAAAATCTGCGACAGAAGCCAATACACCACCAACAGGGGTTGACACCCAGCTTTTCCAGGCTCCTGAAGGGCTCATAATCTGCTCAGATGTACAGTAACACCCAGCCTTATGATTAGAATTGCATAAACACTTAGATAAACTATGCAATACTCCTATAACATAGGTCACCTGTGTGATCACTCAGCTTAACCCAGACTCCTGAACAGCAAAATCACTCAGAATTCCAATGCCTGATGCCACTACGTCATAGATCATACAGACCACTTAGCTGCTTGTTAGTCTGGCAAAAAAAGCTAAGTAAAAACTATAATAGAGGCCACAAGTGTTGTCTTCCATCTTTTCTGGACTCCCGAAAGGCAAAAGTGCTTAGATTTAGACATATCAACATGAAGTTTGGGAAACTCAACTTTCTCCTATGCTTTTCCTCCAGGTTTTACATAGTCAGCTATTCCCTTGTCTTGACAAGCTACATGCAGTAGAGGAGGAGTGCAGATGGCGGAGTAACACACAGACTACATAGGCTTAGTGTGTAGTCTGTAACCACAGATCACACATTGGTCTGCATATGAGCTGCATACACAAAACTTGAAGAATTGTAAGGTTTGTTTGGCTACTTACTGCGGGTTACTTATCGCTGTCCTCTTGTGTGTGTGGTTGGATTTAATGCATCCGGACAGACAGCGGCAGCCCCTGGCGTCCTCCGGCTTGTAGGATGGGTGATGACCCGGTGCATGGCACGCCCTTCATTTTGCACTGCAAACATAAGGAAAAGCCAAAAGCTTATTACTTCAAAGTTGCGGTTCCATATACATAAGATAGATGAAGGCCCCCCCTCCGAGACCCGCAACCGTTTCGAGAACATGGGTTCCCTGACCCCTTCTTAGCGGTAATTAGTTTGGGGAGGGCAGACATTTTGGCCACTCCAGTAGGACTTGAATGGAGAGAGGCGTGGACTGCTCTCCATCCTGCATTGTTGTTAGACAGGGTCCATAGGTCCTCAAGACGGGGTAAAGGTCCCAGACGTGGAACCTGTTATGGCATATTCTGTGGTTGCATCCATAAGGCCCTAAATCAGTGATGGCGATCCTTTTGGAGACCGAGTGCCCAAACTACAACAAAAATCCACTTATTTACCATGAAGGGCCAACATGGCATTTTAAGCAGTAACTTATTGCTACCTGTTCTTCCACATCTTTCAATCGTATCGGCCACCTGAGGCCACCAATACAGTTGAAATAAGTAAGGCAAATTCAGACTCATTGTAGTTTCTCTCCAGGTTCTCTCTGTAGAGGAAGAATGGTGGGTCCAGAATGAGAACCTCTAAAGATGTTTCAGTTCTTTCAACACTGTCTCACTTTTCCCGTAGATCCAAACAGCCAATGAAGTGTCACTTTAAAATAGTGCTGAGAGAAGAATCTCTTAAGTTGCCTGGGACTGCAGGAAGATTTGGTGGATTTGGTCCTATTTGGTGAACTCTGTCCTGAGGCAAGTGCCCACAGAAATGGCTCTGGCACCCGTGCAATAAGTCCGCCACCACTGCCCTAAATGATAATACAAAATTTACAAAACCCTATCAAAGGGGTAAGGATGAAGTCTAAAAAGGACCTTCCTCACCAACGTCCACCAAATCTTCCTTAATCAGTTTACTATCAGTAGGACCTCTTGTAACCTTCTCATGGTTGAGAATTTACTACACTTGGTTTTAGTCCACGTCCTGTCCCGTTGCTACATTGTATCAGCCTAGAGCCCTCGATGCTAAGCTCCAGATACAATTGTAACAAACCATGAGAAGTAAGGACTCTGTTCATACTGGGCCCCACAGCCTTTTGACACATAACTGAATAAGCCAAAGAGGAAAAAGCTAAGGAAATTTACCATCAAACTCCATCATGATAAACCAGGTACTGCAACTGTGGTAATCTTCTTATATTTGTTATCCATGGCCTCCTTTCTAAAATCAACTTTTAAAATTATGCTAAGAGCCAGAAGGTTTCTCAGAGGCGTTACCAGACCTCTTCCATGCTGCAGCTTCACTGGCTGTTACACAGTGCCGGAGCACATCACAACTCTGCACCATTAGCTCTTCCCCCATTCCTCTTCCTACTGAAATCCCATACAGTGGGGAAAAGGTCCTGCATAATGTACCAACCTGCAAAGCTACACCTCAGAGGGGCTCTGGTAATGCACCTTCTGGCTCATTAACAGAATATTAAAAGTTGATTTTAGAAGACAGGAGGCCATGGATAACAAATGTAAGAAGATACCACAGTCCCGGTGCCGGGATCTTTGAGTAATGTCCCTGGTTTATCAGGATGGATTTTGATGGTAGATTTCCTTTAATGGGATATTCAGGAAACCTCTACTGAGAACAAGTTTTCAATAATAAAATAGAAGAATACAATAGAAGAATAGACCCCATACTCACCTGTAAGGAGGGCTCTGCTCAGACACTTAACTCTTGTGCACGTGACCATCGAGTCCTTTCGAGTTCTCAGGGGTCAGGTGCACAACGAATAGGATTTCAGCATCGCCATTCACACAAGAACGGAAGCTGTCACTAGAGCCATGAGGCCCCCTCCTTACAGGTCTATGGGGACGTTCTGATTCTATGAATACCCTTTTAACCCATGAGTCGCTGGAGCATGTGTTAAACGCACCAGCAGTAACACAGTATGAATGAAGTCTTAGGGGCGACGCGGTCGGCCGCCCCTGGTCTCAGGGATGGCGCAGTTATAGGGCATTATGGCCACACAATTTGGCAGCTTCAGATGTAAACTAGAGCGTTTCTATGCACTGATAACAAGCGATTTGAAAATATTGCGGAAAGAAATTCCATTTTTCCGGTTTTTCCTCTCGCAGTGCAGTAGAATTCGCCTTCCTGATTTATAATATATTGCTACTTTTTTGATATTACTAGAATATAATGGAATATAATGCAATTAAAAACAGTTTACAATGACACAAACAGAACTTTGGGAAAGCAATGCATAGTTAGGGTTCCCCTCGATCCGCTTCCTTCTACTCATACACCAGGAGGGGATCACATTGTACAATCACATAATCACATAATCCAGGAGTAGAAAAACAGGGGGACAAAGTCCAGGAGCGAGAACACATCACCTCCCCGGTTCTGCATGGCTTGCACATTCCTGTCCTTGGCAAGAACTTCCACAGTCAGAGTTAGGAAAGAGTTAAAAGAGTAATCCCAGCAATGGCGATAACATTGGGCGTTTTCATAGTCAATCAATTGATGTAACTAGTAAAAACAAAAAAAACAGACAACATCCTCTCTGCTCGACAGGTACAGGTCATTGCTCTAACAGGGATTCAGGGGGTTGTTCGGTGATTGCCAAAAACAGCGCCACATCTGAGCAAGGTTTGTAGCGGTATTGCAGCTCAGATCAGGGTCATCATGTGCTCTGGGGACTACTCGTCATCCAATCAGTGGCCTCCTTGAAGGGGTTCCTGTGAACCTTGACCAAGCCGTCAGTGATGGAGACTGGAATAGCAACTCAACATGCGAAATCGGGCTTAAAGGGGTTGTCCTCACTTAGAGAGTCATACCTGCTTTTTTACATAAAACAGCACCACATCTGACCAGGGGTAGGTAATGCAACTTACTGAAACTACATTCACTTCTATGTAGCTAAGCCGTGGGCCATTGGAAGAATAGCCATGCTTTTCAGCCAATGGACAACATTTATAATAGGTTAAGTACAATTCAATTTTTTTTTGCACCCCAGCCCCTATAGTATCACTTCACTCCTGTGTCCTAAATTATGGCTGGATTAACTATCAAGCGACATAACATAGCAGGGAGGGAGGGAGGAGTCAGACTTGAAAGTTTACAGGAAGTCCTAGAGTGAGGAAAGATGGACTTCCTGTCTGCACAGGAAGAAGCTCTGGACTGGTGGTCACACGAGATCACATGACATAGACAGCCATATTGAAATGGAGGAAAATGTATGGATGTCACAGATCTGGATTAAATGAATTGTACTTCTAGAATATTGCTGGTGAGTTAGTATTATACATACCACAAAATATCTTTCTGGGTGCTACTTTAAAGGTTGTGCCTCGTCAGACCAGGCCTCTATTCTAGGGCTGCGTTCACATGTTGCGCTTTAGTTGCATTGACGGGGAGGAGTTATTCCTATCCGCCATTTACTTTAGCCCTAAACTTAGATAAGTTTTGTCAGATAACAATGCACAAGGCTTGTTGTTAGTCCACAAATGCAAGCAATCTGTGTTACGAAGTTACTCTTCCCCTGCGGCAATTAAATTGGGGGTTCAAGATGTAATTTATGTCCAACGTGTGAATGTGGCCTATTAATTGGACAACTGGGGACGATTCTGCTAGAAGGATGATGATGGTCTTCTATAAAGAGCACGTATGATAATTGCTCACATAGGCCCCTCCTCTATACTGGAGAGGAATGCTCGTCGGCTGTCCCCCATGCTTTACACTGCTGATAATATTCATGTACTCAGGTACAGTAGGATCAATAATGAAGGTGTTCAGAGATCTGCATGGGCCTCCTTTCTCCCTGCAGTCTGGAACACTGTAACGGAAAGGCAGTTGTGTTAAGCTATTTATAACCTGCCTGGGGGTCAGCAGAGACTGAAGCAATATACATTCCTGAGTGAGGCCGGATGAAAGGGGGGAAGCAAATGAATGCTGATGTATTGCACGTCGCACAATCTGAGGCCTTCCAGCTAGGATGCAACTACAACTCCCAACATGCTCCCCCCCCCCACAGTGGTGATTCATCAGGGCATGCTGGGAGTGTGTAGTGTAACAACAGCTGGAGGGCTATAGACATCCCATTGGTGAAAGCCCAATAAGAATTTAAGCCACAGGAGGACATCATTTCTATGTTGCCAAATACCTCGCTGCATCCACATGTTGCTTTTCTGTTGAGTTTGGCAATGTAATTCAAGCACAATGGGGAGGATCCTGGCCTGATAACGGATGTATTTCCACTGATTAGACATGAGCAGACCCCATGTTCGGGGTGTCCCTGGCCAGTTATAGCCATGGCTAGTTGTTAGGGGCGTCAATATGCCAGATTGGCTGATCGCCCGCCGATATGTCCAGGTCAGGCAATCAAACCCGGACATCGGTCCTGATCATCTCTACAAGCGATCAGTAACGAGAACCAGATGTTTTGCATGGTTTACATGCAAAACACTGGCGCTCATTCCCACTAAAACGCATGCGATCAAGCCAAGCCCTTTCACGTTGTGTTTGAATGGCGTTTCTAAACGCAACTGAAATGCATTGTGTAAATGCAGCCAATTGTAAATATAATATAGAATTATAAATATAATATACATATATATAATAGCTTCTCGTTAATGCTTCGGAAGGTGTATGACCACAGCCTTCAATCGCTGAGGTCATACCTGTATTTGGCAGGTTCTGCTGCACATTTCATTTTTAGAGCTGCGCCAAAAAAAAAAAAATTTCAAAATGTGTAAAGGAAGGTCCAGAAAAGTCTATGGGGACGGTGAAAGGAAGACCTGCCGCTACTAGCTTTCCCTTACACTCTCCTTAAAGGGCATCTACCACCAGGATGAATGGCTTCATGCAAATGAGCCTAAGGGGCTCCAGGCTCCATAGGCGTTAATGGAGCCTGGAGCACCTCAGGCTCATTTGCATACAGTATGTCCTTTAAACAGAAAGAGTAACAGAAGGCCCCAATGCAGGTATGACTTGGGCCTTAGTACCCCTATAGAGGGGGTGTAAATCTGCTGCAGATTTCCGTACCTTTGTGATCAATGAGACTACAAAGTTTTATGGAGGGAAAAAGATTCTTCAAGGAAATTTGAAAAACATCTACTACCAGGATGAAGGATTTTAAACCAAGCACTGGCATACTGTTGTGTGCCCCTTCTGGCAGGATCTGCTCTTCTTTTAGCTTCTTATGTCCTGGTTTGTACAAAAATAAGGCTTATTCAATTAAAAAAATTCAAATAATTCAAAATAATTAATTATTCAAATGAGCCTGAGGGGCTCCAAGCTTCATAGGTGTTAAGCCCCTCATGGCACATTTGCATAATTGTTAAGCTGAAAGAAGAGCAGATCCTGCCAGAGGGGGCACACACCAGTGTGTCAGGGTGCTTGTTTTACAGTCCTACATCCTGGTGGTATATGTCCTTTATATAATCTGTAAAAGTTTCTGTGCCAGAATCGCAGCAGATCTTTCTCTTCTCTCAATGGGAGAGGAGAATTCCTTTGAGATTCCGCAGCAAAATTCTACTTGAGAGCAGATCTCCGCTCCCGACTAACCGGGAGAGCGCGCTTCCGCTTCCCTCTACAGGGAGAGCCACTTCCTGCTCCCGACTACCGGGGAGTGCACATCTTCCGCTCCCTACCTACCGGGAGAGCAAAGCTATCCGCTCCCCACAACCTGGTATAGAAGAGCTTCCTGTCCCTCAACCTGTGAGAGCCAGCTGCCGCTCCCGCCTACCGGTAAGCAGATCTTCCTCGCCCTACTACCGGGAGAGCAAAGCTTCCGCTCCGAGCAACCGGGAGAGAAGAGCTTCCGGTCCCCGACAACCGTAGATCAGAGATCTTCCGCCTACCACGGAGCAGAGCTTCTGCTCCGAATACGAGATAGCAGAATATTCCTTCTCTGTCCTCGGGCGAGCAGAGATTCTGCTCCTGCCACTAAGGAGCTAAGTTTTCCTCCCCACGGGGAGTAAAGGTTCGCTCCACAACGGGTTCTGCTCAGCGATGGAGATTTAATGGCTTTGACTATGGGGCGGGTATTATTTTAATTGGCCCCTCTGATTCAAGGTCAGAGTTCGGCCCTTCCGACCGACTCCTTCTGACCTCTGACTACGACTACAGTGGATATGGGAATAACTGCCCATGACTACTGGCAACAAATAGAGAGACAGGCTCTATCGTTTTTGGTGGCGGGGAGCCAAGTTATATCAAGATTTTTCTTGTACACAAAACAATCTACAAAAATACCTACATTTGATTATCCCCATACTGATCCTTTCCTGATCCAATTGGTACATTGAAATAAAAAAGTAGGCAAAAAAGGTTTAAAATAAATCCGATCCTGCCTCCATCTCACATATAATTGACCAAACGCTGCATGAAAAAAACCCCTCCATAAAATGTTTTTGTTTTTCTAAATAATACCACCCGTCACGTCTTAGGCCTAATTGGCAAGCCTTTGTTCTGACCCCGGTCGCTCTGCTGGGCTCTGTTTCCTCCGGTTCATGAGCTGCAGAGGTAAAGGATGTGGTGACGCGGCTGCGGCAGTCCCGCGTCCGTTGTGTCAGCCGCTAGGCTCAGCTTCCTTCTCCACAGGCGCAGATCTCCCTCCCTCATGACAGCCTCCTCCTAGCCACACGTATATAGCTTTTCTCCTGGCAGAGTTGGGCAGTAGGTGGTTACACATGCCAACATGTTACTCACCTATGTTTGGCCTTTAAATTGCACATTGCACCATCATGTGTAACTATGGGGACGGCACGGTGTTGGAGGGCCTGTTATACCCCCCAGATGTCCACTGTGACCTTTATTAGGGATCATCAAGAAATCGGCAGTGCCTGGCTCCCCTTACTTGTATCTCCGTGACAAACCGCGGGTGTTTGCGAGTTATCGGCTGCAATAAAGACTGTAACCCGTTTGGGTGCCCCTCTCTATTTCGTTCAAATGGGTCAGGATTTTGACCTTTTCCTTTCATTTTACTCCTAAATCTTTGTCCACCCATGGGCTTTTTTGGGTATGGGGGATGTTACGACAGATCATTGTAAAATAGATGTCCGCACTATATGGCTATCTCCTGAGCAAAACAGGTAAAGCATGTTTCTTCCCCCACTCCCCTTCACTCTCCTTCTTGGAGGATGACATTTCCCTTCCCCCTGCTGCTTGCTTCATGCATGTGAATGAGCTTCTGCCGGCCCGAAGGGAACAGGGCATTTTGTAGTATGGGCACCATTCATTCGCAATGGGCGAGGATTTTTGCCAGTCTATCACTGTCTGATCCAAAAACGCAGCGTCCCAAGGGTTTTGCCGCATGTTGGGATTGGAGGGGGGTTGTCGCTTTCGGGATGGAATCTTGGCTTCCTGTCCCCATCTCTAGTCCATCCTGCATTTTTCTCCTTTCCTTTGGGACGCATGAGGTCTCTTCGCTCTGGTTTGTTTGGCTGTACGTCCATAAAGGATTATGGGGGGGGGGGAGGGCTGTGCCACACGGCCCTTTGTTTCCAGTCAGTCCTTGTGGGGGCAGCACGGTCGCGCGTTGGCCCTGAGTGGTCAAGTAGACTACCAGGCGAGGTTGTTTGCGCTCGATTCTAGGGGCCATTTTCGGTTATCACTTTATATCACCCGATCAATTACTGTATTCTCAAGCATCTGCCTCTATGTACCAGTGGTCCGATTTCTAACGCCGCGTCCACCACACAGCCCGCTTGAATTGTGCTTTGACCTCCACTGCCACCAGAGGTGACACAAGCGTGCGACTCATTGTATGCGATTTCCACGGACCAAACGGCATAGCGGTGGAAGGCTCCATGTTGTTTGGTCTACACCAAGGCCATCCTGCAACGCCCACAGTGACCGCCCCTCCAACCGCATATGGGTCGGGTAAGCTCTCGTGCTGCCGTTGAAGTGTGTTCGTATGTGAGACCTCGGCGTTTAATTTCTTTGAAATGGTCGTCTATGGACCCAATCCCTTCCTCAGTGTTCCCCCATCATGCTACCAGTTCCAGTAACTTGGCACGGCTTTGCTACCATCTCACAGGGATAGGTGATGGCATACTGGAGGCTTTTAGTCCGTTTTCCGCCATGCCGTTTCAGTCCATTTGCCAAACGCATGTGTTTTTGTGTTTTTGTCCTTTTCTCCCCCAATTATCCTTCAGATACAGTGTTGAACAGCCAAAGGCTGGCTAAAGGCCAACGTGGTCCAAAACGGATGCGTTTTTAAACCCTGCACTCGACTTAATGCTGCTCACAATGCCACGTGCGCTCCCACCCATAGGGTGTATCTCAACCCCAAGCAGCCCACAAAGGGGACGCCTCAGAAACCCCCCCTTTATCTGGTAATGAGGCTTTCTGATGGCCGGCTGAAGACACTTTTACTATCTCGATCCCCACCAAATATTCATTTGGTGTGGGCTATATTCACGTTTGGCCTTATTTTATGCCAATGTACGCCTCTTCTTGACCAGAAATCCCTTACTAACAAGCCAGCCTATCTGATGAGGCAAAACCATGTCACCATCCCCAGGCCTCACCAGAGACTGCTCTGTTGTCCATGCACCCCCTCGAGCTAGCTGCATTCTTGAAGTGCTCTTATGGTCCAATGAGGCTATGATTGATGGTTGTTTGGGCAACAAGGCCCATATCTTTATAGTTAGGGTCTGGTTCTGTTATTAATTAGGGGTGAATGTGTCACCTTAGTAGGCTTTGACGTCTTTGTCCTGGCTTGGAGTGTGATTGTTTGTGGGTTAGAGCTGGAGTATGTCTTCTGGGTTTTGTCTCTGTTATTATACAATTACACCTTATGGTGTGGAGATCGGGGTGTAGGGTTCTGTTTTTTTTTTACACAGTATGGTATATTAATCAGGGGTTTGCTTTGGGGGTTATTGTATGTTTCGGCTGTCGGTGTCATAATTTAAGAGAGGCTTTTTGATTCTGGGTTTGGTCCAGTGATTATATTTAGGATGTCTGGACTGGGACCTCCGTGTTTAATCGGGTACTGGGGTTTTGTGTTGTGGATTCGGCTCTACATTTGTGTATTATAATGGATTATGGTAATGTGACTTCAACATCCAAAGCCACCGTCACATGTCATAACGTATTGCGTGCACCTACGGGTGTGGGGGGGGAGGGTGCTTGGGCCATCGGATGGGCGTTTACAGGGAAAGCTTTAGATGAGTAGCTGACCCGTTGTCTTGTATTGGTTTTAACGCGTGAGGAGCTGTCACACGGTTGGCGTTTTGGTTGCGTTGTTTTTGCTTTTTGAACAATGCATAGTCAACCCCGATTAACGCTGCGTTATCATCGATTTACACAGCCATTATCAAACACGTGTTACTCTTGTTACCAAACGTAGCAGCAACATGCCGTTGGGTTTTGTTAACCGCAAAATTTACAGTAAAATTAAATAGGCACCTGGCTCCTCTCCGCTGTTATCAATGTGTAATGCTTTTTTTTGGCCAGAGCCCTCCCAGTAAGCGTTTTTGTGCGTTTAAAAAATGCAGCAAAATGCCACATGTTAACGCCCAGCCTGAGCACTGAGACCCGTGGTAGGTCCCTACACTTGTGTTCATGGGCAAACCTCTCTTATTATAGGTGGAGCGTGACGGAGATCACCTAGCGCAGCGCTCAGTCAATTTCCTCTAGCTCCATACCAGATTACGGCGCGACGGCATCGCTGCGTGGGGGCCGTTCTGCTCATTAATCTGCGGCAGCATGACCCCCTCGTTTTCGCAATCTTCGGGGGTCTCAGCACTGAGACCCCACTCATTCAGGCAATTAGGCCTCTCCTGTCTTTGGATAGGGCCCTCAACTTTGTGTTTCTGGGAACCCAACCTGTTCACTGCCAATTTTCTTATTTTCTTAGTGCCATGCACCCAACAAGATGCAAAACACCACTGATGATTTGCCTAAGTGTGGTAAAAAAAGCCCGTACAACACATTGCTTCTGAATTACCACGGTTGGTATTCGGTCACTCTGCTGGGAGTTGTGGTTGCCGCCCGAAGGGACAGTGCCGGATGATACATAAAATTCCGCATTTGGATTTGCAAATGAACGTCCTCTTTCCCTTCGTGTCTCATACGGCAATCACCGCAGTCCGTCCTTATAATCCCCCTTTCCTTCCTCCCGGCTGTTAGCGAGAGCCGCCAATACTGCAGCAAAGATTCTGTTGACGTGGGGCTGCTGCATCTCCGCTTTCCTTCCTTCACTACATCTGAGGTGTCACTGGTTAGATCACTCTTGGGCGAGGGGAGGGGGCTGCTGGTGGGGTGGTGGGGGGTTATCAATGCCAAAATATTGTTCGAATTAGTAAGCAGGGGCCCTATGCATTTTGGGCTAATGGCTTGTCATCCTCAGGGTGCCTAGCCCCTTTATGTGTGGGTTCCAGATCCAGCTATCGGGTTTCGTGGCAGATCAGATTCATGCCGCAACAATGCGTGCATGGCTGGTTGGGCTCAGCATCCTCATGGCCAGGGCAGAGGATTGCTCCCAAGGTCCTTTTGCTTCAGTTGCGCACACTGTCCGCACTCACAGCGCCGGGACGTGCGCATTGATGCTATCAGTCAAAACAACGGTATTGGTCGCGGTCTACCCACGGGGCGGGGCAGCGGGGCCTTGGTATCACTGCTATCAGCCATAACGCCCAGCATCTGGACGTTTTCTACAAGTATTTATAGGAGCCTATTTTTTGGACATGCACGGCGAAGTTCGGGGCGGTGCGGACCTGGGGGCGTTAATATCCCGGATTGCTGATCTGTGCTTTTTGTTGTTGTGTTAATGCGCTCTCAACCGTGGTGCGATGTCACCAGAGGATGTTCCCCTTGAGAAGGTAAAGTTTGAGAGGGCGTGCCTGTGCCGTGGGCGCTTGCAATGGACATCCCTGGGTTGGATCAGACTTGGTTGGATTGTGTGCCGCAGACCTTGTCAGTCATCTGTGAAGACAACGGTACAACTCTGCTGTGTCTATGTTGTCGATGTTGTGACTTTGTTATTATTCTGCAGTATTCCTATGTATATTCATCTTATGTTATCATTATTACTATTTAGTTGGCATTTGTTTCCACATGTCTGGTTACTTGTCTTTGTATCCCATTTAACTCTATTTGGCTTACTTCTAATCTTCATTGACTTCATATCTCTCCAAAGCACATCCTCCGAATCCATACATGTATCCCTTACTAGTGTATATCCTGTATTTCATCGTAATACCGCCAACCGTAATGCCTCTCGCAATCGCCCATTTTATTCTACTTTTTTTTTTTCCTGCTTCACATATCCGGTCCCTATTGTTTTCCGGTCCTTTGGAATGCAGGAGCATGAATAAGGACTCTCGTCATTCCGTCTCAATTTCGACGTGACCCAAATGCCTGACCTGTTTGTTAAACACAAACAAAAAAAAGTGTGTCATGTCATTCCTGTGAGCTGGTCTTGTGCTCTTGTCTCTAGCGGAGGCCTGGGCAGAGAAGCGCGAGCGTGGCAGACAGGGACCCCACGAGGCAGCTGTATGAATGACGGGAAGCCTACCGACACACCGAGCTCGCACCGCTTCGGAATGGACCTCAAGATATTCCGCCTTGGCGAGTACCGCGTTACTTCCTAGAACGGAACCGCGAGACCCCCACATCCCCCCTCTGTGACGCTAGTCTATTGCAGCCCAGCCTTCTGCTGGCTCCTCTAATACTTCAAGCAAAAACTGGAGACAATAGTGAAACTGTCTCCACACTGTGACACTAGGCTCCTCACCATAAGCAGCCCCATAGAGCCTTGGGGATATTTGCACTGGGTAGTGCTAATGATCACCTAGGGTCCTAGTCTTGGGGATGGGACCATGGATTTGGACTAGAACATTCCTTGCATTCCTGTGTCTTTCTCTCTCCCCAGCTGGGTATTTGCTTCAGTGTCTTATGTTTTGTTTTTTTTTAAATTTGATGGAGAACTTTGAAGAGCCTTCAAGGTTTTTACGTTCAGGGTTGGGGCTGGGAAAATGTGCCTGTTGGTTTCTATTGTCGATGTGTCTGTGTTTCCTAGGCTGATTGCATACACCACAGGGGGAGGATTTTGACGTGAAGCCTCTGTACCCTCTGCATTACATTATGCCTGGTGAGCTGGCTTTTCAGATTAATTCGCCTGCGGATTGTTCCCCTATTAAACCTACCTCCACCCCCCACCATCACCACCCTACCACCACCACCATAGTCATCTGTCCAAGGTTTCCAGGGGGGGACCGGGTTAGCTATAATTGGAGACACAGCATGTAGGTGATCTTCACTATAGGACCTGTATGATGATATTTCAGGCCTCTTTGTTTCTGCAGGCTTTGCAGAGACAGCGCCTGCTGGATTTGTCCCCCCCCTTCTTCTTCTTCCCTGTTGATTGCCTACAGCTGTATTCCTGTCGAGGAACCAACATCGGCCCACATGAATCTGTGTTTTAGTTTTGGCTGAAGAGGGTGACCAGTGACACGAATAATTAGAAGGAAATGTAAGTGCCATCATCCAGAGTAATCCAGTTTTGTTTCATTTCTATACTTAAGGTTTAATGCAAGGATCAGGGACTTGGGAGGCTCCCTTTTGTCGTGCACGTCCTGGTGGGGAGAAGGCCTTTTTTGGGAAAATCCAGGCCTTCGAGTCTTTGTTTTGTCACAGAGGGCCTTGCTAGGAATTCATGGCCGTGTAGTAAAGCTGTATTAAGGGATTTTCTGTATGGCTGCTCTGTGGTGTAATATGGCTTTTGATTGCAGGGGGGAGAGATGCATGGGTTTAAAGAGGCAGGAGGTGGATTGGGGACAGTTTGGTGACTTTACCTCTGTTACATTTACATTCCAATGATGTGTAATCTTGGTGGCAAGGATGAGGTTTTACTTCTACTCATGTGGCAAATCTGTACAAGCAATCCAGGGAGCCATTACTTATCATACAATCGCCCTGATTGTATCCAAACTGCAAACAGGGCGGAAATCCCAACCTAAGTGCGATTAAAAACGATCCACATTTAGGGTAAATCCTCTTGTAATACGTAGTGACATGGGGCTGCTCTCAATGGGAGAGGACAATTCCTTTGAGATTCCGCAGCAAAATTCGGCCCCATGTCCACTACGTATTACAAGAGGATTTACCCTAAATGTCGGATCGTTTTAATCGCACTTAGGGTTGGGATTTTCCGCCCCTGTTTGCAGTTTGGATACATCAGGGCGATTGTATGATAAGTAATGGCTCCCTGGATTGCTTGCTACAGATTTGCACATGAGTAGACAGTCACAACCTCAATCCTTGCACCCAGATTACACAATCATTGGAATGTAAATGTACAAAGGTAAAGCCACCAAACTGTCCCCAATCCACCTCCTGCCCTCTTTAACCAATGCATTTCTCCCCTGCAATCAAAAGCCATATACACCACAGAGCAGCCATACAGAAAATCCCTAATACAGCTTCTACACGGCCATGAATCCTAGCAAGGCCCCTCTGTGACAAAACAAAGACCTCCGAAGGCCTGGATTTTTCCCAAACAAGGCCTTCTCCCCACCAGGCCGTGCACGACACAGGGAGCCTCCCAAGTCCCTGATCCTTGCATTTAACCCTTTAAGTATAGAAATGAAAACAAAACTGGATTACTCTGGATGATGGCACTTACATTTCCTTTCTAATTATTCGTGTCATCTGGTCACCTCTTCCAGCCAAAACTAAACACAGATTTCATGTGGGCCGATGTTGGTTCCTGCACGAATACAGCTGTAGGCAATCACAGGGAAGAAGAAGAAGGGGGGGGACAAATCCAGGCAGGGCCTGTCTCTGCAAAGCCTGCAGTAAACAAGAGGCCCTGAAATATCCATCCAGTGTCCTTATAGTGAAGCCACCTACATGCATGTGTCTCCAATTATAGCTACACGGTCCCCCCCTGGAACCTTGGCAGATGCTATGGTGGTGGTGGTAGTGGTGATGGTGGGGGGTGGAGGTAGGTTTAATAGGGAACCATCCGCAGGAGTAATTCATGAAAAGCCAGCTCCACCAGGCATAATGTAAATGCAGAGGGTTACAGAGGCCTTCACGTCAAATCCTCCCCCTGTGGTGTATGCAATCAGCCTAGGAAACACAGACACATCTGACAATAGGAAACCAAACAAGGCACATCATTCCCAGCCCCAACCTGAACGTAAAAACCTTGAAGGCTCTTCAAAGGTTCTCCATCAAATTTAAAAAAAAAACAAAACATAAGACACTGAAGCAAATTCCCAGCTTGGGAGAGAAAAGACACAGGAATGCAAGGAATGTTCTAGTCCAAATCATGGTCCCATCCCCAAGACTAGGACCCTAGGATGATCATTAAGCACTTACCCAGTGCAAATCTCCCCAAGGCTCTATGGGCTGCCTTATGGTGAGGAGCCTAGTGTCACATTGTGGAGACATTTTCACTATTGTTCTCCATTTTTCTTGATTGAAGCTATTAGAGGAGCCAGCAGAAGGCTGGGGCTGGCCAATAGACTAAGCGTCAACCAGAGGGGGGGTGTGGGGGGTTCTGCTGGTTTCCTGTTCTAGGAAGTAAGCGGGGATCTCTCCAAGGCGGAATATCTTAGAGGTCCATTCCTAGAGCGGTGCGAGCCTTTGTTCTGGTCTTCTCGTCATTCATTACAGCTGCCTCTTGTGTGTCCCTTGTCTGCCACGCTCGCTCTTCTCTCCCAGGCCTCCAGCTTATAGACAAGATGCACAAGCCCAGCTCACATGAATGCATGCACACTTTTTTTTTTTTTTTTTTTAACAAGACAGGTTTTTCATTTTCATTTGCAGCTCGGAAATTGGACGTAATTCGGACGAGAGTCGTTATTCATTCCTGGCATTTTCCAAAACGGGGAAACAATAGGGACCTGATATTGAAGGCAGGAAAAAAAAAAAGTAGAATTAAAATGGGCGATTGCGAGAGGCAGTTACAGGTTGGCGGTAATATACGTGATAATATACGGGAATTATACATGTAAGGGATACATTTTATGGATTAGGAGGATGTGCTGTAGGATATGAAGTCAATAAAATATACAAATAATGCAAATCAGATAAATGGATACAATATGATACAATGTAACAACATGTGTAAACATAATGCAACATAGAATATATATTTAATAAGTTACATATATTACATATAATACTGTAAATAATAACATATCACGTGCCATAACACATCAATGCGCAACAGAGCATAGTTTACCGCTGTTGCTCTTACATATGACTGCAGGTCTGCGACACACAATCCAATCCAGTCTGATCCAACCCAATCTGATCCAATTGCAATCGCCCTACGGCACATGCACGCCCTTTCAACTTTGACCTTCTGCAAGGGGTTAAACATCCTCTTGTGACATCTCACCACGTATTTTGCAGCATTAACACAACAAGCAAAATATGCACAGATCATGCAATCCGATATTTTTACGCCCCCAGGTCCGCATCCGCCCGAATTCTGCACGTGCATGTCCATAAAATAATTCCATAAAATTACTTGTAGAATAAATCTTCCAGATCTGAGCTTTATGGCTTATAGCAATGTATACAGTGTCCCCCTCCCGCCCGGTGTAGACGCGCACAATACCGTGTTTTTACTATTGCAAATGTCACGTCCCGGCGCTGTGTGTCTTACAGTTACGTGCATACTGAGTGCAAAAGGTACCTTGGTGCAATCTCTTCTCCCTGCCATGTAGGATCTAGCCCAACGCAGCTCAGTCACTGCATTGTTCATGAATCTGATCTGCCTCAAACCAGTTCTAGCTGGATCTGGACACCCTACATAAAAGGGCTATGGCATCCCTAGGATACAAGCCATTAGTCCCAAAATGATAGGCCCCTGCTTATCTAATTCTAACAATATTTTTGCATTATGAACCCCCCACCACCCCCAGCCAGCTCCCCCTCCCCCTCCCCAGGAGTATTAACCATTTAACCTGCATTGATTGTAGGAGGAAGGAAGGAGCGGAGTGCAGCAGGCCCCCACGTCACCAGATCTTGCTGCAGTATGTCAGGCTCCTCTAACAGCCGGGAGGAAATTTAAAGGGGGTGATTATAAGGACGGACTGCGGTGATTGCCGTTATGAGAACGAAGGGAATGAAGGATCGTTCATTTTGCAATAATCCAGATGCTGATATTTTATGTATCATCGGTCACTGTCCCTTTTCTTGCAGAACCACAACTCCCAGCATGGATTGACCTTAGATACCACCGTGTATTCAGAATCAATGTTTGCACTGGCTTTTTTTACCCCATTTTGGCAAACGTCATTGTGGTTTTGCAGCTTGTTTGGGTCATTGTCACTAAAATAAATAAAATTTGCATTTAAAAGGGTCTTCCCATGAACAAAAGTTAGGCCCTATCCAAAGGATAGGGCCTAAGTTGCCGATTAGTGGGGGTCTCAGTGCTGAGACCCCCGCAGATTGCGAAAACGAGGGGTCATTGCTCCGTCAGATTAATGGAGCAGACGGCCGCGCATGACCGTTCTGCTCCGGTAATCTGTATGGAGCTGAAGGAAATTGCTGAGCGCTGCGCTTGGTGATCTCCGTCAGCTCCATATAGATTAAAGGGGTTTTCCCATGAACACAAGTTAGGCCCTATCCACGGGTCTCAGTGCTCAGGCTGCGTTCACATGTGGCATTTTTGCTGCATTTTTAAACGCAGCAAAAACGCTACTGGGAGGGGCTTGGCCAAAAAGCATACACATTATAACAGCTGAGGAGAGGCCAGGTGCCTAATTTCATTTACTGTTAAATTTTGCGTTTACAAAACCCAACGCATGTTGCTGCATACGTTTTGTTAACAAATGAGTTAACACGTGTTTTGATAATGCGTGTGTTAACGTGATGATAACACATGCGTTAGAATCGGGTTTACTATGCATTGTTTCAAAACGCAATAAAAACGCAACCAAAACGCACCGTGTGACAGCTCCCTCAGCGTTAAAACAATACAAGACACCGGGGTCACGTACTCATGCGTTTCCCTGTAAACGCACATCCGATTGGCCCGAGCCCCCTCTCCACCCCCACCCGTATGGCAGCATTACGTTATGAACATGTGACGGTGGCTTTGGGATTTGAGTCACATTAATCATAATCCATTATAATACCACAAATGTAGATGCAGATCCACAACACAAACCCCAGTACCCCTGATTTAAACACAGGTCCCAGGCCAGACATCCTAAATATAAATCACTGACCAAACCCCAAGAATAAAAAGAGACCTCTTAAATTAATATACACCGAAGCCGAAACATATATAGACCCCCAAAGCAAACCCCCTTATTAAATATACCATATCTGTGTAAAAAAAAAACAGAACCCTCACCCCGACTCCACACAGGCTGTCCTAAACAGAGCCCAAACCCAATGAATACAATACTCCAGCTCTAACCCACTAAACAAATCACACTCCAAGCCAGGCAAATACGGTCAAGGCCTACTAAGGTGACCATTCCCCCCTAAATTAATACAGCACCAGACCCCTAACTATAAGATTGGGCCTTGTTGCCCACAACAACCAATCAGATCATAGCTCTCATTTTACCATAGCACTTCAAGAAATGCAAGCTGATCTCTGATTGGTTGCTATTGACAACAAGAACAGTCTCTGTGTGAGGCCTGGTGATTGTTTACATTTTTTGCCTCAATCAGATAGGCTTCTGTTATGTGATAGGGGATTTCTGTTCAAGGAAGAGGGGCTGTAGCATTCATAAAATAATGCCAATAACGTAATATAAGCCCAAATCTCAAATGAATATTTTCTGGTTATCTAGAATAGTAATAAGTGTTCTTCAGCCTGCGCCATTAAAGTCATTTTAACAGGATTAAGGGGTTTTCTGAGTCTCCCCTATTGTGGCTGCTATTTTTGAGTAACATCCCTATGGGTGATGCCACACGTGGCATTTGTAAGCATGCATTTTCAGTCAGTTTAAAAACGCATCCGTTTTTGACCCCTTTGGCCTGTTTACCATCCGTTTGGCTGCGTACAACCTGTTTATCTATTAGGATAATTGGGAAAAATGGACATAAACAGTCAAAAACACATGCGTTTCTAAATGGACTGAAAACGCATGCTTAAAAACGGACTAAAAACGCCACGTATGCCATCACCCTATCCCTTTAATATGGTAGCAAATCCTGTCCAAATTTCTGGAACTGGTAGCATGATGGGGAACACTGGAATGGGATTTGGGTCCATAATACAGACCATTTCATATAGAATGATTAAAGCCGAGTTCATATAACACAATTCAAAGGCAGCATGGAGGAGCTTGCCCGAACCCATATGCGTTTAGGGTGCGTTCACATGTGGCGTTCTAGGATGCCTTGTTTATATCCAAAAAACATGGAGCTCATTTCCAATCCTATGCGTTTTCCGTGTAAATGCATACGATTTCAGGCAAAGCTTTTCTCCTCTCTTTGCATTGTATTTCAAAGCACAATTCAAGCGCTGTGTGTGAACGCGGCTTTAAGAATTCTGTATCCAACTGTTACTATTAGTGCAGTGCTTTATTAATAATGCAAATCTGTGTCTTGATATAATGTGATACCATAAAATTCCCTTAATCTGGCATCAATCAGACCTCATGTTATTCTACTTACCATCAGGGCCATACAGCTGCTACCTGTGCTCCCCCACAAGGACTGACTGAAACAAAGGTCCGTGTTGTCACAGCCCCTCCCCCATGATCCTTTATGGACTTCTAGAAGCCAAAATACCAGAGCGAAGGACATCATGCAGTCCCAAAGGAAGGAGAAAATATGCATGGATGGACATATATATGGTACAGGAGCCAATATTCCCATCCCGAAGCGACAACCCCCCCTCCATTATTCCCAACATGCAGTGCAAACCCTTGGGACGCTGCAGTTTTTGGATCAGACAGTGTGATATACTGGCAGAACCTCGTCCCATTTGCTGAATAGGATGGTTTCACCATCTAAAAATCCCATTTTCCCTTTGCCAAGCAGAAGCTCATTCACATGCATGAAGCAAGAAGCATGGGGGAAGGGAGATGTATCCTCCAAGAAGGAGAGGGGGAAGGGGAGAGAACTGCTTTACCTGTATTTGCTCAGAATGATAATCTATATTATAGTGCGGAACATCTATTTATACAAATTGGACTTTGTTCTACATCCCCCATACCCAAAAAAGCCCCATGGGTGACATTAAAGATTAGGAAAAAGTTGAAAAGGTACAAAAATCCTGACCCATTGAAACGAAATAAGGAGAAATGGCGCACAAACGGTTACAGCTTTAGTGCAGCCGTAACCTAGCAACACCGCGTTTTCCCGTAGATGACATTAAGGGAGCCAGGCACTCGTCCTATTTCTTTGATGATCCCTTATAAATGTCTACAGTGAAATCTGCGGATATAACAGCCCTCCAACACCCTGTGCCCGTCCCCAATATTACACTATGATGGTGCAATGTCAAATTTAAAGCCAAAAAATATGTGAGTAAATGTTCATGTTGTAACCACCTACCTGCAGATCTCTCCAGGAGAAAAGCTTATATACTGTGCTGGAGGAGGCTGTCATGGGAGGGAGTCCTGCGCCTGTGGAGGAAGGAAGCTGAGGCCTGGGCTGACACAAAGGAGCTGCGGCTGCCTGCAGGCCATCGCACCACTAATCAGCTTTACCTCTGCAGCCATGACCGGGAAACATGATCCAGCAGGGCGACTCGGGTTTCCAGACAAAGGGCTCTGCAGATTAGGCCTAAGACTGACGGGTGTATTTAATTTAGAAAAACAAAAACATTTTATGGAGGGGTTTTTTTCATGCAGCAGTTTTTGCATATTATATGTGTAGATGGAGGCAGGATCTGATTTATTTCTAAACCTTTTTTTGCCTACTTTTTATTTCAATGTACAATTGGATCAGGAAGGATCAGTATGGGGATAATCAAATGTAGGTATTTTTGTATATTTGTTTTTGTGTACCAGAAAATCTCTGATATAACTTGGCTCCTGACCCCAAAAAGTCATCAGCGCCTGTCTCTCTACTTTTGTTTGCCAGTAGTCATTGCAGTCTTCCCATATCCACTGTAGGCGTAGTCAGAGGTCCAGAAGGAGTCTGTCGGAGCAGAACTCTGCCCTGAAGTCAGAGCATAATAAATACCCGCCCCATAGTCAAAGCATTACCTCTCCATAGATCGAGCAGAACCAGTTGTCGGAGCAGAACCTTTACTTCCCCAGTAGTGGGAGGAAAACTTCTGCTCTCCCAGTAGGCAGGAGCAGAATCTCTGCTCTCCCGAGAGCCAGAAGCAGAATCTCTGCTATCTCGGTATTCGGGAGCAGAAGCTCTGCTCTCCTGGTAGTCGGAAGCTCTGCTCTCCCGGTTGTCGGGACCGGAAGCTCTTCTCTCCCGGTTGTCGGGAGCGGAAGCTTTGCTCTCCCGGTAGTCGGGAGCGGAAGCTCTGCTCTCCCGGTAGTCGGGAGCGGAAGCTCTGCTCTCCCGGTAGTCGGGAGCGGAAGCTCTGCTCTCCCGGTAGTCGGGAGCGGAAGCTTTGCTCTCCCGGTAGTCGGGAGCGGAAGCTTTGCAGCATCGAGGGCTTACCCGAACCATATGGTTTAGGGGTCCGTCACAATGTGGCGTTTCTAGGAGCCTTGTTTATATCCAAAAAAAACATGGAGCTCATTTCCATCCTATGCCGTTTTCCGTGTGTAAATGCATTACGAATGTCAGGCAAAGCTTTTCTCTCTCTTTGCATTGTATTTCAAGACAAATTAAAGCAGCTTCTGTTGTGTGACCGCGGCGTTAAGAAATTCTGTATTCCAACTGTAATATTAGTGAGTGCTTTATAATAATGCAATTCATGGTGTGATATAATGTGATACCAAAATCGACCTGACTATGGCATCAATCGCCCCATTGTTATTCTACTTAACATCAGGGCATACAGCTGCGTACTGTGCTCCCCCACAAGACTGATGAAACAAAGGTCTCAGTGGTGTGTCACAGCCCCCCCCCCCCATGACCTTTATGGACTTATACAGCCACAATACCAGATGGCGTAAGGACATCATGCAGTCCCAAGGAAAGGAGAAAATATGCATGGATGGACATATACTATGGTACAGGAAGCCAATATTCATCTCCGAAGCGGACAACACCACCCCCTCCATTATCCCACATGCCAGTGCCAAACCCTTGGGACGCTGACAGTTTTTGGATCAGGACAGGTGAAATACTGCGAAGAACCTCGTCCCATTTGCTGAATGATGGTTCACCATCTAAAAATCCCATTTCCCTTGCCAGGCAAAGAAGCTTATTTCACAATGCATGAAGCCAAGAAGCATGGGGGAGGGAGATGATCCGCCAAGAGGAGAGGGGGAGGGGACGGGAGGAGAAACTGCATTTACCTGTATTTGCTCAGAATGATATCTAATTATAGTGCGGAACAAATCTATTTATACAAATGGATTATGTCTACACCCCAACCAAAAAAGCCCAGGGTGACATTAAAGATTAGGAAAAAGTTGAAAGGAAAAGGTACAAAAAATCCTGACCCATTTCGAAACGAAATAAAAGAGAGGCGCACAAGACGGTTACAGCTTTAGTTGCAGCGATAACCTAGCAACACGCGTTTTCACGTATGATGACATTAAGGGAGCAGGCACTCGTCTATTCTTTGATGATCACTTATAAATTTCAAGTGACATCTGGAGTATAAACAGCCCTCCAACCACCCTGTGCCGTTCCCCAATATACACTGATGATGGTGCAATGTCAATTTAAAGCCAAAAAATATGGTGAGTAAATGTTATGTTGAACACCTACCTGCCAGACTCTCCAGGAGAAAAGTTATATACTGTGCTGGAGGAGGCTGTCATGGGAGGGGTCCTGCGCCTGTGGAGGAAGGAAGCTGAGGCCTGGGCTGACACAAAGGAAAGCTGGGACTGCCGCAGGCCATACGCCCCAACTAATCGCTTTACCTCTGCAGCCATGACCGGGAGGAAACCATGATCCAGCAGGGCGACTCGGTTTCAGAACAAAGGGCTAGCGAATTAGGCCTAAGACATGACGGCGGTATTAATTAGAAAAACAAAAACATTTTATGGAGGGGTTTTTTTCATGCAGCGTTTGTTTGTCATATTAATGTAGAGATGGAGGCAGGATCGATTTATTATAACCTTTTTTGCCTACTTTTTTATTTCATGTACAATTGGATCAGGAAGGATCAGTATGGGGATAATCAAAGTAGGTTATTTTTGTATATTTGTTTTTGTGTACCAGAAAAAGCTCTTGATTAACTTGGCTCCCGACCAAAAACGATAGCGCCTGCTCTCATTTGTTTGCCCGAGTAGTCATGTGCAGTTTTCCCATATCCACTGTAGTCGTAGTCGGGTCCAGAAGGAAGGGTCGGATCGGGCAGAACTCTGCCTTGAATCAGAGGGGCCAATAAATAATACCCGCCCCATAGTCAAAGCATATAATACTCTCCATGCTGAGCAGAACCCGTTTGTGGAGCAGAACCTTGACTCCCCGAGTGGGGAGGGAAAACTTGCCTCTTAGAGGCAGGAGCAGAATCTCTGCTGCCCGAGAGACAAGAAGCATGATTCTGCTATATCGTATTCGGAGAACTGCTTCCTAGGAAGCTCTGACTCCCTGTCGGCGGGGCTAGTCTACGTGGCGGGAAGGAAGCTTGCTATACGGTGTCGAGCGAGAGCTCTCAGTATAGGGAAGCTTTCCCCGGTTGTCGGGGCCGGAAGCTCTTCTCCTCTCAGGTTGCTCGGGAGCGGAAGCTTTGCTCTCCCGGTAGGCAAGATCTGCACCGGAGGCGGAGCGCAGGCCTACGTTGGGCAGGCTCTTCTAACCGGTAGTGGGGAGCGGAAGCTTTGCTCTCCCGGTAGTCGGGAGCGGAAGTGTCACTGCTCGCCGGTAGTCGGGAGCGGAAGTGCTGCTCCCTAGTAGAGGGAAGCGGAAGCCGGCTCTCCCGGTTAGTCGGGAGCGGAAGTCTGCTCTCCCGGTCGTCGGGAAGCGGAAGCTCTGCCTCTCCCGGGAGTCGGGGCGGAAGCTCTGGCTCTCACGTAGTCGGGAGAGGAAGTCTGCTCTCCGGAGTAGGGAGCTCTACTTCTACCGATCCCTCTTCCTCCTTTGTATTCAGAACCACTGCAGAACCACTGAATCCCACTATGCCCTCCTTCCAATTCTATGGAGGATTATCTATGTGTATATGCTACTGTTGCCACAATACAATATTTTTTATCTACAGCCTTTGTTAGTCAAAGGATGATGGTCAAGAGGAAATCCGCTCTGATTAGATAAAACAGACCACAATTAGTAGGTGCATGGAGAAAGAAAGTCACGCTCGAGGTAACAGAATGTTTCGTTAACAATGGCTATTGAATACAAAATACAGATGCTGGGATTCATCCATGTCTGGATCAGTCCAGGCTTAGGAGTATTTTGAGTCACCTGTATTCACACCTGCCCGATTGTGGTTATACAGCAGGTTTAAATGTGGCTACTGCCTGCAGGTTTAAATTATTCAAAAATATAAGTACCAACACTTTAAGATGACAGCATATTCTGTAGGGATCACTTGCAACTATAATGCTGCCCCCTATGTACAAGAATATAACTACTTTAATACTGCCCCCTATGTACAGGAATATAACTACTATAATACTGCCCCCTATGTACGGGAATTATAACTAATATATTTTACTGACCCCCTATGTACAGGAAGTATAACTATATAATATTGCCCCTATGTACAGGAAATAAATACTATATACTGCCCCCTGTACAAAGAACTATAAACTACTCTAAATCCGCCCTTATGTACCAAGAATATAACTACTAAATACTGGCACCTATGGTAACAAGAGAACTACGATAATTACTGCCCCCTAGTGTACAAGAATTATAACTACTATAATATGCTCCCTATGGACTAGAAATATAACTACTATAAGTAATGCTCCCTATGTACAAGCATATAATACGATAATTACTGCTCCTGGGTACAAGACGATAACTACTATAATACTGATCCCTATGTAGAAAATGATAATACTGTACACTGCCCCTTGGAAGGAATTATAACTACTATATACTGCCCACGAGGTACAAGAATCTAACTACTATAATACTCCCATATGTACAAGTATATAACTATAGTAATACTGCCCTCTAGGTACAAGAAATATAAACACTACGATAATATGCCCCCTATGTACAAGAATTATAAACTACTATAATACTGCACCCTAGGTACAGGAATCTAACTACTCTAATACTGCCCCCTATGTACAGGGAATATAACTACTATAATAATGCCCCCTATGTACAAGAAATATAAACTACTATAATACTGCCACCTATCGTACAAGAATATAACTACTATAATACTGCACCGTATGTAACAAGATAAACTACTATAATACTGCCCCTATGTACAAGAATAACTACTATAACTACTGCCCCTAGTCAAGAATCTTAACTTTGTAAAAACTTTAATATGCGCCATATGGTACAAGAATAGAACTTACTCTATACGCCCCTATGTACTAAGAATATAACTAATAGAATTACTGCGCCTGTGTACAAGAATATAACTACTATAATAATGCTCCTTGTAGAAGAATTACCACGTAATACTTGCCCCCTAGTCCAGGAATATAACTACTTAAGACTGCCCACCTATACAGAATATATACTAATAATACTGCCCCCATGTACAAGTATATAACGTACTATAAATTAATGCCCTATATGTACAAGAATATAACTACATAATTGACTTGCCCTATGTACAAGAATATAACTACTATAAACTGCCCCCTATGTACAGGAATTCTAACTACGAAATAACTGCCCCCTATGTACAGCATATACCTACTATACTCTGCCCTATGTACAGGAATATAACTACTATAATAATGCCCTGTACAAGATATAACTACTATACTACTGCCCCCTATGTACAAGAATAAATAACTACTATAATACTGCTCCCTATGTAGAAGATAATATAATACTAATACTGCCCCTATAGTACAGGAATATAACTATTATAACGCCCCTATGTACAAGGAAAATAACTACTATAATAGCCCCCTATGTACACAGAATATAACTACTATAATTACTGCCCCCATACAGATACAAATACTGCCTCTTGTACAAGAATATAACGACTATAATACTGCCCCCTATGTACAAGCTAAACTAAGCTACTCATGTGCGGAATCAAAACTATAATACTGCCCCCTATGTACAGGACTAAAATCTATAATTACTGCTCCCCTTATACAGGATATAACTACTATAATAATGCCCCTAGTGACAGGAATTAAAATATAATACCATTACAAGATATAATATAGATCCCCCCAGGTACAAGAATATAAATCTATAATACTGCCCCCTATGTACAAGATATAACTACTATAATACTTGCCCTCTATGTGCAGGAATATAACTACTATATACTGCCCACCTATGTACAAGAATATATAAATACGTATAATACTGCCCCGATGGTAGAGAATATAAACTACTATAAACTGGCCACTATGTACACGAATAAACTACAATAATAAATGCCACACATGTCAGAATATAACTACATAATACTCTGCCCAATATGTACAGGAATATAACTACTATAATACTGCCCCTATAAGGAATACTAAAATATAAACGCCCATACGATAGATAATACTGCCCTCATGTAGAAAGATATAACTACTAATAATATTCCCCCTATAGGTACAAGAATATAATACTATAATACTGCCCTGACAGCGTATCGTATAGCCCAATTAAGAATATAACGACTAATAATGCTGCCCCTAATGTTACAAGAATATAACTACTATACACTGCCCCCTATGACACGGAATATAACTATCGCCATGAAGTTATTAACCGATTCTATTGGAGGCCCATATGTACAAGAATACAACTAATATAATACTGCCCTAGGGTACAGGCAAATCCGACTATATACTGCCCTATGTACAAGAAGGTATAACTACGGTAATACTAAGCCCCACCTATGTACAGAGAATATAAACTAACTATAATGGGCCCCCCTGATGTACAAGAAAATACTACGTGAAACTGCCCTCTGGTACAAGAATATAACTACAATTAGTCATATACGAATAGCCTTACAACCCTTGTTACAGGAAGTATAACTACTAGAAGCTCCCTATGGTACAGAAATATAAATATACTAAATACTGCCCACCCATGTACAGAGATATAAACTACTTAATACTGACCCTAGGACAACGAATTATAAACTATATAACTGCCCCTATGACAGGAATAACTACTATAATACTCTCCCCTTGTACAGGAAGATAAACTACTAATACTGCCTCCTATGTACAAGAATATAACTACTATAATACTGCCCCTATGTACAAGAATATAACTATGGATAATACTGGCCCCCTATGTACAGAATTATAAACCTAATATACGCCCAATATGTACAAGAATATTAGATAAATACCCTAGTACAAATACTACATTGCACTCTAGGTACACGAAGTAAACTACTATAATACTGCCTCCCTATGTACAAGTATAATAATGTATGATTAGAATTAGAACATACTTAATACTGCCCACTATTAAGAAGAAACTACTATAATATGACCCCGTTAACAAATATCACACTATATACTGCCACCTATGTACAAGAATATAATACTATAATACTGAAACTATGACAACGAATATACTACTATAATACTGCCCCCTCTACGGAGATAACATAGAACCCACTCTAGAAATAATAACTAAAGACTGCCCCCTATGTACAAGAAAAGAATACATATAATGCCACTCCACTATGTAAAGAATCATAACTACTATAATCTGCACCCTATGACAGAAAATATAACTACTATAATACTGCCCCCATGTACAAGAATATAAAACTACTATAATACTACCCCCTATGTACAAGAATATAACTACTATAATACTGCCCCCTATGTACAAGAATATAACTACTATAATACTGCCCCCTATGTACAAGATAAGGAAACTGATTTAATATAATCTGATTATGATTAAGAGGAGTGATTCCTCTGCCTTGCCCCATTGGGGATGGCATCCAGATGGAAGATTGATCAGTGTGTGATGGTATCGGGATAAAGCAGAAGTTTGGATTGTACATTTTAGATGTGTTGTACTTGTAATTGGTCCATTGCATTGCTAACACAGCAGCAGTCAACTGAAACAAAGTCTAAAATCAGACAATGGCCCAACAGTTGCACTAAAAACAAGCTTCATGAATAAAATGGCAACATGGCTTGATGGTTACTTTACTTTGGTTTGTTTTACAGAAGGCATTTGGCTTGGTGGTTTATGAAACAATCATACATGTGGCAAATTGCTTCATGGTTGCAGAACATTCTAAGATGAAACCATTAAATTGGTGCTTACAGTCTTACATCAGCCAACAGACATGGTGATTACAGCACTGGGATACGTGAGGCAACTGGTTTGGTGGTTACAGAACAATATTACATGAAACCATTGACTTGGTGGTTACAGACAATCCTACATAAGGGACTGGCTTGATGCTTACAGTATTGTTTTAGGTGGTGGTTGCAGTACTTTGTTATGTAAGGCAACTGGTTTGGTGGTTACCTTGTCCCTATATAGGCACAAATAACAGGGGTAGCAGTAGAGCAAAGTAATTTTATGTTTATCTGCAGGACAAGGACCATTTTTACAGTAGTGCAGTGTTGGTGTATCCCTGAGGGGTGCACATGGTGTCACAGCACACAGCTAATGGATAAAATCTGGTCACAAGTCACTCTTCAGGTCATAAAGCCCGTCTGACATTGTATCAGATAGACGATGTTTACCATGTCAGATCCGGGACCTGCTATTATCCTAGGTCACCAAGGTTTAACTCTTTAACTACTGTCTTTCTAGCATCATATGGCATGCTTTTGGCACTCAAACATATAATAATAATAATTCTTTATTTATATAGTGCACACAGATTACGCAGCGCTGCACAAAACATGTCAAATTGGTCCCTCTCCCCATGGGGCTCACAATCTAAACAACCTACCAGTATGTTTTGGAGTGTGGGAGGAAACCGGAGGACCTGGAGGAAACCCACACAAACACAGAGAGAACATACAAACTCTTTGCAGATGTTGACCTGGATGGGATTTGAACCCAGGACCCCAGCGCTGCAAGGCAGAAGTGCTACCCACTCACCTACCGTGCCGCCCTATATAACCTTTGGGTATATGTCAGTCAGGGGCGTAACTAGGAGAGGCAGGACCCCAAAGCAGGCTTCTCAATGGGGCCCTCTAACCCCGTAAAAATATACATATTTGTATACTGACACATAAGTTACAAACACACACAGTAGATACACATGCCATGTATATACATACATACAGTATATACACCATTTAGGATAAGCATACATGCAGTAGATACACACCATATATACATACTTACAGCATATACACACATACATACAGTACCATATACACTTGTACATTATGTACACAGACATACAGCATACACACGTGACATATGCACACATACATACACCAAATATACACACATACAGCATATACACACCTATAACTCAGATGCTGGGGCCCCCTGACACAGTGGGCCCAATAGCAGTTGTTATGGCTGCTACCCCTCTAGTTACGCCCCTGGCTGTAGCACCAGCAGAGGTAAAGTGTAACACATCATATTATAGGTGGCAATTCACACAACACAATGGACACCTGCCAAGGGCGTCTCTTCCATACATAAATCTTACATAATAGCTGTAAAGTTACACCAAAGGATTTACATACATCATAAATAATTACGGTAGTACCTATATATTAAGGTGTCAGTGCGTCCCCACTCTTTAGTGGTACATGCCTTGCATATCCCTTACCTGGGAGTACAATAATGTCCAAAACCGATGGCAATCTAGTAAACGTGGATGCATTTTCAATAATGGTCAAGTGCTGACACTGAAATACTCCAGAAATAGCTCAAAACTGGAGACAGATGGAGCTACAAAATTCACTGCTCAGACACTGCCCTCTGGTGGTCATCTGCAGCATGACAGTCTAGTTTATCTTTGGCTCTGTGCAGTATATAGTATATATATATTCAATTATCATAATGAGCAGCTCCAGCAGTAGTGGGAAACTGGATGCTATACACCCTGGAGCATTACCACTTCAGAAAATAACAATTGTCACATTTTGTGCAAATTTTTTTTCGACGTTTTTAATCCACAGGGGGCCATTTATCAAATAAATTCCAAAAACATTTTGTCATCTTTCAATCCAGGCGCTACACAGATGCCTCCAGTCTGTCCCAGTCACAGCAGTGCTTGCCCATGTCCTACTGAATATAGCTTAAACTAATCACCCTCATCCACAAAGCTCTGCACAATGCTGCACCCCCTACTTCTCCTTCATATCTGTCTCCCCTGTGCTCTTCTAGTGATCGAAGATTATTCTCTTCTTTAATTCGATCCTCCCACTCACATTTCCGAGACTTCTCCCAAGCTGCACCAATTCTCTAGAATGCCCTACCCCGGACTATAAGGCTAATGACCAACTACCAAAGGGTCAAACGAGCTCTTAAAACCTATCTTTTCAGGTAGGCCTATAACATTCAGTCATGAGTAAGGGCTGAGGATAGGCTGAAACATGTGGACTTTTTAATTGTTTGCAACTTTGGACGTTCCGTATGACGTTTCAATAAAGTCTATTCACACCAGACACCTCCAGGCTGAAAAAAACTAATTTTTTCGGATTTATGCAATTGGCTCCATCAGCAGAGCTTTCCGTGCCACTGACCACTTCACTGACCACTCCTTTATGTTATCCTGTAAAGAACAAGCACATATACGTCCTGTGTTACCCCTGCATCCTCGTAGATTGTAAGCTCTTGTGAGCCTGACCCCTATCATCTGTACAGCGCTGTGCGATCTGATGGTGCTATAGAAGTAAAGATGTATTATTATGATATAGTAACAACAATCATAATAATGTTAAGAAATAATAACAATAAATATTAGTAGTTGTTATGATAATAATGATGATGATGATGATTATTATTATGCTAGTTGCTATTCTCCCTATGAGCAGTAGAGGGCAGTCATGTGCAGTACAACCAATACTAGTCCCTTATGACAGCACTTTAAGACATGGCCGTTCTGTGAATGTAAATCTGCATGATAAATGCTGCAGGGATAAGACCCCGGACTCAAATGATCTATACATTATTACATAAGGAGAACTTTAGGATCCGTATTAATAGGGGCTCATTTAATACACGTTTTCTATATAAGAGGAGGGCAAGGGTTAACAACATTCATCATAAAAACTGCAACTCCCATCATGCTCCATTCACTTCTGAGAATAACTAAGCAACGGTGCATAATGAGAGTTGTAGTTTTCAAACCTCTGGAGTGCCCAAAGTTGCTGCCCCCCCTGTAGATATAAAACCCCAGCCCCTAGTGCTTAGATCAGTGGCCGCGGTTCTATGTTTTTTCATCTTTTTGCTTGTTTTATGACCTTATTACGTCATATTCAGAGACTTATCTGATGGACTTCCCTGAACTCACTCAATAACCTGGAAAGTCGCTGAACTGACAACTCCGCTCCCCACCTGGGGATTCCCTCTTATTTTTACTGTTCGTATTTCCTTATAACATCAGGTCTCCTGCTTTGATTTCCACCCACAGATGACTCAATATTCTTGTCTGACGAATGAATAGTAATTATTGTTTATGACCGACTGGGGGAAGGGGAGGACGGCTCTGTAACCTTGTTACCTTCAGGGGTATTCCAGTACTTTTTAATTAATTGCTTATTATTATCAATATTAGATCCTTAGGGCTCCAGCACCCACATCCATCAGCAGTTGTGGTGCTCCGGTCACCTGCTGGTGATGATTCAAACAAGACGATTTGTAGTTGTAGTAATAATTCTTTACATCTTTACATAATAATAATCCTTTATTTATATAGCGCCTATAGATTACACAGCGCTGCACAAAGCATGTCCAATTGTTCCCAATGGGGCTGAGAATCTAAACAACCTACCAGTATGTTTTGGAGTGTGGGAGGAAACCAGAGGACCCGGAGAAAACCCACACAAACACAGAGAGAACATACAAACTCTTTGCAGATGGCTTAGAACCCAGGACCCCAGCACTGCAAGGCAGAAGTGCTAACCACTGAGCCATTGTGCCACCCGATTGTGATGATACAGGCCAGCATATGCCTCCTAGCGGTGACACTGCGGGTGGTGGCGGTATATGGAAAGAGGATTGGCAGATGATGATCCCTTCGAGGGATACTTCAGAGGGTACCAGTAAATAAAGATCCGGCTCAGCAGGCCATAGGTAGTGGTTATCATTCAGCCAACCATGTAAGAATGATCAATCAAGAATGATCAGTATTGGATTATAATATTGGTGGTTTGGGCGGTAGCCCAGGGCCCATGGCCACCCAAACCACCCACCAAATTTTATACTCACAAGGACTTTCACCCATGTACATCCTTGTACATCTGTTCCTGCTCTCAGTACACAAGAGCCATTTCAGGACATTTGAAGGTCCTCCAAAGGTCCTGAAACCGCAGTTTGAAAGCAGCAGAAAAGAGGCATCCTCCATTCCCCAAGATCTTGGTTCTAGTATCAGATGTAGGAAGTGATTGCAGACTTGTAGGGGCCATAATATTCATACAGCCCAGGGCCCATGGTGGTCTTACTCCACCCCTGACCGCTGATCATCCAGCCAAGAACATTTGTGGTTGTGGAGATAAATTCATGCAGATTACAGATGGAGGTGATACTGCTGCAGGAAAACATGAGCTCCAGTAGAAGGGACACTCATAGGTCATGTGCTTTCTAGTCTAAAACCTCTGTAGAGAAGGACCTTGTCACTCCCCCAAAAATATATCATAAAAAAGTGAATTAGTAAGCTACATAAAACCCCAAAATTATCCCATTACAAACTATAATTTGTCTGAAATAAAACAAGCCCTCGTACACAATGCACGGGTGGTCCTGCGACCCACATCGCGGTCGCGGCTCACCCGTGCTGCCCTGCCCCGCCAGCGCGCCCACCGCGCATCTCGACCCGTCCTGGCTCCTGGCTCGCTCCCTCCGCTGTGGGCGCGCTCGTCCCCAACGCTAGGACGCCCGCGTGTCAACTTCTCCAAATTTAAGGTCTACGCGCACATTACTTGCGCTGGCCATATGCCCAATTCTCATAAGCCTGCCTCTTCCTGTTACCCTTGCGATCGTTGTGCCTCACGCCTGAAGAAAGCTTTACTCGATTATTCCCGTGTATTCCTGCGTTCCTGTTTTTCCTGTGTGTTCCCGCTCCTGAGTCTGTGCTACCCGAGTTCCTCCGTGTTGCTTGTGTGTCCGTGTGCCTGTTTCCCGTTCCACCTGCCTGGAATCTCCCGCATGCGACCTCGGATCTTGACTTGACCGTGCATTTCTGCTGCCTGCCCTGACCCTTTGCCTGACCGGACTACGAGACTGTTCATCCGCTAAGGGACCTCGACCTCGGCTGCCACCGCGGGCTAGTCCCGCCTGGGAACGACCTAGTGTTATCCTGCCGCATCAATCCAACCCGCTTTGCGGCGGGCTCTGTGAAACCAAGTGCGATTTGGGCTCCGGTCCCAGGTGTCGGCTAGTGTCCATCTCCCGCAGTGGTCGCAGAAGGATCCACTGATCCTGCAATGAACCAAATGTTGCCAACTAAATAAAACATCACATCTTAACCTTTCAGGAGCATGTATATTGTAACTCGTCATCATCGGCCAATCCTCTTTCCATATACCGCCACCACCCGTCAGTGTCCACCGCTAGGAGGCGTATTCTGGGCCTGTATCATCACAATCGGTGGCACGATGGCTCGTGGTTACACTTCTGCCTTGCAGTGTCTGGGGTCCTGGGTTCTAATCCCCAGGACAACCTCTGCAAAGATTTGTATGTTCTCTCTGGTTTGTGTGGGTTTTCTCCGGGGCCTCTGTTTTCCCCCCACACTCCAAAAACATACTGGTAGGTTGTTTAGATTGCATCCCATTGGGAACAATTGGAACATGCTTTGTGCACGCTGTGTAATCTATAGCCTATATAAATTAAGGATTATTATTATGTAAAGATGTAAGAATTATTACTACAACTATAAATCACTTTTTGAATCATCACCAGCAGGTGACCGGAGCACCCAACTCTGATGGATGTGGGTGCTGGAGCGCTAAGGTCTAATATGATAATAATAAGCATCATTAAAAAGTAACTGGATACCCTAAAGTAACAAGGTCCCATAGCCGACTCCCCTCCCCCAGTTCGGTCATAACATAATTTACTATTCATTCGTCAACAAGAATATTGAGTCACTGTGGGTGGAAATCAAAGCAGATACCTGATGTTATAAGGAATACGAACAGTAAAAATAATAGGGAATCCCCAGTGGGGAGCGGAGTTGTCATTCAGCGACTTCAGTTTTATTGAGTGAGTTCAGGGAAGTCCATCAATAAGTCGCTGAATATGACGTAATAAAGGCATAAAACAAGCAAAAGATGAAAAAAACATAGAACCGAGCCACTGATCTCATGCACTAGGCTGGGTTTTATAGCTACAGGGGGGCAGCCACTTTGGCACCGAGGTTGGAAAACTCCAACTCTCATTATTCACCGTTTCTTAGGTATTCGCAGAAGTGAAATGGAGGCATGCTGGGAGTTGCAGTTTTCTGATGAATGTGTTAACCTGCCCTCCTCCTTATATAGAAAACGTGTATTAACTGGCCCCTATTATACGGATCCTAGTTTCGCCTATGTAATAATGTCTAGATCATTTGCGTCCGGGGTCTTATCCCTGCAGCATTTATCATGCAATTTTACATTCACATGATATACACAGAACGGCCATGTCTTATAGTGCTGTCATAGGGGACTAGTGTTGGTGTACGGGCCTGACTGCCCTCTACGCTCATAGGGAGATAGCACTAGCATAATCATAATCATCATCCACTCATCATTATTTATCATAACAACTATTAATATTTATTGTTATTATTTCTTAACATTAGATGATTGTTGTTAATATATCATAATAATACCGCCTTTACTCTATATCACCATCAGATCCACACAGCACTGTAACAGATGATAGGGTTCATGCTCCAAGAGCTTACAATCTACGAGGATGCCAGTGGGTAACACAGGACGTATATGTGCTTGTTAATTTACATGATAACAATAAAGGATGGTCAGTGAAGTGGCCAGTGGCACGGAAATCTCTGCTGATGAGCCAATGCTAAATCCGAAAAAATTAGTTGTTTTTCAGCCTGGAGGTGTCTGGTGTGAATCTACTTTTTATTGAAACGTCATACGGAACGTCCATAGTTGCAAACAATTAAAAATCCACATGTTTTTCAGCTTTTTTTTTTTTTTTCTATCCTCAGCCTTACCTCATGACTGAATGTTATAGGCCTACCTGCAAGATAGGTTTAAGCTCGTTTGACCCTTTGGTAGTTTGTCATTAGCCTTATAGTCCGGGTAGGCATTCTATAGAATTGGTGCAGCTTGGGAGAGTCTCGAAATGTGAGTGGGAGGATCGAATTAAAGAAGAGAATAATCTTCGATCACTAGAAGAGCACAGGGGAGACAGATATGAAGGTCAAGTATGGTGTGCGCATTGTGCAGAGCTTTGTGGATAGGTGATTTAGTTTAAGCTGTATTCAGTAGGACATGGGCAAGCATTGCTGTGACTGTGACAGACTGAGGCATCTTTGTAGCACCTGGATTGGAGAGACAACTGTTTTTGGAATTTATTTGATAAATGGCCCCCTGTGGATTAAAAACGTCGAAAAAAAATTTCACACATGTGAGCAATTGTTATTTTCTGAATGGTAATGCTCCAGGGTGTATAATCCAGTTTCCCACTACTACTGGAGCTGCTTCATTATGATATTGAATATATTAATTATACGGCCAGAGCCAAAGATAAATAGACTGTCATGCTGCATATTACCACCAGAGGGCAGTGTTGATCAGTGACTTGTGTAGCTCCATCTTCTCCATTTTGACTATTTCTTGAGTATTTCAGTGTCAGCACTTGACCACTATTGAAAGCCTCCCGTTTACTAGATTGCCATCGGTTTTGGGACATTATTGTACTCCCAGGTAAGGGAATATGCAAGGCATGTCCCCTACAGAGTATGTGTGGGACTCACTAACAACCTTCATATAGAGGTAAATAATTATTTATGATGTATTCAAATCCCTTTGGTGTAACTTTACAGCTATTATGTACGATTTAGTATGGAATGAGACGCCCTTCGCAGTGTCCATTGTGTTGTGGTAATTCCACCGGTATAATATGATGTGTTACACTTTCCTCTGCTGGTGCTACAGCCAGGGCGTAACTAGAGGGGTAGCGCCTAAAACTTCATGGGGTCCACTGTGTTCAGGGCCCCAGCAACTGAGTTTATTGGTGTGTATATGCTGTTGTGTGTATATTTGGTGTATGATGTGTGCTATTTTTGTGTGTATGCTGTTTTCTGTGTATATAATGTACAAGTTTATCTGGTACTGTAATGTATGTGTGTATATGCTGTAAGTATGTAATATATGGTGTGTATCCTATGCATGTATGCTTACTCCTAATGGTGTTATATATGTATGTAATGCTATACATGGCAGTGTATCTACTGTGTGTGTTGTAACTTCTGTGTCAGTTATACAATATTTATTTTTTACGGGTTTAGAGGGCCCCATTGAGAATGCCTGCTTTGGGTCTTGCCTCTCCTAGTTTACGCCCTGACTGACATATACGCCCAGGTGTATATAGGGGCGTCACGGTAGGTGAGTGGTAGCACTTTCTGCCTTGCAGCGCTGGTCCTGGGTTCAAATCCCACCAGGTGAACATCCTGCAAGAGTTTGTATGTTCTCTCCGTATTTGCGTGGTTTCCTCCAGGTCCTCCGATTCCTCCACACTCGAAACATACTGGTATGTTGTTTATATGTGGAGCCCCATGGAGAGGGACCAATTTGACATGTTTTTGTGGCATCGCGCGTATCTGTGTGCGCTATATCATTTAAAGAAATGTCTATTATTAAATATGTTTGAGTGCCAAAGCATGCCATATGATGCTAAAAAGAAAGTAGTTAAAGATTTAAACCTTGTGACCTAGGATGATAGAAGGTCCCCGGATCTGACTGGTAACATCGCTATCTGTACACTGTCAACGGGCTTTATGACCTGAAGAGTGCCCAGATTTTTTATCCATTAGCCCCCATACAGCGAGGTCCTGTGTCTTGCACCCATGTGCACCCTCATTGATACACCAACACTGCCCCCAAAAAAACCTTAAAACTTTTTTGGTAAATGTCCTTTTCCCTGCAGTAAACATAAAATTACTTGCTCTACTGCGCTACCCCGGTTCTTTTGTGCCTGTATGATACAAGGTAACCACCAAAACATTGCCTACATAACAAAGTACTGCCACCACCACCTACAAACAATACTGTAGTTAGCAAGCCAGTCCCTTCTGTAGGATTTCTGTAACCACCAAGTCAATGGTTTTCATGTAATATTGTTTCTGTAACCACCAAACCATTTGCCTCGCGTATCCCAGTGCTGTAATCACCCATGTCTTTTTGGGCTTATGTAAGACTGTAAGCACCAATTTTAATGTTTTCATCTTAGAAGTTCTGCCCCATGAGCAATTTGCCACATGGATGATTGTTTTCATAAACACCAGCCAAATGCCTTCTGTAAAACACACCAAAGTAAGTACCATCAAGCCATGTTGTCCATTTTATATTCATGAAGCTTGTTTGTAGTGCAACTGTTTTGGCCATTGCTGTTTTAGACATTGTTTCCAGTTGACTGTTAATGTGTTGCAACGCAATGGACCAATTACAATCAACACTCTAAAATGTACCATCCAACTTCTGCTTTATCCGATACCAGCACACACTGATCAATCTTTACATCTGGGATGCCATCCCCAATGGGGCCAAGGCAGAGGAGTCACCCTCTTTAATCATAATCATATTATATTAAATCAGTTTCCTTATCTTGTACATAGGGGGCATATTAGAGTAGTTATATTCCTGTACTAGGGGGTCAGTATAATAGTAGTTATATTCTGTACCTAGGGGGGTCAGTATTATATGTTTCTATTTCTTGTACTATGGGGGCAGTATTATAGTTTTATATTCCTTTACATAGGGGCATATGTAGTAGTTATATTCCTGTACATAGGGGGCAAGTATTCTAGTAGTTATATTCTTGTACAATAGGGTACAGTATTTTAGTAGTTTATATTCTTGTACATAGGGTTCCGTATTATCGTAGTTTATATTCTTGTACATAGGGGGCAGTATTATAGTAGTTATATTTTGTACATATGGGGCAGTATTATAGTAGTTATATTCTTGTACATAGGGGGCAGTATTAATCGTATTTATATTCTTGTACATAGGAGGCTATTATAGTAGTTATATTCTTGTAACATAGAGGCAGGATATAGTAGTTATATCCTGTACATAGGGGCAGTATTATAGTAGTTATATTCTTGTACATAGGGGGCAGTATTATATATTATTTCCTGTACATAGGGGGCAGTATTTATAGTAGTTATATTCCTTTACATAGTGGCATATTATCGTAGTTATATTCCTGTACAAGATGCAGTATTATAGTAGTTATATTTCCTGTAACATAGGGGAGTATTATAGTAGTTATATTCCTGACAATAGGGGGCAGTATTATTAGTTTATATCCTTGTACATAGGGGCAGTATTATAGTAGTTATATACCTTACATAGGGGGCAGTATATAGTAGTTATAATTCCGGTACATAGGGAGCAGTAATATAGTATTATATTCCTGTACATAGGGGGCAGTATTTATAGTAGCTATATTCCTGTACATAGGGAGCTATTTATAGTAGTTTATATTCTTGTACATAGTGGCAGTATTTAGTAGCTATATTTCTTGTACATCAGGGGCACTATTATAGTATTATATTTTCTGTTACATATGGGGTAGTATTATAGTATTATATTCTTGTACATAGAGGGGCAGTATTCTAGTATGGTATATTCTTGGTACATAGGAGCAGTATAATAGTAGTTATATGCTTGTTACATATGGGGCATATAATATAGTTATACTTCGTTACATAGGGGGCAGTGTATAGTAGTTATATTCTTGTACATAGGGGACAGTATTCTAGAGTTATTTCCTTGTACATAGGGGGCAGTATTATAGTAGTTATACGCTTTTACATAGGGGGCCGTTGGTTATAGTTAGTTTATATTCTTGTAACATAGGGATCAGTACTATAGTAGTTATATTCTTTTACATAGGGCAGTAATAGAGTGTTATTTCTTGTACATAGGGTGCATATTATAGTAGTTATATCTGTACATAGAGGGCAGTATTATAGTAGTTATATCCTGCACTAGGGGCAGTTATTATAGTAAGTTATATTCTTTACATAGGGGGCAGTATTATAGTAAGTTATATTCCTGTGGACATAGGGGGCAGTATTATAGTAGTTATATTCTTGTACATAGGGGGCAGTTTATAGTAGTTTCTTTCCTGCACAAGGGTGGCAGTATTATAGTAGTTATATTCTTGTAATAGGGGCAGTATTATATATTTATATTTCCTTTACATAGGGCAGTATTAATTAGTAGTTTATATTCTTGTACATGGGGGCAGTATTATAGTAGGGTATTTCCTGCACATAGGGGCATATTATAGTGTTTATATGCTTGTACATAGGAGCAGTATTATAGTAGTTATATTCTGCACATAGGGGGCAGTATTATAGTAGTTATGATTCACTGCACATAGGGTGGCCGTAATTATAGTAGTTATATTCCTTGTACTAGGGGGCAGTATTAAGTAGTTATATTCTTGTACATAGGGCAAATATAGGTAGTTATATTCTTGTAACATAGGGCCGTATTATGTAGTTAATTCCTTGTACTAGGGGCAGTATTATAGTAGTTATATTCCTTACATAGGGGGCCATTATTATAGTATTATATTCTTTGTAGCATAGGGGGCAGTATTATAGTAGTTATATTCTTGTACATAGGGGGCAGCATTATAGTTGCAAGTGATCAGTACAGAATATGCTGTCATGTTAAAGTGTTGGTACTTATCTTTTTGAATAATAATGGTCTATCTGCAGGCAGTAGACACATGTAAACCTGCTGTATAACCACAATCGGGCAGGTGTGAATACAGATGACTCAAAATACTCTCTACTCCTGTACTGACTCCAGGCAGGCTGATACACATACTTGTATTTTGTATTCTAATAGCACATTGTTACAGATAACATTGTTACCAGCGTGACTTTCTCCATGCACATACTAATTGTGGTCTGTTTTATCTAATCAGAGCGGATTTCCTCTTGACCATCATCCTTTGACTAACAAAGGCTGTAGATAAAAAATATTGTATTGTGGCAACAGTAGCATATACACATAGATAAATTCCCTCCATATGAATTGGAAGAGGGCATAGTGTGATTCGGGTTCGGCCTTGGGTTCTGAATACAAAGGAGAAGATGGAATCGGTAGAGTAGAGCTTCTGCTCCCGACCACGCGGGAGAGCAGAGCTTCTCTCCCGACCACCGGGTAGCAGAGCTTCTGCTCCCGACCACCGGGAGAGCAGAGCTTCTGCTCCCGACCACCGGGAGAGCAGAGCTTCTGCTCCCGACCACCGGAGAGCAGAGCTTCTGCTCCCGACCACCGGAGAGCAGAGCTTCTGCTCCCGACCACCGGGAGAGCAGAGCTTCTGCTCACGACCACCGGAGAGCAGAGCTCTTCTCCGACCACCGGGAGAGCAGAGCTTCCGACTACCAGGAGAGCAGAGGCTTCTGCTCCTACTACCGTGAGCGTCATAGCTTCTGCTCCGAATCCCGAGATAGCCATAGATTCTGCTTCTTGCTCCCGGGAGAGCAGAGATTCTGCTCCTGCCTATGGGAGAGCCGAAGTTTTCCTCCATTACTGGGGAAGTGAAAGGTTCTGCTCCGACAACTGGTTTTCTGCTCGATCTAGGAGAGTTTATGCTTTGACTATGGGGCGGGGTATGTTGTTATTCTCTGACTACCAGGCCAGAGTTCTGCTCCGACCGACTCCTTCTGGACCTCTGACTACGCCTACAGTGATATGAGAAGACTGCAATGACTACTGGCAACCAAAGCAGAGAGACAGGCGCTGATGACTTTTTTGGGGTCAGGAGCCACGTTTATATCAGAGATTTTCTGGTCACAAAACAAATATACAAAAATACCTACTTTCGTTATCCCATACTGATCCTTCCTGATCCATTGTACATTGAAATAAAAAGTAGGCAAAAAAGGTTTAGAAATAAATCAGATCCTGCCTCCTCTACCATATAGATATGCAAAAACTGCTGCATGAAAAAAAACCTCCATAAAATGGGTTTTTTGTTTTGTCTACTTAAATAAAACCCGTCAGTCTTAGGCCTAATCTGCGAGCCCTTTTGTCTGGAAACCCGAGTCGCCTGCTGGATCATGTTTCCCGGTCATGGCTGCAGAGGTAAAGCGGATTAGTGGTGCAATGGCCTGCAGCAGCCGCGCTCCTTTGTGGAGCCCAGGCTATCTTCCTTCCTCCAAAGGCGCAGGACTCCCTCCCATGACATCCTCCTCCAGCACAGTATATAAGCTTTTCTCCTGGAGAGATCTGCAGGTAGGTGGTTACAACATGAACATTTACTCACATATTTTTGGCTTTAAATTTGACATTGCACCATCATAGTGTAATATAGTGGACGGGCACAGGGTGTTTGGGGGGGGCTGTTATATCCACAGATTCCACTGTAGACATTATAAGATCATCAAAAAAATAGGACGATGCCTGGCTCCCTTAATGTCATCTACCGGGAAACGCCTGTGTTGCTAGGTTACGGCTGCACAAAGCTTTACCGTTTGTGCTGCCATTTCTTCTTATTTCGTTTCAGGGGTCAGGATTTTGCACCTTTTCAACTTTTTCCTATCTTTAATGTCACCCATGGGCTTTTTTGGGTATGGGGGATGTAGAACAAGTCCTATTTGTTAAATAGATGTCCGCACTATAATATAGATTATCATTCTGAGCAAATACAGGTAAAGCAGTTCTCTCCCTTCCCCCTCTCCTTCTTGGAGGACACATAGCATCTCCCTTCCCCCATGCTTCTTGCTTCATGCAATGTGAATGACTTCTGCTTGGCAACGGAATGGGATTTTTAGATGGTGAAACCATCCTTTCAGCAATGGGACGAGTTCTTGCCAGTATATCACACTGTCTGATCCAAAAACTGCAGCGTCCCAAGGGTTTGCCTGCATGTTGGGAATCATGGAGGTTTGGTGTCGCTTCGGTTGGGAATATTGACTCTGTACCATATATATGTCCATCCATGCATATTTCTCCTTCCTTGGGAACTGCATGATTCCTTCTCTCTGGTATTTTGGCTTCTAGAAGTCCATAAAGGATCATGGGGGAGGCCTTGACAACAGGCCTTTGTTTCGTCATTCTTGTGGGGGAGCACAGGTAGCAGCTGTATGGCCCTGATGGTAAGTAGAATACAATGAGGTCTGTTGATGCCAGATTAAGGAATTTTAATGGTATCACAATTATATCAAGACACAGATTTGCATTATTAATAAAGCACTGCACTATAGTAACAGTGGATACAGAATTCTTAAAGCCGCGTTCACACAAAGCGCTTGAATTGTGGCTTGTGAAATACATGCAAAGAGAGGATAAAGCTTGCCTGAAATCGTATGCATTTAACACGGAAACCATAGGATTGGAATGAGCTCCATGTTTTTTGGATATAACAAGGCATCCTAGAACGCCACATGTAACGCACCTTAACGCATATGGGTTCGGCAGCCTCCTCCATGCTCCTTTGATTGTGTTATATGCACTCTGCTTTACTCATTCTATAGGAAATGGGTCTGTATTATGACGCCAAATCCCATCCAGTGTTCCCCATCATGGCTACCAGTTCCAGTAATTTGGACAGGATTTGCCTCACCATATTAAAGATAGGGTGATGGCATACGTGGCGTTTTTAGTCCGTTTTTTAAGCATGCGTTTTCATCCATTTAGAAACGCCTGTGTTTTTTTGCTTTATGTCTTTTTCCCAATTATCCTATAGCAAAAACAGGTTGTACGCGCCCAAACGGATGGTAAACAGCCAAAGGGGTCAAAACGGATTCGGTTTTAAACTGACTGAAAATGCATGCGTTCAACGCCACGTGTGGCATCACTCATAGGGATGTTACTCAAAAATAGCAGCCCACATAGGGGAGACTCAAGAAAACCCCTTAATCCTGTTAAAATGACTTTAATGGCGCAGGCTGAAGAACACTTATTACTATCTAGATAACCATAAAATATTCATTTGAGCATTTGGGCTTATATTACGTTATTGGCATTATTTTATGAATGCACAGCCCCTCTTCCTTGAGCAGAACCCCTTCACATACACAAGCCCATCTGACGAGGCAAAAAATGTAAACAACAGTGCCCCCGGCCTTACACAGAGACTGTTCTTGTTGCATATCAACCATCAAGATCAGCTTGCATTTCTTGAAGTGCTATGGTAACATGTGAGCTATGATCTGACTGGTTGGCTGTGGGAACACCACTCTTATATTAGGGGTCTGGTGCTGTATTAATTTAGGGGGAATGGTCACCTCTTAGTAGCCTTGACCCGTATTTGCCTGGGTTGGATGTGTTTGTTTGTGGGTTTAGAGCTGGATTATTGTATCATTGGGTTGGCTCTGTTTTAGGACAGCCTGTGTGAGTCGGGGTTCTGTTTTTTTTTTTTACAGAGATATGGTATATTTAATAAGGGGTTTGCTTTGGGGTCTATATATGGTTTTCGTCTTCGGTTGTATATTATTTAGATGTCTCTTTTTATTCTTGGGGTTTGGTCATGATTTATCTTTAAGGATGTCTGGCCCTGGGACCCCCCCCCCCCCCTGTGTTTACATCAGGTACTGGGGTTTGTGTTGTGGATCTGCCTCTACATTTTGTGGTATTATAATGGATTATGATTAATGTGACTCAAATCCCAAAGCTACGGTTTGCATAACGTAATGCTGCATACGGGTGGGGGGAGAGGGGGCCGGGCCAATTCGCAGTCGTTTACAGGGACACACATGAGTAAGTGACCCCGGCGTCTTGTATTGTTTTAACGCTGAGGGCGCTGTCACACGGTGTGTTTTGGTTGCGTTTTCATTGCGTTTTGAACGATTGCATAGTACCGATCTAACGCATGTTTTATCATCACGTTACCACACGGCTTATCAAACACGTGTTACCATTGTTAACAACACGAGATCACCAATCGCAACGCTCAGCAATTTTCGTCAGTCCATAGAGATTCATGGAGAAGAATGGTCCATGTGCGGCGTCTGCTCCATTATAATCTGACGGAGCAATGACCCCTTGTTTTTTCGCATCTGCGAGGGTCTCATGCCCACTAATCACAACTTGGGCCCTATCCCTTGGATAGGTCCTACTTTTTGTCGTGGGAAGACCCTTTTATGCAAATTTTATTTATTTTAGTGACAATGACCCAAACAAGCTGCAAAACCACAAATGACGTTTGCGAAAGGGGTAAAAAAAGCCAGTGCAAACATTGATTCTGAATACCGGTGGTATCTAAGGTCGAGTCCATGCTGGGAGTTGTGTTTGCAAGAAAGGGAACAGTGACCGATATACCTAAAATATCAGCATCTGGATTATGCAAAATGACGATCCTTCCTTCCCTTCGTTCTCATAACTGCAATCACCGCAGTCCGTCCTTATAATTCACCCCCTTTAAATTTCCTCCCGGCTGGTTAAGAGCCGACATACTGCAGCAAGATCTGGTGGACGTGGGGGCCCTGCTGCACTCCGCTCCTTCCTTTCCTCTCTACAATCAATGCAGGTTAAATGGTCATACTCCTGGGGGAGGGGGAGGGGGAGCTGGCTGGGGAGGTGGGGGGTTCATAATACAAAAATATTGTTTAGAATTAATAAGCGGGGCCTATCATGTTGGGACTAATGGCTTGTTCCCCCCCTATGGAATGCATAGCCCCTTTTGTAGGGTGTCCAGATCCAGCAGAACTGGTTTGAGTCAGATCAGATTCTGAACCTGCAGTTGACTGAGCCTGCGTTGGGCTAGATCCTACATGGCAAGGGAGAAGATATGCACCAAGGTACCGTCTTTCACCTCAGTAATGCACGTAACTGTAAGACACACAGCGCCGGGACCGTGACATTTTGCAATAATAAAAACACGGTATTGTGCGCGTCCATACACCGGGCGGGAGGGGGACACTGTATACATTGCTATCAGCCATAAGCTCATATACTGGAAGATTTATTCTACAGTAATTTATGGAATTATTTTATGGACATGCACGTGCAGAATCGGGCGGATGCGACCTGGGGGCGTAAAATATCGGATTGCATGCTCTGTGCTAGTTTGCTTGTTGTGTCTGTGCCGTTCATGCTGCAAAATACGTGGTGAAGATTCACTAGAGGATGTTTAACCCCTGCGAAGGTCAACGTTTAAATGGCGTGCATGTGCCGTAGGGCGTTGCCATTGGATCCATTGGGTTGGATCCGACTGGCTTGGATTGTGTGGTCGCAGACCTGCAGTTCATATGTAAGAGCAACAGCGGTAAACTAGGCTCTGTTGCGCATTGATGTGTTATGGCACGTGATATTTACAGTATTATATGTATATATGTAACTTTTAAATTATATTCTATGTTGCATATGTTTCCACATTTGTTACATTGTATCATATTGTATCCATTTACTGATTTGCATTAATTTGTATATTTTATTGACTTCATATCCTACAGCACATCCTCCTATCCATACAATGTTCCCTTACTGTTAATTTCCGTATATTATCACGTATTATCACTGTACTGCCTCTCGCATCGCCCTTTTAATTCTATTTTTTTTTTCCTGCCTTCATATCAGGTCCCTATTGTTTCCCCTTTGGAAAATGCAGGAATGAATACGACCGCGTCCGACTTACGTCCAATTTCCGAGCTGCAAATGAAATGAAAAACCGTCTTGTTAAAAAAAAAAAAGTGTGCATGCAATTCATGTGAGCTGGCTTGTGCCCTTTTCTATAAGCTGGAGCCTGGTAGAGAAGAGCGAGCGTGTCAGACAAGGACACACAAGAGGCAGCGGTAATAATACAGAGAAGACCAGAACAAAGGCTTCACCGCTCTAGCATGGACCTCTAAGATATTCCTCTGGGAGAGATCCCCCCGCTTACTTCCTAGAACAGGAAATCAAGCAGAACCCCCCACACCCCCCCTCTGGTTGACGCTTATTCTATTGGCCAGCCCGCCTTCTGCTGGCTCCTCTAATAGCTTCAATCAAGAAAAATGGAGAACATAGTGAACATGTCTCCACAAGGTGAACTAGGCTCTCACATAAGGCAGCCATAGATCCGTGGGGAGATTTCACTGGTAAGTGCTTATGATCATCCTAGGCCTATCTTGGGGTGGGACCATGATTTTGGACTAGAAATTCCTTGCATTCCTGTGTCTTGTCTCTCCCAAGCTGGGAATTTTCTTCAGTGTCTTATGTTTTTTTTTTTTTTTAAATTTTGATGGAGAACCTTTGAAGAGCCCTTCAGGTTTTTACGTTCAGGTTGGGGCTGGGAATGGATGTGCCGTGTGTGTATTCTATTGTCAGATGTGTCGTGTTTCCTAGGCTGATTGCATACACCACTGGGGAGGATTTGACTTGAGGCCTCTGTAACCTCTGCATTACATTATGCCTGTGGAGCTGGCTTTTCATGAATTAACTCTGGCAGGATGTTCCCTATTAAACCACCTCCACCCCCCACATCACCACTACCACCACCACCATATCACTGTCCAAGTTCCAGGGGGGGACCTTGTAGCTATAAGTGGAGACACTGCATGTTAGGTGGCTTCACTATAAGGACACTGGATGGATATTTCAGGGCCCTCTTGTTACTGCAAGGCTTGCAGAGACAGCCCTGCCTGGATTTGTCCCCCCCCTTCTTCTCTTTCCCTTGATTGCCCTACAGCTGTATTCGTTGCAGGCACCAACATCGGCCCACATGAAATCTGTGGTTTAGTTTTGGCTGGAAGCGGTACCAGATGACACGCATAATTAGAAAGGAAAGGTAAGTGCCAATCATCCAGATAATCCAGTTTTTGTTCATTTCTATACTTACAGGTTAAATCAAGGTCAGGGACTTGTGAGGCTCCCTGTGTCGTGCAACGGCCTGGTGGGAGAAAGAAGGCCTGTTTGGGAAATCCAGGCCTCTGAGGTCTTTGTTTGTCACAGAGGGCCTTCTAGGATTCATGGCCGTGTCGAAGCTGTATTAGGATTTTCTGCATGGCTCTCTGTGGTGTATATGGCTTTTTATTGCAGGGGAGAAATGCATTGGTTAAAGAGGGCTGGAGGTGGATGGGGACAGATTTGGTGCCTTGACCTTTGTATTTACATTCCAATGATTGTGTAATCGGGGTGTCAAGAGATTGAGGGTTTGTGACTGTCTACTCGTGTGCAAATCTGTAGCAAGCAATCCAGGGCGCCATTACTTTACATACAATCGCCTCTGAATGTACCAAACTGCAAACAGGGGCGGAAATGCCCACCCTAAGTGCTATTAAAACGCCGCATTTAGGGTAATCCTCTTGTATACGTATGGACATGGGGCCGACTTTTGCTTGCTGAATCTCAAAGGAATTCTCTCTCCCATTGCGAGAAGAGAAGATCTGGCTTCGATTCTGGCACAGAAACGTTTTACAGATTATATACTGGACAATACCAACCACCAGGATGTAGGAACTGTAAAACACGGCCACCTGACACACAGGTGTTGCCCCCTCTGGCAGGATACGCTCTTCTTTCAGCTTAAAAATTATGCAAATGTGCCTGAGGGGCTTAACATCTATGAAGCTTGGAGCCCCTCAGGCTCATTTGAATTATTTGAATTATTAATTTAATAAGCCTTATTTTTGTACAAACCAGGACATAAGAGGCTAAAAGAAGAGCAGATCCTGCCGAAGGGCACACACAGTATGCCATGCTTGGTTACATCTTCTCCTGGTAGTAGATGTCCGTCAAATTTCCTGAAGAATCTTTTTCCCTCCATAAAACTTGTAATCTCATGATCACCAAAGGACGGAAATCTGCAGCAGATTTTACACCCCCTCTATGGGGACTAAGGCCGCAAGTCATACCTGCATTGGGGCCTTCGGTTACGCTTTCTGGTTAAAGGACATACTGTATGCAAATGAGCCTGAGGTGCCTCCGCTCCATTCCGCCTATGGACCGGAGCCCCTTAGGCTCATTTGCATGAGCCTTCATCCTGGTGTTAGATGCCCTTCAACGAGAGTGTAGGTAAGCTAGTAGCGGCAGGTCTTCCTTTCACTGTCCCCATAGCTTTTTCTGGACCTTCTTTACACATTTGAAATTTTTTTTTTTTTTGGCGCTGCTCTAAAAAATGAAATGTGACAGCAGAACCTGCCAAATCTCAGGTATGACCTCAGCGATTGAAGGCTGTGGTCATACACCTCCAAGCAGTCAGGAAGCTTTATATTTTATGTATATTATATTTATAATTATATATTATATTTACAATTCTCTGTTTTGTCAAAAGGAAATACCGAATTTAGGCTGCATTTACACATGCAGTTCAGTGCGTTAGAAACCCATTCCAAACACACGTGAAGGGCGTGGCTTTATCGCATGCGTTTTGGTGGGAAGACGCCAGTGTTTTGCATGTAAATTATGCAAAACATCTGGTTCTCGTTACTGATCGCTTGTATAGAGTGATCATGACCGATGTCCTGGTTTGATTGCCTGACCTGGATATATCGGCGGCATCAGCCCATCCGGCATATGCCGCCCTAACACTAGCCATGGCATAACTGGCCCGGGACACCCCGAACATGGGTCTACTCTGTCTAATCATGTAAATAACTCCGTTATCAGGCCAGGATCTCCCCATTGTGCTTGAATTACAATTGCCAACTCACAGAAAAGCAACATGTGACGCAGCGAGGTTTTGGGCAACATTAATGATGCCTCCTTGCTTAATTCTATTGGGCTTTCCCAATGGGATGTCTATCGCCCTCCCCTGTTGTTACACTACACACTCCCAGCATTGCCCTTATGAATCACCCTGTGTGGGGGCCATGTTGGGAGTTGTGAAGTTGCATCCTAGCTGGGAAGGCATCGATTGTGCGCGTGCAATAATCTGCATTCATTTGCTTCCCCCCTTCCTTCGGCCTCACGCGGAATGTTATGCTTCGTCTCTGCTGACCCCAATGCAGGATATAAATAGCTAACCAACTGCCTTTCCGTTCATTTGTTCCAGACTGCATGGGAGAAAGGAGGCCCATGCGATCTCTGACACCTTCATTATTGACCGACTGTACCTGAGTAATGAATTAGCAGCAGTGTAAAGCATGGGGGACAGCCGACGATCATTCCTCTCCTATCGAGGAGTGGCCTTTGTGAGCATTATCAATACGTGCTCTTGATAGAGACCTCATTCATCCTTCCAGAGAATCGGCCCGTTGTCCTATGTTTGCCTTTACCCATGGCGCTCTCAATTAATAGGCCACATTCACACGTTGCACTTAATTCTCTGAACCCCCCAATTTAAGTGCCGCGGAGGAAGTGTAACTTCGTAACGCAGATGCGTTTAGACATAAGTCCTTGCATTTGTGGACTAACAACAAGCCTTGTGCATTGTTATCTGACAAAACTTATCTAAGTTTAGGGCTAAAGTACATGCGGCTAGAATAACTCCTCCCCCTCATGCAACTAAAGCCAACATGTTAACGCATCCCTAGAATAGAGGCTTGGTCTGACGAGGCACAACCTTTAAAGTAGCACCCAGAAGAGATTTTGTGTATGTATATACTAACTCACTTCATTAATTTCTAGAAGTACAATTCATTTTTAATTCCATATCTGTGACATCCATACAGGTTCCTCCATTCAATATGGCTGTCTATGTCATTGATCTCGTGTGACACCATTCCAGAGCTTCTTCCTGTGACAGACCGGAAGTCCTCTGTCCTCACTCAGGACTTCCTGTAACTTTCAAGTCTGACGCCTCCCTCCCTCCCTGCTATGTTATGTCTCTTGAGTTACTCCAGCCTAATTTAGGACACAGAGTGCAGTGATCTAAGGTGCTTCTTCAAACTAGTCACAGAAGTGTCATAGCACTCTCCTGTCTGTGAATTCTCCGGTGTATCCCTGTAGGAAGCCCAGGAGACCGGCTGAAGCTGCATCACATAGGAGGCACAGGGACAGCAGCTCTGTGTCACTGGCCTATCACTTGATGCTCTCAGTGTATTGTGACGAGACTCCGCCCCTTTGTCCATTTTTGTTTTTTCTCTGGTAGCATCAACCAAGGGGCAAGCAAGCTTGATGGTCAGGCATGCACACTGGGGACTACACCATGTCACTTTCATGCTGCCATGTCTTCAAAGAGGTTGGGAAAAAAACCTGCTCTATTGAAGGGATTTTCCATTTTATCATGGAAAACCCTTTTAGGAGCTGGGGTGCAAAAAAAAATTGAATTGTACTTAACCTATTATAAATGTTGTCCATTGGGCTGAAAAGCATGGCTATCTCTTCCCATGGCCCACGGCTTAGCTACCTAGACTTGATGTAGTTTCAGTAATTTGCATTACCTACCCCTGTCATGTGTGGTGCTGTTTTATGTAAAAAAAGCAGTATGAACTCTCGAAGTGAGGTACAACCCCTTTAAGCCCGATTTCGCATGTTGAGTTCTATTCCGTCTCCATCCTGACGCTTGGCCAAGGTTCACAGTAAACCCCCTCCAGGAGGCCACTGATTGGAATGACGAGTAGTCCCCAGAGCCCATGGTGAACCCTGATCTACTGTCAATACTGCTACAAACTTGCTCAGATGTGGCGCTGTTTTTTGGCATCACAAACAACCCCCTGAATCCCTGGTAGATCAATGACTTTACCTGTCGAGCAGCAGAGGATGTGTCTTTTTTTTTTTTTGTTTTTGTACTAGTTTACATAATTGATGACGAGTAAAACGCCCAATGTTATCGCATTGTTGGTAAACTTCTTTAACTCTTTCCTACTCTGACCTGTACAAGTTCCTTGCCAAGGCAGGAATGTCATGCCTGCAGAACCGGGAAGGTTGATGTGTTCTGCATCCTGGACTTTGTCCCCCTCTTTTTCTGTGTTTCTCTCCGGATTGTGTGATGTTGACAATTGAATCCCCTCTTGGTATAAGTAGAATGAAGCAGAATGAGGGAACTTAACTATGCATTGCTTTCCCAAAGTTCTGTTTGTGTCATTGTAAACAGGTTTTAATTGCATTATATTCCAGCTTTGGTAAAATCAAAAAAAAGTAGCATTATATTATGAATCAGGAAGGCGATTAACGTATACTGCACCGCGATAAGAAAAAACTGACAAAAAAGAGAACTTCCTTCCGTACTATTTTTGTCGTAGTTTACATCTGAAGCTGCCAAAGTGTGTGTCCATAAGGCCCTATAACTGTGCCATCCCTGAGACCAGGGGCGGCCGACCGCGTCGCCCCTAAGGCTTTATTCATACTGTGTTATCGCTGGTGCGTTTAACACATGCTCCAGCGACTCATAGGTTAAAAGGGGATTCATAGAATCAGAACGTCCCCATAGACCTGTAAGGAGGGGGCCCTCATGGCTCTAGTTCAGCTTCCGTTCGTGTGGTGAATGGCTAGCTGAAATCCTATTCATTGTGCACCTGCCCTGACCCCTGAGAACGGGAAGGCACTCATGGTCACTGCACAAGAGTTAATTGTCTGAGGCAGAGCCCTCCTTACAGGTGAGTAGGGTCTATTCTTCTATTGTCTTTCTTCTATTTTATATTGAAAACTGTTGCTCAGTAGAGGTTTTCCTGAATATCCTTAAAGGAAATCTACGCAACAAAAATCATCATGAAAAACAACTATAAGACAATTACCATCAGTCCCGGTGCTGGATCTATGAGTAGTGTCCCTGGTTTATCAGGATGATTAAGGGTGATTTCCTTGCTTTTTTGGGGGGGGGGGGGCGCTTTGGCTATGTAGCACTGACACCAGCAGTACAATATGCCTGCTACTGAAAGGTTAAGATGTGATGTTTGTATTTAGTTGCAACATTTGTTATCTTTGTTGCAGAATCCTAGGCTGGTGATTAATTTGTGTCTCAGCTGGCTTTGGAACTATCTCTGCAAAAGTTTATATATATAAGAGCTCATTCTGGGTTTTTTGACTTTACTTTAGATCGCTGCACATAGCTTGTTGCCCATGCAGCAGAGACGATCTGGCTCCTATAACCAGTGGACTAGGGCTGAGATACTACCAAATTCCTATTCTACGATAGGAGCATATCCATGGCCAACCAATCTACACCCTCGAATGTGCCTGCAGGAGCGTTTACAGCCTGTTACCTACTTCTGTGTTGGACTGAATGCCATTTAAGAAATTGTTATATTTTATGACTTCTATTATTCAGTGTGATCTGTTTCCACACACAACGAGAGTGTCCTCACTAATGTGGCCTCTGCCCCCATCCTGACAAAAAAAACCCAGAAATATAGATTTTTTTTTTCAAATCTATTAAACAAGTAAATCTGAAATTTCCCCTGGTGATAAGTACTCAGCCCCTGGTGATAAGTATTCAGTATCAGAGCAGAAAATCTTATTTCTCTTAGTCTTGCACTGAGGAGAGACTTCCAGACCCCGACTGGTGGAGGCTACAGTGATAGGTGACTCCCATCTCTCTACTGCATCTCTGGAGCTCAGCCACATGTATCCCAGGGTTCTTCTTTACCTCTATCACCAAGGTTCTTCTCCCACGATTGCTCAGTTTGGCTGGACAGCCAGGTCAGGAAGGAGTTGTGGTCATCCCACACTTCTTCCATAATAAGGATTGTGGATGCCACTGTGCTCTTATGAACCTTGAGTGCTGCAGGAATTCTTTTGTAACCTTGGGCAGATCTGAGCCTTGCCACAATTCTGTCTCTGAGCTCCTTGGGCAATTCCTTAGACCTCATGATTCTCATG